>OX387351.1:18009642-18661785 GCA_947563465.1 Archips xylosteana
CTTAATATTTTTTTTAATCAAAGTAACGCGAATATTATTGAGTTATGCGCGAATATTATGCGCAATTTCTTCTGGAACTAGTTTAGTTATGTTGACAAGTATTGTTAAGCTGGTAAAATTGTTTTTTATTATTTTTATTTTAAAGGTTGTCTGGAAGAGATCGCTTCGAAGCGATAAGGCCGCCCTTTGCTTTGTATAACAGTCATTGTATTTGTATCGTATTGTATTATTCCGCTAAGAAAAAGTAAGCCATCGTAAACTTATCACGATATGACAATAATAAACACATTTTGTTGTAGGTAGAATATCTCTAAGCGAAAGAGAAAAACAAAAGCGTTACAAAGAAAAGTTAAAGCAAAATCCAGAAAAGTATGAAGAGTATAAAAGAAAGAAACGGGAAAATTATCACGCGAAGAAAAGACTGGTGAATGATTTAACGCCTAAGGAAAAAAGCAACGCTAGAATGGTTTGGAGGATGAGAAAAATGAACCAAAGGGCACGAATTAAAGAAATGAACACTTTCTTCTGAGTCACCCAAATCGTCTCTTAGATCACCGAATATCCTCATTTTCAGAGAAGTTCATACTGAAAGTCGTGTCTACTATACTTAACTTAAACTTGAATTAATATTTAATAATAATAAAATGGTAATAATACATTAGTGTTTTTTACTCCCGCCATTAGATTGATAAAAAACAAGCGCGAGTTCGACTGATATATTTTTATATATATAAAAACTAGCTGTTGCTCGCGACTCCGTCCGCGAAGAATAGGGATATAAAAAATAGCCACACCACGACCTATTCTCAGACCTGCCGAAAAAGAACAAAAAAGTTTCATAAAAATCGGTCAAGTCGTTTCGGAGGAGTTCGATAACAAACACCGTGACACGAGATTTTTATATGTTAGAAGAAGAAAAGAAGGCTATTTCTTATACCCCTAGGTGATATATGGCAAAACAACGTTTGCGGGGTCAGCTAGTATTTTTATAACATTTTTAAATTAAAGGCATTTAAAATCTTTCGTTGATGATTTACAGCTTTATTTAAAATATTGTATAAACACAAAGCTCTCTATATGTTAATAGATAAAGAGGTCTTAATGCGCGCTTTTAATATTATCACTGATTGGAATCAGCTGTGTAGTCTTGCATGTGTGTGACAACTTTGTTTTGGTACTCTATAATATAACTGCTACGCACTTTGGCAGACACGTTAATATGGTTACAAAAGTATTTTTTATTCAATAATTTATTGAATCAGGCGTTCCTTTGCGGAGGTCCATATTAATGAACTAAAACAATTACTTTGCTCACCCGCGACCTTACAATAGTTACGTTTATGCAAGAAATGTGTGTTCATGCAGTTCCTCCACTTCCACACTGTACGAACACACACAAATCACATAAACACAACTATCACCACCACCAAGCTACACTGACGCGTTTCGAACTCAACCAGAGCTCATCCTCGGAGTTACCACAACCGTATGCTATGCTACCAAATGTAAAACTATATACTATATATACTATTTATTTTTTATTCCTATAGTATTTATTTCAATCAAAAAAATATATAATTATATCTAATTAAAATGTTTTGATTGGGTATATTTTAAAATACTAGACAAAAATATTATAAAAAAACGACAATGCTTTCAAAAACCGTTCATTAAAAACTAACAAATGTACAATGGGTAATCGAGCATCGAGGGTAGCAAAAGTTCAAAAATAGAGTTTTGAAGCCAGGTGCGGTATAGTCTCGCTAAAAGGAGGGTTGCCAACCCAAGACATCGCTACACTAAATGTGCCCGACCATTGTGCAGTTACATCTGTCAGTGCGACATGACTGGATGTCAATTTTATCAATAAAGTTTATCTAATAAAAAAAACGATGGGAAACACTATAATTCAGGTAAAAAACAGTTTATCCTGAAATAATAGAATCAATATTTATTTCTTGTCACAACATTTTGAACCTGCTTGCTCTGCTCTATTTTCAATATTGACTTCCAAACTTTTTTTAAACGAATGATATTTAATTGATTACTAAACTAAATCAGCTGGCGAAGTTATGTTACCCGCGTACTACTTTCTTACATTTTAAATGTAGATTTTGGCAGTGGTTGTTTTTGGTTGTGGTTTCTACCTATAATTCTGAATAAAATGAAGTATAGTAACGTTCATAAAAATCAATGCACTAGCAATATACCACTTTCGTTTTCAATTAAAATTTGTTTACAAATCTTCTTGTTTATTCAATACTATTTTTAAAATTATTGATTTCACGTTTATAAATTTGTGTGGAATGCCACAGTGTAGAGAGATCTCTCTCCAAGTAGATGTTATGCCTGGTGACCGAAATCCGAAGGAAAAAAGTTGAATTTTAAGAATTTGTGTAGAATGTAGCTTTTCTATTATCGATTAGTGCTAGAGGTCACTACAAAAGTAATCTAAAACGTTTTATGTTCTTTACTCTTTTCGAAAATACTACGTTCTTCAATAATAAAACTCTTTTAAGCTTAAATTGAGTACCTAAGTTAAGTTTACTTTTCTATTGCAGCGCATTACATCACATCTCGCCTTGGCAACCGGTTACTGCTTCATGATGGATTTAAATATTACGCGTTCAAGAACCATCGTGGCCCCAACGTGAAGACTCGGTGGGGTTGTTCGACGCACTCCAGCAAGGGTTGTAATGCCAAAGTCTACACTGTTGATGACATTATTATTGCGACCAAGAGCGAGCACACTCACCCGCGACCAGCTATTAACCCTTAAATCGCCAATAATGTGCAATACCGTAAAGTCGGGTTAGTCAAATTCAAATTAAAAAAATATATAAGTAGGCCGTTAAGGGCTCTTTTTAACCCCCGACACAAAAAGAGGGGTGTTATAAGTTTGACCGCTATGTGTGTGTGTGTGTGTGTCTCTGTCTGTCTGTCTGTGGCATCATAACTCTTAAATAAGTGAACCGATTTGGATGCGTTTTGTTTTTATTTGAAAGCAGGTTTCTTGGCGATGGTTCTTAGACATGTTTCATCAAAATTGATCGAGCTGTTTCTAAGCTTTTTTGTATGCTGCGGAAGGGTTTTTAGATTTAATTGCGTTGGGGGGAGGGGTTTAAATTTTTAGTTTATAGTTATACGTGTCTTTTTTTGAGTCTAATCGCTTTCAGAAAGACCATGATTGCCAAGAAGAACGCGCCGCGAGAAATTTGGCAAAAACAGATTACTATTTCATCACAATACTTTGGCCCTGAAGGGTAACTTTGGCCATTGGGATAAACTCGGTCGAGATTTTATTATTGCATTAAGAATAATTGGTTTTAGCTGACCGCCCAAGTTATTAATGTTTTTTGTTAGACCCTTTTATAGCGATTGTGACATGTGCTTCATTTGGGCCAAAGTTATCCTTCATTGGATTAAAGTAACCCGACTTTACGGTGCTCTAAATTTAGAATTATAGGTCTCCAAAATTCTACGACGAAAATTCTACACATCGTAGAATTTTGGAGTCCTATAATATTTTTTTTAAATCATGAAGTATTCAAAGTTTGACAATTGACGGTAAATAAACATACATACTATTACTTATTAGGAATATCAATTCTAACATAATTAATATAAATTCTACATTTTGAAATAAAATTTTATTCTCACGCTTAATATCTATAGATTATATTTTACAAGTATTAATATAATTGTACATACAATATTTATATACTTTTCATTCCACGACCGTCAGTTCTACGGGCGATGTGCCCTGCCCACTGCCACTTAAGTCTAGCGATTCTTCGAGCTATGTCCGTGACTTTAGTTCTTGCGCGGATTTCATCATTTCTAATGCGGGAACGCATTGGATGCGGATGGCGCAGGGCCGATCTGTTTGGCGAGCCTTGGGGGAGGCCTATGTTCAGCTGTGGACGTCTTTCGGCTGAAATGATGATGATGATTCCACGACGGCACAGAACTGATATTTTTTGAGAAAACGATTAAATACCTATGAAAAAAAAAACGAGTGCTTAACTTGCATTTTCTTTTATATTAACTTTTTATGTTATACGATAAATAAGTTTTTGTTAAAAATTATTTTTTTAATACAAGTTTTTTTCGGTGACTGTACTTTTTGCCCCTGGTTACTATCTAGGATCAAAGTACTCGTCAAGGCAAATCAAACGAGTCCAAACTCGATGGGGTCATGTCGTTTTATTACAGAGTTCCTGTGGCCACCTTCCAGCTCCATCATCAGATCAGAACCATGTCATAATAATATTGCACTGTCACTTGGTTTACACATGCATACAAATTTTGCTCAATTGGAAATCGAAAAGTGGGTCAAATTTAACTTGCATTTGATTACACACAGGCAACGGGACAGGTGAAGGTAAATAAAAGCTTGTAAAGTAGGTACTAGCGTTTCAACCGCTATCAGCATTCGGTCGCATATTATACCGTAGAAATGAGCTACATCGAGCGTAAGTAAAACAAAATGTGGTTGTGGTGACAAACATATTTGCTTACTGTTAGTAGACTATAAAATGCTTACGGTCGGTAGCTAAAATTTTTGCGATACTTATATGCGACAGAAGACTAATAGAGATTAAATATCTAATACCCTAATGAGCCTAATACCAATTTGACAAAATTCGTCAACCAAATCTTTTACCTACAACGTAGCGTTTCTTTGACCACCAAATGGTACAGAAACATAATGCCTCAATGTCCCAATACTAACCTATCCGAAGATAAGTACTACATTTACAGGTATTTCAACAATCGCGATTAAAAATATGCTCGAAGTTGGACCATTTATACCAATGAAAATGAAAAGCTACTTTATCTCTTTCTTTTTTGTCTCTTATTATTCTACCCACACGGTGTAGGTATTTGTGGAATTAAATTTCATTGTTTTAATTTTACAGGCCTTGCAGCCCAGTACATCACGTCTCGCCGCGGCAACCGATTGCTGCTGTACGACGGGTTTAAGTACTACAAGCATCATATGTATAAAAGGGACAAGCTCCGGTGGACTTGTTCTACTCACTCCAACAAGGGTTGCAATGCTAAAGTCATTACTGTAGCAGACGCAATCATTGATTATAATTGTGCACACAACCATCCGCGGCCTGTCATTAATAACATTTGGTGAAAATGGTCAAAACACTTTTAGTATAAGGTTGAATTCAGTAATTTGTAACTTTTCTTCAACTTTTATTAATACAGGGTGAAATTTAAATGGTGATACAAAATTAGTGTTTCTAACTCAATTAATGCTGGACAATGCACTAACTCATTTGTTTTAATTAGTCTTATTTAATTTGGCTGTCCATTCCATACATTGAGTTTGTGATTTCATTTCATCAAAGTATGAAAACATCCTAAATTTTATCAGACTAATTTTATCAATTGAGCATTACGTTGTCTAGCATCAACTGTATCAGAAACCTTTGTTCCTCACAGATAACCAAGTTTACTAACCAGTAAGGTAACCAAGTTAGGTAACAAGAAATCCTTCCTATTAAAAAATCCGTTATCTGAAAAGAAAATTTCTTCCTTATTGGCTACTGGTTAGCTAACTTAGTTGGGCCAATCAACTTTTAAACCGACACTAATCTGTCCGCGACATTTTTCAAACAATTGCAGATTTTTGTAGGTAAATATGTTTTTTCTGTAATTTAATAGATGGTGTACGTGAATACATACCATCCTACGTAAGTTTAACCTATTAAACCGTGAAATATCTTGTTGGAAGTACGATTTTTTGGTAACGCCAGAGACAATTTTGGTAACGCAGGAGACACCAAAAACGTCGGTTTAAAAGTTGATTGGCCCAGTTATCTGTGAGGTACAAACACAAATTTTGTATTACCATTTAAATTTCATCGTGTATAATATTGTGTAGGTATAAAATTTAATTATTAGTGCTTGCATGTACTAGTATAAGCGTAACATTAGGTTATAAGTTTATCCGGTTCTAAGGACCAAATTATGTAGGGGCTGCTACCAAGTTTCCTTAGTGGTCCTTGTTGAGGTTGTTCAAGATATGTTAAAGTTATTAATCTATAGTAATTTATTGATATTTTTAAGTTAAAGGTAACAAGGTGATATTGCGCGACCGTGTATCTTTGACGTTTGTTGTAAGAGTGTAAGGTAAGCATTAAGATTAGTTTACGTTGCGCAATAAAAAGGTTCTTAGGCAAATAGTGCTGCTGCCGGCGGCGCCTGGACGTATAAAGTAAAGTAGGAAGCGACTCTAATCTAAAATCACTGTATTGAATGTTTCATGTTTTTCTATACTAAAGTTTTAATTTTAATGATCTGAGACAATTACTTTGCTCACCCGCGACCTTATGATAGCTACGTTTAAGTTATTATTATGAGCACCAATAATTATGAATTTTATATTATTTAGCTGATCTTACAGGCAGTTTAGTGAGATTTGCGCCGCTGTATACCATTGACATTAATTTTTTAACTTATTATCTAGATTAAACAAATTTTTAAAAATAAAAATGTTTCAGTTTATTTATTTATTTAATAAAGTAATTCAATGAACACAATGAAATCACTTGCCGACGCTGTTAGGTTATTTGATCAGCAAATGGTAAACTCAAGCCAATTTGATTCCTAGCCCACCCAACACATAACCGTGATATTTTACGTCATTTGATAAGCACTGTAAAAGACAAAAAAAAACCGGCCAAGTGCGAGTCGGACTCGCGCACGAAGGGTTCCGTACAATTATCTATAAAAATCACGTTTGTTGTATGGGAGCCCCCTTAAATATTTTTTTTATTTTAATTTAATAAGTTATTTTTAAAGTCAATATTTCAAGTGTCTACCTGTTGCCGTTATCAATATCGAGCAAAAACGAGCATACAAATCATGTTTGTTGTATGTGAGCCCCCTTAAATATTTATTTTATTCCATTTTTAGGGTTCCGAAGTCAACTAGGAACCCTTAAAGTTTCGCCATGTCTGTCCGTCTGTCTGTCTGTCCGTCCGCGGCTAAGCTCAGAGACTGTTAGTACTAAAAAGCTGTAATTTGGCATGAATATTTAGTATTTGTTATAATAGCGGCAACCGAAACACACATCATCTACATCATCTATGAAAATTTCAACTCTCTAGCTATCACGGTTCTCGAGATACAGCCTGGTGAGTGGTAACAGACTGACGGACGGACGGACGGACGGACAGCGGAGCCTCAGTAATAGGGTTTCCGTTTTTACCCTTTGGGTGGGTACGGAACCCTAAAAACCACTATGATAAGGTTCCATTGTGGCCTTTGAATCAAATTGGTTGACTACATATTAAAACGGCTCGATATCTCTTCGATACTAACATTGCATTCCAACCGTAACGTACCTACCTGCTAGGAGACTGCCTGTACATTTCCCATTCCACTGCACGCTATCTGCAATTGAAATGTTGAAATTGGACAGTTGCAGTTCGAAAACAGTCCGTCTATAATAGTCAGAAGTCACATTATTCAGACGTATACAAATAAGAAATCGCTCAAAGTTTGAACCGTTTTTGCACTTGCATTCTTTTGCAATAATGTTGCCAAAAAATATAATAATAAGTTATCGCCGGAGATAGCGCAAATCCGGCTATCTACCGTACCATAATTAAATACCGCGTATCTATTTGCAATAAGTGTAGTTTTACGAGGGATGATTTTAACTTCATATTTGTTTTGTTTTAACGAATTAGGAGTAAAAATTGGAAATTGGCTAAATTTGTCAGGAATTATTCGATGCGAGTTAAACGGATTTGCACTATCCCCGGCGATATCTTATTTTTTGGCCTGACGACCAGATGGTCTAGTGGTTAGAGAACCTGATTACGAAGCTTGAGGTCCCGGGTTCGATTCCCGTCTTGGGTGTTTAATATGTATGTGTCTATCTATATACCTAAGTATGTTTATCCGTTGCTTAGTATCCATAACACAAGCTTTGCTTAGCTTACTTTGGGACTGGGTCAATTGGTGTGAATTGTCCCGTGATATTTATATTTATTTATTTATCTCCCTTTTGCCGGTTTACTTGGAGAACTAAATATATTTATTTTTATTTGTATGCCTTGCAGCCCAGTACATCACGTCTCGCCGCGGCACCCGCTTGCTGCTGTACGACGGATTTAAGTACTACAAGCAATATAAGTATAAAAGTGACAAACTGCGGTGGATTTGCGCTACTCATTCCAACAAGGGTTGCAATGCTAAAGTCATTACTGTAGCAGACGCAATCGTTGATTACAACTGTGTGCACAATCACCCGCGGCCTGTCATTAGGTAATTAAGACCAAGGACGGAATATCAATTTTATAAAAATAAAAATAAATTAAAATTTATACCATCTCAATATTTTTTTATACAATTTGATTATTATTGTTTTAATGTACTAGTATAAGCCTAACCATTAGGATTAGGTGGTAAGTATCACTTTATTGTTTTTTAAACAAACTTCTATGGACTCTACCCGCAATGAGTACTTTTAATTTAAACTTAAAAAAAATTAGATAAATTTTATTAACTATTAAATAAAATAAGTTTGATTTTTGTCGTTTTGCTTATTTCTTTTAGCAGTTCATGGTTCTTATGACAGTATCAAAAATGGCATCAAGAAAGTAGTATGCCGTATGTCAGCATTGCGTTAGCGAAAATTTTCCAGGAGACTCTTTTGAAGTACCGCCCGACTTTTGTGAGACTTTGATCATTCATTAGGTACATCATGCCGTCAGTCAGCTAGAAGTTAAAAACGTTTTTTGGATTTTAATGGCCTCTGTGAGTGAACAGGAACACAATTTATTTTAATAGAGATTCAGTCTGGTGGCGTAAAATTTTTTTTTTTCTCAGAACCCATTTATGCCGGAATTCAGAAAAAGTTATTATTTTAGAACTCTATTGGTTAGTTTAGGTTTATTTTATGACAATTCTGAATTATGTATTAAGTTGGTTTCTGAAAAAAAAAAGAGTTATGCGAAATGATGAATTAATTACCTATGCGTAAAAAAAAATAATGAACTGAAACAATTACTTTGCTCACCCGCGACCGCGACCAAATTGTTTCAGTTCATTAATATGGACCTCCGCAAAGTAACGCCTGATTCAATAACATATCCAACAGTAAACTATTTTCGAAATGAATCTGAAGTACTATAGCAGGAGGTTGAGTTAGTTTGACTGAACATCCCTGTTAATGTTTTTCGTGTTTTTTTTTAATTGGAGTTGAAAATTGTTTCCGTATATTGATCTATGTTCTAATTTACGCGACAGAGCGACAAACCAAATATTTCAGTGAAAAACATTTACAGAAATATTCCAGACTAATTTTAAAACTCCTGTACATTGTAAGGTCTGACTCAGAAAGGTAACTTTGCCCAGTAGGATTAACTTCATCCAGAGGCCGTATTGTCTAGACGCGCAGACGCACGCCATCTCTTTCTGTCACCGTCTCATACCGTTTGACAGAAAGAAATAGTGAATGCGATAGCAATTGTCAGCGCGTTAGACAAAAAGCGTACCGGTTTAATTATTATTGGATTGAATTTATTACACTTTTCCACATAGTTGGTTTTAGCTAAGTCCCACGTTTTTTTTATGTTTTTATTATAAATACAAATGCAAATATTTTTTTTTCGCTTAAAATATGGTACAGAAGATGGAACACGGTATTAGATGCTTCCCTTCCTTTGTTTTTGCGTGGGAACTACGGTCCAAGCCCTCTCATTCTGAGAGAAGGAAGGATTCTCCGTGCACGCTGTTAGTCTGTGGAATCGGTTGCCGAGTGACATCAGGAAGTCGCAGGCGATAGCCATTTTCCGGAATCGCTTAGGGGCGTACTGGCTTGACAGTTCTTCTTAAATAGAGACTACCTCTGTCTACCTCTGTGGTGTTCTCTGTTTAGTGTATATGCGTATATATTAATGTATGTAGTTTTTATGTAGTCTATTTTTGTAGATTTGATATGTATTAGTCTATTGTATTCATTATATATTATAAGTGTGTACTTGTGTGTATTTTTTGTATGTATGGGTATTGTTTATGTTTTGTTAGTTTGGGTTTATTTTTGATTTCGTTTTTTTACTCTGCGTTGTATGCCTACTCTTGTCTCTGATGTCCTGTCAATCGTTCTAAGGTTAACTGGAAGAGATCCCTTTAAGGGATAAGTTCGCCTTTGTACATTTGTCTCTCTTGTTAACTGGTAATTTTCATGTTTTATGTACAATAAAGAGTTTTACATACATACATACATACATACAGAAGGCCTTGCCCTGCAGTGGGGCTTAGGTATATTGGCTGGGATGATGATAATGATGATCAGACCCTTCTTTTTTGTGTTTTATATGGGCGAAAGTTACCCTATATTGGGTCACATGGGACTTTCACGTTACATTTCATCACATCACACATTGTTTTGAAAAAAAAAAAACCTTTGATGTCACGAATAATTATTTTTCATTTTTTCTTTTCTTGTGCTCAAACATATTCTCGTATTTTACAGTGCACTACATTTGCTCCCGTCGCGGCACCCGTTTACTAGTCCACGACGGGTTCACATACTGCAAGTACCGACAGTACGGACCTAAAGTTCACTGGATATGCTCTACACACTCCAGCAGGGGTTGTAGCGCCAGAGTACACACTATAGACGATGTGCTTATAGGCCAAAAGAGCAATCACTTACATCCAAGGCCTGCGTTTGATAGCGTTTAGAATATAAGTACCTATCTGAGGGACTGAACTTCGATGTCATAGAAGATAACGCCAACAAAAATAGCAATCATATTTAGCAGCCTGCTAAGCGTGGCGGTTACATCAATCCCCCAAAAAATAAATAAAACGAAGATTATTGTGGGGTTCTTTGGGGGAAGACTGTCCAGTAGTGAATGGATGATGTTTTTCAGCTGATGATGATGACCATATCTCGGACAGATCATCGCAAAACAATCGCAACACGGTAATAGAATAAGATTAATGGAGTCGTTTTATGTACAGTATTATTTAATTATATTTTACAAATACATTTACAACGGTGCCTAACCGAAAATTGTCCTTATGGTTGTGAAAGTATTTCCAGCAATCATTTTGATATGAATGTCACATACTTTCTTCAACATTTCGCAGTCATTTTCATCATAAGAGAGCTCGGGATAGTCCTTAACAATTCCATTTGTTTTCGGAAAGCTCAATTTGTCGAAGTCGAACTGATGATCGCACGTATGGAAGGCCTACTCATTAAGTAGGTACCACCTACTTTATCCTACGCACCTTTTGATATAAAACCTTATTTTTAAATAAAAATATAATCGCCTTCAAAAAACACCTAAGAACTAAAAAGATGGAAAAAATATTTTTAATTTTAATTTTATTTTTAGATTTTTTTTTTCTGTATTCATAGTGACTAAATAAATACATAATTATGGAAAAGTGGGACTTTCTGACACAGGTATTGTATACTTACTAGGAAGTACCAACGTTAATACTGTTATTTTAGGTTATGATTATTTATGTAAATAAATTATTTTTGTTTTTCTTTTTTTTTTAACATGAACAAGAAAAATCTTTCGCTCGGTATGGTTCATTTGTTCAATGTTTGCGACAAGATACTGATAGTGGTTGAATCGCTCCTAGAAGTACCCTTGACACATTGTCGTCTCATTTCACTGTATTTTGGCTATTTTTAGTCTTCAAGTTAGTCTTCAAGTAGTTTAGTAACGACCGCTTTAGCCTAGTTGGTAGTGACCCTGCCTACGAAACAAGAGGTCCTGGGTTCGAATCCCGGTAAGGGCATTTATTTGTGTGATGAGCACGAATATTTGTTCCTGAGTTATGGATGTTTTCTATGTATTTAAGTATTTATTTATCTATATAAGTATGTTTATCGTCGTCTAGTACCCATAGTACAAGCTTTGCTTAGTTTGGGACTAGGTCGATTTGTGTAAGATTGTCCCCTAATATTTTTTTTTTTTTTTTTTTTTTTTTCAAGCTAAATATTATAATATACCTAATATATAAACCACAAAAAATGTTTCCACCTTCCGCTATAGACTTTGAAACCATCTGATGTGCCCATTCATTAGACGATTGCGCGGACGAAGTCGCGGGTAAAATCTAGTATTATATTACAATGCACACCATGGCATGGCATGGCATTGGGGTCATAATAAGAAATAGGCGACCTTGACGCTTCATAGCGATTTCTTCCGACAATTTTTGCAATATTCATGAGCTTTAGCGTAATTAGCGTGAAGGAAAAACATCGTGAGGGGAGTACTGTGCATTGGGACGTACATACGGTTGATCATCTGAAATTATGAAATATATCGTTTAGTTTTCTTTGTTTTATTGCAGCCAGCAGTCAAATGTCTAGTTACCACCAATTCACTAGAACGACTGCAAGAAAAAATTGCGTTGGTTGCTATGCAAAGTTAAGACTGACACTATCGAGTAAGCAGGCAGACAAGAGGATAAAGAAAATAAAATCAAAATGTAATCAATGTAACAAATGTTATTGTTTGCCGTGTTTTAATGAGAAACACTACACATTTCTTTATAGTAGTTAATTTTTTACGTTAAGTAATTTAAAAAAATGCATGTAAAATTTTAGCTCCCACCCGTTTCCTACAGTTTTACGTCGTGCTCTAGAATGTGCATTTATTTAACCACGCTCCCCTTACTAACACGCGCATCATATTTACGTATGAAAAAATATAAACAAATATGTTTCCCTCTCTCTCTCCCACTGCCATTCCTCTCTTGCCTGTTAAATGTCTGTATGGACAAGTTAACGTTCTAAATTTTAAAATGGCTTAAGTTTGGAATCTGTTCTACTACTTACTACTACAACATATTTTTATTATTTTAATACTACTTCAATAAAAACGAGTTTCTGAAGTTTATCCCTGTATTTTGTTCCGCTAGTGTAAGTTGTTGACACAAAACATACCGTCTCGGACGCATTCGCGTCATTACCTCAATTACTATTGGAAAATCATATTTGAAATTTTTACATGAATGCGTTCGAGATTACAGCAATAAAAAAATACCCATTCACATAAAATAATAGAGCTGGTCCCAATTAAAAACATTTAACGGTGATTAATTTCACATGTCATCCATTATATCTACATATATTATTTATCATAACTATAAAGACACTGGATGATTATGAAAACAAATTGACAGGCCTGATATACCTGATCATAATTCCCTCGGGTCTTTATAACGCCTTTTATATTGTTCAAATTAACTCGTCATTTTGGGCATATTGCTGCGGCCGTGATCTACTCTTAACCAAGCCCCGAGGGAATCGCAAAAGTTTACATAATCATATTTGACAATGGTACATAATTTTCAGTGTCCTACGTCACGTCTCTCCGTGGAAAGCCTCTCCTCCTCTTCAAAGGATACACGTTTTACAAAACCCAAGAAAGAAGCACCAAGTCACGATGGTGCTGTTCCACCCATTGGCCAAAAGGGTGCCGAGCCACTGTGTGGCTCTTGGGTAACCAGCTATTGTATGAAAAAAATCAGCACAACCACCTGCCCACAAATTCTTGGATGAAATAAATACGCGTAAAGATGCTTTCTTATATGTAGTTGAAAAGGTGCCATGTTGGATTGTATACATTTTTTACACATAATTTATCATTTCACATAACTCTTTTTTCTCAGAGACCATTAACTATTAGAATTATTATGAAATAAACCTAACGTAACCTATAGCCTCCTGAGTCCTCGCGTACCTTATAAAGCACAAATCGTTCATTTAATAAAGAATCTTAAATATGTTGAAATAGTTTCCAAAATAACAAAACTCTTTATTGTACACAAAAACATGAAAATTAACAAAAAAAAATACTAGGTCTTAAGTACTTCATCTGTTAAAAAACGTCAGGACTCAAGAGGATAGAGTCCTACAGGAAAGCCATTTCAAAATTCCTGAATAATTAATGGTTTCTGGGAAAAAAGAGTTAGATATGCCTAGTGATGAATTATGCGTAAAAATTTTATGCCACCAGACTGGATTCCAGTTATAAAACTTACATGTGCTTTTGCCATCTTTCAATTGCTTTGTTTGTATTATTAGTCATAGTTTTTGTCGTATGTAGTTATGATTTTTTGTTATGTAGAAGTAAGTAAGCTTGACTATTTATTAATTATTAATTAATTTCATCAATGCAATTTAAGACTTCTGACCATCATTTTTGTGTTGATAGCAGTCGTTAGTATTAGTTTAGTGAGAGTCTACAAGCTTTAGCTTTTATGAATTCATCTACGAAATTATATGATTTCTAGTTGCAATAAATCATAATAGTATTAATTGTTTACCTTTGTAATTAACATGTGATTATGCATAATTATTTAAAGATTTAAAACAAATTTTGTTTAAATCATTTCATTACCTAAATAATTAATTGATTCCTATGGGAAGGTTCTGAAGGTTGGATGATTCAATATGGATAATCGTGTTCTCTTGGTTCGGAGTTTCGAAATCGGTAAAAATTTACCTTAGCAATCAGTTGGGCTTACTTTTCAGAAGTTGAGCGTTTATTCAAAACCATCGAGAATACTACTATAGAGCTCGAACAAACTACCGACCGACCGACGAACAAAATAGAGGACTAACTAACCAAAAATATTTTGGACCCAAAATACAAATATGAAGCCTAGAAATGCCTAGGATTATCACCAAATCATCTAGTTATTAAGCCCAGTTTAGATCTGCAAGAAAATTAGTGCAAGTTGCATTACGAGTTCGTAGTGGTCAATCGAAAGCTGCAATGTAAAACTTGCACGATTTTTCTTGCCGATCTAAACTTGACTTAAGACCTTTCAGCATTTAAGCAACAATAACTAATTATAGAAGCCGTGGTGGCCTAGCGGTTTGACTATAGTCTCTCAAGCAGAGGGTCGTGGGTTCAAATCCCGGCTCGCACCTCTGAGTTTTTCGGAATTTATGTGCGAAATTAACATTTGAAATTTACGGTGAAGGAAAACATCGTGAGGAAACCTGCACACACCTGAGAGAAAATTCAATGGTGTGTGTGAATTTCCCAATCCGCGCTGGGCCCGCGTGGGATCTACGGCCCAATCCCTCTCATTCGGAGAGGAGGCCTGTGCCCTGCAGTGGGACGTATATAGGCTGGGATGATGATGATGATGATGATGAACTAATTATAGAACTAAATTGGAAGTTATTTTACGGTGATCCTTTTCACCGACTACATCCAATGGTCTTCAAACACCGCTACGATACGTGCATGATAGAGCTACGTTTATGAGACATGTAAATACTCACCCACATGCCAACAATTGACGTTGAGATTGCCAATTGTTGGGACAAAAAACGGTCGTGCTCGATGTTTTTAAGATTTAAAAAAGTTTGTATGTAGGAAGTATATAATCTCTGGAAATAGCTACTGAACTGATCTTAAAAATTCTTTCAGTTATTATAAATAACTACAGTGTCCCTGGTTACATTTTTTATCCTGGGAAAGTGCAAACTTCATTATATGGACCAAAGTTGTTGTAATGGCAGATGACATCTGTACATTATTTTGATCTACGTCTTCTTAAAACTACATATATACTACTTGACACTTGTTGTTTTTTTTTGTTTTAGCGCGAATCGTAACGAGCAAAAACGGAGTGCATTGGTTGCTTTATGGCGGTTACACATTCCACAAGCACAAGGTGACGGGGGTCAAGACTCGATGGCGGTGTAGCATGCACAAAAAGTACCGGTGTCGCACGGTCATACATACGGTGGAAGATGTGGTTATGGTCATCAAGAATGAACATAGCCATCCGATTTAGGAGGAACTAGTGAAATACGAGCTGAAACTGTTGGTGTTGGCAATGACGCCTTAAGCTGACAACATCTTTATTAACGACTTAAAAAAAGGATCCGATTGGTTTGAAGTCAGTGCTTTAGCCTCCTGGATCCCACCGTACTTTATAAAGGACAAAATCATCAGTAAAAATAACCGCCGAAAGTATTTTACAAAGTGCAAATTATTCGATGAATAAGGAACTTCAAAGACGCTTATATAAGTTCCAAATTTTCAAAACTTGTGATTCTTATCTAGGTCTTAAGTTCTACATCGGTTAGAAAAGGCCAGGATCCAGGAGGTTAGAGCATGCCCCCTATTGGCGCTCGTCCATTGCCAATGTGTGTTATGAAATAGGTGCCTAGGGTATCTAGGTACCTGTTGAGCTTTAGCACTAACTTCAAGTTAGTTGTCGTTTTATCAATTTTTAATTTCGAGCCCGGTTATTATTTACCTCTTCTTCTTTCTTTTTTCTTTAACGTTAGATACTTTTAAAAGCTATTGGTAAATGTTAATGCTAGGCACCCCAAGCCAGGGAGACTTTCATGTAATTCGGGCTGTGATGATAGTTTTAAAGCATCTGTAACATCAATATTGAACAACAAGTTGAATGTTTGACATATAGACGAAAAGAAAATTAGTGAATAAATTGACTGGGAATGGTAAACATGAATAAAGTAAGTGCAGCAGATAAAAGTTTACGGTTATCGTTTTGTAAAGAGAATAAATACCTTGATTAGTAAGTAGACTGTTAAATTCTATACTAAAAGCAAATACTTTACCAATAACTTTATAAATGTCTCACCAGACATAGTGCTAATATTACCAGTAACTTATATGAAATGTTGGTTTGCAATGCAACCCACATGCGCCTTGTTTTTAATCATATCAGAAGGGTATCAGGTAGCAATGTTACGAAAAAGCCTGCCAACCTCTTCAACGTCTTTTTGAGTTCAAGCGATTTAAACGCTCTAACTTTAGGTACCATTATGCGGTTTAATAAAATTTAATTTGTAATAAAATTTATTGAGTTTATTCTGTCTTTTATTTTTCATGCATAAATAAATAAAATTCTTAATAAGTTAAAAATTTACTATCATTCCCAATCTGAACAATCTCAACTAATCGTATATTCCGACAATTACCCGAATCGCAATTTTTTTGTTCAAATCTCTCTCTCGCCCTCCCTACAGTACCTACAAACTGTTTGCCTTTAAGTATGTACTTATTAGATATTAATGAATAGTTTGTATTACAGTAAAATTCCTACGAACTAAGCGAGGAACGCAAGCAATCACGGCCAGCGGGTACATTTACACCCGTCACATCGACATTGCTGGCAAGACCAGATACCGATGCACTAATCGTAGGTGCCGTGCTACTGCCTACACCATTGATACGCAGGTATTCTTCAGAAATCAACACAATCACTTGCCCGCGAGTAGAAATAGGAGTTTCAAGGATAATTGAATACCGTGAAAATAATGTTAGTCGAGATAATAATAAGAAATAAAAATAAAGTTATGATCAAAAATCTTCAAAAAAAATCATTTGTTCCGGATTGAGTTATTCTATTATACTGCTCAATTATCATGTTTTTTAACTTTATTGTTTTACATATTTACACCAGATAACACTTTAAACTACATTTTATATAATAATTAGCTGTATTATAGTTTATTTATTTATTTATATGTGGCTGTTTATCCCACTGCCTATATTTATTTTAGACGTGTATAATTATGTACGATATATGTTTGAGTAGATGTACTATTTTTGTTGCGTTTAATATTCTGATCCACTGTTGATGCACCACCTGCTGTAAACTAGTCCTTCCTTCTTTCTGTTAAAGGGTTGCCTGGAAGAGATCGCTCTTAAGCGATGAGGCTGCCTATTGCTTACCTTGTAACTTTCTCTATGTGTACCCGTTTTCTGTATTGCTTACTATTTCTGGTGTTTCTGGAGTCATTGTATTGTATTGTATTGTATACCTATGTATTACGCTGCCCAACGGTCATAATAAAGTTTTATTTGAGATTATCTTGACTTTTATTCTCATTCTTACTCTTTTCTTATTCTTTTATTATAGTTTATAGAATAAGAAAAGAGTAAGAATGAGAATAAAAGTACGATACACAAGAATAAATCACACAATACCTACCTACTTAAATATAAAATTCACTAACCGTCCCCAATAAGAATTTTCTCACCTAGTCGTATATTCCAACAATTACCCAAATCCTGTTTTCTTTATTTAATTTTAATCCCCTGCAGCTGTTTTATCTTTATCATCGTCATCACCAAAAGAGTAGAGGTCTACTGGACCTAAGCGTCCTCAGAGAACGCCACAATGCCGATCCTGCGCCGTCCACATCAATTAGTATCCTGCAACCTTTACCATTACCTCTACCATGAGTTACACTAGTTTGCAGTGACCGTACTCGCTAGCGACGGCGTAAATGATTTGTATGGAGAATTGTACTTCCGTAAGTGACCGCTAGAGGCGCTGTACACAATTCTCATACAAATCATTTACGCCGTCGCTAGCGAGTACGGTCACTGTAAACTAGTGTAACTCATGGTAGAGGTACAGGTCATTGCAACCTCTGCCTTTCAGCCCACGCTGCGTCTTCTGGTACGGGGCTGCCATTCAAGAACAAGAACACATTTCATATTTTTTCACTTTACTTTTTTTTTTATAAGTCTACTCGATTAGACTTAAACTACATTAAACACGTAGTTTTGTTTTAAATTATGACTGTAAACACCTAATTTTTATTTGATTTTACATGTTGCAAGTGTAGCCAAGTTTTGGCGTCGCTGACCAATCGTAACTACTGGTTGTCCTATGCCAATTGCTGTATGTTTCTTCGTTCTAAATAAAATGAAATGGAGTAATAGAATTTTATTCTTTTTAGTTTTCTTCGTGCCATCTAAGAAGGGCAGACGGCTAATACTGAACGGTTATTCCTACTACAAGCATCTAGAAATATCTTTGAAGGTGCGATGGCGGTGTGCGATGCATGGACGAGGTTGTCGCGCCTGCGCATTCACGGTTATGGATGAATTGATCTACTATAAAAACTGCCACAACCATCTACCAACCGACGACTATTGAGCTTGATCATCTGATTTAGTTTAGAAAAAAATAGACGGATTTTTGGTGGTAAACTTAGTACTAACTTAGGCGATCCAAGGATTTTGCGAACTTTGCACTTTGAGTTTGGTACTAGTTTACTGTTTTTGTTAAGTTAATAATTTTACTGCCTTATTTGCGTTGTGATTGCACAATATTAATAAGACAGTAAAAGTAGTTTGTGTAAGTGGTTATTATGAAATAACTGTCAATACTTACAATTACAATAAATACTGTTTTATACTTATAATTACAATAAATTTTCAAGAAAAATTGCAATACCTACTAGCTTTGTTTTGTTATGTAAAATGGGTGGGTACTATACTTTACCCTAAAGACGTCTGCCGCGTATCCGTTAACACCCAAGTGTCGGCATTATTCTAAAAAGCCTCTAGAACAATCATGCATATTGGCTTAAATATCATCACCAATATTCAGCTACCTCTAAAACAAGCCATGGGCCTAAAACACTGGCAGCTACAACTACCACAACTAACATATTTATTGCATTGTTACAGTAATTTACACAATATCAAGGACCTGAGTACAATACACTTAAATAAATAACATAATACCTACTTAAATATAAAATTCACTAACCGTCCCCAATAAGAACTTTCTCACCTAATCGTACCTATATTCCAACAATTACCCGAATCCTCATTTCTTATTCAATCCCCTGCAGCTGTTTTATCATCATCATTGTTGTAGACGACGCATGTAGGTACTAAGTTTATAAAAAGGTCCCATACCTACCCTGTGTACCAACTGGCCGCCAATAAAAGTAGTAAACAAGCAGCGCGGAAAGAAAACAAAAGAAGCCCTGTCATAGCCCTCGTTCGCGCTAAGTATTGATTTTACGTTATTTTTAAATATTTGTTTTATTTTCACTATTTCTCACCCCAAAGATCAGTTTACAGTCTACAATTGTCATCACCAAAAGACATCCACTACTGGACCTAAGCCTTCCCAGAGAACGCCACAATGACCGGTCCTGCGCCGTCCACATCCATTAGTATCCTGCAACCTTTACCAGGTCGTTGCAACCTCTACCTTCCAGCCCACGCTGCGTCTTCTGATACGGGGCTGCCAATCAAGAACAAGAACACATTTCATATTATTTTTTCACTTTTTAAGTCCATTAGACTTAATTTTCTGAAAAATATCTGTAATACTTGACATTATTCTTTACATATCAGAACGCGAAGTGCATAGTTTATGGTCAGTAAAAAATTAAAAAGTTAAAAACATTGCAGGCTCCATAAACTCGACAACAATGTCGTATACAAATTCCATTATTGTCGAGTCTCAAACTTTTTAAAAAGTTGATACGGGCATGGTAATAAGTTGGCACTATTCCTATACAGCCAACTCAAATGACCGGTATCAGTTGTTTTGTTGGAACTCCGGACTTTTTTATTGTGTTTGAAACAGCTTGTGGTGTTTTCGGTAGAAAAATACACCTGCAGTTTTTTTGAAATGAAAAAGGCGGAAAAGGGTTAAATGACATTTAATTTTAAGTGATTTGCAATTCTTTGTAAGTTAATAAAATTTTTTTCTATTTTTTTTCCTTCACGTTTTTTGAGAAAAGCTTTATTTATTAGTCTCGGCTGGAATAGCATTTGCTGGCTTCGTATTAGTTAAACGGACTCGCAAGCTCGTCCGTTTAATACTCATACTCAGCCAGCAATTGCCTACTTTCAGGCCACGACAATAATGTCCTATATATTATTTTTAGTTCACTTCGTGCCATCTGAGAAGAAGGGCAGACGGCTGATACTGAACGGTTATTCCTTCTACAAGCATCTAGAAATATCTTTGAAGGGGCGATGGCGGTGTGCGATGCATGGACGAGGTTGTCGCGCCTGCGCCTTCACAGTTAAGGATGAATTGGTCTACTATAAAAACTGCCACAACCATCCACCGATTGACGACTATTAGGTACAAAATGAGCTGAATCTGTGATCTGTTTTAGTTTAGAAAAAATACGACGGGTTTTTGGCGGTTAAACTAAGCTTAGTTCGACTACTTAAAAGATTCAAGGATTTTGTGAATTTTGCACTTTGAGTTTAGTGATTACTATTTTTGTTAGGTAAGTTAATAAAAATACTGCCTTTTTGGCATTGTGATTGCACAATATTAATAAAATTTGTGGAAGTTCTCGTAGTTTTTATGAAATAACTGTAGTAGACTCCTTGTTTTAAACTTAAGTATAATTAATTAAATTAAAGTTTCAAGAAATATTGCAATTACCTACTGACGTTGTCTTGTTATGTAAAATGGATGGACCCCATATTTTCACTGGAGACGTACTGCCGCGTATCTGCCAGTGCTTACGCTCGTTTGTAACACGGCAAACCTCTCTGTGGTGCGCAACTGGCCGCTTACAGAAAAACAAAATTTGTAACCGGCTGTTAGTGACGTGAAAAAAAAAACAAAAGAAAATCAATAGTTCAGAATTTAGAATTTTGTTTTTCTGTAAGCGGCCAGTTGCGCACCACGGAGGTTTGCCGTGTTACAAATTCTAACTTCTGTATTGATTTTCTGTTGTTTCTTTTTCCTCATTGGCTCTACTATTTGGTAAGGCGTATGCCACAATTTGAATTTATCGATAAAAATACTAATTTACCGAGCTCCTTGTTATATGAAGGGCTGCCGCTATTGCAGGTATTGTAAATATTATTTTGTTTCGTTCTTTTTATCTACTTTCTTGTACATATTTTGTGAAACCTAATCCAAGTCTCGTTTAGTTTTCTTACGCTGATCTAGACACTAAAACGAGGCTTGGATGGATGCTTCAAGCAAGCAGTAAAGGAGCTTAGGGTATTTTTTCCAGCCCTTCCTTTTCCGTTTCTACCTACCAATCTACGTTCCAACCTACATACCAGCGTTCTGCTCTACCGCCTCGGAGCAGACCGCCGGTGAAGTCTAAACCCCTTTTGGACGCTCCGGGGCTACGTGAATACCCTGCCCGGCCTTCCTACCTGTCCAGAAAATCTAGGCCAGTGTTTGTTTTTATATTTTATTGAAGAGCAGTGCTGACTGGAATAATTTGTATATATACATAATTTTTTTTTAAATAATACGGGACAAACAAGCTAGCGAGTCACCTGATCGAAAGCAATCACCGCGGCCCATGGACACCTACAACGCAAGTTGAGTTACGGATGCGTTTCCATTATATTTTTCTTGTAAAACTACCTTTCCTTATTTCTCCGACCGGCTAGCCGGTAACACGATAGGACTCAACTGTCGGCATTATTCTAAAAACATCTCATTCATACTCATACACATCTCATTTATGTGGATTCAAAAAATATATATACCGTAAAGTCGGGGTACTTTGACCCAATAAAGGGTAACTTTGGCCCATATAAAACTAAATAAAGAAGAGTCTAGTAAAAAACATAAGAACGTGAGCAGTCAGCTAAAACAAACCATACGGCAATTAGCCCTAATTTTGATGCAATAATAAAATCTGGACAGAGTTAATCCCAATGGTCAAAGTTACCCTTCAGGGCCAAAGTAACCAGACTTTACTGTATATACATATATTACTAGCTGACCCTGAAAACGTTACCACCTAGGGGTATAAAAAATAGCCTACGACCTATTCTCAGACCTACCGAATAGGGAGAAAAAAGTTTCATAAAGATCACTCAAGCCATTTCGGAGGAGTTCGGTAACAAACACCGTGACACGAGATTTTATATATTAGATATATATATTTTAGCTTGATAGCTTGATTTGTAAACTTGTTGTTTCTGTTTTAGTATAAAGTATGTTTCGCTTAACTGTATGCCTGTGGGGGGGGGTATGTATTACAATACCGAAGTACGAAAGACCGAATGTATTAAAGCATCGAATGGGTCAAAAGACCGACACGATTTTTTCTGAAACCGTTAACTTTTTAAGATTAATATAAAAAAAACCTAACCTAACCTAATGGGTTCTGTATGATGCCGTTTTAATAAATTCTGAGAAGTTTACGGTTTCAGAAAAAAATCGTGTCGGTCTTTTGACCCATTCGATATTTTAAAACATTCGGTCTTTCGTACTTCGGTACCTATTGTAATACATACCCGCCTGTGGACATCTGTTATTGGCTTTTTTTCTAGTACTTAAGTCTCATTTTAATGAATTGTATTGCTGTTGATGCCCCAAATAAATAAAATAAAATAAAAGATCAGCACCGATGATCAGCGTGACTCTAAAACCAGCCTTCAACCACTCCAACCAACTACAACGAAATCCACTGGCGGTTGCAAATACAACAACTAACTCTTATTGTATTGTTACAGTCATTTACACAATATCAAGGAAAGGCAAGCCTCTGCTGGTATACAAAGGCTTCACGTACTACCATCGGCCGGGAAATAGTACCAAAATGCGATGGTACTGCTCCTCTCATGCGGGCTGCCGAGCCACCATTTGTACCGTGGATGATACGATATTGTTTGAGAAAAATTGCCATAAACATCCACCACCTATGGCTGTGATACCCGAAGTAAAAAAGAATGAGGATGAAACATTGACCATGCCGCGGTAGGTATTTAGTTTTAAGTGGATTTTATGATTAGAACATAATTATGATTTATCTTTTTATGAGTCAAAAAGACAATTTGTGTGTTAATTGGTCAAGACTATTTTTTGTGATCGTCATTACGTAACGTTAATTATAATAATAAATTGTATCATTAAATAATATTTTTATTCATTATCACACTTTCACTCTTTTTACAGTTATATGTATCACTACATAGTTTTCTTCTTTTTGATTTGTCATAAATCACTTGACTCGGGCGTCACTTGTCACCCCTCCCGTACCGCTCCCATACCTCAGGAACAGACTAAGCGTTAGACCTGTAACTTCTAATTTTTTTTACTGGTAAAAATTTATTATTTGTTATAGTACATTACTGCAGAGGCCGTGAAGTAAGGGATTGATGGACGAGATTTGGGGTATACGGCCGAGTCGTAGACGAGGCCGGATAAAACGAGTCCAGCAATCCCTCTTCCGGCCGAGGATTGTATAGAGCTTTTCTCAAACATGCATCATCATCATCATCATCATCATCATCATCATCATCATCATCATCATCCATCCATCCGTCCATCCATCCATCCATCCATCCATCCATCCATACATTCATCCATACATCCATCCATCCATACATCCATCCATACATCCACCCATACATCCATCCATACTTCCATCCATACATCCATCCATACATCCATCCATCCATCCATCCATCCGTACATCCATCCATCCATACATCCATCCATACATCCAACCATACATCCATCCATACATCCATCCATACATCCAACCATCCATCTATCCATCCATCCATCCATCCATCCATCCATCCATCCGTCCATCCATCCATACATCCATCCATACATCCATCCATACATCCATCCATACATCCACCCATACATCCACCCATACATCCATCCCTACATCCATCCATCCATACATCCATCCATCCATACATCCATCCATACATCCATACATCCATACATCCATCTATACATCCATACATCCATCCATACATCCATTCATCCATCCATCCATACATCCATACATCCATCCGTACATCCATACATCCATACATCCATATATCTATACATCCATCCATACATCCATACATCCATCCATCCATCACCAGTAGTTTAGGCGGTTTTATAGAAATAAAAGAAGATAGATTTTTTAATGTCGTAAGTTGGCTGTATGTAATTTTTCCTTTGTCAGTTTAGTGTTAGTAAGCAAATTTAAAAAGTTACAGCAGCGGACAATAATGGTTTTTCATACTTACTTTTATGGCCTAGGCCAAGAAGTAATGTAGGGAGCCATAAACAACAAACTTCATGGCTTCATTTCGTGACATTAACGCATACATTTCAAAGCATGTTTGAGAAAAATATATTATTAGTACCTGGGCGACCGAGCTCCGCTCGGACTGAAACTCGGTACCAAGCGTTTCCCAGGGATAAGACCAAGCTAGATCAATTTTTCATCCCTGAAAACCCCCACATACTAAATTTCATCGAAATCGTTGGAGCCGTTTCTGAGATTCTGATTATATATATATTAAGAATACATACATCCATCCATACATCTCTAATCTAATAGAAAAATGTCAATGGACACGTCACAAGTTTACTGCAGAAAATATGGAAAAATATGTTAAATATGTTATATTTTGCCGTGAAAATTCCGACCTCTGTTTATAACTACTTAATTTCCAACAACCAAAGAATCTTTTGAGCACATTTGATGCCAATTTCAATCCAATAACTATCTATGACGTACAAATTTTATTTTACAAGACACGCCTGAAAAGCGTGTAAACCACACTGAACGAAGCAGCGGCGGGCCGGCGGCCGGCTGCCTCGGCAGCCCGCTCGCACGGCTAAATACCATAGACTGCATCGAAGCCCCGCATGCGCCCAGAGGCGCCCTAAAGTGACAGACAGTGTCATTGTGTATTTACAAATTGTTGGGTGTTTAATTTTTATATTTCTTATTTGCTTGCTACTTCTTTAGTTCTTAAGTTTTGTTGTGTTTTTATTTAGTTTTTATGCCTTCACAGCCCTATTCATCGGTTGATCTGCTGTATTGCCCCACTTGCGGAGATGGTAAGCAATACAAGGGACAGAGAGGGCTCGCTATCCATACTGCTCGCCGACATGGTACTCGCATGGTTACCGACCCCTCTCTGCCAAGTATATCTCAACCAACCCCTTCGCCTGCCGCTTTGGGGTCTACAGTAGCACCCGCTGTTGAAAAATCCCTCGCGGAAAGACTAGGACTGTTGAAGGCTTCAGTAACAGTTGTAAAAAGAATACCCCGCGGTGCGCGCATATCAGTTGCAGGTTGCCTCACCAAGTGTATAGCCAAGGTCGTAGCGGAAAACTCAATTCAAGCCTGGGAGAGTCTTCTCACGTTTCCTTACTTAGTGCTACATGCCGACAAGTCAAAAAAAGCCTCGCTTACCACTCAATTAAAGAATAATTCTTCATCAGCTTCAGATTTACCTGGTATCCATCAAATCCGTCGTAACAACCTCTCAAATTCTTTAAATTCTAAAATAAAATCAATAGAAAATAAACTTTCAGAAGGAAATGTGAGCGGAGCGGCCCGACTTTTGTTCTCTCGCGACGACTTGGCTGCGCACTGCGCCAAAACCTACGCTGCCTTGTTAGATAAACATCCCTCCCCTCCTGCCTCCTTGAAGTTGCCAGATCCACCCGCCTCTGACGACTCTGCAGTCAACGTTTCTGAGGATGCAGTCCAGCTGGCCATATCGTCGTTCCCCAATGGCTCTGCTGGCGGATTAGATGGATTGTCTCCCCAGCACCTGAAAGACCTGACCATAGCGTCTCTGGGCGACACAAGATCTGCCCTTCTCAAAGAGCTAACAGCGCTTATAAATCTAATGCTTTCGGGTTGCGTGAACAAGGAGATAGTATCACTGCTGTACGGAGCCAACCTAGTAGCTCTCTCGAAGAAGGATGGTGGTATCCGCCCAATAGCTGTGGGCTGCACCTTTAGGCGCCTGGCTTCAAAACTTTGCTGCCGGAAAATTCATCAAAAACTAGCAAATAATTTTAAGCCCCAGCAGCTGGGATTTGGCGTCAAAGGTGGTTGTGAGGCGGCTGTCCACGCTGCGCGCACTTTCTTGAATCGTCCCGACTATGAAGTTTTTGTCAAAATCGACGTCAAAAATGCTTTTAATTCGGTTGACCGTGGTGTTCTGTTAGCTGAAGTCAAAAAAGAGGTTCCAGAACTTTACCCTTATTTATGGCAATGCTACGGAGCACCTTCAAAATTACTTTTCGGTGACAAAATTATTTTATCGAACATGGGTTGTCAACAGGGAGATCCGCTTGGGCCCGCCATTTTTAGCTTAGCCATTCACCCCATCATATCTAATCTAAATTCAAAATTTAATCTTTGGTATCTAGACGATGGTTCTCTGGGTGGAGACGCTTTAACTGTTTTACAAGATATCCACCAAATCATTTCAAAATTTTTCGATATTGGGCTCTCTTTAAACTTCACAAAATGCGAAATTTATTTACCGAGTCATCTTTCTTCAGAAAAGAAAATCGAGATTTTAACAAACTTTAATGCGGTTCTGCCTAATATTTCGGTCCATTCAAATTCATCTCTCACACTTTTAGGCTCACCCATTTTCGATGAATCAATCAATCCGGTCATAAACTGTAAATTAAATTTATTCAATAGTACATCTGACCTGCTTTTTCAGATAAATCCTCACATGGCTCTTTTTATTATTCGGTTCTGCTTATTTACACCAAAATTCATGTATCTACTTCGCAGTTGCCCGATTTGGAAATTTCCGTCCATTCTCTCATCCATTGACGATTCTCTCCAGGCAACTCTATCCAAAATTCTTAACATTACATTCTATACTCTTTCGTGGTCTCAAGCGGTTCTCCCCATTCGTTTTGGTGGTTTAGGTGTTCGCTCATCATCCAGTGTGGCATTACCTGCTTTCCTGTCTTCCGCCTACAGCTCGCTGTCTCTCGTCAGTATTATTTTAAATAAACCACAAATACCTGTCGATGAGTTAGCCTGCCTGGCGGAGGCCGAGAAAGCTTGGTGTGACTCGTGCCCTGGTGTGGACACCCCCACCGTTAAAAAGATCCAGCGGGCCTGGGACACCCCTCGCCTTAACGCGACTCACGCTTCCCTTCTCGAAAACTGTCCGGACGATTCGGAACGCGCCCGTCTGTTAGCTGTTTCCACACCCGAGGCAGGCCATTGGCTGAACGCCTTGCCATCGAGGAATATTGGAACTATTCTGGACCCAAGTACTTTGCGGATAGCAATTTCCCTAAGACTTGGGGCCAGAATATGCATTCCTCACATCTGCGCTTGTGGCAAAAACGTGGATCAACTGGGACGACATGGGCTTTCATGTGTTAGGAGCGCCGGCCGTATGTACCGTCATGGCACCATAAATGACTTAGTACGTCGGTCGCTTGCCACCGTGTCAGTGCCTTCGGCTTTAGAGCCGGCTGGCATGGCAAGGGACGATGGCAAGCGTCCAGACGGGGTCACACTGGTGCCGTGGAAGCTCGGTAGGGCTCTGGTGTGGGACGCTACATGCGTTGATACTTTCGCTCTGTCCCACATCAAGGCAACTAGCTCACAAGCCGGCGCTGCGGCTGATCAGGCCCAACTCCTCAAGCGCCGCAAATACTCATCTTTATTAAAGGATTACGAGTTTGCTGCGCTTGCTGTTGAGACCTTAGGGCCTTGGTCAGCCGACATGAAGTCCTTCATAAAGGCCCTTTCTTCCCGGTTGGTCGACACCTCTGGGGACCCAAGAGCTGGCGCATATTTATCCCAGCGGATCGCACTTGCGATCCAAAGGGGTAATTCGGCCAGCATCATGGGAACCCTGCCACAGACAGATCTTTTGGACGGGGTATTCTTTTTATAATTTCTATTTTTATAGTAACATGTACATATTTAGTTAATTTTTCTTAGGTAAGTTATCTTTATCTTCTTTATAGCTGTTAATTTCATGTGTTTATGTTTTTTTATTTTATTTAATATTCCATTATTATTGTAAGTAAATAAATAAATGTTATGATATTAAGAATATATTTATTAAGAATTATTTATTTACAAAGTGAATTAACATTGCTCGTTTAAAGGTACCTATTAGATTTATTACTATTGTTGACTGTCACTTGAATTATTTTTGAACGACTTTGCTTCTTTTGACAGTTTCTTTTACAACATCTAAAAGAGGGAAGCGTCTGTTAGTCTACCAAAGATACACTTACTATATGCGTCCGAGTGCTTACAAGGTGAGATGGTGTTGCTCGACACACGGCGACTGTAAAGCCACCATCTATACCGTAGAAGATGCCGTGATTTCTGTGAAAAACTACCACCACCATCCACCACCAGAAATATTTATGTGACTTATATTTTATTAAGTATCAAAGAGATTCATCAAATACTGTGGAAATGGCTAAAAAATTATTCGAAAAAAATATCGCCAAACGTGTACGCATCTCTTCTTGCAGTTGTTAATTTATCTCGGTTTCGTCCTTAATATCTGTTTACTGAGTTTCTAACGGCACTCTGAGTGCTGGTTACGTATTATCTAAAATTAAAAAACCTAACGTAAAATAACCTACGTTCAAAATACCTAAAATCTAAATACCTAATGATTTTTTCACTTATATTCAAAATACCGAAAATCCGAATGGATTTTGGTATATGAAATCCGCCTCATTCAAATTCGGTCTCAAATATTAAACTTAACGGTCAAAGTATTGAATTTGTAAAATCTACGGTATTCTTAGGAATAACACTGGACTCTAAATTGCAGTGGGGATCGCACACCACAGCAATTGCGAATAGGTTGAGCTCTGCTGCGTTTGCAGTCAGAAAGATACGGCAGCTAACCGATGTGGCGACGGCACGGTTGGTGTATTTTTCCTACTTCAATAGCATCATTTCATACGGCCTTATTTTATGGGGATCTGCTGCAGACTTGGAATCAATTTTTATTTTGCAAAAGAGGGCTATCAGAGCGATATATAACTTAAGGACACGCGATTCTTTAAGATCTTTTTTTAAAGAAATAGGTATCCTAACCCTGCCGTCGTTGTATATATTTGAAATAATCATGTATGTAAGAAAAAACATATGTGATTTTCCCACTAACGTCGATAAGCCAAAGGTTACTAGAAACACAGGGAAGCTTAAAGTTCCATCTTACAGACTGGCTAAAACTAAAAAGTCGTTTCTGGGAAGATGCATACGTTTTTATAATAAAATTCCGAAAACAATAACCGAACAAACTGATACAAAATTCAAATCCATTGTGAAGAAGACATTAATATCTAAGGCGTACTATAAAATTAATGACTATATCATGGACAGGGATGTTTGGAAATAATTCCGATCCGCATTGGCGATCTCTAGTCTCAAATAGCGTATCTACTGTGTTAAAAAATTTAATTGTATTAAATACTTTAGATGTATGTCATTTAATAACAATGTAGATCTGATTGAAAAAAATATACCTTGTTGAGTTTCTTGCCGGTTTCTTCTCAACAGGGTTTTTTCCGAACCGGTGGTAGATTTTTCGACGTTCATAGGAGCATCAATTTGATGCCTAAATTGAATAAAGAATTTTGACTTTGACTTTGACTTTGACTTTGACCGAAAATTGTTTGCTCTCGGGTCTTGGGTGTTTAATATGTATTTAAGTATGTATCTATCTTTATAAGTATGTTTATCCGTTGCCTAGTACCCATAACACAAGCTTTGCTTAGCTTACTTTGGGACTAGGTCAATTGGTGTGAATTGTCCCGTGATATTTATTTTTATTTTTATTTATTTTAACTTTCGTATATCCTAACCGGTATCTCGCTGGCAGCGAGCGAGCGAAGCGAGCGAGCAAGACTTTTTAAGGCAGAAGCGACTCGGATAGGTTAGGTTCAGAAGGCTAAGGCCGCGAAGCGTAGCGTAGCTCCCGCCTTAGCCTTCGATATTAGGTTTTTTTTTTGTAACAGCACAGAAAATGATTATTTCCATTAGGTATTATTGTCTTTAACATTATGAAATGTACCTAAATGTAAATCATATACCAAATTTTATCAAACAAATTAGATTTTTCACGTAGTAATAAAAAAAATAACTAACCGCTTCCGCCCCGAACCGTCTTGCTCGCTCGCTTCGCTCGCTTGCCGAAAATTAAGCGATGTTCGTTTCATTTAGGTATTTTGACCATTTGGTATTTCAAATATTGGTGTATCAAACTTAGGTGTCATAGCTGTTGATATTTTAAACATTAGACATTTACCCCATTATGTATTTTAAACTTAGGTAATTCGTAGGTAGGTGTTAGTTGCTTAGGCATTTAAAATCATTAGGTATTTAGATTTTAGGTATTTTGAACGTAGGTGATATTACGTTAGGTTTTTTAATTTTAGATATTTTGATACGTAACCGAAATAATGAATTTTTATTACTGAAAAAATTGAGACTGCTATAAAACGCAAAGATTTAATGCATGGTCTATTTTTCATCAGAATTAAATTATTTTCAGCTTTTTAGATTAATATCTACCTAATAACAGTTTGTTTTTAAAAAGTTTTTTTCTCTTAATTTTCGACTATGTATAAATATATTATATAAAGCTTACCCACAATTTTTTTTAAAGTTCGAAATGAAATTGATTACGTACCTATTTCAAGCGCCATTGTTTTTTTTTTCAGTTTATTTCACTCGTTCAAGGAGAGGCAAACGTCTTCTGGTGTACGAGGGCTACGCTTACTACGCACGGCCATCGCCTGGCCTCAAGCAGCGTTGGTCTTGTTCCACATCCTCTATCCATTGCTGCAAAGCCACGATTTATACCGTTGGCAACGAAGTGATTTCTGTTAAGAATATTCACCCCCATCCACCACCGATAATTCCGATGTAGCTATAGCAAACATAGCCATATTTGACTCACTGATATTCGCTGTATTATAAAGAATTGTATTCGTTTCTCAGGATTTTTCAAACTGTTTCTTTTAGAGGCAGAAATTTGTAAATAAATGTCAAGTTTTTTAAATTTTGTTTCAAATAATGCCTGAACATATTACGACCGCAGTTTTTGCAGTGTTTTAACGCATTATGGATTTTTATATACATACAAATTCATCATATTAAGTCGTTTTTGCAAATGTTTTGTTACCATAGATACTGAATGAGTTAGGTAAAAGCCATATTTGACTCACTGATATTCGCTGTATTATAAAGAATTGTATTCGTTTCTCAGGATTTTTCAAACTGTTTCTTTTAGAGGCAGAAATTTGTAAATAAATGTCAAGTTTTTTAAATTTTGTTTCAAATAATGCCTGAACATATTGCGACCCGCAGTTTTTGCAGTGTTTTTACGCATTATGGATTTTTATATACATACAAATTCATCATATTAATTCGTTTTTGCAAATGTTTTGTTACCATAGATACTGAATGAGTTAGGTAAAAGCTTCAATTAAAGACCAACTTGACAGAATTTCGTAAAGATTCAACGGTAGACGGTATCTACTTAGCCAATTTAACGTCCATTCTCTTAAAAACTTACACTTGGTTTCTAACATAGGGCCGATACAGACGGACTGCATTCCAACTGCAACGTAAATGCGAACTGCTGACTGCCCATACATTTTCCATTGCAGTCGGCAAAACTGCACGCTAGCTGCGACTGAAATGTATGGGCAGTCGGCAGTTGCAGTTGCGTTGCAATCAGAATATTATAAGAATTGTAACTTTTTTTCCTTTATTTAAACAAACAAAAAAAATACAATTTCAAATATATCAGCGAGCAAAATCTTAATAGATTTAACTGCAGCTGAGCTCACTCATTTTTTTTTTCTACTAAGTATATCTATACATATAATAAATCTGTAACAAGTCGGTGTTTGTACATTGAAGATATTTGAGAAAAACTGTCACTAGGGCTATTTACTACCGCAATAGAACCCAAAACAATGTTTTTTAGAATTATTGTCTGTTTGTCTGTTTATCTGTTTGTCTGTTTGTCTGTTTGTCTGTGCGTTTGTGCGTGCTAATCTCAGAAACGGCTTAACCTAGAAGGATGCGGTTTTCACTGATATGTTGGTATTTTCTTGGATTAACATTTTTTTTTATATCGAGGAACTAAGGAGAGCCATAATTGATGAAAAAGCAAATTGATAAAAAAAATAAGCTGCCCAAATTACTAATTCCACGCGGACGGAGTCGCGGGCAAAAGCTATACCTACTATATTTATACACTAACACACATAAGCCGCTTTCAAAATTCGCTTACAATGTTTTGTATTCTGACAAATACGATTGCGAGTGTCGGCGGGTAGGTAGTTCATTAAGAATGTTAGGTAACAAGTACTCGCAAGTGCGTTTTCCGTAAACATTCACAAACCTAGGGAAAATATAATGAGGTAAATAATCTAATTTCCTAAGATGTTGGGGTCTATTAGTTTTTTTTAAGATTTTCTAAACTATGGATTTCTTCACTGATAATAGCTAGTTTAAACCTATTTTGAAAACTAATAATTTTACAGTGTTTGTAAAGTTCTGTATCCTCCTTACATACATTTCTTCTTATATTGTTAGGAACAATTAATTATTACTACTTAACATATTTTTTATGGCACCACAGCCTGAACTAAATTTTTTATTACTCGTATTATCATTATTATTTAACATTACTAATTTTTACCCACGACGGAACGGAGCAGGTATATGCGCTTAGGGTGAGAGATATTTGTGCGTTTGTGCAAAGTAATGTTCCCACCTATCTTCTAAACTAATGATCCGATTTTGATGCGGTTTTCAATAACGGGTTTGTGTTTGATGAGTTCATGTTCTTAGACAAGTGTCATGGCTGTAACTCACTAGGGGGCGCCACAATATTAGTGCAAAATAATGTAGCAATATAATCAAAACGAAATGTCCGATTACAATTCTGTTTTCAGCAATGTGTACGTGGTAGCTTAATGCATGTTCCCAAATAAAAAAATTACGTCTGTAACTCACTAGAGGGCGCTACAATATTAGTGCAAAATAATATTGCAATAATATTGTGGTAGGATGAATCACACTTATTGTTTTGCGAGATCTTACCTACACATTATAAAGATTATAATTCGTATATGCTCTCTAAAAAGTCTGAAATAAAATTAAGCAAAATTAAAAATTTTGAAAAAAACCCACGACGGTAAAAATCTCATCGAAAAAGAATAAAATAACTCAAAACCCCCGACTTAACCCAATTATTATGTAACGAAATAATTATTATAATAGACGTAAAAATACTTTCTAAAAAAGAGTTGATATCTCGAGAAATCGGTAATAGATATACTTAAGTACCTAAACAATGAATATCGATGTTTACAGTTTTTCCCTAACGTGTCTGTTTCTCGAAGATGTACTTAGATGTAGCGATAATAATTTTACAATAATACATAACCGAGGAATATCCGTCGGGGGCTGCCTTTCCTATATGAAATTTCAACAAAAATTTAATCATATTCATAAGTGTATTTTATGTCGTCGTCAAACATCTACAATTCTTCAATAATTGTATTCACGTCACTAGAAAAACTTTAGCTGGTTTAATGGCAGCCCCCGACGGATATTCCTCGGTTATGTATTATGGTAAAATTATTATCGCTACATCTAAGTACATCTTCGAGAAACAGACACGTTAGGGAAAAACTGTAAACATCGATATTCATTGTTTAGGTACTTAAGTATATCTATTACCGATTTCTCGAGATATCAACTCTTGTTAAAGGATTTTTTTAATTTGTTGAAATTTAGTTTTTTGCAATTATTGATGATCGTAAATCAACAAGCGTTTTTTTGTGTTTTGATATCTAATATTCAAGTTATTATTTTTCTTTCCAGTTTACCAAGCTATGTCTACGTCGATGGTTTATCCAAGTTACCCAGTACAATTTATAACTACGAGAAGAGGAGGCGAATCATTACTTTGTAATGGACGCCGTTATCATAAGAAGAAAATTTATACTAATGGAGAAACCTTTTACCAATGTTCTAAAAAAGGATGCAAAGGGAATTTAACATTGAACATTAGAAACGAAGTAATAAAGTGCTCACAGGTACATGAAATCGACTGTGAAGTTGATATCGAAAAGAACGTTATGTTGAAAAACAATGATAGACTACTGAAGCGGGTACAAAAATTGCAAACACCATTACCTGGAAGTAATCAGTTTTAAAACTCTTTTGCCTTTATCGTATTTTTTTTTAGAGAATGGTTATGGCCATGTAGATACCTTGGAGATCCTTTAACACCAGTCTATTATGACCGCATTATTACCGCATTCTGCCACACGGGACGGGGTTTATGCGACCGATACTAAGTATTCATTTAAAATTATAATTGACGATATTTATTTTATTCAATGAATTTAAATTGTCTAATGAAAGTACTACATCATTTTATGGTACCTAAAGAAATAAATTTTATTTGAACAAGTAAAAACGATTATTTATATTTCATAACACATTTTTTTATGAATTAAAAAGGGCCTTAAGTTCATATTCTTAGTCAGGTATCATTATTAGCAGTGGATACTTATATTATTAATAATCTACAAAATATTTTTCGGTATACAAATTGAAACAGACTGCAGGAGAGAGGGGTCTAGGGTCTATTATTACTTCAGAACGGTTAGCATGTACTTTTTTTCTTGCTAATCGCTTCTCGTCAACTTCAATTTGCTTCTTTTCTGGCTGAATTAGTAGAGACACGTGAAAATTAGCGCGTTTGCTAGCACCCCACTAACCAACCGAATTAAAATTTTCATTACAAGTGATTTTTAATTGGTAAACATTTAAAATACCGACTAATATTTTTTGTCACAGCCGTATTATTCACAACGTCTCGTCAAGGAAAAACGTTGATAGAGTTCAACGGTTACCGGTTCCGAATGTACCGGTCCAACGGGCAAGTGGAACGTTGGCGTTGCTCGACTGGTACGCGAGGCTGCCGCGCGACTGTCTGTACATCCGACAACCAAGTCATTTCGGCGAAGAATGTACACAACCACCCACCCCCAGAATAAATACATTTGACATAGATAATGGAAATAAATAATAGTACATTACTGCAGAGACCAGTAAGTAAGCCATCCTGAACGAGTAGAAGTTAAAAATAAAATAAAAGTACACATTGAAAAAATAAAGAAAATCTACGACCCGCCATTTTAGCTACTTACTCGCTAACCTATGTCTGTAGTCTACGTATATGGTATGATTTAGATATCTGCCAACTTTAAATTACAAACCTCATAATTTTAATAAGAATTTTCTTAATTTTGAAACATTTGAAACACAAAAATTGTAATTACAAAACATAAATTAGTGAAAAATGTTCCAGTTATTTAATCAGTAAACTGTCACATTTGCATACATCTTAAGTGTGAACTTTTTTAATACTTTAAGTTTTTCACAGACGTAGAGCACGGGTTCCATAAGTACTTGATATGTCATTACATATCCAAATTCCATTGAATTTCATACTTACTTTCTGGACACTAGCAGCTAGTCTACAGGATGCGATACTTTCTACGACGTTTTTGATGATGTACCTAATGCCAACATTTCATACCATTTTTGAGAAAAATATTTTTCTATTGAGCTTGACCAAAACTTAACAAGACGCTGAGATACGAAATACATTAGGTAAATAAATGACGTGGATAAATAAAAATCAAAGGATCTGATTGGCCTATACCATGCACACGTCCACATGTATGCACATTTTGTTCGATCCGCACATTTTTATTGAATGCGGACCTTGTTTTTTTGCCGGATTCTTCTCGACAAGGTTTTTCCGAACCAATAGTAAATTCTTTGACTTTCATATGTGCTTCTTACAGCCTAAATTGAATAAAGACTTTTTGACTTTTATCATGGATTGGATACTGCTAGTTAATTGTATAAAAATATAAGTGGAAAATAAATGACGCGAGTACAAACTTATTTAATCGTCATTCGAAAGGTAGAACCTATCTCCTATTCCGTACTCAATCGAATTAACTACTAGTCTTTTTAGTGGCAGGTTTTTTTTAGTGTCCTGTTTTAGTATCCCACTGCTGCCAAAGTTCTCTGTCTCAGACTTCCCTTCTCTCTCCTTCCCTCCTTCTGAAATATTTCTACGCTTCAGTCAGTTATGATGCCGACGAACATCCCGTGGCACCGACAAAGTACATTTCTCTAAATCTGTTCGTCTTTCTCTTTCATTCTCGATCTTAATCTGTCTGGTGAATGTTTGTCTAAGCTATGTTTTGTTTTTAGCGAGATTTGTCTTATCTCAGCGCGGGCGCAAGTTGATCAAGTACAACGGCTATAGGTTTCGCATGTACAGAACTAGTGCCAAGGCAGAAAGATGGCGCTGTTCTACACATTGCACGCGCGGCTGCCGAGCAGCTCTCGTCACTAGCAACGACGTCATTGTTGATGTGAAGAGTGAACACAATCATCCACCGCGGGAGATTTAGTAATAGTATACACAATTGTCACTAATTAAAAACAAAACAAACTGTCCCAATCTTGATATTTATATTGTTTGGTTGTTTAGAGCTACTTTTGAACTTGATTGTACTTTTGTTGTCATGTACCTATGCAATACGAGAGCGTTATTTAGGTAAATTAAATACATATTCCAAAATATAAGCATTTTTATGGCCTAAATTAATGTTGAAAGTTCGAAAAATCCATGACAGCGACAAAGTAGGTATACTGTAAAATATTTAAACGAGCTAAAATCACTTAACTTTTTACATCTACCAATATTGTGATCGCATGTACTGTGAATGCATTTATTTCCATTATCTCGAAGAACTTTTTCATGGTGTGTAAATTATAAGGCCGTTCATTTTTATCCTTTCCCTCCATGCGAGAGATTACAGGTTATTCATACCTTTTACTTTTTTTACTACCAGCGGAATTCGTAACATCTCGACGGGGCAAAAGGTTGATCAAGCTCTATGGCTACACATTTTACGTAGATCGAGCAAGAAACAGTGGGAAAACTCGGTGGCGGTGCTCGACACACGGCTTTCAAGGCTGTAAAGCATCGCTGCTAACAATTGATGACATAATTGTTTCTGTGAAAAACCAGCACACGCATGATCCGCGATTTTCTTAATCATAACTAGGTACTTACGTAAATAATACATATTTTCGTTTATTGTACGTGAATCCTTTCAAGGCTTTTTTTCTAACGAGAATTATATCGACGTGGCAAAATATTGATCAAGTTGTTTTACGTACATTTTGCGACCTGTACAAAAACTCGAAGGCGCTTTTCGGCACACTACTTACCACCAAGCTTGTCGCGCAGCCACAATCGCTTTCGAAAACCGAATAATTTTTAGCAAAAAAAGTTCCTTCTATTCATTTAATACCTAGCTGACAAAAAAAAAATCGTTTCTGAAAATATTATTAGTGACATTGCTGAAAAAATATTGTCATCTCGGTTAATAATAAAAAAAATTAATAAAGTTTTTCTTTTAATTATATTCTTATTATGTTGATTAAAAAAAATACTTTTAAACTGAACAATAAATGCGTGTTAGTATTAAAATATTACAATGCACATAGTTACTGTGTATGTGTTAATTAGTTAATGTAATATTAATTATTTGACCAATGAATGACTCATACAAAATTGTGATAGTGAAGAATGTTGTTGAACGCAATTTTAAAATTCAGGTATGTTTTGATCTGGATGGAATACAGTTTGTATAAGAGTTGTGACTTTCCTTTGGAGTTATGTTATACAGGGTGGACACCTCAATTTAAGTCAATTTATAACCTGATATCGGGTCGTGTTACACCAGTTTTAGAAAAAATCTATGTCCATTTCATTAAGCGATAATAGTCATAGAGTCACATAACATCTAATAGTAGTAGTCTCTTAGTACTAGATATTTTAGGAAAAAATGTGACGCGGATTTTTTCTTATTATTTTCCTAAACTGTTATGACTTGGCCTCTCGCCCGATACCAGGTTATCGTTGAGTTTTGCGACAACCCATGTGTTATTATGTGCAACAATATACTAACAATTAACTGTATTTTTTGACTTAAAACCTTTTCTTCATCAGTGGAAATCATCACCTCTCAGCGTGGTAAAAGTTTGATCAAACTGAATGGCTACACATTTTGCGTGGACCGTGTGACCGGTGTGAAAACTCGTTGGCGGTGTTCTACACACTGCACCCAAGGCTGTCGAGCGTCAGTAATTACATTCGATAGCGAAATTGTGTCTGTAAAGAATGACCATAACCATTTGCCACGATCCTAAAATTGCACTAAAATGTTTATTATGTTTTAGTAACTTAATAAAAGTTAGGTACTAATTTTACAGCGTTTTTGATTGAAATATGTTTAGTAAATTGATGTCCTGGCTTTTATGTTCCATATTAATTTTACATACTAGTTAATTGTAATTGACCGTGATTCTAAAAACGAGCATCCTTTTACGTAAAAGGGACCAGCACACCGGTAGCAAGACAGGGCGGCTTTTTGCAGTTATCGATAAATGGTGTATCCACAATAACAAGACGTTTTTTCTTTTCTAGTGGAGTTCACCATGTCCCAGCGGGGCAAAAGGCTGATCAAACTCAATGGCTATACGTTTTGCCTTAACAATATGAGAGGGGCGAAAGTCCGATGGCGATGCTCGACACACTGCACCCAAGGATGTCGCGCAACAGTCTCCACTTTCCACGATCAAATAGTGTCTGTAAAGTATAACCATAACCACCCACCGCGACCTTAACAAATTAAATTCTTCAGCCACCTTATTTATTTATTGAATTTTATATTATATTAAATGGTATTCTATTTTGATACGCTTTAGGAGTAAAACTTCTCTCGGGTGTTACAGATTAGTGTACCTATAATCCAGTCTGTTGCCGTTTTTTTCATTTATTTATTACGATTGAGCCATCAGTGTTGTGCATGGAGCGCTCGGAAACGGACGTTTCACACGGCACTGTTCGATTTTTGTAATCGCGTAGCGCGCGGCTCTAGCCGCTGCCCGCTGTCGTCGCTATGGGTTCGCAACAACTCATAGCGAATGAGTTGTTGGCGTTTGTTCAAAATGCTATCGACACCATGGATGAAGTCAGCGTCGTGCAGATCTGCAAGTCTAACTTCAAGGAGGACGAGATTTGCAGTGGCAAGGCGCTGCTCTTCCAGACGCTTGGCAAGACCGACCAGATGCCCTCCCGCCGAAGAGATGGAAGTGCAAAAAGTGTCCAGGACATCATAACGTTGTTCAAGGAGACCGACCCAGACGACGTGCCTGCTTTCGTGGTGAAAGAGCTGCACAAGCTGCCCCCCGTCACTTTCGACCATGTCGATGTCACCAGGCTGCTGAAGGACATTACGTTCCTGAAAACTAGTCTAGCCGACGTCCAGTCTAAGTTAGAGGTGTCAAGTAACACCATAAGTGAGCTGCGGGCCGAGGTAGTGTTGTTACGCAACACTGTTTCGTTAAGTAGGTCGCACGTGTCCTCTAACGTAGACAAATGCAACGGAGTGCAAAGTACATTCGTCGGTAGTTTGACGTCACCGGCTACCGTCATAACACCTGATGCCCCCCGCCCCGCCGCCGCCGCTTCTGTTCCTGTGGATACGTCGACTCCTCGTCGCGCGTACGCCGCTGTTGTCCAGAAGCCGAAGGTGAGGCAGAGTCGCTGTGAACCTGCTCACATAGATCCGCCACAGCCGATTTCAAAGAGGGACAGTCGCCGTTGCGACAAGGATGGCTTCATCAAGGTGGAAAGGAAGAAGAAGCCCGCTTGTCGCAATCAGTGCGGCACCGCCCTGACCGGACCGAACCATCTGCTGCGTCCCGCGACACCGACGACGCAGCTGTACGTGTCCCGCCTGCATCACTCCACGAAAGTCACGGACATCGTGGAATATGTGCGTGTGAAGACCAAGCTCACTCTGAGGGTTGAGCGGTTGGAGTCCCGCCATGATGTGAATTTCAATTCATTTGTGGTGAGGTTTCCGACTGATCAACTGTCGACCTTCACAAGAGAGGAGTTTTGGCCGAAAGGTGTCGCTTACCGGCGGTTTCGTGGCCGGTTAAGTGACACTACAAAAGTGCCCACGTCATAGACTTCACGTGCTTGTAAATAGGTTGTTAATTAAGTGTAATATAAATATGTATGTTAGTCTTTAAGGTATTTTTATATGGGCCTATGCAGCCTGAAATAAAATTATTCTATTCTATTCTATTCTATTAGGTTCTTATATCAAAATAAGAAAATAAACCCATGTAATATCACTTCGTTGTTTGTCTGTTTGTAGGCGAAGACCTTTCTTTCTCAGAAACACTTGGAGTTATCATCAGCATCTCCGGCCTACACACGACCCACTGCTGGGCCCACCCACGTCTCGTCTTAGAATTTCATTCCATTTTGAGTTTATTACCATATGAAAATCGCGGGAATCACAAGACCTGTAAATATTCTGCTGACATAGAATTACGAGTTGGCAAGAAGTTAGGAAGTAACTATAATTAATTTTAACGACCGATTTTTTTAAGACGACCGGATTTCAGTGGTTAGAGAACCTGACTACGAAGCTTGTGGTCCCGGGTTTGATTTGTGTGAATAATACGAATGTTTTTACTTGAGTCTTGGATGATTAATATATATTTAAGTATGTATTTATCGTTATAAGTATATTTATCAGTTGTCTAGAACGGTCAGCATCAAAAGTAGCTGCTCACTTTTGTACTTTGTCGTAATAACACAACTGTCAATCAAGTATGACGTTTTTCACCCTGTAGAGCGACAAGGTACAAAAGTGACCAGCTACTTTTGATGCTGACTGTACCAATAGTACAAACTTTGCTTAGTTTGGGACTAGGTCAATTGATGTTGTCAATCATCCCATGAGTTATTATTATTATTATGTAAATTTTCCGTTCTAGTGGAATTTACGAAGTCCCGGTACGGTAAGAGGATGATGAAGCTAAACGGTTACAAATATTGCATTCACACAAGGAACGGTATGAAAGAGCGCTGGCGGTGCTCTACTAACTGCACTAAAGGCTGTCGCGCATTTATATATACTTTTGACAGCGAAATAATTTCTGGAAATTATGAACACAACCATCCACCACCACCTGATAAATTTCGCTAACGCGCTGATGCCGGCAGATTTCATCAATTGAACCTTGAATGCGGAGAAGCAAATTTTGAAATCAGACAACTTTTGGTTTAACTGTATACCTACATTCAACCTTGATATTTTTACGCCAAAGTTGGCCTCCATGTGGCGTCCGATCTTTCCACCCTGTATGTTGCAGTTTAACGAGCATTTTCATGATATTTTTTTTATCAATCAATTGTCTTTAAGTTTATCACACCTGTTCTCGTAAAAAACAGAAAAAGAAATTTAAAATAATATTCGACATTTCCTTTTTCATGATTTCAAAACATCCTTTTCTGGCAAAACTCCTTTCAATATCTTTGCGCAGGATGGAAGATTTCCAGTGTATATTTCTGGGACCATGCTTTGCAATCTTATTTAATAAAATAAACAAATAAATAGCTGACATTGACTTTTTATTTTAATTATAACAAGTAAATCTGTTATTATGAGAGGGCCGAAAATTAAACATAAATAAAAAGGGGAAAATTGTAGTCTATGTTCTCACGAGACATCGAAGGTCAGAATAACCGTATCTTTCCTAACGGGAGTAAAAAATGAAGTATGAAGTATCTTTACTGATAAAATCACTAGCTTTTGGCCGTGACGTCGTCCGCGCAATCAACTCACGAATAGACCAAATGTGCCTGATGCATTGTTTTAGGGGTCTAAAACCATCTTCGCATAAGTATTGCCTTTTAAATGAAACCAGTTTGGGGAACATCGCTTGGATGGTTTCAAAGTCTATAATGGCCGGTTGTATATTATTATGTACGTGTAAGTAGACATAGATTGTTTTGTTTGTAAGCTGTCCATTTGATTGCATTCTGTTAGGGCCGGATCTTGTATAGAAAACGTGGAAAATCACAAATTACTTTAAATCTAAGTCTCCCTCTCCTCCCAGTCCCCTAGTTGTATGATACTGGGATGTATGGAATTGAAAATAAAGAAATACTATCATTTTACAGCGATTTTCATAACGTCTCAACGAGGGACCAGGATGATAAAGCTCAACGGATATACGTATGGCCGACACACGGTTGCATTTAGGGCAACTGATAGAGCAAAAGTACGATGGAGATGCAACACTCGAGGCATAGGGTGCGTGGCGTTTGTCATCACTGTGGGGGATCAGATAGTGATGTTAAATGGCGATCACAATCATCCGCCGGAAACAAGGGAAAGAAAGATTTTTAAGCAATGAATATATACATTTTAGTGATCCTGGCGGCTTTTTTCGTTTAAGTTCTATTACGCACCATTTATGCCGTACTAACATTTTTCATGACAGCGAAAGTAAAACCATACTTATTCGTTTTAGGCGACTGTATATATTATTCTTTGACATATCTCTTTGTTTCATTTATAAACCTTGAATCGAATAATAATTAGGTACGTAAGTGAGTTTTACCATTCGATAAATTGTATAATAGACTACTCAAGATATATATCACATTGTTGTTTCTTTTACAGCGGTGTTTATTTCATCTTTGAGAGGGGCAACATTGTTACAACACAACGGGTTCACGTTTGGAAAAGATACAATTAGGCATGCAGGGATGGCTTTACAAAAAATACGGTGGAGATGCACCACTCGCGGCTTGAAGTGTCGGGCGTTCATTGTAACGATAGGAAGCGAAATGGTGCTTATAAGGGATGAACACAGTCATCTGCCAGAAACGAGGAACGGCTATTATTAATGCTTGCTAACACTAGTATTAGGTATAATGCTACATATTAACACAAATTATTTTGTTTTTAATTATTTAATCTATAATGTAATTTTTAAACTATGATCCCTCAAGGTCGAAGTAAACATTATTATTATTATTATTATTATTAAAAGTCACATATGTAGTCTGGGCGTTTTATTTGAAGCTATAAGAGTGACCTAAGAGAACCCTCAAATCTAAGTGTTATGATATGAATAAACACTCGTTAAGACCGCAATATTATAACCAGTACCTTTTATATGTTGCAGTTATTTTTTCCACGTGCCCACTGGGAAACATGATAGCAAAGCTGAACGGATACACTTACGAAAAGCTTGAAATTCGAGGCAACAAGATTATATGGCGCTGTTCTACGAACTACAACCAAACTCTGTGTTACGCGTGTATCCATACAGTTGACGGCGATATAGTTGCTTCAATGGACGACCATAACCATCCACCACTATGTAAAACAGGGATAATCTAGATTTTTAACCTTTTCAACGCCAACGACACATATTTAGGTCACAAAGTACAGTGTCAAAGTGACCTTGACACAATGACATAAGATTCAAAGCAGGTTTACGTTTTGTCGAGGCGCGGCGGTGAAAGGGTTAATAGTGTAAGATACATAGTGTAGAATACAACGACTCTTTATTGAACGCCATATTATTATAGTAAGCAATGAAGTTAGAGGGAGGAGTTGAATCCCAGTAAAGGACAGTCATTTGTGTGATAAATGGAAATTTTTATACTCGACTAATTAATTATAATATGTGTGTTTAATCTACATACTTAAATAAGTATATTTAGGTGTTGTCTAGCATCCATAGTACGAGCTTTGCTTGGTTTGGGGCTAAATCAATTAGTGTAAATTGTCCCACGATATTTTTTATTCGCAAAAACCTAAGTTGGAGACATTGAAATAAACGTAATTAAATAAAATAAACAGACATTTTTACTAACCCACAAAATGTAAGCACTTTGATTTTATTCTTAACAAACATCAACTAAGGGTGGGTCCAAATTTGTTTCAGTTTAATTAGTGTGTTGTATCTGTGTCATTATTCGATCGTTTCAACCGCTTCATTTTCGTGGTCATATTTTTTACCAATTGGTTGTAGATGTTGATGGTGTTTTGGTTATTTATAAGAGATCTTGTACTTCTTGTACCAGATAACTGTAAACTGTATCAGAATTTTATGCCATTTCTACAAAAATCTGTCGACGAAAATTACTTAGAACAAACGCTCAAATAATAACCCACTTAGGTCCGCGTGGCACCATCGTTAGTTTGGACGCAAAAAAATATACGTGATCGTGTAACACGTTCTATCTCATTTAAGCGTACAAACTTGCGATGCTCCGCGATGCTTCGCAACGGACATGCAATTCGCTAAACTGATTCAAATTTGGATCCACCCTTAGATGCCAAGTTAATCTTTCAGCGGAATTCGTCTCGTCTCAGAAAGGCAGACGCATGATACAGCTGAACGGGTATTCGTACCGTTTCGACCGCGCCTGGGGTCCCAAGAGGCGGTGGCGGTGTTCGACCCACTGCGCACGCGGCTGTCGTGCGTCCATCATGACTGTAGACAACGAGATCGTCAATGTACGCGACTACCACACGCATGAGCCGCGGATACGAAAGTAGTGTATGGTATTTGATTCTAAAACCTAAGGCTAAGAACGCTCAAGCAGTTTAGACTAGAGAATAGAGGGATGTCAAAAATGATCAAGCTCCGTAGACTGTCGCTACGTGCAAATAATGACATAATAATTATTGTGCGATGCGATTCATTCATTCACTACCGCCCTCACAGAGCAACTAAGGAGCAATTGATCCGTCAGCAGAACGGAGTGAATTTAAAATCTACTTAATGGATGTTTGTTCTCTTTCATACGTAAAAGTTTTGACGGATTCTGATGAAGTTTGGCACACAGTAAGTTTATAACATGGATTGACATATCGGATACTTTTAATCCCAGAAAATTGCATAACTCCACGGAATAGCGATAAATGAATTCTTTGCAGACGTAATCGCGGGGGTTAGCTAGTTAAAAATAAAACTATACAATGAGGAAATTCCGACCCAGACAGTCAGGACTCAGGAGCTATTGAGAATTGTTTGAGAAGTTGTTATTCTTATTGTTCTTGTAATAAAATTACAAAGACTAGCTTGCATTTCATTAATAGTTTCACGTTATTGTGACGTTATATTTTACTAAGTAGGTATAGTCTTAATCTTCCCAGGTGAATTTTTCGCTTCGAGCCATTACATTAAATTTGAAGCTTAATACTATGACGATACCGTTTGTTTTGAAAGATAAGGGCTCGAAGCGAAAAATTCACCTGGGAAGATTTATATTATACTATACGTATTAGACTTTTTTAAACAAAAAGACAAATAATGGTTTATAAATAATATGTTAAAATTAACTGTAATGCATTCAGTTATATATTCTGTTATACATTAAATTTTGGAATAAAATGCCATATTTTATATTTATTTTATATTTTATCACTCTGTTATTTACCTCGTTTCAGTTGTTGCCAGTACACATAAACTGTGGTCTCTCCGTTTTGCAAAATCAACGTTGATCAGAGATTTTATCAGCGAACATGTACATCAAGATAATGACTTACCTGTATGAGATTAACAACCCCATGCTCTGTTTAATACTAGGACCACTTCTCATTTTTAGGGTTCCATACCTCAAATGGAAAATGAGAACCCTTTTCACTTCGTGTCTAATTGTCTGTCAAGACCATTTTTCTCGTGGAGGTATCTCATCATCATCATCATCATCATTTCAGCCGAAAGACGTCCACTGCTGAACATAGGCCTCCCCCAAGGCTCTCCAAACAGATCGGCCCTGTGCCATCCGCATCCAATGCGTTCCCGCTACCTTCACCAGGTCGTCGCTCCATCTTGTTGGAGGCCTACCTACACTGCGTCTTCCGGTCCGCGGACGCCACTCGAGAACCTTTCGGCCCCATCGGCCGTCAGTTCTACGGGCGATGTGCCCTGCCCACTGCCACTTAAGTCTAGCGATTCTTCGAGCTATGTCCGTGACTTTAGTTCTCGCGCGGATTTCATCATTTCTAATGCGATCCCGCAGAGAAACTCCAAGCATAGCCCTCTCCATCGCCCTCTGAGTGACCTTGAGCTTCCTTATAAGACCCATCGTTAGCGGCCACGTCTCAGTGCCATAAGTCATCACTGGCAACACACACTGGTCAAAGACTTTTGACTTGAGACACTGCGGTATATCGGATGACAAGATATTGCGGAGCTTCCCGAACGCTGCCCAGCCGAGTCTAATTCGTCGGTGGAGGTATCTAGTTGAAATTAATATTAAATTGTTAGGTTTACGATCCCTTGTGGTTGCTTAAGTTTTTAAGTTCACATGGTCAAATTATACTTGTGTATTTTTTTAACCACGTTGGTGGAAAAGAGACATACAGCAACATTGATGGTAAACGATTACCGCAGCTGCAACTCCAGAGGACTCGCATGTGCGTTGGCAACTCTTTAAAAGCCTGTACCCTTTTTTCTTGAAAGACTTCTTATCATTTTTAATTCCCTTAGGAAAACCTTTGCAGGTTTGTACAGGTAGTTCACAACCGAAGCGTTATAGCAGCCGCGAATTCAGGATTGTCGTTTTGGCTTTCCAAACGTTTGCGCCTGACCCCGGTGAGGATAACATTTTAGTAAAGTACAGTTTAGTAACACGAAAAAAAGCGTCATCATCATCATTTCAGCCAAGAGACGTCCACTGCCTGAAGGTAGGCCTCCCCCAAGGCTCGCCAAACAGATCAGTCCCGCGCCAAACAATCATACAACATTATTATTTGTTTTTATCATCATTGCGCGTGCTCAACGTTTTCGTTTAAAAAAAAATTGGTTTATATACCACTGAATTATTGTATAATAAATTCTATACCACAATACTCTCTTATTGCAGTGGAGTATGTGATTTCAACAAAAGGAAGACGCTTGCTCAAGCTCCACGGTTATTCCTTCTGCTTGAGCATGACGAACGGGGACAAACTTCGTTGGCGCTGCTCTACTCACTGTAACCACGGGTGTCGCGCCACCATCACGACAATTGGCGGTCAAGTGGTCATCGCCAGGAATGATCATAACCATCTACCGGGCGCTCGCCGATTAAACGAAAAGATGTACTAAATCAAACATTCTCAAACTTGGGTGTCTTTGCTATTTAAATCGTGTTAGTCAATGTTGAATTCAATACCTACATAACTGAAATTAAATGTGCATTTCGAAGTGTCTTGTCATTTTTCCTTGAAAATAAACATTCGAACATGGCGGATGTAGACAGTGTCTAATTTTGGTATTTCTGTTTCTTTGGCTAGTTGAAGTATAATTTTGATAGTGTTTTATGCGGCGATTAACCTTAATTAACAGTGATCACAAAATTCTATTGTGCTCTCGTGTCTGACATTTTTTAATGCGCAAGTTGTCTCCACGTGGTTTCTGGAATTTTACTATCAAGTTGTAGAAACTACAATCACCGTACAACGTCGTTCCCAAAGAGAGCTTACTTTGACACTGGCGAAATTGTCCTTAAATAGGACAGAAGCCATATTTTAAATAAATAATAATAAATTAAAATGTATTACATTCATTTACCTTTTAGTAAACAAATTAAAAATGTCTCTGTGCCACCATAATCAAAATCATATTCTTTCAAAATGATAAATTCACCGAAAAATAATTGAAAAGCAATTTCCCACATGAATTCCGAAAAACTCAGAGGAGCGAGCCCGGGTTCGAACCCACGTTTTTTTGTTTGAGAGGCGATAGACACTAGGCAACCACGGCTTTTCGTTTTTTAGACTTATCCTTTTAATTAAGCTGAACCAAAACTTTTTTTTTCAGTGGAGTTTGTAACTTCCCAAAAAGGCAAACGCTTGCTTATGGCCGGCGGTTACTCGTTCTGCGTGCGACAAGTGTCTGGGGCCGGCGACAGGCTTCGCTGGTGCTGCTCTACACACCTCAACCACGGTTGCCGTGCTGTCATAATTACCTTCGGTGATGAGGTTATCCAGTCCAAGAATGATCATAACCATCCACCAGGACGACGCTCCAAGCATTAGTAAAAAAAACGAAGAACGATTTATGCTCTGTCTTCACTTCTTCTTCTCATCATCATTATTTCTTTCCGAAAGATGTCCACTGTTGAACATAGGCCTCCTCCAAAGTTCGCCAAGCGAACCGTCAGGCTAATTGTCTTACTCCCGCGCAATCGCCATCGCGTTCATTTTGACAGTTCTTGTATGGGCTGACAATTGATATCGGAAACAGCCAGCTGTCAAAGCCATACAAAAACTGTGATTTCAATCCGATGCCAAGTGTCACAAAAAATCCACAATTACCCTGCAGTATTGCGCCATCCACATCCAACGCGTTCCCACAACCTTGACTTGTACCTCTATCATGAGTTACACTAGTTTACAGTGACCGTACTCGCTAGCGACGGCGTAAATGATTTGTATGGAGAATTGTACTTCCGTAAGTGACCGCTAGAGGCGCTGTACACAATTCTCCATACAAATCATATACGCCGTCGCTAGCGGTACTACGGTCACTGTAAACTAGTGTAACTCATGGTAGAGGTACAGGTCGTCGTTTGTTGGAGGCCACCTTACACTGCGTCATCCGGCTTCAGTTTCAAGATTTAATTATTAAAGTTCGTTATTAAATTACTCACTAGGTTTAATTTAATTAGAATTAGAAAAACTAATAATTAGAAATCTTATATCATTTCAGCCAATGGTTTAATTAGATAGCTCGATACGTATTTAGCTATAATTTTGAAATCAGTTAATAAATTATGACATTACTTATTGCGAAATGATGATTTTTTTTTGTGACTTTTGTCCGCCCAGACATTGAAACTAATACACATTGAAGGATAAGTTCACCTTTGTACCTATCTGAACGAATGTCAATAGTGTTTTATTTTTATTTTTGTACAATAAAGGGTTTACATATATACCTAAATTTTCAGTTGTGTGTTGATATGTAAGTCAAGTCAATCAGTCAGCTTTTTCTTTTAAACCTGATGTATACTGCGTTTTTTTTATAACTAGAAAGAAGGTAAGCGATCTTGACGTGTCTTTTTATTGAAAAATACTTTTGAAAAATAAGTCACAGCAAATACGTAAACACAAATATTTAGCCACAGTAAATATGTAACAATTAGCAAGGACATATGGTCATTTAATTTTTTTTGGTTTCTTTAGTAATATTTACTATTTTTTTAAAATGTGTCTTTCACTAAAAACAGCTCACCCTATTTCTAATGCTAAATAAAACAAAGTATAGGTACCTTTAGATTACCTGTACCATGTCTTTAAAGTTTAAAAGTCGTAATGTAAAAAAGAAAGCTTACATCTCAACAATCGATCATTGAAATTATTAAAAATGGACACACTCAACAGTGAAGAAATTCTGTTCCAGTGGAGTACGTGATTTCGCAAAAAGGCAAACGTTTGCTGATGGTCAACGGTTACCCCTTCTGCGTAGGATATACTACTGGGGCTGGCCTTCGTTGGCGCTGCTCTACCCACCTCAACCAAGGTTGCCGTGCTGGCATCACAGCCGTTGGTGACGAGTTCCTCACGGCCAGAATCGATCACAACCACCCACCAGGACGTCGAAAATGAATGATTCGAATGAAATGAAGAAAGAAAAAAAAACTGAAGTTTTTTTTTAATATATATCACATCAATTGTTTATTTCAGATAACTACAATTCATATAATGTGATTATGTGGGCATTTTTAGGGTTCCGTACCCAAAGGGTAAAAACGGGACCCTATTACTGAGGCTTCGCTGTCCGTCCGTCTGTCACCAGGCTGTATCTCATGAACCGTGATAGCTAGACAGTTGAAATTTTCACAGATGATGTGCATATTTCGATTGCCGCTATAACGGGAAAATTTTTTTGGCTCAAATTTTTTGATTGTATTGTGTCTGGACTTGATGACAAGTGCAAAATGGCGGGTATCTTATGCGATTTGTCAAAGGCGTTTGACGTCATTAGTCATGAACTACTTTTGAGAAAACTGCCGTACTATGGCGTTCGAGACACTGCTCACAGATTGTTTGCTTCATTTTTAACGGGACGTAAGCAGATAGTGAGATTATTGACAGATGGCAAAAGGTACGATTCGGATATTGGCTCTGTGAGTGTAGGCATCCCACAGGGGTCGGCACTTGGGAATACCCTTTTCTTAATTTTTATAAACGACCTTCCGTCATCAATTACAGCTGGGCTGTCTGTGCTATTTGCGGATGACACTACGGTTATTGTCAGCGGACAGTCCTATGAACTGCTTGCTGAAAAGATCCGTGAGGCGTGTGATCAGCTGCATGAGTGGTTCAAGACGAATGGTTTGATGCTGAACCTTGCAAAATCCAGTGTCATGATCTTCTCTGGTCGTAGTGTTGCATTGCCTCCGTGTCTTATAAATAGCCCAATGCCTGTGACAATGGAGTGCCGTTTTCTCGGTTTCACATTGGACGCTCACCTCAACTGGAAGAGCCATGTGAGTGGGCTGTGTAATAGATTGAGTGGTGCAGTCTTTGCGTTGAAGAAACTTAAACTACTGATTTCCGGGGATGCTTTGAGACAGGTTTATTTCGCACATTTCCACTCGCTGATGTCGTACGGTACACTCATTTGGGGAAACTCCACGGATGCCAATAGAGTAATGCTAATGCAAAAACGTGCCGTACGGACTCTAATCGGTGTACCACCAAGGCATTCCTGTAGAGACCTGTTTCGGAAGTATCGCATAATGACGCACTACTCAATTTATGTTTATGAGTTACTGATATTTGTGAGGAAACACTTATCCACGTTTGAATGCGTAAATGTCCAAGGCAAAACTTTGCGTACCACAGGACGCCTTAGGACAGTCCCACGTCGCATGGCACTCTCAGAAAAAAATCCACGAGTTGTGGGGCCTACCTATTATGAACGTCTGCCCGCCGAAATAAAAGACCTGAGCGAAGAGGCATTCGGTCGCCGGGTGAAAAGCCTTTTGATGGATAACCCTCTGTATTCTTTAAGTGAGTTTTTGGACATAATTTTTTCTTGACATAATTTTTAATGTTGGTAATTATGTTTTAATTAAATTTATTTTGTTATGACGATCCCTATTGGAAATACCATTCATTTATAGTTATTTTTGTACTTTCATTGAAATAATTAATTATTTGTTTTTGACAACTCCCACTTGGGGACGAATTTATTTTGACATTTGCATTTTATTGATTGTTTTTTTTTCATCTTTGGTTATTTTGATTATTATATTGTTATATTTTGTTTTTTTATAAATTTTTGACGATCTCAGCATAAATTCTAATATACTGACTTTAATGTATTATATAATGTAATTATTATGTCTGAGTGAATAAATAAACTAAACTAAACTAAACTAACAACAAATACTAAAAACCAGAATAAAATAAATATTTAACGGGGCTCCCATACAACAAACGTGATTTTTTTGCTCGTTTTTGCTCGATATTGATAACGGCAACAGGTAGACGCTTGAAATATTCACAGAATATTTAGCTATATATTCACTTTAAAAATAAGTAATTAAATTAAAATAAAACTAATATTTAAGGGGGGCTTCCATACAAAAAACGTGATTTTTTGCCGTTTTTATAGGTAGTTAATGGTACGGAACCCTTCATGCGCGAGTCCGACTCGCACTTGGTCGGTTTTAATTAAACATTTTCTTTCATACTAACGTTGTCCTGACAAATACAACCAAAAAGAATTAGCCAAATAGATGTAGCTGTTCCGAAGTGATGCTTATACATTCGGCATTTGAGTTTTACCAGTTTTACTCATGTAGATAGATCACTATCCTTGTTTGTTTATTCCTGTTTACTGTCCTATGTCCTAAGTGACCCATTATGGCACGGTGGACTCCGCCTGTGAAGTGCTGCATCTGTGTCTTTTATTATTCATCGTATTTAGTTAAGCAAAATCAATGTGACAGAGAAGCCGCCAGCGGCCAGACGCCATGAAAGTTTTAGAATAAAAGAAATGTAGCTATACCCTACCAGGGTGAATAGTAAGCTAAGAACTAGAATAAGGTTTGCCTTAATAATACTAAGATAACAAACGCTCACTTGAAGTTTATCGGCTATAATTTGGTTAAAAAGAAAAAAAACTTAAATCGATTATTTTTATCATCTTATTAATCTGTCACATGCTCACATGACGTGAAACTGTATTTAATAAGATATCTTGTTAATCTCAAATAAACACTGAGTTTTCACAAAGTGGTAATATTATTCAAACAAACTTGTTCAACATGTTGCTGCAATGTCCGGGATAAGTTTTATCATATCTTTTATTTATCTACCTAATAACAATGAAGACGTTTAATTCCAGTGGAGTATATGACTTCGCAAAAAGGCAGACGTTTGCTCATGGTCAACGGTTACTCCTTCTGCGCAGGGCAATTATGTGGAGGCAAGCTACGTTGGCGATGCTCTACGCACTGTAACCATGGTTGCCGCGCCACCATTACTACCTTTGCTGGCAACGTCGTTGTATCCAAGAACATTCACAACCACCCACCGGGACCACGCCGTCTGAACCTATAGGAAATAGTTTGACAGAAAGGATTAATCAGAATCTTAAACATGATCTTAAGATTCTTAAGCTTCAAGCTTGTGTGTTTTTCATTGACGGAAACGTTCTGCAATATAAAAAACAATACAATAATGAATAATACAATATAGTTTTTAGACCAAGGGTAGTTATCGCAGGAAACTTAGCTGCTAAATATTCATTTGTTAAATGATCTTTTATGAAATGTACATATACCTGTTAATTATTAGAACACGTCAATAACTTGTCTAAAGTATAGTTGTACGTAGTGATAATTATATTTACAGTGTTTTTCTTTTCTCTTTTTGTATAATGACGATCCTTATTTGGAGATCATCTTATTTCTGAAATTTTGTGCACTATAATTAATTATTTCTATTTTACATTATTTTCACGATCATGGTATGAATTATAGTAATTTTGACACCAACGCAAATTTATTCTAATTTTTATCATGAAATAAATAAATCTAATCTAATCTTAAAAAAATTAAATGATGAAACATGTTTTTTTCCACTCGTTGGTTGCTAAGTGTAAATTTAGATGATTTTTGCTCAAACAACTGAACGCTTAAGTATTTTCTTTCACCATTCAATGTATTAAACTGTGTGATAATGTATGCCATTTTATTAATTCCTTAGTCTTGTTTACTTCATACCTAAAATAGGAAGAAAACAATTATTCGTCTTAAGGTGGAAGCGCACGCTCTAGGCGCGAAATTCAAAATTTTTACAGGTTTTAATTTATTGTGGGTAAACGGTGTAACTGTTTAACTTCATATGGTATTTGCGCTTGTAAAACAGTGTTCTTTATTTTATTGTGTAAAGTTTTTTAAGAATAAAACTATTAGCTTGAAATAAAAGTTGTCAAAACGTTGAAAGTCCGAATTTCTATGTTTGACAACTTTTATATTAAGCTAACAGTTTTATTCTTAAAAAGCTTTACACAAAAAAATAAAGAACACTGTTTTACAAGCGCAAATACCATATGAAGTTAAACAGTTACACCGTTTACCCACAATAAATTAAAACCAGTAAAAATTATGAATTTCGCGCCTAGAGCGTGCCGTTCCACCTTAAATAATCACTTTTCTGTTTTCCTTTGTCTATTGAATTTGATAGCAACGCCAACGGCATTTTTACAGGAGTACTTTTCGTAGTAGACTTGATTTAACTTATTTTTTTTTTTTTATGTTAGTGAAGCCAGACAAACGAACTAGTGGGTCACCTGATGTTAAATGAACACCACTGTCCATAGACATTCGCAGCGCAAAATTGTACACTCGCCTCTTAAAGGCACCCAGGTCAGGTAATTTTCACTCGAACATGGCATGTACCGTCGTATCCTTTCATTTCAGTTGAGTATGTGACTTCGCAAAAAGGCAGGCACTTGCTTATAGTCGCTGGTTACTCCTTCTGTGTGAGGCGGGCTTACGGCGACAAACTACAATGGCGTTGTTCCACACACTGCAACAATGGCTGCCACGCAAACATCACTATGATTGCTGACGAGATAGTTTCATGTAAAAACGACCACAACCACCCACCAAGGAAGCTACAACGATCATCAACATCATTCCAGCCTATAAACGTCTCATTGCAGGGCACAGGCCCCCTCTCAGAATGAACTACACCTACAACGATATTGATTTATTTTAAATCAACCTTGTTTCTTTTTTTTAGTGAGAAGTAATTTAAGTTAGCTAATATGGTTTTAGGACTGTATGACGCATCTCCAGCAGACGCTACCGCCAATTTCTGTTTTGATTCTATTAATAAATTTAATGTTGTTTTAATTTAAAGTGATCTTGCTTAAGATCATAATTTTTTTTTCAACCCGGTCCAAAAAATATCAGGCAGAATTAAAATTAAAAAAATACCCTTTTCTTTTTTTTGAAAGAGGAAAATTTGGGATCTTCGTACTTAGAATCAAGAGCGCTATTCATTTTGATGATAAAAAAAATCCAAGCTTTTTTGTCAGTTTTGTGACGTTTTTTTTCACATAGTTCATATGACTTGTCACAAAACAGACACAAAAAATGTATGAAAAATTAGGAATATTTTTTAAGAAGAGGGTACACTTTTTTTTTGATAATGCCCTAATTAATACATACTAAAGAAAATCTCATTCTTCTTCAACCGAAGATAACATGACTTAATAACATCTAAGCGTTTGAATTACAGTAGAAATCGTGTCCTCAAATAAAGGAAAACGCTTACTCAAAGTCAATGAGTACTCATACTACGTCTGCCAGGAGATTGGCGCTAAGCTGCGTTGGCGGTGCTCAACTCACAACAGACGAGGCTGCCGAGCTACAATTTTGACAATCGAAGATGAGATCGTTAGGATCATGAATGATCATAATCACCCACCAGGTCCTTCCCGAAAGTATATTTAAAGAACTGTTAGTGCCCATAGATATGATGTATGTATACGATAGCATCAAAATCGCACTGTATATCATTTCATTTTTATAGATGGATGCGCGACAAAGTCCACTACCTATATTAAAGAATTAAAGCACACTTGTTTCTCTTATTTAATCATATTCACATTTCGTCTCTTGACCATCCTTTCCTATCAATACCTACTACTATATAAGTATAAGGTCACTCCTATATTCCATAAGTATTATCTATTTGTACTCGGATTTTAAATTAACCAGAAGATTTTTTTTAATTGAAGCCGTTTTCAAGAAAATACTCTATCTAATCAATGTTTTCAGAACTTTCTCCTTATATTACCGGCCCTCTTGTTAATTCTAAATTAAATTTCTATTTTTATAGGGTCCAAGCTATTCGTTTGTAGAACTTCTTACCGATGACCTTAAGGCGCGCAGAATGACATCTGTCATCTTTTGCATGGACGTTATAGTATTTTATACGTAGATGTATATCTATTTATTTATATTTGTTGTAAAGGTGTATTATAGCTTATTTATTTATTAGCTTATTTATGTGTATTTTTGCTTTGGCTCAAATTTGCTGTAAATTGCACTAAATACCTGTCAAAATCTGTTCATTACTTACTTACTTCTTACTTCTGCTGTAAAAGGTTGCCTGAAAGAAATTCATGTGAAGGAATTTTTTTCTCTACTTATGTATGTAACATATTTTTTGTTTTGCTTACTATATGGTGTTTAATAAGGTCATTATATTGTATGGCATTCCATCAAAATTATGAGTAGATGCCGTGGACTAAAGTTGCAAGGCATATACGAACACCGAAATGTGTCGTTGTCTTCCAAGTTGTTACGAGTACAATAAACTTTCTAAAAACACAATTTTTTAGCTTAATTTCCCCATGTAGCTTTTGTTTTGAATAATATTACTAACATTTTAATTTTATTACAGTTGGACGAAAGAACGGCAGGGGCCTCCTCGTAGTTGACGGTTACTCGTTCTGCTACCACAAGCCCTCTGGTATCAAAGAACGATGGCGCTGTTCTACGCACTGCGGCCGCGGCTGTCTAGCTACTCTCATGACATTCAAAGGTGAAATTTACAGCAAGAGAAACCAACACACTCACCCACCGAAAGCCATGAATACCAAAAGCATTGTAAAATGCAAGCAAAGCAAAGCCTTTTTATACAAATGATAATCAAATTTCCCATTCCTTAAAGGTCAAACCAATTTTGACCAGTTCTTGATATTGTCAAGCTAGGTGGCTCATCTCATCAATTCTCATCGCTGTTAAAACGAAATGTATAGTCAACCATGAAATTCCTTTACCACCCTAAGGTTCAATGTCAGCACCTACAGCTTAGAACATCACAGGCTATTTACACTTACAATTCCATGTGACGATCAGCCTGCCTGCTGCCAGTAATTCTGATGTAGGAATTGAAGACGTGAGTGGATGAAGGGGGTATGTCGCCTTTTTTTTCATTTTCGGTTTTATGCCATAAATGAAGGTTCTAAGTCATAATGCAACACCGAACTCTATCAGTTCTCATGTTTTTAAATTACAACAGCTTTAAACCCAGTGTATGAAGGACTTATGTACAAGAATAAGTTACGATCTTCGTGAATGAACGTGCTAAGGGCACATGACTCTAGAAGTGGTTACCAGTTTGCGAGTGAATGTAACAGAAGAAAGTGTCATGTACGCACTTAGCTCCTTCATCGATATTAAAAGCACTTATTAAAAAAATCGATAGATCAGTCTATTTGGTTGATTTTTATAACAATAATATAACAATACCCTATTCAACTTAAAAACAAAATTACAACGTAAAAACCTTTAACTAAGATCTACTCGAAATAATGTTTTTGTGACATACCCCTTTCATCCACTCATGTCTTCAATTGTCCTAAAAGATGGTAAAGCAACCACTTGGATGACTATACAACCTATACAAGGGTGAATTCGAATTGGTGATACAAAATTAGTGTTTCATACTCAGTTAATGCTCCAGCAAATATAATGCGCTAACTCATTTGTTTTAATTAGTCTTATAAAATTTGGGGCGTCCATACATTGAGTTCGTGAGTATTTTGGATTGACCGATGAAATATTGATCAAAATTGGTTAACTTTCAGGGGTTGTAAACCGTTTGAATAAAGAATACACACACAAATATACCACTATCATCTTAACTAACTCGTTTTATTAACTTAATTTGATTTATTTTGATATTATGTTAGAGATTAGTCTAAAATAACAGACACGTATTATTTTTTAACTGCCCAAACTAAACTTATTTCGTCTTCTTCTGAAAGTGCCATTACTGCAGGTTGGCCGTTAGCTCTGAAAACTTCTCCCTGTCTTGAGCCATCCGGAATAGTTGCTCTGCACTTACTAAGAGAAACTTATTTAGAGAAATGAAAAAAAAGAGAGAAAAGGATACAATAAAATCAGGTCCGCAACTATACCTTGACAAGCTCGTGCGCGGCGCTCGGCGGAACCCTGTCCTGTCGAGCCAAGATTGTTTTTAAGTGCGGCAAATACTCACTGCGACAGGGTTCCGCGGAGGGTCGCGCACGAGCTTGTCGGGCTATAAATAACTAACTAACTAAATAACTTAATTCAGTATTACATGTTCCTCGGCTGAATGTTGATAATAAAAAAAAACTAGGCATTGTTAGCTGGTTTTATTTTCACTAGGGCACGCTATTTTTTTTAATAACTTAAAACGGTCTATTGAGTGACCTGGAAATTAGCTACAAATATAAGCGTATGGAAACGTAACTCCGATGGTTTATCTGCTGTACGATTATGTATACTTACATGTACCTATGTTCGCTTTAGAACTATGGCACATTTAACTTTAAATCAATAGGTAGGTACAGTTGATCTGGATCTAGTTGTCTGCTTGTCTTTACTTTAAGACTTCTAATAGTCCGACCAGTTGTGGTGTAGGGGTAAAAAGCACGCAGCACGGTATGCTGAGGACCTGGGTTCGATTCCCAGAGCTGGTCTTTTTATGTGTTTTTCTGTGCATCCATGTTTCAGTTCGTATTTAGTATGATAAATATATGTATATGGATTTCACGGGATAACCGTAAAAGTAAAAAAAATGGAGTTGAAAAATAAAAATACAAAAAGATACTTCATACCAAACCAATCTTGAACTGTTAATAGTGTTTTCTGTATCTAAATACTAAATCCCACTGTATTAATTTGTGGTGTTCCAAAGAACTTTCTAAGATACCCTGCAGGTAGTAATGCTAACTCTCTACTCTGTCGTGTCGTGACAGAGCCCTGGCCTCAGTGGAGGAATACCTTGAACACAGTTAGTTTGAGAGCGGAGCTGGTCAGGTTTGGAGAACATTAATGCAGGAATTTATATTTAGATAGAATTTGTATTGCGGCGATCGCTTAAAAACCAAAATTGTCGAGTATCGAAGGGCCTCCTTCCTTATGCAATAAGATCTAAAATTTAAAAAATACTTATTTTCTTGTATTGTACCTACCGTAGCGTTGTATTTTGCGATAGCGTTTAGACGTTCGATCGCGTGGTTAGAATGTCTTTGAGGGCGTTGAGATCTACATTATCGGATGCCTTTTCGATATTTAAGAGGGTTTATACCTGCTGAGCTGGCAACGTTGCATTTTTGTTAGTTTTTCTCGATTATTCCATAAAAATTGAATGAAAATTAAAAATGTTTTGAATACAAATTGTTCTAATATATAAGTTAATGTGTCTACTGCAATAATAATTCGTGATAAGACTTTAATTTTCTTTAAAAACCGTTAGGTAATAATTTGTTCGTTTTTAAAGAAAATAAAAGTCTATCACGAATTATTATTGCAGTAGACACATTAACTTATATATTAGAACAATTTGTATTCAAAACATTTTTAATTTTCATTCAATTTTTATGGGATAATCGAGAAAAACTAACAAAATGCGACGTTGCCAGCTCAGCAGGTATAAACCCTCTTAAAGCCGCGACATAGAGTTTTCTTCCCGCTCTCCAATTACTGTCTAGCACTCTTCGTAAAGTAAAGATGTGATCATCTGTAGACCTGTTTTTTAGGAATGCTGCTTGGTAGTTACCTAGGGCTTCTATTTGAATCTAACACTTTGAATCGAAGTTGCTGGTGTTCGTCAATGTAGTTTCCCTAAATATCCTTCTAAATATTTTTAGTGGAATTCATAACTTCACGACAAGGCACAAGCTTGCTTCGGGTCAACGGCTACACGTACGGCCTTCGCCGAAGAGCCGACGAATACAAACAGTACTGGAGATGTTCCTCGCACTGCAACGTCGGCTGCCGAGCCACGGCCGTAACCGTGGACAAGTTTCCTGTAAGATTTATAAACGATCATAACCACCCGCCAGGGTCAAAGGTCGTCAGGAAAGTGAAACCAAATTAGAATGACTATCTTTGTTTGAAATTCAATCTGTCTCTGCGTCAGTCTTTAATATGTGTCAAGAGTACAATTTATTTCAATTTATTTTAGTTTTTTTTTTCTGATGACGTCCGTTGTACCGTTTTTAGGGTTCCGTAGTCAACTAGGAACCCTTATAGTTTCGCCATGTCTGTCCGTCTGTCTGTATGTCTGTCTGTCCGTCCGCGGCTAATCTCAGAGACTGGTAGTACTAGAAAGCTGTAATTTGGCATGAAAATATATATATCAGTCACGCCGACAAAGTGATTAAATAAAAAAACTAAAAAAATTTTTTTTTGGTTTGTGGTGGTTTGGTTGGTTAGAGAAGTGGGGGTGATTTTTTTCACGACTATCCCTATAGTGTGGGGTATCATTGGATAGGTATTTGAAAATAAATACGGATTTGCTACAACCGTTTTTTGATAAAGTGAATATTTTCGGAGATATTCACTCCGAAAGTTCAAAATAATGTGTCCCCCCTCTAACTTTTGAACAGCAAGTCTAAAAAATATGAAAAAAATCACGTAAGTTTAACTTAATAAACCTTTCTAGGAAAATTATTTTCAACTTAATCAGTTGAGCAGTTTTTAAGTTTTTTTAAAAAAAAATTTTTTTTTCTTAACACATACGAGAGGATATGTATCATGGCATGTTAAATGGATTTAAATTATACTTATGCGATGGAAATTCATAAAGTTCAAATGATGAAACTGAGATACAATAATATTGCTGGTATGTATTTGTCATAAATTCTTAACCCATACATAAGCTCGAAATAAACAATGGTCCAAATTTATATTAGTTCAATAGTTGCAATAAGTAATTTTATTTTTCGATGTGTATCACAAATTTTTCAAAGCTTCCTATGTTCTTTGTATTTTAATATCGCTTTAGCGTGTCTTCCATTAATGTCTCTATTCGGAATAAACAATTTATTGTTAAAGATGTTTTATTCAAAATTAACGACAAATGTCTGGTAGGTTGGTATTTAGCCAAAGTGTTTACAATAAAATACTTAATTTAAGTACCTAATTCAGCCCCCTGAGCATACTCGTTAACATCATTCTTAATTTCAGCCGAATTCATAACTACGCAAAAAGATTCACGTTTACTCAAGTTTCAAATTATTAGTCACCTCTTTTTACCCGACTGCAAGAACAGGGTTATTTTATTACGGTATAATTACAGTCAAAGACGTTCATAGCGTCAGTTATTTAGAACGATACAGGATATAACGCCGAACAGTATGGCCATGTAATTCGTTTAAAAAGTGTAGCGAATATCGCTTATCGGCTCTAAGAAAACGTATCCTGCTGTTCCCTTTGATGTCCTCATAGATGGTTCCGACTGTAGACACATTTTAAGTAGATTGTAGCTTTTAAAGTTACGGACAAAGCTCGAAGAATCGCCAGACTCAAGTGGCAGTGGGCAGGGTACATCGCTCGTAGAACTGGATGGGGCCGAAAGGTTCACGAGCGGCGTCCGGGGACCGGAAGACGCAGTGTAGGTAGGCCTCCAACAAGATGGAGCAATGACCTGGTTAAGGTGGCGGGAACGCATTGGATGCGGATGGCGCAGGGCCGATCTGTTTGACGAGCCTTGGGGGAGTCCTATATTCAGCAGTGGACGTCTTTCGGCTGAAATGATGTAGCTTTTTAACTACAAATACTATCGCTACAATGGTTATGGTCTATGGTTACTTGTTTAGTTTTTGATGCAAGGAGTTAACGATTTATCGGGCCACTTCTATGACAAAGAAACCCACGTAAATCATAGATGATGTTTCTTTATTGTATAAATCTTTAGTTGGGGGAGGGATACATTGGATAGGACTGTTAAAAATATTTTAATTTTGCCATGAACATTTTTCGATTTAGAAATCAGTTTTCAGTGTTAATGGGCATTTTCGCTTTAAAGCGTGCAGACAACTTTTTTTATGAGGAAATTATGGTGTTGTCTTACTCGGGATCAAGAGCGATTGATTTTGATGGTAAAAAGCCTCCGTAATTTTCCCGTACATTTTTTTTGTGTTCGTATCGTAACGAGCCATACAAACTGTATGAAAAAAGTCACAAAACTGACTCAAATATAAGGACACTTTTTCTTTATGCAAATGAATAGTGTTCGTGATTCTGAGTAAGAAAGCACCAAAATTACCGCATTTAAAAAGTTTTCAGCGTACTTTAAAATGAAAATGCCCTATTTTCTTTTAGTCAAGTGACTCCTCTTAAAGCTAAACTGCTGGCTTGAAAAATCTTAAAAAAACCATACCCAGTGAGTAGGTGTAGGTGTCCCAAAAGTCAACAAAAACCTGGTACCGGGAGAGAAGCAAAGTTATAATATCTAATTTTAATACTAAAATTGATACTGATATGTTATTTTGACTCTATTATCGCTTAACAAATGTAAGTGTCATGGAATTTTGTCTTATCTTGTCCAGAACTGGTATAACTTGACCTCTACATCTTGTACCAGATTGACATAGAGTTTTGGGACACTAGTATACAACGATTTTAAAAGGAAAGATTTTTCTTTCAGATCTAATCTGAGCTTTAAACTGATCCGATCAAGTTTCTTATGTTATTGTTTCAGTTTTAAGAATAAGTTTCACTTCACGCGAGAAACGCAAGTTGATACATGATGGCTACCCATTCACGGAACACATCAGCGATGGAGTGAAGGTGCGTTGGCGTTGTTCCACCCACTGCAACCATGGCTGTCGCGCTGCCATTGTAACTATCGAAAACGAAATAATCTGCCAGAAGAATGGTCATAATCATAAACCGGGTCCGCGCCATGTGAAAGAAATACATCAAATCCAACGAAGATAGGTACTGATAAACACTAAGACCGTTTCCTTGCCTTTGCGGTCGGTGCGATAGCGGCGCGACATCGATATGTTCTGTTACCGAAACGATCACGTATTGCTCTCACCTACGAACCTTGCAATAGTTACCTAATCCAACATTATCTGAAGCAACAATCCCAAAATATTTGACAAACTATTTCATTACAAACTACTTAATTTACTCCATCGTCTGTATTTTTAGATAGATACAACCTAGAACTCTTCAAGGCTAGGTTAATAAAGCCAGTTAGTTACTGAGCCAGTGTGATATACCTTTGGTCTCATCTGCACTTTTCGTCAGGTGAGATAGGGGTTAATCATGGTTGAGTATTGTTTACAAAAAATACAACGCAAGCACCACGTACCATCGCCCCAGACGTCAGATACCCATTTTCATAACAAATTTGCTTGCAGCCGTTGATGTTTATTGCTATGGATTGTTATGGACAGATGTCTAGCCACTGCACGCAAACTGGGCCTTTAAGGTGGTTATCTGGCGCTTGGGGCGATAGTACCTATGATAAAATATCACTGTATTGAATAAAATGTAACTAAGCTCATACACACTGGATAATTGTGGTGCTATTAGATACTTCACTCCAGGCCCTTTCTGTTATATTATTTCTGGAATGCTCGGGTAGTTTATAATTAAATAACACTGGATTACTTTTCTGTTGCGTACCGTACATTGCGACTATGGGATGCGCATGCCGAGACACGTTAAACCGAACCAATCAGAAAGCGCTCATTAGAATACCTACAGGCGTCCGGTAAGTATGCGGTACTGCATATACCGAGCGTACCGACCGATTCCGCACGGCTAACACACCGCGAAGTCAAGAAACGGACAAGTAAATGTTTATGAGGGTATTAGGTACTAACCAATATGCGAAATATAATAAGAACAACCGCTCTAAGTAGGTTTATCTTATGTATATTTTTTTTAATTTTTTCATTGTAATTAATAAATTTATTTCTAGCGTTCACAAAACTAATAACAAAAGGAATATAATTAGTATCGTTTGTTAAGTATTCCTTGGTCTCCTATCCTTGCTAATAATTCGAGCAAAGAATTACTCATAGGAAATAGAAGACTAAAGGAAAAATACTTGTTTGTATTTTCATAGATCTTATTGAATTACGATACTTATACAATACGTCAGTGAAACATGATCTTTTTTAAAGCACAGTCGAAGGCATAAAATATGTATAGGTACAGCCATTGCGTCAAATATATATACACCAACCTTATGGTTAGTGGCATAGAGTTGTTTAGATTTATGTCCTTGACTGCACAATCGTAGCAATATTTTTTGATTGATTAACTCAAAAGGCGATGCATAGACGTAGCTGAAAAAATGAATAATACATGGCTTGATAGCCAGATAGGTAGCTCGCTCTTTTAGCTGCTCTACCTAATTGTTGTTATTAGTTCTGAAGTAGAGTGCTTCACCGCCCGGGTGTTTATTATTTGTACATTGACTCTGCACATTGTATAACTGTAAAAATAACGGCTTTTTTCTTTAAAATTTGAATAAAACATTTTGTTATTTGCAACTTTAATAACTTTTTTTATTTGTCTTATTTAATAACTAGCATAGCTCAAATATTTCCATATATGGTTCTAAAAATCCTCCGTATAATTATGTGCGCATTTTTCTTCAGCATTACAGGAACACACTGAATACAATAAACATATTAGAATAAAGTCTGAATTTACGTGTAAAAAACTGACAGGCAAAGCTTAAGGGCAAGAAACTAAACCTTAGGGTTTAGCAAGTCTACTTGAAATTAAATTTGTGTTAAGGTACTCAAACGAAGTTTTAAAAAGACTGACAAACATCAGTAAATAACAAGATAATATGAGTTCTAACAAGACTATTTAAAATTAGTAAAAAAAGTATAAAAATATTGTGCCAGCGGCACAAAACGCGTATTTATCTTGTATTTATTTCTAGTAAAATTTACACACACATACATGCAAATACATACATTCACGCCTCCATCCCAGCAAAGCGGTAGGCAGAGACTTTGTTTTCACCTGCTACGATCCTGTCATACTTATATATATTTCGCTTCTACAACACTCATTAGTCTTTTTACACATGCTGGTCGATTTCGAGTACTCTTGACCAACCTTTCATCAATACATCATCCTAAATCTGATCATGGAATGACCTTGTTGGTCTTCCTCATGCAACATTTCCATCTACACTCGCCTTATCTATCTCTTTCATAATTTTTTTTTCATCCAAAAAATCACAAACACATATTTATCATCAATCGCATAGCTACATATTATTATTATTTTTTTTTTATGAAATAGGGGGCAAACGAGCAGACGGATCACCTGATGATAAACGATTACCGTCGCCCATGGACACCTGCGACACCAGAAGAGTCACAAGTGCGTTGCCGGCCTTTTAGATAGGAGTACGCTCTTTTTTTGAAAGCTTGAAGGTCATATCGGTCCGGGAACACCGCAGCAGGTACTTCATTCCAGAGCTTAGCCGTGCGAGGCAGGAAATTTCTGGAAAAACGCACAGTAGAAGACAGCCAACTATCCAGTTGGTGAGGATGGAAGTGTTGTCGCGTAGGGCGATGGCGGAAGGATGCGGCAGGGATCAACCCGAACAACTCCTCGGAGCACTCTCCGTTGTACATGCGATAGAAGATGCACAGTGAAGCTACATCTCTACGCAGCGCCAAGGAGTCAAGTCGATCAGAAATTCGTTGGCAGCCGACTATTCGAGTCGCTCTCCGTTGTATGCGATCCAGAGGGAGAAGCTGGTACTTGGGAGCCCCCGCCCACAGATGAGAGCAGTATTCCATATGTGGGCGAACCTGCGCCTTATAAAGCTGGAGGCGGTGGGCTGGAGTGAAATACCGTCTCGATCTGTTGAGCACGCCGAGCTTCTTCGAGGCTAATTTAGCCTTACTCTCCAAATGGTCGCGGAACTGGACTTCACTCGAGATGTCAATACCAAGGATTCCGATACTGGCTGTGTTAGCAAGAGGAGTGCCCTCGAAAAGAGGTGACGCGACAAACGCAGACTTTTTTGCGGTAAACGCGCAAACCTGTGTCTTAGTGGGATTAAATTGGACTAAATTAAGTCGATCCCATTCTGAAACTTCTTTTAGGGAAGTCTCAATTTCAGACACAAGTTTGCTTCGGCACTCTATAACGTTTTCCCGAGAAATACCGGCGCGGCCGGTGTAAGAGGCATCAACCGTACTATCATCCGCATAACAGTGAATGCCGCCGGATGGCAGCATATCATTGACATGCAGAAGAAAGAGCGTAGGCGATAACACACAGCCTTGAGGGACACCAGCATTCACAAACATGGAATCAGAGCATGCACCGTCAACTATATACGACTTTTATGCTTCTGTCCGTAAAACTTCTTATGTTGTTCTAACGCCGTGTAAAGTTTCAGCTCAAATCACTACGTGGAAGGGTAGACGCATGCTCGAACTCGGCGGATTTTCATTTGGTGTACACTACTGTTATGGGGACAAGATGCGTTGGCGCTGTTCGTATTGCAATCGTGGATGTCGCGCCTCGGTAGTAACTGTAGCAGGCCATGTTACCCGTTATAATGACAATCATAGTCACCCACCACGACCGCATTATAAGAAGTAGTGAAAAATGAAAGGAAACTTTAAAGGATTTGCCATACTTGATGCGTTCTGCGGTCTGCGGTCAGGTCAAATTGAACGCAGCCCGCATTATGTATGAACAACATTGTCGGTCTCTATATGTATATTTTGTATAGATATGCGATCTGACCGTGACGTTCGCATAATGCGGGGTGCGTTCAGTTTGACCTGACCGCAGACCGCAGAATGCATCCAGTGTGGCAAATCTTATCTATTCGTTCAGTTTATATCCGTAGACAGCTTTACAAATTAACTTACCTCTTCTGTTGTTCTCTGATTCACGTTTTTTTGTTTGTTTATTAAATAATTGATTTCTCAGGCCAGAAATGGTTCTGAAAACTTGAACTTTGTTATTGGGTCTTTCAGACATGGGTCTGAAAGACCCAATAACAAAGTTCAAGTTTTTACCAAACAATGTTCATTTTGTATTAAATTTGCTTTCTAGACACCGCTTTTAGTTTGTTTAATTTCAAACTAAAGCTACTTTTTACCACTAATACCTCGTAGTAATGAAACTATTTAGACAGCTTAAAAATGTCAACACATGCGTTGGTTTCCAAACCTTTACAAAGGCCGTCATTCCTCTCATAATTTGTTTTCTAGAATTTTCTTGCTGAACTACGGCCGACCTATTTTAAAGCTGTCTTTTATTCGACTTTGGCAGAATTGGTGTCGCTCAATAAACTGAGCCATACTTATTAACAAAAAAGTTAGTAACTCAAGATTTCCGTTTGTTTATAAATTATCATCGAGAGTAGATTTATTATATTGCTGCAGCATTTATCAGAAAGTATAATCTAACTTTTTTTGAAAATTTCAGCTGAATTCACTCTTTCGAAGCAAGGAAACCCCATGCTAGTGCTGCCCTTCAATGGCAAAACGCTGCAACTCGAGTTACAGCGTTTTGGGTTGCCTTGCGTCAAACGATTCCTCATGAGTGCTTCTATCATACCTACAAAAGACTTTTTCAAAATATGTTTTAGTTTAGGCTGTAGAAAACTGGCAAGACGCGGTAACTCTGCATAAAACAAGCCAAAACATCATAACTGCAATTATGATGTTTTATATCAAGACCTTTAATGCCGACTTGTCATAACAGAACGCTGTAAGTACTAAATGGCAGCGTTTTGCCTGATTTACGGGCTACGTCGCCTGCGTCACCGTCAAGTCAAAACGCGGCAACAGAGTGAAACTTGCACTTGTTTTAAAATTAGTTTGGGGTATTTAGTCGTTCATTGTTTGTGGGTTAAAAATTAAATATATTACTATGATATATACTAGAACAATGTAAAAGTTTCAGAATAATTAATCTAATATATAAAAATCTGGTGTCACGGTGTTTGTTACCGAACTCCTCCGAAACGGCTTGACCGATTTTTATGCAACTTTTTTCTCTATACTCGGTAGGCCTGAAAATAGGTCGTAGGCTATTTTTTATACCCCTATTCTTCGCGGACGGAGTCGCGGGTAACAGCTAGTTATAATATAGAGTGATATGATAATTCATTTCAGCCGAAAGACGTCCACTGCTGCAGCACTGCTGCTGAACATAGTCGGTCTTGGTTCACCAAAAAGATCAGGGAGTTCCCGCAATCTTAAATAGGTTGTCACTCCATGTTGTTGGAGGCCTACATACACTGAGTTTTCCGGTCCATGGACGCCATTCGAGAACCTTTTGGCCCCATCGGCCTATAATTTTACGAGGTCACGATCCTACTGTCATCGGTCTTGCTTCATCAGCTTTGCCGATTGGCTTTGCCCAACAAACAGATTCTTCGCAAAAACTTTATAGAGCTTCTGTTGTGCTCTATTGCCTCTACAACACTATTAGTATTGAATTGGCATATATCGCGTCTCAGAGACTTCGAGATCTGTCTGTTGAGCCGCCGGTAAAGACAAGCGTCACCAGATGTCTGTGAGATTGTCACGTCACTTTGCCATAGGCTTTAGAGTAGAGTATGTGATCTCTTTAATTTAGTTCAGTTTGTACGGTGGGTCTTAAAGAACTTAGACCTAACCCTTTGGACAGCTTCCACAAACCCGTCATTGTAATCTTCCACATCGCCTCCTATGTATTCGAAATGGTTTTGATGTTCGAGATGGAGCGTTTCCGGATTTTAGAATTGGATGGATTCATCAGTCAAGATCTTTCAAGCTTGGCCCGAATATTCAATGTGTCTCGTACCATATGGCGATCGCTCCCAGTTTTAACCACACTGGCCACCAAGACATCATTGAATATTTGCTTCTTTGTCGATGTGATAAAGTCTATTTCTTTCCTCGTTACACTGTCAGAGCTCATCCGAGTCTACTTCCTGTACTCGTTTCAACAAACAAAGGTTCATCACATCATATAGAGTCCTTCCTTCTCCATGAAGCCGGCCAGGTAGTCCCAGTGATTCCTACGCCCTACTCCAAATTTTCCCCATTCTCAGCTTTTCACCATACCGTTTGCCCAGTTTTGCGTTGAAGATCCCCATAACAACTGTGAACTGAATTCGAACTGAATTCCGAAGCTATGCATACCTCTGGAGATATCCTCATATATAGCTATAGAAGTTGGAGCGTAAACCTGTATGATCAACAATGATCGTTTGGTCAATCTTAAGTTACCGGACTTCAGGATTGTCCCTTTATTCAGGTTTTACATTGTTGTTTAAAAGAAACAAGCAAGAAGTGAAAATTGCAAAACATCGTATAGTAAAAAACACGGCATAACGCTTTAATTTACAACATATAGCGTTTTGCCAAGCCGATTTCTGCATTTTTTTATAATATATCTTGTGGCAAAACACTTTATCGTCCATATTATTTTAATAGTATTAAATAATAGTTACTGGACTATTCAGCCATACAGCAGAAACAATTACTCATAAATTACAAAAAATCGCAACCTTCTGAGGCAATAAATAATAGGTTGTTTCTAGCGTCAAAGTTAAAAACCTTTAAACGCGTTTTTCTCGAAACTAGGGTTTTTGACTTACAGCGTTCTGCCATTGAAGGGCAGAGTGCTCGATGGTTACACTTTCTGCGCCGACCATGGGCGCTCCAGCGGCTTGAAGAAGTACTGGCGCTGCTCAACCCACTGTAACATTGGTTGCCGCGCCAAGATCATGACTCTTGAAGGCTACATCATAGCCAGACAGCTGGAGCATAATCATCTAGCAAGTTCACGTCGCAATCATTAAAAAAAACAACGTAGCGGTAACTCGATAATCCAAGACAAAGTACAACTAAATAATTTCATAGGTACAGAAAAAGTTACCAAGACGTCAGAAATATATATACACCTTTATGCCACTAAGCATAACGCCACAGTGTATACATTTTTTTTTAATGGCGCCTGTCCAATGGGACAAATTTGCCAGCGGTGTATACATACATGTATTTGACGCGATGGCTAAAATATTTATGATTTAGATGGTACTTCAGTTTATGGAATACGTCGTTTGTTTCTTAATTAAATAAAGTATTTTGTGAGTAATTCGTTGTTGATAAATAATATATCCGTAATTATCAGAAGAAGACCTTATGCAAGAGCAAAGATGCAAATCTTACTAGGTAATCCTGCTGATAAGCAGCAGTGCTTGCACTGCTGTGGTCTCATAGGAATGCAAATTTGTCTTTGAAATCACTGGGCCTCTAGGCAAGTTATTTCTATATTGCTACATCGCTTCTATAAATTAGGTAACTTTTATCTTTCGTCCTAATGTCTTTGAAAATTTCAGTCCATTTTGTTATGTCGCGCTCACGTCGAAACAAACAAGTAATGATGCTATATGGCTATACGTACAGTGCAAGAGCTCAAAGAGGAAGGAAACAGCACTGGCGCTGCTCAACACACTGCAACATGGGCTGCCGAGCCACCGTCACAACCGAGGAAGGCAATGTCATCGATTATAAGAATCACCACAACCACGAGCCTGGGTGTGTTGCTAGAGATGATAGAAGGCTTCAACGGAATCGAAAGTATCTCACTTAGATTTTTACAACTGGGCTAGGTATATTGTTAAATACTAAATTGCTAATACTAAATACGCTACCTACATTATGTAGTAGTATTTAAATTATGACGCAGTAGTTCTGTTAGAATAAATTAAATGTACCTACAGCTAAACAGCATTGACGTACGTATTTGAATGTACAGTCAGCTGCAGAGAGCCATGAACCTCACTGCATACAAACTATGGATGCAGGGGGTCACGTTTCTTTGCAGCTGACTGTACATGGTTATTGTGTCCAATAATTTTACTGTTACTATTTTCTTTAAAATAAATTAACGTTTTCTTGAATATAATTTGATTTATAGTTATGAAAATTATTACATTTTTACCAATATTGTAAAGTGAAAGTACCTACCTAGTAAATTTGTATGTAAAATATCTTCTAATTTAATTACCGTCTATTAAATAAATTAATATATATTTTTAAAGTTTAACATGAGTAATTATTTATTATACGCTCCCAGAACATCAATTATGTCATCATCTATATTCTTTGTTCTTACTTTTTTAGGGTTCCGTACCTCAAAAGGAAAAAACGGAACCCTTATAGAACCACTTTGTTGTCCGTCCGTCCGTCCGTCCGTCTGTCTGTCAAGACCCTTTTTCTCAGGAACGCGTGGAGGTATCAAGCTGAAATTTATATCAAATACTCAAATCTACTGTCCCTTGGAGCTGTGAAAAAATCAAAATTCTAAGCCAACGCAATCAAAAGATACAGCCGTTTATGACGCAAATTTCCGCATATTTTCGAAACTCGCAAGGGAATCAAAACCTAAAGGGTACTCCCGTGAACTCAGAATCTTGAAATTTAGTACGAAGCAAGGTCTTATAGCACAGGTAAAGGAAAAATTGCGAAAAGCATAATTTTTTTTTGTTTGTCTGTCTATATCAGTAAACAACGTACATTTTCGACACTCGCAAGGGAATCAAAACCTAAAGGGTACTCCCGTGAACTCAGAATCTTGAAATTTAGTACGAAGCAAGGTCTTATAGCACAGGTAAAGGAAAAATTGCGAAAAGCATAATTTTTTTTTGTTTGTCTGTCTATATCAGTAAACAACGTACATTTTCGACACTCGCAAGGGAATTAAAACCTACAGAGTACTTCCCGTGAACTCAGAACCTTGAAATTTGGTACGAAGCAAGGTCTTATAGCACAGATAAAGGAAAAATTGCGAAAAGCATAATTTTTTTGTCTGTCTGTCTATATCATAACCAATTTACAATGATCCCACACTGCGCACATTTTGCTTAGGAGCAGGGGTCTGCTAAGATTGGATGTTCATAGATACATATAAATTTGTACGGAACCCTCGGTGCGCGAGTCCGACTCGCACTTGGCCGGTTTTTTTTCTCCATCTTGTTTATTTTATCCAATTGCTGATTTTCGCAACACATTTTGACCCTTGTAATTAGAAACACATGGTGTTTTTTTTACAAAAATATCCATCTAAGTATCTTTGAAAATTTCAGCTGAATATTTAATATCAAAGCGTGGATCACGCATGTTGATTTTGAATGGTTAGGTACTCGTTCAGCGCGCGGCAAAAGCGTGGGGCGAAACAAAAATGGCGTTGTTCTTCGCATTGTAACGCGGGCTGCCGCGCTACCGTTACGACCGTGAAAGGATACATCGTCAATTATAAGAACATCACAACCATGAACCAAGCCAGTTTAGAAACAAAGATAAGATAAGTTAAGATTGTTTAATGAGCTCTTGTCCGCTATATTCAGCCATCCAGTCGCGACAGCCAATGCGAAGGCCCACATGCCAACCTCATCAATACATGATCATGACCAATACAACAACAAAATGACAATAAATATCTTTGTTCCGTGGCGTACAGAATGCCTCAATTTATTCGTAGAGTGGAGGTCAAGAAGAAGAAACAATTTAAGGTGCCAAGCTGGCGTCTGGGCTGATAGTACATACGTATATATAAAATTATTTTAAACTTTCAAGCATGTAGTTTCATTGCCAGAACTCTCACGCCACTTCTGACCTTTGATTAAAATATTTTTGCAGATAAACGTTTAAATCTCTTACCCCTAATGTCAGGGTAACCTATCTAAGTTCTGAAATATTTTTTCTCGAATTTCATTAAATCTCGAATTACTGAGAGCTTACGCTAAAACGACAAAACATCTACGGCTTGAAATAACGCTGGCGCTGTTCCACGCTTTGCAAACACAGCTGAGGCGTCATGGTCGCCACTCATGACTATAATCATGCACCAACATGTAAATTTCGAAAAACTCAGAGATGCGAGCACGGGCTCAAAGCCACGACCCTCTGCTTGAGAGGCCTTAGGCCAAACCACTCGGCCACCACGACAGTCTCTGTTAAGGTCTTGCTATCTTATTTCTCCGAAATCTGTGATGCCGTCTATGTTTAATCGAACGAAAAGCCAGAGACATCATCATTGTTCTGACACAAAAAAGTGGTGAAATTAACTTGAATATCGTTTCAAATTGCAGTTGAATTCACTACCTCACGAAAGGGTAGAAGTTTGCTGGTCCTCGAGGGTTATACGTTTTGTGAAGACCGTTGCTTGGGCCTGAAACAACGCTGGCGCTGTTCCACGCACTGCAACCACGGCTGCCGCGCCACCGTCGCCACTGTCGAGGGCAGAATGATCACCAGAAGACACGAACATAATCATAAACCAGGGCCATATCGTCCGTGCTAATAAAATACTCATCAATAGACGAGCTATGAAACGTTTTATTTGTTGAGTTTGAAAATTTAAGAAGTAAAACAAAGTAATGATGAGTTGTGATACCGTTTTATTCGGGTACATACTGACCTTAGAGCAAATCAAATTGGATACCATAATTTCGGGCCTAATGTCCCACTGGTGAGCACTGGCCTCACCTAAAAATTAAAGTGCCTGGGCTGTAGTTTCCACGCGCGCCCAGTGCCCAACTGGGCCAACTTTACACAAAATTCTTTATTCGTCACCTTTAAAAAAACTCATGGTAATTTGCAAATAAAATCATATTTACCCCCAAATTTATCACTTTTATTTAACAAGGAAAATGTTGAAACAGCCCCTAAACGTCCTCTAAAATTTCAGTTGAATACGTGATGTCACGCTCGCGCAAAGGTAAATGTATACTGAAGGCGGACGGCTACTCGTACAGCGCTCGCCAGACTTTTGGGCCGAAGCAACGCTGGCGCTGCTCGACTCACTGCAACGTGGGTTGCCGTGCTTCGATCACGACTGTAGACGGGCAGATCGTGGGTTACAAGAACGGCCATAATCACGAACCGGGACCGTGCCGTAGCAGGAACTAATAAAGAAATGATTGAATTTAGAATGACTAGAATATTTATTATAAGTTTATATCTTCACACTTCACACAGTCAAATAAGAGTAGGTATACATATTTGATTATCACAGAAGATTTAACTGTTTCGTTTTGTTCGGGAACAGTTTCGTATACTTAGTTATCTTTGCATATGAACTCGTAGAGTCTATCCTAGACGTTGAATTCAGTTGCTTTTCTTAAGCCGAGTTAACACCTGCAAGAAAAATCGTGCAAGTGTAGTGCAACTTGCACGGTTTTCCTTGCAGGTCTAAGCTGGGTTTTAGTGTTGAGTGTAGCCTTCATTTAATAATCTGTGGCAGCTAGGCGTATCATTATAACGACATTACGACACAAGTGCTGCTATGAAGAATAGAGTAAAGACTTTTCTGAAGTCATATGATCTATGTTCTTATTTAATTGTTCGTGGCCATGTAAAAAACAGATAAAAGTAGAGAAGTAGAAAAAGATGTTTACCCAAGTCGCAAAGTACTGAGACTGTTACTAACAACGTTGGCAATAAGCCCGTTGCTAGGTGAATAAAGCGACTGACAGCGAGTGTCGTTTCTATTCCTTATTATTATCCAAACTTTGATAGTACTATCCCCAAACGTTGTACCTTCAGTGGTTGACTTACTAAATTGTCTTTTACAGTGTCAGCTACGTTTGCTACTTCGCAGAAAGGTAAACGCATGCTAGTGCTTGATGGCTACACGTTTGGTGCTGACGGCTGTTCGTTCGGTCCGAAGCAGCGTTGGCGCTGTTCCACGCACCGCAACCACGGTTGCCGCGCTTCGGCCACGACCATCGACGACTATGTCGTCACTACAAAATACGAGCATAATCATCTGCCGGGGATAAGAAACAAGAACAACGTTTACTTTGAATAGAAAACAGTGAAACTAGAAACCGTGAGTCTCAGGCATAAGTAATTCATTGATGCGAATCTGCAGATTACTCGCCCACATTTTAAATGATGAAGGATCTCACATACTTAAATTCGAAAGTAATTAAAAATTTGTGTTAAAAACTTGTGCGTTTACTTTGATTTAAAGATAAAGTATCAAAAGATAATGAAATAATGATGGACTAATGGAACTTTTTATTTGGAACGAAACTCCACGCTCCAAAGCAGCAGTAGGTATAATGTGACCAAGTTGTCCATAACGTAACTCTATATTTAGTCCCTTGACAATACTGCGCTGAAGAAACGTTTTTTTGTGCCATTTCTTCTTTGGACTCCTTTTTTTTGTAGCATTTATCATATAAAACAGATGTGCAAAGGCGAACTTATCCCTTAAAGGGATCTCTTACAGTTGACCTTTCAACGATTGACGCACATCATTAACAAGCATTCAATGAAAAGCAAAGAGAATCGAGATTTGAAATTAACTGAAACAAATAGTACTTACATTAAAAATACCTACACAACACATACATACATACCTAATGTATTATGAATACAGTAAACTATACTTACCAAGACAAATAGACTACATACAAAATATATTATATACATATTAATATACGCATACCTGAAACAGAGAACACACAACAACTTCTTAAGATGAACGTGAAGCCAGTATGCTCTTAAGCGATTCCGAAAGATGACAACCGACTATGACCTCCAAGTAAAGTTTATGAACGGAAACAATTACTTTGCTCACCCACGACTTTGCGATAGTTACGTTTATATGTAAGAAATGCGTGTTCATGCAGTTCCTCCACCTCCTCCGCACTGTACGAACACACTAAAATCACACAAACCCAACTATCACCACTAACAAACTACACTGAAGCGTTTCGAACTCAACCAGAGCTTATCTTCAGAGTAAGTACCACAACCGTACCCTATGCTAACAAATGTCAGACGTCTATGTTTGGTGGTGGTGATAGTTGGGTTTGTGTGTGTTCGTACAGTGTGAAGGCGGAGGAACTGCATGAAGTCGCGGGTGAGCAAAGTAATTGTTTCAGTTCATTAATATAGACCTCCGCACAGTAACGCCTGATTCAAAAAATTAAGTAAAGTTTAGTAGAAATTCTGTTAATAATTTTAGCATTGGCACGGTTTAATTCAAATGTAAATGTTTTAGCTGAATACGTAATCTCGCGTCAAGGCACCCACATTATGAAGCTAGGTGGGTACACATACGGCGTACACTCCACGTCTGGTACGAAGGTGCGGTGGCGCTGCTCTACGCACTGCAACGCAGGCTGCCGAGCCTCAGTCACTACCGTGCAAGGCGAAATCATCGCTTTTAAGAACGACCATAATCATGAACCAGGGCCTTTACTCAAGAGTCGATAAGAAAATTTAAATTTGAACATACTTAAAACTACCGTGAGACTCACGCATAGTGAAAAATACGGATAACTCACGTCTAAGATCGAGTTTAGCTGGACACGTTTCAAGCAAATCCGTAGCCCTTCTTCCCGGAGCCACACGTCACGGCGGCTGCCAAACGCGCACTGCGCGCTACTGCTCTGGTCCGGCGGCTCGACGCCACTGACAGCGACACACACTACCCCCGTTTTCATCGTCACTTTTATTGCCAATGTCAAATGTAGGGTAGCACATAACACTAACAACATCAATTTTTAAACTGGATCATAGACGTGAGTTATCCGTATTTTTCACCAAAAAAAAAATTGTTAGAATTGGTGTCGTTTTGTTCACTTATTAAAATATTACATTTTAAAATGATTCTGGTTATACTTTTCCATCCATCCATCCCAGCCTATATACGTCCCACTGCAGGGCACAGGCCTCCTCTCAGAATGAGAGGTCTTGGGCCGTAGTTCCCACGCGGGCCCAGGGACTGAATTTCTTCGCAGGTGTTTGCAGATTTCCTCACGATGTTTTCCTTCCCCAAAAATTTATGGGAAAATTTATGAAAATTTTAGTGAACTCAAATTATTGAGAGTTTTATTTTTTGTTGTAAAATGTATGATGACACGAGTAAAAATGGAATCGTTATTGGTAAGACCCGCTATCACAATACTTCGAAAAAAAAATTCACGGTCGTAGGTCGAATAGTTCAGCTACCACTAAAAAATTATACCTGAAATCCGACATTTCTGAAATTTTCACTAAAATGCTCATAACTCTGAAACAAATGAAAATCGCTGAACATACATGGTGGTCGATTCGGTAGCTCCTGAGGTCCCCTACCTTTGGTCTTCGTTTGATCCACCCCCCCCTCCCGTATACACGGTGTATATACCACATGCACATTTCTGATTCCATACAGAAATAACAAGTCTTGGGTCTTAGTTTTTGTTATAATGAGTTTAGCATTTTTTCATAATACTCATAACATAACGCATTTATACTTGTATTAAGACCTTTTGGCATTTAATCTTAATGCTTATAATCTATGTAGTTTTTTATATTAGCGGAATGAAAAGGTTCGTCACTTTTCATTCCGCGACTTTACGTAGTTATAGTTTAAAATTTTGTGCACTAGGCAATAGCGAATATGGCTGTAAGTCATACGTTGAAGCTGTTTTATACAGTCAAGGCAAGCTATTTAGTCGTATTATGTACTTCGTCCTTGCGAACTATAATTAAAATATGCTATGCTTTTTGATGTTTCATTCCAGAAAAAAACACATTCCATGAAAAAATACACGCAAAAACAAGCTGTTTTTTGATGTTTCATTCCAGAAAAAATACACGCATTTTTAATGAAGGGTGAAGCTTTTTTTATTCCTTCGCGTAGTCGCGTATTTTCGCTCGCGTAATTTTGATTTCATACAAAAGTTCTATTTGTGAAAACTCATTTTGCGTCACCGAGTGGCATTATAAAGTGAAATTTTGTATAAAACCGAAAGCATCAAAAATTACGCGACCGAAAATACGCTCGTTACTTTAAAAAATTACGTTCGTTTGGCCTCACCCTAAATCACCAAACGAAATTATGAAGTTCATTATAAATTTGCTCTAAACTAAAACCTCTCGCTACTCCGCATCCACGCATCCACGATCACGGAGATGCGTTTGGTTTCAGTTGCCTTTGTTGACGTCCGCAAAGTAACGCGTATATTGATCATAATAGTAACGTTATTCTCAAAAAACTTTTGCAGGACCCCTGTTTCTAGATACCGCAAGAGGCGGCCAAGTCCTATTCTACCAAAGATATAAGTACCATCGGAGGCACCAGTATGGGCACAAATCTTCATGGAACTGTGCTACGCATAAACGGTTCGGCTGTGGAGCTGTGGTGTGGACCGTTGATGATAAAGTCATTATCGAAATTACAAGAGAACACACCCATTTGCCTTTGTTCACTGATAGCTGTATAAGAAAATTGCAAGACAAGGTTAATTTGAGAAAGACAGTAACTATTTCCAACGTCAAGAGCGAAAGGCGCTCGATGACTCCGAGAGCGACTTCTGTGCTCAGTTATATAAATATTACGAATGTTAAAAGTGAGAGCCTGAAATCGTAAACTTTTCAGATTGTTATGAATCCAACCTAACCGGGTTCTATACGATGCCGTTTTAATAAATTCTGAGAAGTTTATGGTTTCCGACAAAAAAAAAACTTAATGATCTTTTGACCCATTCAATATTTTTATTCGGCTTTTCGTACTTGGCAATTATAATACCTACATACCTCGTTACCCAAACCTATACACACCTGCGAAGTAATTCAATAGTGTGTGTGTGAAGTTCGCAATACGCACTGGGCCTGCGTGGGACGTGTATTTTCTCCTCACCACCCTACAGGTTGAGACAGGCTGCCAGGCGACTCTCGTCGTGTTCCGGCCTGTTACCTATAGAAGCCATTCTGAAAGAATGGTCTGAGCATTGCAGTTGTGCATCGCGCACTTACCGGTTATAGTGCCCCGTATTGGTTGTACGGTTTGCACTGCATGGGGGCGCGCGCAACACCGCGCTCAACCTTCTTTCTGCTTATTCCCCTAAATTCAAGTCTAGGGTGAATGGGCATTTACTAGGCAAGCGTGCTCCGTCGTAGACCTCATCTTCGCTTTCCATCAGGTGTGATTGTGGTCAAACGCAAGCCTATAATTGTATTGTATATAAAAATATGTATATTCACACACACACACGCCACAATCACGCCTGATGGAAAGCGAACATGAGACCTACGATGGAGCGCGTTTGCCTAGTAAATGCTCATTCATTTTATTATACCTACATATATTTGTTTTTTTTTTGTTATTTATTAAATTTTATATTGCACCACCTGCTGAAATGCATTCCTTGCTTTCTTTCTTCTTTTTTAAAGGTTGCCTGGAAGAGATCGCTTCGAGCCCATTGTTTACCTTATTTCTTTTTTTTTCATGTACTTGTTTTACTGTATTGTATTATTTGTGGTGTACAATAAAGAGTCATTGTATTGTATTGTATTGTATTGTATTTATAGCCTAGGATGATGATGATGACGATGTTGAACTTTTTGAAACTGTAACGCGGTTGCGGATTAACAAGGCAAATACGAGTAGGTTGTGGCTCATTGATTTCCACAAAGTAACACATCAACATTGATTACTTACGAATTAAGAATAATTATTTTTAGAAACCGAAAATTTGTACGGGTGTTACATCTCTTAAATGTGTGACGTTATTTAGGAATGATCCCTTTGTTATCCTAGCCTAGTCCTACTGCGCCCTCTTCTCAGAATGAGAATACTTGGGCCCTAGATCCCACGCGGGCCCAGCGCGGATTGGAAACTTCACATACACCATTGAATTTCTTCTCAGGCGTGTGCAGATTTCCTACGGTCCTTAATGTTCAATGTACCGTACAAACCCTCTCTTCTTTTAGGTTAAATTATTTTTTATAACATTTTTTAATCTTTTTTTTTTTGCTATGTAAATTTGAGCAATAAGTTAATAATGTCAGTTCCAGACTCGAGCCAAGACACACGACATATGTTCTCTAAAGCAGAACACTAGGGACTACCATTTTTAGATATAATGCTTAAATTTTTATGTTAGCCAGTACTTTATTTTCAAGGTCAATTTTAATTTTGAATTTTATTTTTATCCTGACTTGGCAATCTCGGTCGTTGATTAATCTTCATTTTTAATTAAGTGCATTTTAATTTAGATTAAGTACATTATTGCACTAGATTATTTTACTAACAATATCGAGATCTATGACATCTTGAAAAAACAAAATTTCTTTCATTTCATTCATTTTCCAATAGTTTTAGTATAACATTTTGCATTAGGATTTAAAACATTAAAAATTTAAATACAAAACTTTTTTTAACTTATAACATTTTTATTAATCAATACCAGGCTACTCAATTCTTGAATTTATCCAATCAGTTCAAAAGTACACATGTCCAATATATTTCAGGGCCTAGAAACCACCATCTTTTTTTTTTCAAAAAGAAGTAGCTAGTGTACGCCAAATGGGACATACACATTTTTTTGTTCGCGTCTCTCCTGTGGTCAAGGCAAAAGTTAATGGTCCACACCGGCGTGTGGAACGCCTGGCCAACTTTTGGTCCATTTAAATATATCATAAGTTTGCCGACTCGGATTAGCTAATTTTATGTCCACAGGAGAGACAAATTTTGTTTCTTACGGTGTGTACGACCCAAATACGTGGACTGCCGCTGGCGACGAAATCTATTTTAGCCGCTGATATTAGTTACTTTTACGCAGCGATTTAAAAAGTGATTTTTACTATACTAGTGCCCTTTCCATATTATTTTGATGCCTTGGGAGTATCTAGGAAAATTTTACTGGTTAAATTTTACATAGGAAACTAAGGTAGATTTTAAAGTACTTTGCGGAAAAAAAACATACCTGAAAAAAATAAAAAAATGACCTTTGAAAATTTATGAAAAATTTTAGTGAACTCAAATTATTGAGAGTTTTATTTTTTGTTGTAAAATGTATGATAACACGAATTAAAATGGAATCGTTATTGGTAAGAACCGCTATCGCACTACTTCCAAAAAAAATTCACGGTCGTAGGTCGTGTATTAACTATTCGTAGTTCAGCTACCACTAAGAAATAATACTTGAAATCCGACATTTCTGAAATTTTCACTAAAATGCTCATAACTCTGAAACAAATGTAAATCGCTGAACATACATGGGGGTCGATTGGGTAGCTCCTGAGGTCCCCTATCTTTTGGTCTTCGTTTGATCCACCCCCCCCCCCCTCCCCCCGTATGGGTTATGTATTACAATACCGAAGTACGAAAGACCGAATGTATTAAAACATCGAATGGGTCAAAAGACCGACGCGATTTTTTTCTGAAACCGTTAACTTTTTAAGATTGTTATAAAACAAACCTAACCTAACCTAATGGGTTCTGTATGATGCCGTTTTAATAAATTCTGATAAGTTTACGGTTTCAGAAAAAAATCGTGTCGGTCTTTTGACCCATTCGATGTTTTAATACATTCGGTCTTTCGTACTTCGGTATTGTAATACATACCCCCCCGTATACACCCTGTATATACAACATGCACATTTCTGATTCCATACAGAAATATAACTAGTCTTGGGTCTTAGTTTTTGTTATAACGAGTTTAGCATTTCGCCGCCTCCGGCGAATAAAATGATAATCGCAAAAACGTAACTTTTCAGGAAAAATAAAAAACACATTTTTGCCAATTACTTCTAAACAAGTGGACGTAAACTGATGATAGTCAGCGTTACGGAAAGCTAATTTTTTAAGAATTCTTCTTTTTTAGTGTCACTTATATAATACATATTATAAAGGAGTTATTTAAAAAATTAGAAGTTAGTGGAAATCGATCATCATCTGTGATTTATAAAGTCGATTATCATTTTATTCCCGCTTTTTCAAGGGTTTAAAATACGTATTGTATGGTTGTTTTATCATTTTATTCTACTATTTTTACGGTTCGATTAGTAAAAATAATAGTTACATATCATCTTATTCTCGTTAATATTGTGAAATTTGTTTTATGATAATGTAATTTATCTGGTATTGCAATGAAACAATAACATGGTAATCAACTTTGGCTTTATTTCAATTATTAGGTTAAAATTAACAGAATCTCAAGAAAACTAAAACAATACAATTTATTAGGTACTTATTACTTGATTCTTATTCTTGATCATCATCTTCATCATCATTATTCATTTCAGAGTTCTTTACATAAGTCAAGGACTCATAAAAAGCATGATAGTAGCTTGGAATATCACCTGCCTTACAAAGGCTAATCAGGTCGTCGTATAATATAATTGGCAAGAGCTGGGTGTATAATACTGGTCTGGTAGTTCGGTTTCAAGGACAGGGCTTGGGCTGACTATAGATTTAAGTGTCTGTCTGGTACCTCGCATGCTTCTTAATTTTTGGATTGACTCTGTGTTTATTCGGAAATATTCAGAACCGACGTCATATTAAAATTTGTATTTTAAAATTGTCGGCTCTGCAGAAGAAACACTGACTTTCATTATTTTATTATTTATTATTATCGGTTAACTTTGAATCTATGTTGTGCTTTCATTGCTGATCATCGTTTCGTCCGTTAAGATACTTTCTGTATTATTTTCTGGTTGTAGAGTTTCGTCTAAATCAGTAGCATCAAGGGTCCTTGTTTGTTCTTTGTGCTTGTCACCTTCGTAAGCATCAAAGGTCGAGGGCTGGTTGCAGTTCTGGAATATTTGATTTAGACATCGTTTTGATGACCGCTGCAATGAAGATTCATTCAACGCATGCTTTGAAGTTGGTGTCAAATCAGGAGTACAAATCTTGTTATTTCCACCGACTGTCGGTGAAGGTGATGCTATGAAATCTGCTGCATTCAAAATAAGCGAAATATTTGAAATAGTTGACGGAGTTCTCAATATATTCTGAGTGGCATGTTCAAAATCGGAGGCAGGATTTGGGTTGATTAAGGAACTGCTGTTTGTCTTGGTTCCCCGCTTGCTTTTTGTTTTTTGGACAGGTTCTATGTTCATTAGAGAATATCCAGAATCAAAATCATATTTATACTGTAAAATTGAGGGCTGTGAGCAAGCGACTCTCACTTCCATTATCTTTGTCCATGATACTTTTTGCCCTACCTCATTTTTGACCCAATTTTTATTATTTATTAGTTCTTTTATGTTATAAAACTCCTTTTGAAGCATTTCTTTAACGTTGTACTTTTCTCCTTTGACTTTCGCGTTCATAATGATTGCGTACATCTGGTCCGGGGTGTACACGACTCTATTTTTTAATTCTCTTTCAATGTTGGCGTGCACAGAGTCTGCCTCACTCTGGCCATCGTTGTCAAGACTGTGATGGATAGGACTCTGAAGGTCAGGACTTTGGTGGCTGGGAGTGTACTGCTCAAGACTATGATAGGCAAGAGTTTGATGTGGACTGTAATCGGGACTCTGATGGGCAGGACTGCGACGGACAGGATTTTGGTGAAACGGACTCTCATTGTCAATACTGTGACAGGCAGGAGTCTGAGGGTTAGGACACTGGTGGCTGGGAGAGTACTGCTCTGGACTATGATTGGCAGGAGTTTGATGGACTGGACTCTGATCGGGACTCTGATGGGCAGAACTGCGACGAACAGGACTTTGGTGAACCAAGCTCTCACCGTTAAGACTGTGACGGGCAGATCTCTGAGGGTCAGGACTTTGATGGTTGGGAGTGTCAGTACACTCAGAGCAGTCCTCCTTTGTCCTGAGCAGTCTCAGGAATATGATTGACAAGAGTTTGATGGGCTGAACTCTGATCGGAACTCTGATGGGCAGGACTGCAACGGACAGGACTTTGGTGAACCGGCCTCTCATTGCTAAAACTGTGACAGGGAGGACTCTGAGGGCCAGGACTCTGGTGGGCAGGTCTATATGTCATGCTTGAATTACCGATAATCGTTTTATCTGAGAGTACACTGCTATAATAGTAATCTATTCCTCTGTAATGTTTCATCTAAATCATTACCGTCAAAAGGCGACGCTAGTTCTTGTTCTCGGTTATCAAAAATACCTATAGAATTAGACGATGTTGACGGCTGAGCGTCGTTAAGGAATATTTGACTCAGACATCGTTTTGAATTCTTATGAGTGGGTCCTATACATTCATGTGTTGAGTTTGGTGTCAAATCAATAGAACAATTAGTGTTTGTTTCTGGAGTTCCCTTAAGTTGTTGATTAACGATTGAAGGTGAAGCTATAAAATTCACAGAATTCAATACGAGGGAAATGTTCGATATATTTGATGGAGTGCTTATTATATTTTGAGAGGCTTTTTCTAAATAATCTGAGTCTCCTCCAATGCTTGAAGAACTCTTACTGCGCTGTAAATTTTGAAATCTCTCTGGGCTAGGCAAATGTTCAGACACATTTGGTGAGAAATCTTGGTTCAATTCAGAATCATTTTCATCGCAATATTTTTTTTTCTCTAGATATTTGTCTTAAATCATATTTATGATTCGTAGTCACTACATTTTTATCCGTCGCAGTTTATTCATAATATTCATTAAACGCGATGTCCTTTGTTTGTTCATTGTCACTCACTTCACTTATACTCCAATCACACCAATAATTATATAGTTTTAGAAATCGAACACTAAAAAGCCGACACAATGTTTTCGCGAGCCGGTTTGAGATCACATTGAGAGGCAGTTTGTTATTGTAAATAAACATTGCCACGTACCCTTAGCACTTGACATGTCGATATAGACCATTGCAATTTACATTCGACCCGTGCAATGTGACAAAAGGATATGGCAAGACGTTTTAGACTTCCGTTTCAAATGCGTAGTTTTGGTGAGCGCCATTGCACGAACAGTATTTAGCGGTTTGCGACGAGAATAAAAAGATAACTGCGCATATCATTACTTAGCGATCTAATTTTGACGAGAACATAATAATATAGATGTTTGTCATGCGATGAGCTTTCAGTATTTTATGATAAAATTATTGCACACTTTTATTCTAGTTACAAGGTATATAAATAAAAAAATTGAATAGTATTGTATTATGTTTCAATTTTGTCATTTATAGTACAAAAATTACGAAAAAAATTGAGCTGGTGCATTGGCACCTGCGGATTCCAAATATGGCATAAAAATAAAACTAAGATAATGGTGGTTATCATTTTGTTCTCCGGAGCCGGCGATTTTTTCATAATACTCATAACTTAACGCATTTATACTTGTATTTAGACCTTTTAGCATCTTAATGCTTATAATCTATGTAGTATTTTATAGTAGCGGAATGAAAAGGTTCGTCACTTTTCGACCGTATCTCATTGACATAGAGTCGAAAAGTGACGAACCTTTTCATTACTTAACTAATTAATTAATTTTGACTGTACGTAACTAGTTATAGTTTAAAATTTTGTGCAGTAGGCAATAGCGAATATAGCTGTAAGTCATACGTTGAAGCTGTTTTATACGGTCAAGACGAGCTATTTAGTCGCATTATGTACTTCGTCCTTGCGAATTATAATTAAAATATGCTATGCTTTTTGATGTTTCATTCCAGAAAAAAACACATTCCATGAAAAAATACACGCAAAAACAAGCTTTTTTTTCCTTCGCGTAGTCGCGTATTTTCGCTCGCGTAATTTTGATTTCATACAAATGTTCTATTTGTGAAAACTCATTTTGCGTCACGGAGTGGCACTATAAACTGAAATTTTGTATAAAACCGAAAGCGGCCAAAATTACGCGACCGAAAATACGCTCGTTACTTAAAAAAATTACGCTCGTTTGGCCTCACCCTAAATCACCAAACGAAATTATGAAGTTCATTATAAATTTGCTCTAAACTAAAACCTCTCGCTACTCTGCATCCACGCCATCCAAGATCACGGAGATGCGTTTGGTTTCAGTTTGCCTTTGTAGACGTCCGCAAAGTAACGCGTATATTGATCATAATAGTAACGTTATTCTCAAAAAACTTTTGCAGGACCCCTGTTTCTAGATACCTCAAGAGGCGGCCAAGTCCTATTCTACCAAAGATTTAAGTACCATCGGAGGAACCGGTATGGCCACAAATCTTCTTGGAACTGTGCTACGCATAAACGGTTCGGCTGTGGAGCTGTGGTGTGGACCGTTGATGATAAAGTCATTCTCGAAATTAAAAGAGGACACAACCATTTGCCTTTGTTCACTGATAGCTGTATAAGAAAATTGCAAGACAAGGTTAATTTGAGAAAGACAGTAACTATTTCCAACGTGAAGAGCCAAAGGCGCACGATGACTCCGAGAGCGACTACTGTGCTCAGTTATATAAATATTACGAATGTTAAAAATGAGAGCCTGATATCGTAAACTTTTAAGATTGTTATGAATCCAACCTAACCGAACCTAGTGGGTTTTAATAAATTCTGAGAAGTTTATGGTTTCCGAAAAAAAAACTTGTCGATCTTTTGACCCATTCAATATTTTTATACATTTGGCTTTTCGTACTTGGCAATTATAATACATTACCTAGTTACTTAAACCTATACACACCTGCGAAGTAATTCAATGGTGTGTGTGAAGTTCGCAATACGCACTGGGCCTGCGTGGGACGTGTATTTTCTCCTCACCACCCTACAGGTTGAGCCAGGCCGCCAGGTGACTCTCGTCGTGTTCCGGCCTGTTACCTATAGAAGCCATTCTGAAAGAATGGTCTGAGCATTGCAGTTGTGCATCGCGCACTTACCGGTTATAGTGCCCCGTATTGGTTGTACGGTTTGCACTGCATGGGGGCGCGCGCAACACCGCGCTCAACCATCTTTCTGCTTATTCCCCTAAATTCAAGTCTAGGGTGAATGGGCATTTACTAGGCAAGCGTGCTCCGTCGTAGACCTCATCTTCGCTTTCCATCAGGTGTGATTGTGGTCAAACGCAAGCCTATATTGTATTGTATATAAAAATATGTATATTCACACACACACGCCACAATCACGCCTTATCTTATCTTATCTTATCTTACAAATAGGGGTCCTTGCGGATACACTTCGACCCGTAGGGATCTTTTGTGTAATTACCCCTCCTTCGCACTTACTCCATTGCTTTTATCACCTCATCCATAAATTGGATGATTTGACGTAGCGGTAGTGCCTTAAAGTCTCCTGGTACGGGGTATCCGTCGCCAAAGAGTCTCAATCTTAACCTGGCAAGGGCGTCACATTCACACATAATGTGTTCCATTGTTTCGTCTTCCTCACCACATATCCTACAATCTTCATTGTCCTCTAGTCCCATCTTTACTAGTATGTGTTTAGTATCGAAGTGACCTGTAAATGCCCCGACAATGTGTCGGAGTTGTTTCCTACTGAGTGTCCAGAGCTTTTTAGTCCAGCTAGTGTCGACATTTTCAATGAATCGTTTTGAATGCTTTAGACTCACCAGTGCTTTCCACTCTTGTTGATGTTTAAGTCTGGTGTGGTCGTTTATGGCATTCTTTATGGTTCCCTGTGAGAGTCACACATACGGTTCGGGTCCTATGTTTTTGTTCATTGACCCTTCCCTTGCTAGCTCATCTGCTTTCTCATTTCCGATGAAGCCCTTGTGTCCTGGAATCCATACCAGTCTCACTTTGTTCCGTTTGCCAAGCTTGTTTAATGCTTGTATTCCATTATAGATCAGTCTTGAGTCAACTTTTGGCGATGTGAGTGCCATGAGGGCTGCTTGACTGTCACTGAGTATATAGATGGTTTTTTCCTTTACCTTCCTATCTATATTCTCTTGTGCACAGGAGATAATTGCATACGTCTCTGCTTGAAAGACAGTTGCATAATTTCCCATGCTTACACTACTGTTGAATTCCTTGGCATGAATGCCGGCTCCTGTACCGGATTTCATTTTAGATCCATCCGTATACCATAAAATACCACTGTCTTCCGGCAGTATCTGTCCTTCGGCCCATTCAGCCCTTGTAGGAACATGTACCTTGAAATTCCTTCGGAATATGTACTTTGGTTGCATTTTGTCGCATCCCATCGCCGTTATTCTATCAAGGTATTTGTTTTGCTCCATTTTTGTGTGCTTCGTCCTCGGAGCGGAATCGTTCCACAGGCCGTACATTTTCATTCTGTGCAACGACTTGCGCGCCTCGGATTCTATAGCAATATGCAATGGTGGTAGATCCAGTATGACTTCCATTGCTGCTGTCGGCGTTGTTTTAAACGCCCCTGTGATAGCCATGCAGGCCATTCTCTGGATCTTAGCCAGTAGATTCCTGCATACAAAATGATAGGTCTCACCATCATGGTGTAGATCCATCTCAGTACTTTCGGGTTGAGTCCCCATGTTTTACCATATGCGGATCTACACATGCCAAATACTCTCGTTGCTTTGGTCACAGCGTACTCCACCTGTTTTTTCCAGTTAAGTCCTTTATCAAGGATTATTCCAAGATATTTTACCTCACTGGAAAGTTTTAGTTCCCTATCATACATACTTAAAGTCTGTATGTTTTTTAGGTCCCTTTTCCTGGTAAATGGTATTACCACCGTTTTGCTCGGATTTATGGAGAGGTGATATTCGTTGCACCACTTTTCTACTTTGTTGAGAGCTTCATTCATGATTCCTGATACTGTGTTTGGGAATTTCCCATTGACAAGAATGACCAGGTCATCTGCATAACCCACTGTTTGTACCGGGCCTGTATTAAGATCCTCCAGTAGCGAGTTTATCACCAAGCTCCAAAGCGTAGGCGATAGAACTCCCCCTTGAGGGCATCCTTTTGTAGCTGTAGCTGATAATTCTTCTCCTAGTAAGGTTGAAGTTATCAGTCTACTGTTGAGCATTTTCTCCATCCATCTGCAGATAGTAGGTTCAATGCCATGTCTATCCGCAGCAGTTCTGATGGCATGATACGTTGTACGATCAAATGCTCCTTCCACATCCAGAAATGCAGCCAGGCAGAGCTCTTTATTCTCTATTGCCTGTTCCGCTTTGCTTACTACCAGGTGTATCGCTGATTCTGTCGACTTACCCGGTTGGTAGGCGCATTGCATTTTGTGCAGTGGATGCCTTTTAAGTGGTCCATCTCTTATGTGTCTGTCAACCAATTTTTCCAATGTTTTCAGGAAGAACGATGACAGGCTTATTGGCCTATACGATTTGGCGTCACTATAATCCGCCTTACCAGGTTTTGGAAGGTAGATTACCTTAACCTGTCTCCACACACGCGGTACGTGTCCGAAGGCTAGGCATGCTCTGTACAGTCTACTAAGATGTGGTATAAGTACATTAGCTCCTTCTTGTAGTAGAACTGGATAAACGCCATCTGGCCCTGGTGATTTGTAAGGGCGAAAGGTGGACAAAGCCCACTTTATTTTATCGTGATCTACTACCTTTTTGGCAGTATCCCAATTATACCTAGTGGTAGTTACCACTTGTTCGGCAGCACTGATTGAGATACTATCGGTTGTGCTCTGATGTATAATAGAGCCTGGGAAATGCGTCTCATACATTATTGTTAGTGTCTCTATGCCTTTCTCCGTCATGTTCCCATTTTTCCCTTTTATGGTAGTTAATGGGACCGATCTGGTTGCGGCTAAAGCCTTCGTGAGTCTCATACCTTCTGGTATTGAACCTATTTGGTCGCAATGGTCCTTCCATGCTTTCCTTTTTGCTTTTCTCACAGCTTTATTGTATTCTGTGAGCTTTTTTGCATAGGTCTCAAAGTTTTTTGAAGCCTTTGCATCATTGAAGATCGCTTTGGTTTCTTTCCTGAGTCTTGCGATATCAGGGTTCCACCATGGGACCTTCTTTGCCCCAATCTTTTTTTCCGGGCAGTTTTTGGTCCAAGCGTTAATGATGGCTCGGACTATGTTGTCCGCTTCAAACTCGATATCTATTATAGAATTGAGCTTACCTTTAGGGTCACCTAGTTCCACTTTTAGATCTGTCTTAAAAGACAACCAGTCCGTGTTCCTAGGGTTCATTTTAAGCACAGTTTTAATTGGTTCGTTAATTCTGTACCTAAAGCATATATACCTGTGATCTGATAAAGTCGTTTCATTTGATACATGCCATTTCATAATGTTCCTACATATATTGTTTGTAGCCAACGTCACATCAATAACCTCACCTCTTTTTGCGTTAACAAATGTTAGGTCATTGCCTCTATTTATAATTTGTAAAGAAGAGCTCACCAGAAAATCCAGTAACTTTTCTCCTCTCTTGTTGACGTCCGAGCTCCCCCAGATGACATGGTGAGCATTGGCGTCACAGCCAATGATTAGGCCGGTGTTCGCCTTGCTGTTGTTCACGACAAGACTCCGGAGTAGTGGTGTGATCGGGTCCGTCGCTTCATAGGGAAGGTAGGCAGATGAGAATATAAGGGCCTTACCTTCCCCCCTCCCCAGGATCTTGATGGTCGTAAGATCCCTGGAACAGAAAGCATTCAAGGGCATGGCATTGATGCCATTTCTGACATATATGCACGTCCTCATATTATTTTCAGGACAGGAGTAAAATAGTATGCCTCCCGTTCCGCCTAAGCCTCTAATTACTCCTTTATATATATAAGGTTCTTGTATCAAGGCAATATCGAATTGCTCGCTTTTTAACTGTTTTGCTAAAATTGCCGTAGCAGCCTTACAGTGTTGTAAATTAATTTGTACGCACCTTAGACCGTCCATGTTTAGGTCTCTTCATTTTTTTTGGGCATGCTGAGATCAGCAGCCGTTTCCTGCGGCTCCTCTTGGGATGCAGGGGATGCGGGGCCGTCCAGATATAGCTCTGACAGAGCGCGCAAGTCAGCTAGGGAAATCAGTGACGATGCCACCGAAGACCCCCCGACCCCACGCACCCCATCAACCTCACAGTCCGACCCCACATCCCCTACGTCCATCACCCTCACCGCCCCCACCTCAGCTTCGCCTGAGACCGCATGGGCGCCATCCGAGTGGTTCGCGGCTACACCCGAACTAGCCTCGGTGTCACCGGGAGCCACTTTAGCATCACCGGGAGCTTCCTTGGCCCGCTCAGGATTCACCTCAATACCATCGGCGGCAGCACCAGCTTTCACAGGGTCAGCTTTGGCTTTGCCGCGAGCAGTACTCTGATCGTCGTTACCACCTCCAAGCGTCTTCTCCACGTCATCCAGAAGCTTGAAGGAGCTGACGTCGATCCCAGAGTGTAGACAGTAGCCGGCATCCTTAATGACCTCAGCCGACTCCCGGTCCATCAATATGATGCGCCGGGCGCTGGCCTCCGCCACTATGGTGTCAACCACTTTCCACTGCTCCGTATGCAGCCTCGGGTTGAAGCGCTGCAGCAGCCGCAGCAGCGTCCTGCTGTCCTGTACACCAACGATCTTCGTCTTCCATGCCATTTTGACCGGCTTCGGAAGATCCCTGGCATACACGACTTTCAGACTCATCCCAGCAATTTCCCCCTCCCCAATTGCTGAGCTGAGCCATGCGAAGGACTCTGCATTACTACAGCCAACGTGCAGTGCCCCTCCCACGATGTTGCCGAAGGTCAACTGTGGAAGCGGGTCGGGGGCATCCAGAAGGCGTGTGATCACAGCCTCCTGTATGGCCCCGACGTGCCCCATCAGGACACGTTCAGCTGGAAAGTCCACTGGCACAATGGCAGCCCTCTCACCCGCCAAAGCCTCCGCATACGACTCCGCCACCTTCGTCCTTTTGGAGTCCCCGGCAGATTGAGAAGGTCCGCCAGTTGTAACCAGTGGCCTTTTCTGCGGCACAGGATTTCCTGAGGTCCCTGCCGGGGTCCCACCTTCAGACGAGCTGTCTTCCAGGGGTCCCAAAGCTCTCAGGATCACCTTACCCCTCCTCTTCCTCCTCCTGCTCATCTTCGTCCAGCCCTCGTAGGAAGGCGCGCTCGTACCCGTAGGTGTTTGCGCTCCCTCCACAGGGACCGGATTCTGATGAACCGGATTTGGTTTTGGTGGGGCCACCGCCTTTCTGCTACTAGGCGCAACTGCGCGTTTCCCCTTACCGGCACCAACACAGGTCGACCCCTTTGCAGGGGGAGCTGTGCGCCCTCTCTTCGACCCTGCGGGAAGAGGTCGGGCTGTACCTTTCGGGGGAGCAGCGCCACCACACTTTTCACCCTTCGTTCGATGCGCGACACCAGTGCCACGCGCCTTAGCGAACCCAACGGGTCCCTTTTTAGAACTGGGTCCGGCTCCCGCGTCTCTGTCAGTGACAGGGACACGTCGCACCTTCCCACAGTCTGTTTTTGCCTCATCCCCTACGGGTCCGGCCTCCCTTCTCTTCGTCGTACAACAACTTTTGGTATCCATGGATCCTTGGTTGTTCTTCGTCCCGCTGGCTCCCCACCCTCCACGGAGCCCTCAACTGGGGATGGTTTGACCCACCAGGGCTACCAGCAGGATATAGGGTCCCAAAGTGAGCTGCCAGGTGAGTCCGCACGTTGCCTCCCCCTCCGCAGCTTGTTGTGCACTGCATTGGGTTTGTGCCCCGCCGACTACCGACCTCCGCACTCCAGAACCCTCGCCCGCATCCAGCCTACTGGACACGACAGCCGATTGATCGTGACTGGCTAGGTCCCGACCGCCCGTGTGAGATGAATCCCGAGCCAATCACGCCTGATGGAAAGCGAAGATGAGGCCTACGATGGAGCGCGTTTGCCTAGTAAATGCTCATTCATTTGGCATTTAATTTTAATGCTTATAATCTATGTAGTTTTTTATAGTAGCGGAATGAAAAGGTTCGTCACTTTTCGACCTTAATTCATTGACATAGAGTCGAAAAGTGACGAACCTTTTCATTCCGCGACTGTACGTAACTAGTTATAGTTTAAAATTTTGTGCAGTAGGCAATAGCGAATATAGTTGTAAGTCATAGGTTGAAGCTGTTTTATACAGTCAAGACAAGCTATTTAGTCGTATTATGTACTTCGTCCTTGCGAACTATAATTAAAATATGCTATGCTTTTTGATGTTTCATTCCAGAAAAAAACACATTCCTTGAAAAAATACACGCATTTTTAATGAAGGGTGATCGTAGCTTTTTTTTTTATTCGCGTAGTCGCGTATTTTTGCTCGCGTAATTTTGATTTCATACAAAAGTTCTATTTGTGAAAACTCATTTTGCGTCACGGAGTGGCATTATAAACTGAAATTTTGTATAAAACCGAAAGTAGCCAAAATTACGCGACCGAAAATACGCTCGTTACTTAAAAATATTATGTTCGTTTGGCCTCACCCTAAATCACCAAACGAAATTATGACGATTCGTTATCAATTTGCTCTAAACTAAAACCTCTCGCTACTCTGGATCCACGCATTCAAGATCACGGAGATGCGTTTGGTTTCAGTTTGCCTTTGGAGACGTCCGCAAAGTAACGCGTATATTGATCATAATAGTAACGTTATTCTCAAAAAACTTTTGCAGGACCCCTGTTTCTAGATACCGCAAGAGGCGGCCAAGTCCTATTCTACCAAGGATATAAGTACCATCGGAGGAACCAGGATGGTCACAAATCTACATGGAACTGTGCTACGGATAAACGGTTCGGCTGTGGAGCTGTGGTGTGGACCGTTGATGATAAAGTCACTGTCAAAATTATAAGAGGACACAACCATTTGCCTTTGTTCACTGATAGCTGTATAAGAAAATTGCAAGACAAGGTTAATTTGAGAAATACAATAACTATTTCCAACGTCAAGAGCGAAAGGCGCACGATGACTCCGAGAGCGACTTCTATGCTCAGTTATATAAATATTACGAATGTAAAAAGTGAGAGACGTGTGCCTGCACGGGCTTGCTCTAAAGGCGTGCGATATGATTGGGACACGAAGTTCTCCGATTTGGACTAACTAATCAACCAAATTTGAGCCAGACTCAAGCAGGAAGGGTTTCGTGCCGCAGTTGGCGTTAGGGGCCAAATCAAAACTACGTCACACAATTTTTTTTGAAAAGCCGTGGTAGGCTAGTGGTTTGGCCTATGGGCTCTCAAGCAGAGGGTCGTGAATTCGAGCCCCGGCACGCACCTCTGAGTTTTTCAAAATTTATGTGCGAAATACATTTGAAATTTACCATGAGCTTCACGGTGAAGGAAAACATCGCGTGGAAACCTATAAGTACGGGTTTGTATCATAATACTGAAGTACAAAAGACCAAAGGTATAAAAATATGGAATGGGTCAAAAGACCGAAAGGTTTTTTTTCTGAAATCGTAAACTTCTAAGATTGTTATGAATCCAACCTAACCTAACCTAGTGGGTTCTATACGATGCCGTTTTAATAAATTCTGAGAAGTTTATGGTTTCCGAAAAAAAACTTTTCGATCTTTTGACCCATTCAATATTTTTATACATTCGGCTTTTCGGCAATTATAATAGGTACCTACATACCTAGTTACTCAAACCTATACACACCTGCGAAGTAATTCAATGGTGTGTGTGAAGTTCGCAATACGCACTGGGCCTGCGTGGGACGTGTATTTTCTCCTCACCACCCTACAGGTTGAGCCAGGCCGCCAGGCGACTCTCGTCGTGTTCTGGCCTGTTACCTATAGAAGCCATTCTGAAAGAATGGTCTGAGCATTGCAGTTGTGCATCGCGCACTTACCGGTTATAGTGTCCCGTATTGGTTGTACGGTTAATTTTCAAGTTCAATTTTAATTTTGACTATTATTTTTTTCCTAACTTGGCAATCTCGGTCGTTGATTAATTTTCATTTTTAATCTATATATATAAAATTCTAAACTGACTGACTGACTGACTGAGTGACTGACTGACTGTTGATATATCAACGCACAGCCCAAACCACTGGACCTAGAGTCTTGAAATTTTGCACATATATACCTTATACAATGTAGGCATCCACTAAGGAAGGATTTTTGGGAATTCCCACGGGAACGGGAAAAAACGGGATTTATATATTCGATTCCGAGTGACCGTATCTCAGTAACTATAATAACTAGACTCTTCAAATTTGATACACAAGTAGGTATTATAATAGTTAAAACATGAATTTCAGGATTTTTCAAAATTCCCACGGGATAAGGAAAAAACGGAATTTATATATTCAGTTCAACGGAATCCTATGAACTATAATTACTAGACTCTTCAAATTTGGCATAGAAGTAGGTAATTATAATAGTTAAAAACAGTTTTAAGGATTTTCGGAAATTCCCACGGGATAAGGATAAAACGGGATTTTTCGTTTTACTGGTCGTAGAAAGCTGAAATTCGGCATATAGATTGCTTGGGGAGTGTAGAGGAGCATTGTGAGAGGAATTTCTAAAATTCCCACGGGAACGGGAAAAAACGGGATTTATATATTCGATTCCGAGTGACCCTATCTCAGTAACTATAATAACTAGACTCTTCAAATTTGATACACAAGTAGGTATTACATTAGTTAAAACATAAATTCCCACGGGAATAAGAAAGAACGGGATTTATCGTTTTACTGGTCGTAGAAAGCTGAAATTCGGCATATAGATTGCTTGGAAAGTGTAGAGGAGCATTGAGAGAGGACTTTCCAGAATTCTCACGGGAACGGGAAAAAACGGGATTTTTCGTTTTACTGGTCGTAAGCTAAAATTTAAAAATTCATAAGTTTATACTGAAAGTAGGCCGCAAAGGGCTCTTTAACCGACTTCAAAAAAGGAGGAAGTTATGCATTCCACTTAATGTATTTTTTTATGTAGGTATGTTCACCGATTTCTCGGTCAATTGTGAATCGATTTTAAAAATTCTTTTTTATTCGAAAGAATATAATATACTCCTGAGATGGTCCCATTGTCACGCAAGCAAGCAAGCGTGCATGCATGCTTGCTTGCATCTTGCTTGCATGCTTGCTTGCTTGCCTGTATGCTTGCTTGCTTGATATCTTGGTTCTTTGGAATTCTCATGGTACACGCGAGCGAAGCCGCGGGCAAAAGCTAGTTAAGTACATTTTAATTAAGATTAAGTACATTATTACACTAGATTATTTTACTAACAATATCGAGATCTATGTCATCTTGAAAAAACAAAATTTCTTTCATTTCATTCATTTTCCAATAGTTTTAGTATAACATTTTGTATTCGGATTTAAAGGATTAAAAATTTAAATACAAAACTTTTTTTACTTATAAAATTTTTATTAATCAATACTTGGCTACTCAATCCTTGAATTTATCGAATCAGTTTAAAAGTACACATGTCCAATATATTTCAGGGACTAGAAACCACCATCTTTTTTTTTCAAAAAAGAAGTCACTATACCTTGACAAGCTCGTGCGCGGCGCTCGGCGGAACCTTGTCGTAGGGAGCGTCTGCTGTCCTTAACGAGATTGTTTTTAATACTTATAAATACTGACTGCGTCAGGGTTCCGCGGAGAGCCGCGCACGAGCTTGTCGGACTATAACACTGTAAAAATGCGCGAAATGGGACATGCACATTTTTTGTTCGCGTCTCTCCTGTGGACATGGCAAAAGTTAGGCTGTGTTCAGACCAAACCGACTGTCGGCCGCCGAATGTGAGCGCGCGTTACGCAGTTTATTGTATTTCCATACAAATTCATGTTTTCGTTCACACCTAACCGACAATACGCCATTACGCTATGCGTAGTCGCCGACATGAAATACCGTACAAAATAACGTTCACACCGGGGCTCACAGTGAGCCTGCTCACATTCGGCGGCCGACAGTCGGTTTGGTTTGAACGCGGCCTTAATGGTCTAGGTACACCGGCGTGTGGAACGCCTGGCCAATTTTCGGCCCATTTAAATATATCATAAGTTTGCTGACTCGGAGTAGCTAATTTTATGTCCACAGGAGAGACATATTGTGTTTCTTACGGTGTGTACGACCCAAATACGTGGCAGTACGACGAAATCTATTTTAGCCGCTGATATTAACGAAGCTTAGTATACATTTTAGTTTGTGTAGTAGCAATTTGTTAGCTATAACCGACTAAGTAATTCCTTTATACTACCCTAAGGTATTGTCAGTTGTATGGCTTAAAACATCAAAGGCTGTTTTCACTTGCAAGTCAATGTGACGACCAGCCTTATTGTTTTTATTCTGATGTAGGAACTGTCATTAAAACGGTAAAGCACTTACTTGGTCGACCATACTTGACATGTGACCACCAAGTAACTCCTTTTGTTGTAAAATTCCAGTTGTTTTCTCCACGTCGCAGCAAGGTAGGCGCCTGCTGATAGTGAACGGCTATAAGTTTTGTACTCATCGTTCGTCCGGGCCAAAGCAGCACTGGCGTTGTTCCACACACTGTAACTATGGCTGCCGCGCTGGGGTTACCACCGTTGAGAGCTATATCGTCGCCAAAAAACACGATCATAACCATCCACCAGGACCCCATCGTGCTAATAAAATAATAAATTGAAACATATTATGCATGGCAATTTTAATTTTAAATTATTTGTGAAATTCTCTGACAATACTATACGTTTGTGATAAATTGTGTAGAACCCTTGTATTGGAATACAGATTTGGGACATATTTTATCAAATGTGTCCATAATCTTCAATAGTTATTATCTCCAAGCTCTAACGCCCCTTCCTTTTTAATTCTTCATTTCTTCCTTTGCATTTTCAGCGGTGTTCGCCACATCGAGGCGAGGAAAACGTCTATTGCTACTAGACAGTTACTCGTTTTGTATACATTCGTCGTCCTTAGGCCCTACGCAACTCTGGCGCTGCTCCACCCATTGCAACCATGGCTGCCGCGCGAAGGTCACGACTTTTGAAGGCTCGGTCATCAACCGAAGAAGCCAGCACAACCATCCACCCAACCCACATCGCATCTAAAATAATAAATTGATATGTTTTCCTGCGGATTTCATTTTATATAATTATACACAAACGCGTGGAATGGATCAGTGGTACACAATTGGTAAGTTAGCAATATCGCGAACTAACGAATCGAAGTTTGTAGTAATACTTTTTTACTAAACGATGCGTAATTATGTACTCCTATTAACCTCATTGCACTTTCATCAAGCGTATTCCTTTTTTGTAAAATTCCAGTTATATTCTCTACGTCGCACCGTGGTCGACAGCTGCTGAAAATAAACGGTTATACGTTTTGTATTCTCCGCTCGTCTGGGTCGAAACAGCACTGGCGTTGTTCCACACACTGCAACTACGGCTGCCGGGCCGGGGTTATCACCGTTGACAGCTATGTCGTCGCCCAAAAACGGGAGCATAACCATCCACCAGGACCACATAAAAAAACTAGTCACTACATAGTATAAAACAAAGTTGCTTCCCGCTGTCTGTCCCTATGTATGCTTAGATCTTTAAAACTACGCAACGGATTTTGATGCGGTTTTTTTTAATAGATAGAGTGATCCAAGAGGAAGGTTTATATGTATAATACATGCTTAATTGCACCCTTGCGAAGCCGGAGCGGGTCGCTAGTAACTAATAAGTACATTGAAATAAATATGTTTTGCATTAAAATTAACATTTTGTGTAATTTCCAAACGCGTATTCTCACTACGTAGAGAAAACACGTTTCAAAAATTATACGGGTTATTTTTCAAAGGCTACACCAACCACAACCGTTCCTTAATCCAACAAATGACGTGTCGACACCCACATATTTAATTAAGGGTCTCCCCAAATCGATCGACGCGGAATCGGCTTCAGCCGATCGGAAAAACCTTTGCGTCATCGCAATAAGAGCGAAAAAGACGTCGATCAGCTCGGCTCCATTCGGCCCACGTAGCCGAACCGAGCGACATCTTTTTCGCTCTTATTGCGTTGACATAAAAGTTTTCCCGATCGACTGACGCCGATTCCGCGTCGATAGATTTGTGGAGACCCTTATGCGTCGTACTCTACGTGTGGTTGCGAAGTAACAAAGTAATTTGTTATTAGTTCATATATCAACTTATCAGCGGCTATACATACATAAATATACACACATCACGCCTGTACTCCAAAGGGGTTAGACAGAGCACACGAAACGCAACGTTTAGGTTTCGCGGATACATTTAGCAATTTTAGGTTAATTGATAGATAAAAGTGGTGCAATAGTGACAGGTATCGCCTACAATATACCTTAAGCGATGATTACAGGAGAGTAATTTTTTTCTTAACACATCTAACATCGTATGATATTTCAGCTGACTCCCAACACACATTCTACGCAGGCAGCTCCAAAACGTACGTTGGCGCTGCTCTACGCACAGTACAGTACCTATTCGTGACTGCCTCGCCGCAGTGACGACTATCGACGATAATATCGTCGTATGACATCCACCAAAATCCTAAATCGAACAAAGTTTTTCGCCCAAGATTAGGTTTATTCCTTTGTCTAAATCGCAGAGGCGCATAGAGAATTGCTTTAAAACCTGATAGGACTTGAATTTTGCAGCTATGACACTAATCATGTCACTGACTAAACGCAACGCTAAATATGTACAGTTCGTTTTAGAGCTATTCAGCACTATAACACTGTGATCGTTGTAACATTTAATGAACAATCTGCAAATCCAATGTCTTTGAAATTTCAGCTGAGTTCGTAATTTCACAACGAGGTAAACGCATGCTGAGATTCGATGGCTACACGTTCTGCGCAGACCGCTCCAGAGGGGCGAAGCTGCGATGGCGTTGTTCTACGCACTGCAATCGGGGCTGCCGTGCCGCCGTAACGACCATTGGCGGTGAAATCGTCGTTAGACATCATAAGCACAACCATCCACCAAGAATCTAAATAAAATAAATTTGCGCCTGAGATTTTTCTTTTAATTATATTATAATATTCGCCGTCGTCGTGATATTTTTTACCACCGTTTGGGGAAAAAAACTGTGTTCCCTTTATAATGTAGATAAGTAAAGGATTTCAACATCGTGAATAAGTATTCATTATGTAAAAGATCTGCAAATCTAATACTTACTTTGGAAAATTTCAGCTGAATTCGTTGTTTCGCAGCGCGGTAAGCGCCTGCTGAGACTAGACGGCTACTCGTTCTGCGCAGACCGCTCCAAAGGACCGAAGCTGCGCTGGCGCTGCTCTACACACTGTAACTACGGTTGCCGCGCAGCTGTCACCACTATCGACACGCATGTGATTGCCATAAGGCATCAGCATAATCACCCACCGCGACCCCGCTAACATTATAATTAGGCCTAGGCCTAATGGCAACATGTTTTGACTGAAACCATACGTATGCCACAAGACAGAGGCTGTCTTATCAATGCAAAAACCAATATATTTCACTGGTCCACAAAATTAAATTTACATTAGCAATAACAGCATCTGCATTAGCATCAGCATCTGTAGTGGGGTACCTGTGGCCACAATAGCATCTTTACACGATCAGATCAAGCAAGCCCAAGACCAAGACGATGGCTTGAAAGTAATTAAAGAAATACTAAGAGAAAAGTCATATAAGGATTATTCTATGGAAAGAGACATACTTTACAAAGTACCTGGAAGACTTGTTGGTGATACCTAAACATTTTGAAAACGAAGTTATAAAAAGAGTTTACAGTAATGGGCATTTTTCAAAGAAGAAAATTTCTTTATAATTATTTATTTATATTTATTTATTTATTCATAAAGATCATATAAGATACAAAATATAAACATGAAATAATCTTAGGTCTAGTTAGTAAATTTAGTTTAGTCTTAGCTAGGTTACAAGTGTAACCTGTGTTATAGACAAAAGGAATCTAAGGAATTATAATACAACTAGAGTATTTAAACATCGCAACACAGTACCTTAAAACATAATACTTAGTAGGTAATTAAACTATAATAAAATAATGTAATCAAGTGTCAAATTACAAAATAAACACAGAACAATCGGCTACACGGCGTCACCCTCACCTTGCAATCGTCAGCAGATTTTCAGTGTCAACATAAGATAGACCTTGCAGCCACGCAGTAACCTTAACCTTGCACACTTTACGGTTTAAGTCATAAATATTTAGTACTTTAATGATTTTATTGTATAAATAAGGTCCAAGAAAGGGAAAGAATTTATGCGCGAAAGCATGAGAGATGCTTTTGGAAACAAAAACTTTGTCTTTGCGCCTTTTGTTGTTCACATTAGGGTTATACAGAGCTGAAATATGCTGTTTTATAATTAGTGATAGTATGAAAAGTTGTCGCACGGTAAGTACTTTGCAAGATTGATATAGCTCCGATGTCGAAAAAGGAAAGGCCTGAATGTAGCGACCTTTAAGACCGCTCTTTGAGCTCTTTCTAAGGTTAAGAGCGTGGTTTTCGCTGCGCCTCCCCACGAAGAAATGCAGTATGTTAGCACGGATTGACACAGAGCTGAGTAGATTTGATTTAATATTTTTTTATTAGCTTCATGGCGAAGTTTTTTAAATATAAACATAAGCTTGCGAATCCTGTTAGCGACTGTCTCTATGTGTTGGGTAAAATTTAGATTGGAGTCAATCATAACACCATATTTAGTGGAGCTAACTTTAGTAATGACAGGACAAGTATAGCATTCGTTCTGGTTAGTAAGGGAACATTGGTGTGCCTGAATGGTGCATGCATGACTAGTTGGTTGCTGGGAGTTTCTTAAAGAAAAGGCGATATGTACGGTTTTTTCTGGGTTCAAAGTTAATAAATTGTGATGGAGCCAACCAGTAACCAAGCTAAAACCATTCTGTGCAGAACAGTAAACATCATCCCACGAAATGCCCAAAAAAATTAGGATGGTATCATCAGCGTATGAGATCATTGTACCACGGTCTAATTTTAAGTTGCACAAGTCATTAATAAAAATCAAAAAAGTGTAGGAGCCAATATACTACCTTGAGGGATCCCAAAAACTAGCCGATGATCGGTACTATAGGTGGAACCAATTTTGACCCGTTGGAAGCGATTACTATGGTAATCTCTGAAGAGATTCAACTGCGTTCCCTAATACCTATACTTTCTAATTTTTGTAAAAGAATTGGCACTGAATCCGAATCAAAAGCTTTCGCTAGGTCCAGAAAAACACCTAGGGTTTTAATTCCTTGGTCCAAATTCGAAGAAATGAGGTCTGTAAACAGATTCACCGCATCACTTGTTGACTTTTTAGCCCTAAATCCAAATTGCTGATCTGAAAGAATATTATTGATTTCAAGGTAGCTAACTAATCTCTTATTTATAATTTTTTCCAGGATTTTAGAAAGAGATGGCACTATAGAAATAGGCCTATAGTTGTTAATATTTAGTTTATCCCCCGATTTATGTATAGGTATCACAATCGCCTTCTTTAGGATATCAGGAAAAATCCCATTTGACGGACATTGCTGAAATATGTGCGTTAAAGGCTTTTAACTAAGGTACTACTATAACGCTTTGAAGTCGCAACAGAAATATTATCACAGCCTACGGCACAACTATCTTTCATACTGCTGATAATGTAACCTACTTCAGTCTAGTCGGTATTAAATAAAACAAACGAAGTTAGACATGGGTGAGTCACACTCCGCATGGTGTGAGACGTGCCTTTGTTTTTATTTTAAACTAAACACAAAAAAAAACAAACAACACAATGTGATGACACGAACGTGAGCGGAAAATGTAGTTCGCAACAAAACCTAAATTTTGTTTGGAATTGAATACGTGATTTTCATGACGAACTTCCACAATTTTTTGCTATTCTGTCCATTTTCTTCAAGGATAGATTTTTCTGCAGGTTTTTTAACTTCCTAAGAAGATTGTTGCAGATGTTTCTATATCGTTTATAAATTACAGCCAGCATTAAGTCATCAGGAAATTGTTTTGCTTTGGCATGAAGGCGATCTCGATGCCGAATACACCTAATTAATCCAGGAGTTATCCAGGGTTTAATATGTATCTGACGACGGGACAAATTGACAGTGGTAGTAGAGTCAGAGTCGACAACGGCATTTTGTATCGAATTTACAAGGAAATTCAGTGACTCGTTGGGATCCGGCAAGGAGTCAATTTTATCAAACACAATGTTCTTTAAAGCATTTTCAAGCTTAGTGTGATTAATTTTCTCCAAAGTGTGCATAAGAGGTCTCTTTAGGAGGTTCAATTCAAGGGATAATAACACCGAATGGTGATCAGAAAGTGTCGAGTTAGTAACAAGGGTAGTAGATGGTAACATGCATTTGATCAAAAAGTGATCTAGGCAGGAGCCACTTTGGTGCGTGGGAAGTTGGTGAGCGGGTAATAGACCATGAAGTGAGCATAAGTTAAGATAATCATGAAGACGTGTGTCTTGAGAATCATGTGAAATATTGATGTTCAAAATGAAAGAGGTAATAATGCAAGATTATTATATAAAAGATTTGGACAGAAAAATACAGGATTTTGTAATAGCTTGCATACCATGTTTATTAGCAACACGCAAAGAAGGCAAACAAGAAGGATTGTTAAACCCGATTGAAAAGGAGAATATTCCATTGGACACAATACATGTTGACCATGTAGGTCCTCTCACGGAGACTAGGAAACTGTACAACTACATTCTAACTATGATTTATGCCTTCACAAAGTTTGTATGGTTGTATCCTACTAAGTCTACATATAGTGCTGAGACTCTGAATAAAGAAGCCTACACCAACAAACATTTGGAAATCCACGAAGAATAATAACGGACCGAGGAACGGCGTTCACTAGTCATGATTTTCAGGATTATTGTAAGGAAGAGAATATTCAGCATGTGAAGATCACAACAGGAATACCAAGGAGTTATGGACAGATTGAGAGGATCCATCACGTAATTGTACCTATGCTGACCAAATTGTGTATTGAAAATACAGGAGAATGGTATAAGCATGTGAGTAGAGTACAGAGAGCACTGAATAGTTCATTTCAGCGCAGCATCAATATCACACCCTACGAACTGCTAATAGGATCGAAGATGAGATATAAAGAAGACATTGAGATTATAACTTTACTCCAGGAAGAGACGGCTAGCCTATACAATAGCGACAGGGAGGATCTTCGGCAGAAGGCCAAGGAACAAATAATGACTGTCCAGGAGGAAATCAGAAAGTATTTTAATTAACGGAGAAAGCAGAGTCAAACTTACAATTTAGGAGACTTAGTTGCTATTAAAAGGAAGGAAGGGTTTGGAGTGTGGTTAAAGCTAAGACCTAAGTTTCTTGGGCCCTACAAAATAACTAAAGTGCATATCAATGATCGCTATGACATGGAGAACGTTAATAGTGCAACAGAAGGCCCTATCCGCACCTCCAGTGCTGCTGACTTCATGAAGAGATGGCCAGAAGGCACTATTTGATGGAATGAGCAGGTAAGTAAGTATTAGGAATGTCAGATGCTTTAGAGTTCAAGGTGAAAGTATGAAGGTCTTATTTTATATTATAAGTTTCTAGTTGTGTACCTATTTTTGTCATTAGTGGCACTCAATACTTTTAAAGTTCTGAGGTGATAATTGTTTAAGTTGATAAAATAACTGGTATTGTTATATTTTATTTAAGGGTTCATAAGAGCTCACATAGTAATGTTTACAGTAAATAAAACTAATTAGCGTTGTATACTTAACAGATTTATTTAGAAATGCGTACTTAAGATTTAAGTAAACAAAATGATGTAATTAAGCAGTTCAGGAAGGAAAGATGATGGCGTGAAAGGTAGTCTGAGGAGAAACGAGCGAGCAGGATGGCCGAATGTGGGAAACGGAACGTATGCGTGAGTGAGAGAGAGGGATGTATGACAAGTATGAGCGAGACAGAATATGTTCTAGGACAATATGGCGGAAACTATTGTATTGTGCGGCAACGATTATTTTAATTAATAAATTTGTAAAACTTATTTTGAGTGTTTGCTCTGAGCAACCATCCCCACAGTAATCGTCCAAAATGTGCTGTTTGTACTTATAAATTGAAATTAGGAAAGACATTCTATTGTTTTTTGAATTTCTGATTCTTAAGTCTACAAAGTGGAAGATTACCTATCTAAACACGACGCGCAATGCGAGAAATACGTACAAGTTTTGTTACATTAACTGTGGCTGACCGAACACTTATAGCTCCATTGGCTCGAAATGCTGAAATGTAACGCAACTGTCGTTATTTCTTACCACTTTTAAACAAGTATTTAGAACTTTGTTTGAATAAATCTTTTATTTTCAGTGGAATTCGTTACATCGGTTAAAGGGCGACGTCTTATAAAGTTTGGCGGCTACACGTTTTCCAGCACGATTTCTAAAGGGCCCAAAATACGCTGGAGGTGTTCCACACATCATAACCACCAATGCCGGGCGGCTATTTACACTATTCAAGATGAAGTTGTGGCTTTCAAAGATCAGCATAATCATTAGGAGGCTAACAATAATTACTAGTATTTCTAGTTTACGAAATGTTTGTGATTACTTAAGTACGAAATAATCGTAGGTTATAACTGAGAAGTACAAATCAGTAAAACAGTCAACTTAGTATAGTAACACTAGTATTATAAATGGATAATAGGCATTTTTTTTTTAAGATGGTTTTGTTTTGCTCAAAATAAATGTATTATTCACAATGTTCACGTTCTAAAATCAAACATGCAAATATAATCATAAGTACTCGTACATGTATTTTAGATCAGTGTTGTTGCGACAGCGATAGTTTCGCTATCGATATTTGACCTTGAGAAATAGTCGATAGTGCGATAGTACTATCGGCATGCTGAAATACTATCGATATTATCGATAGTGAAAATTGAGCGATACTATCGAACTTGGTCGATGCTATCGATAGTATCGCGTCAAAAAAGACGAAACTATCAGCTATCGATAGTATCGGTACCATCGACCAAGTTCAATAGTATCGCCTAATTTTCACTATCGATAGTATCGTCAAGGCTCGATAGTTTCGATAGGACTATCGATAGTATGACTGATTTTCAAGGCCACGATTCTATCGATAGACTGTCGCTATCGCAACAACACTGTTTTAGATAATAACTTCTTAACTTGATCGTGATAGTCAAAGAATAGAAAGATAGGTTGAAATGTATCTTCATACCCAATTTGCAACGGAACCTGGGTACCGATTTTGGAAAGCACATACCTTTATTAATACCACATCATTCAAGAATCTATGTATGTATTGCAGTAAAACTACCGCTTAAATAAAACTTTGACTAGTTAACAAGACTAATTAGGGCCATTTGCACAGTTCAGGGTTAAAAAATTAAATCGGTAACCCTGGGTTAAGAATGACAGTTCCATACATTTCGACACTTGTTAACCCTGGGTTAGCAGTTAACTCGGGGTTAAGTAGCTAACCCAGGTCCGCGCAAGCCGGCCATAGAGGTGTAAGCGAGTGTTCTGTTTTTTTTGCATTGTCTTTTCTATTCGTAGGTGGATCTCTATTTTAACAAGAACAATTGTTCCAGTTCAATACGTGCTCTCAAAGCGGGGAAACCAGTTGATAAAACATCATGGATACACTTATTCGGGAACCTATGCGAAGGGTAAAAAAATAAGGTGGAGATGCTCAACTCACCAGCATCAGAGCTGCCCAGCGACATTATATACTGTAGACGACATCATCATATCAGTCAAAAAATTTCACAACCATCAGCCGAAACTGGACTTTTAAAATATCGAATGATAATGATAATGGTATTTATTTAAAAGAAATCGGCAAAGTGCGCGTCAGGCTCTCAAATGAAGGGATCCCTAATAGGAATAATAATAATATAATTATGCTAAGGCAATTTTGAGCGTATAGTGATAATATACCTACGAATAATTGACTGCTTCAACCCGGAATTATTGGACTTCTACGTTTCAACCAGTAAAAATACTTAATGCTTAATTAATTGTATTTGTGACAATTGTCATACCATCTGTTACTGTTTTAATATACGATTTATTAACTATAAAGAAGTTCAAATACTTTGTACGGTTTTACGTTACAATGTTTTTTCGATGCATAGAAAGCAATGGTAAAATAAAGCTGGAGATCTAAACCAGTTCTCCGTCATTCCGCTTTACATGCTTTGACATAGAATAATTATAAAAAAAATCACCGTGTATACTAATAGTATATACGTTATCTATCAATGGCATTAATGGTAAAGCATTGCTTCGTAATTCTTCGTATCGACAAGACTTACGGGGAAAAATTACATGACATGATCTAAAGCAAACGCCGCTAGCTATGTGTCCCGAGTCCAGTAGGTATAGTATTTTTAGATTAAAATTAAATATGAGAAAAATGTTTACGGACCGCAGCTTACTGATTCGCACCTGGACGACGTTTTAAGAGTAGCATGTAGCAATTATGTGCCATATTGATGGGTCAATCACTTTCATTTTTAAATAAATGCTTTATTTTAAGTGTTGCTTGTTTTGTAATTTAATATAATATGGGAGTTACACGTCTTACAAACAGTTTAGGCTAGATTATTGCGCCCCTCAAGATAAAGCAGTCAGCGACGTTAGGATAGAAAATGGTTGAGTATGGCTGGTCTAAAGCCAGAAGTCGTATTGTCTAACTCGCGGGGGCTCGCATTTCACTATGTTTTTCTACCCTCATTCTATTCTGTATGACAGAAAGAAGTAGTGACAACGATTGTGATTCTAAGGGCCTACGCTAGCTGACGCGGACGCCCGTCGCGTGCGCCCGCTCGCGGGTCTAAAATGTACCGAAAATCCGTCGCACGCGCCCGCGCCACTTAGCGCTGTTCATACAATTTCTTATTAGACGCGCGCACAACGGGCGTCCGTTCCGGGTAATACGCGTCAGCTAGCGTAGGCCCTAAGTTCGTGAGACAATAACGCCTCAGAATTTTCCCCCAAATCCATAAAGAAAAATTGATTTTAACGAAAGTATGATAAAGCCGATAAAAATTCACACTATACTTTAATATTTTTTTCAGATCTGGAGTACGTCATGTCCAAGAAGGGAAACGTCATTATTGCTGCTGGAAACAAAGAAAACTTTAACCACTGGCCTGAGAAAATTCCGATTCGAGCTAACTCTAAGAAGGCATCCAAATACTTGAAATGTAAAGTGTGCGCAAAAAAAAATATCAGAAGGGAGACTAGTCTTAGATGCAAAGGATGTGAAAACAAGCCAACCCTATGTGCTGTATGTTTTGAGGAGTGGCATAGTCAATCCTGAGATTAGACATTTTTTTGTGATAGTGATTACTAGGTATTAGATTAGCAATTTAATTGTTTAATAATACTAAGACTGACTTTATGTTATGATTACTCGTATAAGGAGAATTTAATATAAATAATATAACAATACCTAATTATAAAAACCGGCCAAGTGCGAGTCGGACTCGCGCACGAAGGGTTCCGTACAATTATCTATAAAAATCACGTTTGTTGTATGGGAGCCCCCCTTAAATAAGTTTTTTATTTTAATTTTATTGATTTATTTTTAAAGTCAATATCTAATTAAATATTCTGTGAAAATTTCAAGTGTCTACCTGTTGCCGTTATCAATATCGAGCAAAAACGAGCAAATAAATCATGTTTGTTGTATGGCTATTTATTTTATTCCATTTTTTAGTATTTGTTGTTATAGCGGCAACCAACAATTTCAACTCTCTAGCTATCACGGTTCCCGAGATACAGCCTGGTGACAGACGGACGGACGGACGGACGGACGGACAGCGGAGCCTCAGTAATAGGGTTTCCGTTTTTATCCTTTGGGTACGGAACCCTAAAAATGTTTCGAGTCATTTGTTTTTATATTATGTGAGAAGATGTTGGTATAGGTATGGAATATGGATGCTAATATTTATGCTATAAAACTAATTTATGCTAAAAACGCTACAAGTGTGCAATTATTTTGATAATTTATTTTGATAAAAATGTAATGTTATGAGTTTGTTTAATTTCTTATATTGCCTTAATTTTTTTATAAACTAGCTGATGGCCCCGTTGTTTTTGTTTAAATTTCTTTCCTAACAATAACAAACCTTCAACCTTCTCCTGACAATAACAAACACAACAAAAAAATAATTATCCAATTTGGTGCAGTCGATCGGTTGTTATGCGCTTAGCAACACATTCAGCGATTCATTATATAATAGATATCTATAGTTATCACAAACAAATATACTCTGAAATAGCCGTTTATAAACGGTATTCTAGTGTGTATTTTGGTTACATAAATGTAATATCGGAACGTTTAAAAACGCCAAAGTGATAAGACGTTGTGACTTTATGCCAAAGCACTCAATATTTATTAGTCTGCAACGGAATGATCATAAACGTTAACGTGATTAGACGTTGGTTGCTAATTTATGAACATGGCGGGCTCGCATATGGCGGGACGTATATAAACTTTGACGTGATTAGACGTTGGTTAATAATTTATGAGCATGTATTACTCGCATATGGCGGGACGTGTTTAAACGTTGACGTGATTAGACGTTGATCGCTAATTTATGAACATTATATTGATCGTATATGACGGAACGTTTATAAAGGTTGACTTGATTAAACGTTGCTTGCTCATTAACGAACATAACATTAATCGTATATGATGGAACGCTTATAAACGTTGACGTGATTAGTCGTTTGTGTCATATTTAAAAGTAATCGTTGCTCTCTGTATCAATAGTACGTATATGAACGTCGTTCTCTTTTATTTGCAAAAACTGTGTGTCACAGCAAGTACTCCTGATGAGGTGAGGTGCTCGCGCGAAAGTGTTAAGTAATGTAACACCTGTGGAATTAGACTCGGCGGAGGGAATCTCCATGGCAGTGGATATCGTCATATTCGACTGAAAGCATTGGTGTATTGTGCTGCTGTGTCCCACGGATCTCTGGACACGTACTGACTGGCCACCTTTGAGCTTTGGGAAGCGAAGAGATCTATTTGTGGGGTCCCAAAATCGTGGAATATTACTTTCAGAGCTGGCGGCTGTAAATTCTATTCCGACGTCCGTTTGCCCCTCGATAAATGATCGGCAATATCCTGCCATCACCTGATCGTCCATCTGGGCTCCGAACCCGTGGTCTGCTACATCGGTGTTGAGAAAGTAATGAGTCTGGGTCTGGTGGAGAGCGCTCTTCGTACGGCCTCGTTCCATTGAAGCTAACCACCACATAAGATCCTGCTTCGCTTGAAATGGAATCACCGCACGACGATGTGTTGTATATTTGTTTAATGTCCTCGAGAATCGCTGGATCTGGCGACAGTGAAGTCTGGATACGAAATTTACAAAATTGAAAGTTCGCAATTGTATTCGAGCAGCTTTCTTCGCCATTTCCCCCCTCGGCAGAGAATCCTGCGAGATTTTCACGATCGCCTTTATTTTTTCTTTGTGTAATCTTCATGAGGTTTTCTTTTGTATTCCATATCAGTCCCAAGTACTTTATTTCTTGCGTTGGTCTGAGAACCGATTTTTGTAATTTACTGTCCAACTTAGTGTTGTGAAGAGTTGAGTCACTTGCAAAGCTTTAGTTCTTAGAAGGCGTTTCGACTGGTTTACTAAAAGAAAATCGTCCAGGTAGACCAGGATCCTCATACCTCGATCCCGCAGTACCCTTGCGACCCAGTTGCTTAATGCTGCGAAGATTTTGGAAGCACATGAGAGACCGAATGACTCGTTGTCCACCAAATTCTACATGGTAGTAAGAGATGCGCTGGACAGGAACCGGTAGAGGCAGATTATCCGCTCCAGATGCAACCCTGATACTGATCACGATCCTCAGACATGAGGGACCGACCTGGAAGATGAAGAAGAATGATTGATCTAAAGCCAGAAGTCGTATTGTCTAACTCGCGGGGGCTCGCATTCTCCATCTCTTTCTACCCTCATCCTATACGGTATGACAGAACGAAGTGGTGAAAACGATTGAGATACCAAACGCACGAGACAACGCCTCAGAATTTTCCCGCCAAATCCATAAAGCTCAATTTTAACGAAAGTATACGATAAAGTCGACAGAAATTCACACTATGCTTTAATATTTTTTCCAGATCTGGAGTACGTCATGTCCAAGAAGGGAAATGTCATGATTAAACATGAAGGCTACGTATATCACATTCAAAGAGGTCACGGAGAAGTTAAAAAGTTGTGGCGCTGTTCTCGGCACAACTTATCTCACTGTAAAGCTACCCTGACCACTATTGGAGAGCAGTACTTTCATAGGAAATTCGACCACAATCACTAAAAAACTGATTGACATTTGAATGCAGCTATGGGTCCTACCCTACCACACAAGTGATTTTCTTCGGCGATTTTACGGCGGAGCGAGATCGCGAGGAGCACGCTAAATCCCACGGCATCTACGCCGCAATACCGCCGCGCGCCCGCGTGTGTTATGTTATGATGAATAATGCGATCGATTACACAAACACGATTCTTCCTATTCGTGATTCCCATACAATATGGATTCCACACAAGTGCAGTTTACAACGTTCGTGATTGTACACAGCCATTATTTTAATGCAATCGGGATTCTTCCTATTTGTGATTCTACACAATATGGATTCCACACAACTGCAGTTATTTTAACGCAATAATAGCATTTCATTCAACAATTGGGTATGTTAATCGGGAACTTACCATTATGAGTATCTAGATATGAAAACTCCTTGGTTGAAATACTTGATAAGATTAATATAAAGTTATGGTAAAAATTTATTGATTACTTACAATTAAGAAATAACGCCTGACTAGAAACATGATAAACTGTAGTTGTGTTGAATCCATATTGTGTAGAATCACGAATAGGAAGAATCCCGATTGCGTTAAAATAATGGCTGTGTAGAATCACGTATGTGCTAAACTGCAGTTGTGCGGAATCCATATTGTATGGGAATCACGAATAGGAAAAATCTCGATTGCGTTAAAATAATAATAACCAACGTTCTGCCAACAAACTGCTATGCAGTTTGGCAGTGGTATTTTAAGATAAGTATTTCTGTACTTCTTTTGTTTGTTTTTGTTTGAATAAATTAAAAAAAAATGGCTGTGTAGAATCACGAATGTAGTAAACTGCAGTTGTGTGGAATCCATATTGTGTAGAATCACGAATAGGAAGAATCACGATTGCGTTAAAATATTGGCTGTGTACAATCACGAATGTGGTAAACTGCAGTTGTGTGGAATCCATATTGTACGGGAATCACGAATAGGAAGAATCGCGTTTATGTAATCGATCGCATAATTCGTTGATAAGTAGGTACGTGTTAATTTGATGCAATGACATGAAGGGTTTGACAGAAAATAAGAGCTGTAGCAGGCACCTACTGCAGCTTAATGCTGAGTCAAATTCCTTTTCGACATCATTAACTATGAACTGAAACAATTACTTTGCTCACCCGCGACCTTACGATAGCACGCATTTCTTACATAAACGTAACTATCGTAAGGTCGCGGGTGAGCAAAGTAATTGTTCCAGTTCATTAATATGGACCTCCGCAAAGTAACGCCTGATTCAATAAATTATCATTAAATATGTTTTTTTATTATTATTATTTTATTTCTGTATTAGTCAGTGTACTTATTTTCTTTTTTGCTGTCGTGTAAAGTTATGTCTATTAGATATTGTGGGGTAAGGGCCCTACACACACACATACACAAACATAATAAATTTTTGTATAAAGCTTAAGACCTCAGATTCTGAGAGGAAGGCTGTGCCTTAAAGTAAGACGCGTATAGGCTAGGACGATGATGATTGTTATTTTCATACTAATGTAGGTATTAAAAATTTCACAAATATTATTGATTTCCAGTTTTATTATTCGCTTGAACTCTGTATCCCATCATGGTTTTTTTTTTCAGTATTTTTCTCCGCATATTATTTTAGTAAGAGTAATAAGGGGCTTATCCACAGTTGTACGATTTATTGCGCCTTTTTTAACAAATAGATGCATAGTTACCGGAAACGCAGCGTGGGGAAGCCCCTACGAGGTGGAGTGATGTTCTGGTAAAGGTGGCAGGTGTCCGATGAATGGGGGCGGCGCCGGACCAGTCATTGTGATACCACAAGATAACTCTCTGGGATAAACCTATGTCCAGCTGTAGACATCTTTCGGTTGACGCTGATGATAATGTATTGGTCTTATTTCAGGTCCAGTGTTCATGACGGGTTCCAGAGGCGCTCGCATCATTGGCATATCAGGGTACAAGTTCCTCAAACAAGTGACTTACGGGATCAAAACGAGGTGGTTCTGTAGTGAGCAGCGCAATGGCTGCAAAGCTGTCGTCTTCACCATCGAGGATGAAATTGTCAAATGTAACAACAACCATAATCATAAACCTCCTCAAAACACTCGAAAATTCAATTAGTAGGTACTAATTGGACGTACCTACCTATGTCTGCTTAGTTACTTGTCATAATCATAACATAAACTTCCTCAGAAATCTCAGAATACTCGAAAATTCAATCAGTAGTTACTAATTTGACTTATCTATATTTTCTTGTTTACCTGCCGTATATTGTATCTCATAATCATAAACCTCCACAGAATACTCAAATGTTCAATCAGTAGGTACTAATTTGACGTTTCTGTAGTTACTTGCCATATTATAATTAGGGCTTGCAATTCGAATATTCGAATATTCGGCGAATTTTCATATTCGAATATTTGGGGGCATGGTATTCGAATATTTGATATTCGATTTTATGTTCATTAATTCAGCCGAAAGACGTCCACTGCTGAACATAGACCTCCCCAAGGCTCGCCAAACAGATCGGTCCCGTGCCCTCCGCATTCAACGCGATCCCGCAACCTTAACCAGGTCGCTCCATCTTGTTGGAGGCCTACCAACACTGCGTCTTCCGGTCCGTGAACGCCACTCGAGAACCTTTTTGCCCCATCGGCCATCAGTTCTACGAGCGATGTGCCCTGCCCACTGTCACTTGAGCCTGGCGATTCTTCGAGCTATGTCAGTGACTTTAGTTCTTGCGCGGATTTCATCATTTCTAATGAGATCCCGCAGAGAAACTCCGAGCATAGCCCTCTCCATTGCCCTCTAAGTTACTTTGAGCTTCCTTATGAGGCCCATCGTTAGCGGCCACGTCTCAGTGCCATAAGTCATCACTGGCAGGCAACTCACACTGGTCAAAGACTTTAGACTTGAGACACTGCGGTATATTGGATGACAAGATATTGCGGAGCTTCCTGAACGCTGCCCAGCCGAGCCAGATTCTTCGATTGACCTCTTTCTCGAAGTTGAACCTACCTAATTGGATTGCGTGTCCCAGGTAGATATAGTCATCAACAACTTCGAGAGGAGAGTCTCCAATTATGATAGGAGATGGTAAAACATAGGAATTCGACATGACCTTCGTCTTGTCCATGTTCAATTTAAGACCAACTCGCTCATAGACAGTCCCAAGGTCAGCGAGCATCACACTTAGGTCTTCCAAGGTCTCAGCCTTATGGCTGAGCACTGTTCTTTCTTTCTTTATTTTTTTTTATGAAAATTATAATTACTGTTTTTATTTTTTTTATTTTTTATTGCCATGTGATTTTATAGACTGATTACGTAATTACTACTAATTAGACAGCTGATTCTGTAGTTTTCTGTATTTTATTAAACCTTTCTAAAATATTCGAATATTATTCGAATAATTCGAATACTTCCCAATTTACGAATCGAATATTCGAATAATTAAAATGGTCGAATATTGCAAGCCCTAATTATAATGTATAGTGGAGTTAAGGGGGTCAATTCAAATGAACCCCTCCCCCCTCCCCAAAACATTCGTGCATAAGAAAATTGACTGGAGAAAACCTTGACCAAAGATGTTTGAACCTTCCCCAGTCAAGTTGATACATGTGCCAGGAAGTTCCGCTTCACTATAACTACAAGTAAAAAATATTATAATAAGCAAACAAGAACAAAAGTGGATGGAACACTTTATTATTTATATCTAATTAATCTTTAGGGTATGTGTGTGTGATTAATACTAGATTACTAATGATTTTTATTTGATATATATGTAATTATCAAATTGTGACACTAGAAAAGTGTTCATGCTATTCCAATAAATAAGCGCGAAAAGTATGGTATAGCAAGTAGAACAATATACAAATATTATGTCAGAAGATACGAACTATTAAAAACTGGTAAAGTTATTAAATAAACTATTTAATTATTCCTATTTTATTCCCCTGAAAATGTTATCACTTTGTTTTTTTTTTTTTTTAAACATAATTAAGTTGAATATTCTGTTCACATGTTGGCCATTGTTGGCTAACCTACTTATCCTTCTTAATTTTTAACATTGTGTCATAAAGCATGCAATCAGTATTAATAAAATGATCTAGCTCTGCATTTCTATGAATATTATTTTACAAATACGGAATCCACATTTAAAATTATAAACATTAAACGCATTGTGCAATGCGTCCGAAATTTGGGTATCGTTTACTGACTGTGTTATTTCAGGGCGTTGCTTATTTTTTAAATTTTCAGGGCTGATTTATCAATCCCCAGATAAAAGTATCCGTCAATTAAAACTATCGCTTTCCTTTTCTCAAGTCATAGGAAAAAAGAACAGTGCTTGTACATTTATCTGACAGATAAATTTAGAATTATTTAGGAAAACGGCCCTAAATCATTTAAAAATGGCCAATCATCCCTGGTATTATCAGCTGTCCAAAGTTTAGACAGACTTTAGTCAACAGATTTGCTGAAATTCGGAACAAACTAACACATTTTAATACTTAAAGGTGTAAATATAAGACTAAAACTACTATTAAATTAAAATAACTAAAACTAAACTTAATTAAAAAAGAGAGGTGGGCCTCTTGGCATGGTGCCCATCACGCAGGCAGCATTCCCGCGCTGAACAGCGATTGCGATTCTTTGCGCGAGAAAGCTGCCGGCGCGAGGGTTGCCTGTTGCCTCTCTCAACCTATTGCTGAGCTCCCTGTGTAGCTCCTGTGCACCCTTACCCCAAGGACCTAGAGTCTCGACGCCGAAAGGAAAGAAATGATATTGGGCGCCGAGACAGCTATATTTGGTGACCTTGAGGCGTTCCCGGGCGTCTGCCGCCGCCCCAGCACGTTTGGTAGTTGCTGGAAGGTAGGACGCCGCCAGGGTGTCTGTACAGGTGGCGTCCCACACCAGCGCACGGCCAGTCTTCCAAGGTATCAACGACATTCCATCAGGGCGCTTGCCATCGCTCCGCACAATCTGGGGCTCCAGAGCAGCGGGAACGTTGGCACTAACGAGCGCCCGTCTGAGAATGTCGTTGAGAGCGGCGTGGCGGGACAGGCGGCCGGCGCCCGAGGAGCAGGAGAGGCCATGGTGGCCGAGTCGGTCCACTGGAGCCCCACAAGAAGCAAGCTTTAAGTATATGTTTTTATTAATTTAGTATAATAAATGCTTTTTATTTGTTACACATTTTAATTATTATTACGATAAAAATAATACTGAATTGTGTTGTAATCACGTAAACATTTAAATTAATTGTCAGTCTTTAAGATGCGGCAGAATATTACATGACATGTATTTTTGTGCTTGAACATTGTTTCCACTTAAGACAAAGTCACAAAGCATCAAACACAAAATAATATGTTATTTCATACTTTGCAGATTTCCTTTTGATTCTTCATCTTCAATCTAATTCTGAATGTGGTGTTTTTTTTTACTTATTAGTAAAACCAATAATCTACTCACTGCATCTCCTCTTCTCTTTCTAAACATATTATAGATATATCGTTATTATTTTAGTTCCAGTTTTTATGACAAGTTCAAGAGGCGCTCGCGTCATTAGCATATCGGGATTCATGTTCCTTAAGCAAGCGACTTACGGGATCAAGACACGGTGGTACTGTCGCAATCAGCGCTACGGCTGCAAAGCTGTCATCTTCACCGTCGAGGACGAAATTGTAAAATGTAATAACAGCCATAATCACACACCTCCTCAAAATCCCACTAAGTTCGATTAATCTAGTATTGTTGACGGCACTTGTGTTGCCTATTACTTGTTATAAGTTTCAGACTGTCTGAGTAGTCTTGGAAGTGCGGGCCATGGAAAGGAGCACAGGCGCCTAGTCCCCAGTAGCGCTCGTATACGTAAGAAAATTGACTGGAGGCAGCCATTATCAAAGATATTTGTAACCCCCTCTTCGTCGAAAACTACTTCCGCGGTTTCTGTTTTTATTTTTTTATTTTATATATACATAAAACTGACTTGTGATTGACCACTATCTCACCTGACTGTGTATTGTGACTGTAATTAATTTAATTATTTTGTTTTTTTTTTTGTGAAATCCCGCCTAAGCAAAATATCTCTATATAAACTGCATTGCATCTCCGTTTTTATAAATATAATTATCGATGAAAAGGGAAAAAAACCTGTTATGGTATACATTTCTTATTGAGATAATTTAGGTTTAGATTATCAGGCAGATTTATTAGCAACATAAATTCTCACTCTCTCGTTGTTCTTATTTCGAAAAACTTGATAGATTAATAATGCATGTAATGATTTTTATTTGACATGTAATTGTAAGTAACACTATTTTTTTTCTTTCAAGCTGTAAAAAAGTAAGATGTGTGAGAAACCTATGTTATTGTTATTAGTACAGTTATCAAAACGTTGTCAGTAGAGTGATTTAGAAATTAAAAAAACTGGTGTAAATGATTAAACGACGGGTTAATTAATACCTATTTTTTTGCGGTGTAAAGTATTTTCACTGTTTTTGATAAAGCTATTGTAATCAGTATTAGTAAAATGATCTTATTGTACATTTCTGTGAATACGAACCCCTAATCCACGTTTAATTTTAGACATTAAAAGAATGATGTAGGTATATGTATGTGTGATTTGCTTACCACCGTTTTGTTTCCTAAACTATCAAACAATTGGAAAATGCCAATCATCCCTGGAATCATCAGCTATTAAAAAAACAATAAAGCGAGACAGACTTGCTTTAACTCTTTCAAGGGACTGCGACATCCTTTTTGCTATTTTCAACTTCGGAGCATGTCTCACCCTACTTTTGATTTGAATTACAATAAGTATGTGAGTAACCTGTTTTTGAACGAATCTCCACGAAACATTACAACCCTTTTCTTGCAGTAAAGAAGAATAATAAAAATAATTCACACAAAGGTCTCATACGGTTGAAGAAGGGTTTCCGACATGCACATTTTTAAACAAATTTTAATAAATAAAGCGCTACGATACATCTGGTTGCATTTTTATTTAAGTAGCGTTTATTGTTTTAAAAACATGCGTAACCTATGATAAACATTTATAATTTATACTACGTTGGGTTTTAGAAATCGAAGAGTATCTACCGAAGATTACATTTGAAAGTTGATATTGCTCTATTTTGAACTAATTTGGACGTTTAAGTGAGTGTGAGTGAAAGAGTTTGTTTTAGCTAGTCATAGTTACAGTGCGTGGTTTCTTTACTTCGACGATGGTTACACAGGATACAGAGAGGTAAGACTTGATGGCACTACTGTTAGCGTTATTAGTATAAATAGATTAATTTTATCCGAATGGAAACTTTTTTGTACCAATACCCGTTATTTTAACCCCACACGCGTCCACCATACTAAAATTAGTAAAATTTATTTTTATGCGGGATAAGTCCTAGAGACTTCAGTAGTAGTCTCTAGGGCATTTCCCGCAAAAAAATGTTAGGGACTAACGTAGTCCCTGGGACGCGTGACGGGTTAACTGACAACAATAGCTGTCATCTCATTGGCTGCCTCCCATGATCGGCCGAATTACCACCATTCACGGAAGGCAGACGGGCTCGCCGAAAAATGGCGGGAATAGCGAGAAAAACAAAGCAAGGAGATAGACTGCGGGAGTTTAAATAAAGTGTGGTGATTTTTGTTAACATTGTACACATGCATTTGTCAGTAAATGTTTTTAAATCAGATTGGTATTACTCCTTTCACTACTCTTTATATCGTCCGGTATACCTATAGAAGTATAAAACTAACTACTGGCATCTATCGAGTGCACAGTCAATGAAGAATTACAAGAAATCATTACAATGAGTAGAAATACTTTTTGGATATACGTTCTTGATTCAATCTTAATTTATTCGATGTTTTATTTCTTAAGTTTCGTACTTATCTGTGTAATACTTTTAGCTTTGATGATCCAATGTAAGATAAACATGATTCCCAGTAGATAATGACGAAGTTTTATGATTACAGATGTAATGTTTGCGACCTCTTCTCGTGGCGCTCGTATCCTCCTGGTGCGTGGTTTCAAATTCACTCAGCAGTACAATATAAATGGAAAGATACGATGGTTTTGCGGTACACACAGGCGTTATGGCTGCCGTGCTGTCATCTATACCGTGGATGATGTTGTTACCAAGTGTTACAACCATCACTGTCATACAAACACTTGAATATGGTTTTGAAGACACTTCGAGCATTGTGAGGCTAGTTGCGCCTCATTTATCAATATTATACTATCTTCAAATGTTATAGTTATGTACTGGACAGATTAATACTTGCCAGCGAAATAAATCAAGTTAAAGAAACCTTCCTCTGCCTCTCTGACTTACTGAAAAACACGAATTGCTTCGTTCCTCAAAAATACAATTGGAAAACTATAGTGCAAAATTGAGTTAAATAAGTGAATTCAAGTGATCAAAATGAAAAGCAAGGACTTTTAAAATAAAGACTTGGCTTAGAGGTCTTGTAACCAAGCCATAATCTCAAAAAAAAATACATTTATCAATTTATTTAGAGTGTTAGAAATAGCTGCTCCGTTTCCTGTGTCATAACGCCTGTAATCTTATTGATATATCGTTTGCTAGAAATTATCTTTTGATAATAATTTAATTAGTAAGTAAGTAATATTTTCCATACCTAACGGTTTTTGATTTAAACCATTACTTCTTATAATTTATTTCCGTTTTGTTCATGTTTTTTTTAATGTTTTTCGGATATAAGGCAAAAACATTTAAAAAAACTGCCTGCGAATACGTAACGATACATGAGATTACAGATTTTATTACCACTAACGATATATTTGCAAGTAAAGCCTTACTGGAGATATTGAACAAAATTTACTCTAGTGTTATGTTCTTAGAAGTTTTTCATGTATATAATATGTGACGGACCTACCAAATTTTAGTAAACCTAAGAACTTATTTTAGTATAGAATTTTTAATGAGTATCCTGGTATGTTACAGTTGTCCAATGGCAAAAGGCCTTAACGGGGATGTGCAGCGTTTAGGCCGATACAGTTGCACCCTGGGCAAAAATGGTTACCTAATCTACAGGGCGAGGTTCGGAATATCGAAAGTGAAATGTGTCGGATGGGGTATGTATAAGATAGAAAAGTTTTTCTAAAACCGTAAACTTGTCAGAATTTATTAAAATGGCATCGCATAGAATCCATAACGTTTGATATTAACGTTATATCCACAAAGTTTACGGTTAAAAAAAAACTTTTCGATACTATAACACATTGGATATTTTACATACATACATACATATAATCACGCCTCTTTCCCGTTGGGGTAGGCAGAGACCACTTCTTTCCACTTGCTACGATCGTTACATACTTGTTTCGCTTCGTCCACTTTCATTATTCCCTTCATACATGCTCTTCGGTTTAGGGTACTCTTGACCTGGCCTTTTTTCAAGACGTCCCTGATTTGGTCTCGAAACGACCGCCTAGGTCTACCCCTTCCAACACTTTCATTCACACTCGCCTATTACTTTTTTTTCGTCAATCGTTCTTCATTCATTCTCTCGACATGGCCAAACCATCTCAGCATACCTTTCTCAATTTTTGTCACTACATCATTGGATACTTTAATACTTTCGATATATGTACTCTTTTGATATTCAGATACGTCCCCAATCTATATCTATAAAAGAGTCATATTACAGAGCTGACCGACAGAACCAATATAGAATTGAATTGAATTCTCGTGTATCTGGCAGATATAAGAGAATGATCCTTGATGATTATAGAGACGCACTAAGAAGGGATTTTTCGAAATTCGCATGAGATGAGGAACGAGCGTGGTTTTTGTTCGTAGGCTACTTTTTTATTACCCGACTGCGAAGAAGGAAGGGTTATGTGTTTGACCTGTATGTATGTATGTATGTCCATTCCTATGTCCTCTCGTAACTACTCAACGGCTGAACGGATTTTGATAAATGATACGTCATTGGATTCGTCTTAATAACGCGAGTAACACTGGATACATGAAATTCTTGAAAAATCAAAATGGCGGATTTTTGGCTCAAATTGTGAGTCTCCAAAAAATTTTTTTTATTCAAACCTATGGAGTAGGGTATCAAAATAAAGGGATTTTAAAACAGATTACAAATATATATTAGTCATGTGTTTAAATTTAGTTTGGAATAGTAAATTGGCAATCAATGCATTAAAACGACGACTTACCTTTTTCGGTCTTGCCCGTTAAAGGGTTAAAACGACGACAAACCTACTTACTAAGATATCTTTGAGCAATAATTTTCTCTATGAAACCCATGTGGAAAATTAAGTACCTACGTATTTCAAAATTGGTTTTGAACTTTAACTAAATAGCAACGGATTCCTAATTAAAATACTCAATAATTTATTTGGGTCTCAGGAGGTTAGGTACACTAAAAAGCAAGAAATAAAAAAGTAATTAAAAAAACTAAAAACCCGCCTGCGGTGTAAATAAAAAAATCAAAAACCCGTCTGCAGAAATACTGAAAAGGTGGAAACAAGATAAAATGATCAATAACAATAAAACGAATTTAAAACACGTCGATGGCAGTCTTTCAAAATTTAATGCAACGATAAAATGCAGTCGGAGGCATGGGAGTCAGTGGCTGCATGGGATTTAATGTCACTTCATGCACGCCTCCGACTGCATTTTATCGTTGCGTTTAATTTTGAAAGACTGCCATCGACGTGTTTTAAATTCGTTTTATTGTTATTGATCATTTTATCTTGTTTCCACCTTTTCAGTATTTCTGCAGACGGGTTTTTGATTTTTTTATTTACACCGCAGGCGGGTTTTTAGTTTTTTTAATTACTTTTTTTAGTTATGCGTTTGCAAATATCGAACTGGGGAATAGATATTTTTGTTTGGCTATTAAGCCTAACTACAATGAATAAGATTTTCCACCGAACAACTGATAAATAGAAACCGTTATTTTATAGAACGGTATTTTTATACGGATCCTTAAAAAAAATATACATATTTGCGAAACTCATATTAATTTATTGCGATCATGTTCATTTATTTAATTTTTGTAAGTCTTAAAGTAAACATACCAGTAGGCACATGATACCTACTCCTGTTAGAGCACTGCAATGTTCGTACATTCTGAATTGTTTACTTTTTAGTTTGTTTGAACTTAGTAAAGGAAAATCGAGTAATTAAAATAATTGAAAAATATAAATTAAAATGAATTATTTAAAAAATGACAGCGTTTAAAATTGTATAAATTATAAAAATGATTATTGAATTAGTTTTTGAATGTTTTATTTTTACTCTGTCTTAATTTCTTTACTAGTAAGGGTGAGGCTGCACTGGTGCGTCGCGTTGCGTTGCGTCGCGTCATCGCAACGAATCAACGCATTTTATGCAACACCTGCGCTGCGTCGACGCAGGACAAAAATGTACCTACTGTTAGAGACACCACAGCGGCATCACCCTCTCCTCCGCTTCGTCTCTTGTGCGTCGATCCGTTGAAACGTCGCGTGCGACGACGCAACGCATCAATGTTACTTACCTACTTACTTACTGCCTCCGTTGGCTCAGCGACCCGAAGTAGTTCTTGGCCTCCAATACGAGTTGGCGTCTTCGCGCCCTATTCTCTACGATCTCCTCCCAGTTTTGTGCGTGCAGAGCGCGCAGATCCTTTTCCACTTCGTCGTTCCAGCGGTACTTAGGCCGGCCAACCGGCCACCGACAACCAGGCTGTCCCGCGTACGCTCTCTTTATCAATGTTGAATGTCATAAAAAATATATTATGTAAACCGTCACAGCGTCAACCTTCGATCAACAATACAATTGTATTGTTGATCGAAGGCGTCAACGTTGCGACGTCGCAACGCGACGCAACGCACCAGAGCGGAGCCTCACTCTCACTTAACGCATTCGCTGCCGGCTGTCAGACTCGTAGTGTTTCTGCTCGAGCTTTCTCGAGCTCGAGAAATCTGGAGAATTTTGGCTTCACTCGAGACGAGAAAAATATGACCGGAGCTCGAGAATTCTCGAGTTCCGAAATTAAATGCGCCAGATGCAGTTTTTCGCTGCGCACAGTATGGAATTTGACCTTTTTTTCGGACGTGGTCGTTTTATTCCAGAATTGGCTAGTATTAATTTGATATTTAAAAGGGTAGAGTAGAACTCCCGTGTGACAATTATTTTTCAAACTTATGGAGGTTTATAAAATGCTCTTGTTCTTTGGTCGAAAACAGAAAAAAAATTATTGCTCCGAATTTATGGGATTGAATAGTTTAATGATCCCTTAAAATTTAAGAATGGCTAAAGCTGCATTTTTTGAGACCATTTCGAACCTTCTACAGTCCACGAGAAATTAATAATTTTTAATTTTTCGTTATTAATTTTTTTCTCTTAAACCAAGTCGCATTAGCACAAAATTATTACACAACAAATAATCCCAGACTATGGTTAATGTACACTAAAAAAAACCAAGACATAATCTCGATAGGTACAGAAGTTATAACTAATTAAAAATTTGGTCGAAAATTGGTCATTCAGGGTTGACACTTTTCGAATTGTAAATTAATTGTATTGTGTAGCCGAAAGTGTAATTTTTCCGGGTAACTCAACAGCAACATTAACCGTCGAATGCCAAAGCAGCCATCCAGACACTGTTGAATGGGTTGAACCAACTCCCAGCACATCTTCATTTGAGTCACTATTAAAAAGATACTTACCTGGCAACCCCAGCCACGATAACGTGAAATTAGAGATCTCCTAATTAGTTAATTGGTAATAATTAGAAATAATACCTAAAGAAGTGCTGTTTATGTAGTGATTGTTAACTCCCATGCCAAAGAAGATAAAATCACATCGAAATCTTCAATACTAACACCGAGACGACGCAAGTTATCGGTGAGGAAAACATTTTATCCGTTAATAAATCAAATTTTAAACACTACTGATAAAGAAAGTCTTAATAACTGCTAAAACTTTAACATAATAACGACTGCACGGATCAGCTGATAGGCTGATGGATTGACAGCTTCTGTCATATTATTGCCAACTGCCTACTGAATGTTGCTAGTGAAATTAATGTTACGATTGATAATACCGGCGTTTAAAAACGGTGCGCGCATCCGACCGAGTTACATGTACTAAAGGGGACTAAGTTTAACGTACCTCGCCAACAGAGGACGCTACTGGTTCGTAAATAATTCCAAGCGCATAAGTATAATTATAATTATAAAAAATCTATAAATAATAATAATGGCCCATTGTACTAAAAATACAACTATGAAATGCCTGAAATGCGCTAAAGAAATAAATATAAAAGAATCCATAAACTGCTGTATTTGCAAGTATAATTTTCATTTGGATTGTGCCGGTGTTGGCTTTAAAAGGTTTCTGATTATGTCCAAAGCAAACAAGCAAAGCTGGAAATGTATCAAATGCCGAACAATGCCACCCTCAACTAAAGGACCACAAGCGAAAAAGAATAGACATGACCAATTATCTAACGTTACGGCTGCCAACGAATCCAGTGTAAAGGAAGATGAAAATTTGTCTGCCTCTCAATTGGAAGAAGGAGATATGAGCAAAAGTACTTCTTATACCCAAACATCACCACAAAATATTTCACATCATCACAATAGCTTTGACAAGGTGACTCAGAGGAAAAAGAAAATAAATATTATAAATGTTTCAACTGACAACTCTTTTAATTCCTTACCGTCTGAAATAGGCGATTCAGACGAAGATAACACGTTTGACGACTTACAATCCATGGATTCTATAACCCAAGTCTCGCACTTAAATAGAAGTTGCCCAGAGTTGGACTCGAAAATTTTTTACAACATAGAAGAACTTCAAGATAAATTAATCACACTTCAAGAAAAGTATGATTCCGCTGAAAGGGAGATTGAATCTCTACTCTATGAAAATAATAATTTAAAGAAAAAACTTAACGAACATGAACTAAAAATAAAAAAGTTACAACGAATCTGCAGTTCCACAGACGCAACCCATAATACCAAAATGACTACCAGCAGTACTACTAAAAAATCCACCTCAAAAAAGCTAACTGCTCGGGTCACCAGGCTTTCATTAGACCTTTCGCGCAGCGTAGATTTTGCCAAAGATGCAATATCGGATTTAAATATAGGCCGGATTGAACCTGACAATCATGAAGTGGTCTCCGACCCCCACTTAACAAGCTCCACGACACCTGCTCCAGCAACGGAATCATTCCAGTCAAAAATTTGTCTAATCAGCTGTCGCAAAGACATGCTGAGGACAGCCGAGCAGAAATTGAACAAAAATACTAATTTATGTCACTACCTAATACCTAATGGAGGAATCTATCAGTTATTTGTGGGTCTCCAGGAAAAAACAAGGGATTTTGGTTACAATGATTATTGTGTCGTGTTTATAGGTGAGAAAGACTTTGAAACGACTGTATATTATCATAAATTAGTAATGTTCATTAAAGATCAACTATCATGTGTGCAACACACGAATATAATAATATGTGTGCCTACATTTAAACTGCATAATTATTCAAATCTGTACAATAGAAGAATAGAAATGTTTAATGACTTATTGCACCGTGATAACATATCTTATAAATATGCTTACATTTTAGATTCTAATTTAAATCTACCATATACTCAAAATATGTTCTCGAAGCAATTGGGATCAATTAACGGTCTTGGCCTAAGTCTGGTATTTGAAGACCTTACATTTTTAATTAAAAATATAAAGAGCAAAGTGGACCACCAGCCATTAAGGATATGCTCGCCAAATTCGCAACAGAATTACAAAAAAGGAACTATTCCATATTACTTTAAAATTAAACAGGATCTGAAGGAAAAGGATAGTCGTAATTCAAAAGCGATAAATAACCAGTTTTTTCGCGCCCTATGAAATTAATTCAAATAAGAAAATTATAATTTTACATCAAAATATTCAAGGTTTGTTAAATAAACAAGATGAATTAGAACTGTGCATTGACGAATTGAAAGATAAAAATAGTTTTATTAATATATTATGCCTTACCGAAATTTTTGTTAAACGCGGCAGTGAAAGCAACATAAACATTAAAAACTTTAATCTAGCCTCATCCTTCACAAGAACCTACAAGAAACGAGGTGGGTCATGTATTTTATTAAGAAGGAATATTAAATACAAGACGTTACCATTATGTAGTGAACATTCCATAGAAAAGGCTTTTGAGTGTTGTGGTGTAGAGGTAACTGATCTCAAATGCATAATAATATGTATTTACAGGGTGCCTGATAGAAAAAATCTGAATATATTTTTTAAAAAATTGGACATGCTTCTTTATGCACTTACAAAAAACAATAAACGGAAATTAATTATCGCCGGCGATCTTAATATTAATACATTAGGAAATGACTCCACTGCAAAAAACTTAAAAAGCCTATGCCTAAATTATAATATGAATATACACATAAACCACCCCACGCGAGGATATTCATGTATTGACCATATTATCAGTAATATAAAAAATGCAGTCGGAGAGGTTCAACATTTATATCTTTCGGATCATGAAACTTGTCAGCTACTAAAATTTGAAAATGACGTAGTACTGAAACAACAGCCAACTTCATGGTACATAAATAAAAGAAACTACAGTAGGATAAATATTCAGAAATTTTCTGGGTGTATATCTTCTCTGACCTGGTCTGAAGTCATTGATGAACCTGATATTGATACTGCGTTTGACAGGTTTCATGACACATTCTGCCTTTTCTATAATCTTTGCTTTCCCATACAAAAAATTAAAATAAATTCGAATAATAAAAGACCGAGATGGATAACACCAGGAGTAAAATATTCATGCTTAAAGAAAAGAGAACTTAGATTTTTGTATTACAAGAATAAAACAAACGAACACAGGTTAAGATACAAAAAATATAATAAATTACTTAAAACCTGCATTTTTAATTCTAAACGTAATTTAAATAACGCGGCAATTATGAATTCCAAAAACAAATGTAAAACTACCTGGGACATCATAAAGGACAAAACCGATTGTGTAAAAAGTTTCAAAGGAGTTGAATCTATTAACTTTCAAGGCAAACTCATTAAAGACCCCCAGGACATTGCAAATATATTTAATAACTACTTCGTAACCATCGCTGAAAGTACAGGGAAAATAAAGGACTCCATTCGTATAAATAATACAAGTGCTAGTATATTTGTGGCGCCTTGTACACAAGGGGAGATTGTAAAAATTATTAAATCTTTGAGTAACACCAAATCGGTTGGATTTGATGGGGTTTCTACCCATATTCTAAAGTCATGTGCTATAGAACTGGCTACAATACTAGAACACTTAATAAATCAGTCTTTCATAAATGGAAAATTCCCTACGAAACTAAAACATTCAATTATAAAACCTATTTTCAAAAAAGGTGACGTTAATGAGTTAGGAAATCATCGACCTATAACGCTTATATCAAATTTTTCAAAAATTTTTGAAAGAGCTCTACATATAAGACTCATACGCTTCCTTAGAAAATATAACATCATTGATAAAGAACAAAACGGATTCCAGAAGGGCAAATCCACAACGTTAGCAGGTTACTCCTTATTAAAAACAATAACTGAGAAAATAGATAAAAAGCAACCAGTGACAGGACTTTTCTTTGACATGAGCAAGGCCTTTGATTGTGTTAGACACGAAACCTTGCTCAAAAAGTGCGAGAAATATGGCATTAGAGGCACCGCTCTGTCATGGCTTGAAAGTTACCTTACGGAACGCACTCAATGTGTAGAGATTACTAGGATTAGTCAAAACGCGACTGTCAGAAAGTACCTTTCCTCCCAGGTGACAAGCATAACCGGCGTTCCACAAGGTAGTGTGTTAGGTCCTTTGCTCTTTATAATCTACATTAATGATTTGCCGAAAATTTGTCCCGAGAAAATTGTATTGTTTGCTGATGACATTTCAGTTATTGTTTCTAATGACAAAATAAATAATTCATATATTAATAAGATAAACACTACCGTTGATAGTATAAGTAATTGGTTGGAGTGTAATAATTTATCAGTAAATGTCTCAAAAACAAAATGCATTCAGTTTAGCAATCAAATGGTGCAAAGACCAACATTGAACATTAAATATAGAGAGCAAACAATTGAAGAAATAGATGAAATTAAATTTTTAGGTTTTATCGTTGATCGCTTCTGCAATTGGAAACCACACGTTAAGAGCTTATGTAGCAGACTTGAAAAGTTCACTTACGCATTAAGGCGACTGAGACGTATAGCAGGAGAAAAGGCTGCACTTGCAGCTTACTATGGATACGTGGTTTCAATTATTGGCTATGGCGTTATTATATGGGGAAACTGCACTGATATAAATCAACCGCTAATCAGTCAAAAGAAATGTGTTAGAGCTCTTTGCGATGTTGGTCCTCTTGAACCATGTCGGCCTCTTTTCAAGAGGCTGCGTTTGTTAACTTTGCCTAGCATTTACATCATGGAAGCATGTGTTTTTGTCGCTACTTATCCTGATTGGTTCAAGAAACCTATGGCAAACCCAAAGTTGAGACCGAGAGATCCTACGAAAATGCTTCTACCGACATGCAGAAGCGCATTATATTCTAAGAATTGTCATATTATGACCATAAAAATATTTAATCATTTACCGCAACGCTTGAGACAAACCACTACCCCGATTTTTAGATTTAAACGAGAGTTGAAACAGTGGTTGATAAATATGTGTTTTTATTCTGTAAAAGATTATTTTAACTATGACACAAAATTACTATTTTAATTGTTGTTTTTTTTTTCACGTTGAAATATTTTAATAAGTTGACATGTTATTATTATATCTTTGTTGTACTGTTTGACATATATCACATAATATTGACATTATTTTCTGGATCTGCATGTATGAAATTTAATTACTATAGTCTTTGAAGTATTGTTGTTATTTGTATTTAGATTTTCTAGTATTTTGGTATGACATGTGTGTAATAATTATTAATTCTGAAATGTTAAATTTTGTGTCTATTGCCTATGTCTTTTCATATAAGTACTTACATTAATATTTTGCATGCCTGATATAGGTGAAATGTGTGAAACTATTTTTCTGTACACTGTAACCTACTGTACCACATTTTAAGCATAATAAAGATTGAGATTGAGATTGAGATTGAGATTGAGAGATAGAAAAAGTTGTCAGACTTCCCCAGTTGATCGTGATTCCACAACCCAAATCACAAGAAGTTTAATAAGAAAAGAGTTTCATATTTTCGAATCAACAGGGAAACGTACACCCAATCTCGAGCGCTTATTTCAAGCACTCATGACAGTCAAGCCCACTTCAACCGAAAATGAGCGTGTTTTCAGCCTAGCTGGAAATGTGTCAAAAATAAAAAAACTGACTTTCGGACGAGTCGATTAATGCTCTGATATTCTTGAAAGCCTATTTTCTAAGACAAAAATAATTTTCTGACTAAAAAATAGTATTAGATTGCTTCTAGGTTACTAGAAGTACCTACCAAATACGACAAAATTATGATTACGGTACAATAACAAAACGCCACAGATTTTAAAATTGTTTAGTTTCATGGTTTTTATAAAAAGACTCGAGAACCCGAGAAAACTCGAGAAATTAGCCTCGAGAATTCTCGAAACTCGAGAAAAAAAAGGTCGAGAAACCAGATACCCTCTCGAGACTTCTTCAGGTGCCACTAACGCACATCGTGCATTCAGATGACTGTCAAACTATGACTGCGGCACTAGGCTAAAGTCACAAAAACTCATATATTATGCGTTCCCGGTAGTGAATGCGTTAATAATTGCATAGAGTTTAATATTAAAAATATGAGAGTCTTTAAGTTTGTTTGTTTGTTGCTCAATCCCGCTTATGAATAGACCATGCATGAGAGCATAGTGTACGTTTACATGAGGTAATTACATATTTAATTGCAGGTACCGAGGAAGGGTCTCAAAGTAAAGGTCATCATCATCTTATTGAGACTGAAAAACGAAGGAATTGCGTCTGCTGCTACGCCCAGCTGAGGATGACATTATCAAGTCGACAGGCAGACAAAAAAGTCAGAAAAACCAAAATGCGATGTGAGAAGTGCAACAAGTGGTTATGCTGGAAGTGTTTTAACCTGTACCATTACACTAACTGAAAGATTGAATTTCGTTTTATATCATATTTTAAATTTAGTTTTATCTCTGATTGAGTGGCGACATTAGGCTTTTGATTATAGAGGTATTATCTATATCATATAGGTGTAGCTATTGGTTAAGTCAGAGTTTCAACCACTAGACGATAGATGATAGCATAAATAAATAGTTTCAAAGACGTCTAATGTGAATCTATTGAACCAGACTGAAGGCTTACTCATTGATTATTATTTACTAAGTTTAAGAATCACGCTACTCAACAAAAGAAGGCACCGTTTTCAAAGTTAAATGAAACAACCTGGGTTCATCATAGAATGAATTTATTCTTCTTTTTGCTGTTTTATATTTTACTTACTTAAACTTAAGTCATTGTAACTAACAAAGGGATTTTAGATATCTGAATAAATGTCATTTATTATTATTATTTCTATGCAAAAACGACCACCACCGCCACGAATAAAACTACTAGAACAATTTACTAGCAAATGCATTACTAAACTATTTTAAAAATTGTTCAGTTAAGATACTTTATCTTAGAGGAAATTAATATTATTCGATTTGATTAAAATCTTGATTAGCGCCTAAATAAAACTTTAAATGATTGGTGAGTGACTGGAGTGGCCAAGGGCGCGGAGGTGGGTCACCCGGTGGCCTTATGGCTCTCTGTCATATTTTCCAGTATCCCTTTATCCTTTTCCCATCTACTTTAAAACTTCTCCTTCTGGTTCACTTATATAAGATGGGATTACAGCGTGTAGCGCAAGAACAATCAGTAAACAATCTTGCTTTCCTTTTTTTATGACAACCTTATATAACGTCTCTAGGATTAACATTAACCAACAATTTTCAATTTCAGGGATAATATTCACGCAATCTCGCCGGGGAGCACCTTTAGTATTTGTTCGGGGTTACAAGTTTTACAAGCAGCGCGTGTTAGGATCCAAGACTAGATGGCAGTGCGCATCTCATCAGAAGGGCTGCAGAGCATCAGTCATGTCGATTGAAAACCGTCTCGTTAGATGCAACAATCACCACAATCATCCACTCCAGTCGTGTTTACCCTTTTTCTGGCAAAAAGAGAATATGAGTTTCAAGCAACAATTTTTTTAAAAACCTCTTTTATGAAAAGGAAAAGGAAAGGTTTCGTGTATGTCAGGACTGTCATACGCCAAATCTTAATGTATGGGTGCGAGGCTTGGACGCTAACGTTGAAGGAAAAGGAGAAGCTTCTTGTTGCCGAGAGAAAGAGCTTCCGTAAGATCTTGGGGCCGACACAGAGGGAAGATGGTTTGAGGATTCGCAAAAACCAAGAGCTGGAAACTGAAAGGAGATCGCACAAGATATGGCGCCTTGGCGTCAAATCGTATCGGAGGCCAAAATCTTCTTAGGGTCACTGAGCCAGCGTAGTAGTAGTAATGTTTTAACGGCTTGCTCTGTTCCTATGTAAGTTTGCTAGTAAATCGTGGTTTAAAAATTTGAAAATAATTACAATACTTAATTTGGTAGTGAAATTCTGGCGGTCCGTCCAGGATCGTCTCCGCAGGAGGGAATTCTTCAACGGTTCATGGTATCGACTTGGAACTTGGTACGAATGTATGTAATTTTAATGACAATGCATCTTGACGCTACAAAAAAATGCACAGTCTAAAAAAAAAACTTATTAAAAGCTGAACAAGTCTTGTTATATTTTAATTTTCTTCGTAGTCAACTTCCATAATATAACCATTTTTATGCCGTTTTATGCCGTTCTTGCCAAATACCTAAATTCGATAATGTTACGAGCCGTAGGGTTCGTTAGATAGATAATACGCCTTTAACGTAAAACTATTTTAATTGAACAAAAAGGAATCTCTTTCAACACTAAACTTATTCGGTTAAATCACTTAGTAATCACTTTGATCTCTCTTCGATGTTTATCTCTCGGTATCTTTTCGAAAACTCCCTTTGTCGCAACGGCGTCTGACTTATATAGGTCCAGTGAATCGGTCCACAAAGTTCGAGAACATTCCAGCTAGAACTCTCTGGCATATACGTCTAGAATATTCCGGAAACAGGATCATCTGCCTGTCTCTTTCACGAGTACGCTATGCTATCTCGCTCGCACACTTTCTAGAATGTTCCGGGAACACGATCATCTGTCTCTCTCGCACATATAGGCTATCCTTGTCACACACCTTCTAGAACGTTCCGGAAACAAGATAGTCTGTCTCTTTCACACATATAGGCTATCCTTGTCACACACCTTCTAGATTGTTCCGGAACAAGATCGTCTATCTCTTTCACACATATAGGCTATCCTTGTCAAACACCTTCTAGAATGTTCCGGAAACAAGATCGCCTGTCTCTCTCACACATATAGGCTATCCTTGTCACACACCTTCTAGAATGTTCCAGAGACAGATGGACTGTAACTTGGCCTGAAACGGCCTGAAAACGGGTTTTCAGGAAATGGTGCCCTGAAACGGCCTGAAAACATGTTTCAGCCTGCTGAAAATAATGCTAACTTGGGGTAATTTCTGATTTACCGTTATGTGTTAGGACTTCTTCCAGAACGGTCTGAAATCAGATTTCAGCCTGCTGAAAACGACTGCAAGTGCTACTTATTTCATAAAAATGTTTTTGCGGGTTTCTCGTTGACCCATCTCCGTAACAATAATATAAGGTTCATCAGGCTATCAGTTGGTCTTCTCAATCTAACCTATGACCCTTTAGTTACAAAGTACATCTCGGCCGAGAAACTACTAATCTTTACAGCTTTATTTTTACGAGTATAACGCATCTCACTTCATATTTTGACGTGAGCTTCGTTTTGCTCGGCCCGTCAACTATACTGTTGGCAACTGATAGTGAACAAAACCAATTAAATAATAAATAATAACCAGAAAAGGTAAGATATAGTGTGTCTCTAAAGCCAACTTCAAAACTAAGATATCTAGTAAGCAAATTTTTATTACGGTCAAAATTAAAGTAGCTTAATATAATAGTTTATGAGCTGCACTATCATCCGTCTCAGTTTTGGCGTTAGTTTTAGGTTTTAAAGTAATCGCTATAAAATACAGAAATTTTAATTGCACAGAGACACAAAAGTACATTGATGAGCAAAAAAGGGACAGTTTTCATAAAGGACTCCAAGTGACCCTTTACTTTTGTTTGTCAGTTTATTACAAAGACATCTAAACTTGAAAATGTGAAAATTATTTTAAACAAAACGCTAGAAGTGTAAACTGTCATGGAAATAAATACTAATACGACGAACTAACACAGGTAAAAATGTGTTATAACTCTAAAATTCAATAAAACGTGTATATTTGTATTTATATTCAGAACATTTTTTTTTAGAATATTTCAAAGCTTAAAAAAACACATTTATTGCATAGACTTATGCTTACATTAAGTATTGAGAAGTTTCTAGAACTTTTCTCTCTGAGACATTTTTTATACTTAATGTAATCAGTACTGCATTAAACTAATCTTTATTTATTTTCAGAAGCAACATTCGCGATCTCACCTCGTGGGGCTCCCGTGCTGTGCATATCTGGCCACCATTTTGGGAAGCACCGTACTGACGGCTACAAAACAAGATGGCGGTGTCGATTCTACAAGACGGCCTTGTGTCGCGCGGTCGTATTCACGAACTTCAAAAACGAAATCGTTACTTACAAAAGTTACCACACACACCCTCGTAAACCTTTGTTTTAAATTGGATATTATATTATGACAATTATCGTTTTGCTAATAAATAATGCAGGAATGCAGCTAAAATGTATTTAGCAAATGACATATGGAGCTCTCAGAGAAGGATGACCGTTACGATTGCAGCAGTGTTGTGTATGCCTATATGTGCCAACTAACATTACGCAACAAAACAAGTGCCGATCTGTCGTGCCGCCACAGTGTAACACTACTTAGTACCTACTGTCATCCGTTAGAAGGCTCGTAATACAACTTGTAATTTTTCTACTTTGGCGTTTGCCTTTACATTTGTCTGTCTTGATCTTAATAACGCAATAGGTACGGAATCTTATTTTAAGCTCTACCTGTGACCAGTAACAGTATACATTTTTTAATCTTGTACTCCATTGAATAAATAAGGTAAAACGTTACATACTAAAAATTTAGAGTTAGTAAATTATTTAATTCTTTAAATCATTGGTGGTTTTACTCAAGAACTGAAATTGATTTACTAATGTGAAATGTTTGTATTTTGTACTTATTAGGATTTGGTTCGACTTTTCTTCTACCTCTCGACCCTTTTCACAGTAGGCAGCGAGTTTTTCAAATTAGTAAAGAAAAAAATAATTATAAGTAAAGAGGATTTATAGAATACACTATCCAGGTAAGAACCTGTGTGGCGGAGACCGGTGCCCGAACTAGGGCAACTTGTAAGTCAGGTCACCAGGCCTCAGACTTCTGGACAACTATATAACCACAGTAAATGTTTTCCAATTACATTGCAGGATAATTTAGGTGCAACAAAATAAATTAATACATTATAAATGCAAGCAACTACATGAATAGAAGAATAACAAAAATAAAATGTCAAAAAAGATCAAACTGGTGTAGAGGTATCTGACTATTTGAGCTCCAATCTAGAAATTCTTACAAAAAACTGCTTTTTCCCAGAAGGAGAAACAGAAGTAAAAGCAGAAACAGAAGCAAAACCAGAAATTTTTACTACAGATCGTGGTACTAGAGTGATGCTTTTTAAAGGCTACAAATACACTGTACACCGCACCCGATTCGACAGGATTCGCTGGCAATGTCGAAGAGGCTGCCAAGCCTCCGTCCACACCTTCGGGGCCGTAGTTGTCCGATACCGAGACAATCACAACCACTAACGATTTGTACAGTAGGAAAATTATGGCGTTATATAAGTATTATTCATTGACGCCTGTAAACAAGCCATCAGTATTATATTTCACCATTTGATTTCTGACAACACATCATTTATACTATGTTTAGTTAGAGCAATTTATACTTCTGTGCCTGATTTTACTTTTTATTTACGTAGCCTTTAGTTCGAGCATTAAAGCAACCGGTCAGGCCAATTGTCCTTTACATATTATTATTATGCCAATTAGTGTTTGCAAAAATATGTTTATGTGGATGACGTGGTACGTACGACCTGGTCAAAAAGTGCATTTGTATTGTCATTACCAAAGCGTTCTTACGTCTCCTGCCTAATGTGACCGGTTTTTTTAGAATGTGTACTAAACTCATGACGCCTCCGGTTCCAAAACTCTGAGCATAAAAATTATTAAATGTAATTTGTACACGCTGTAATCTGCTTGTTCATTTTGTTCATCTAGAATATTGTCTACAGTTTAACCTACTTACTTATGAACTGAATCTTGTTTATTTTATTCTTTCGTGCTCATTGTTTACTCAACCGTGCAATTTGTTGCTACCCTTAAGCAGCGAGGTACTTGCAAGCGCTCAAACAACAACAAGACAACACAAGCATTCAAATCCTTCACATAAACCTATAATAAATATTAACTGCCCCACTCCCGTATAAAATACAGCGGTATAACCACAGAACTAACAATTAGGTGTTACAAAGAATATTTTTCTGCGTGGATCTGATGAATGACGGTTTGACTGAGGTTCGGCGTAATGGGGAAAAACCAAAAAAAAGACTGCTTGCAAAAAATATTAAACGTTATTGCAGTTGTTTTTTTCGTAATAATCGTTTTTTTTTATTTTTATTCTTATTAATTTTACGTTGCGAAAAGTGGTCACATCCATAGCTTAGTTGGTATTCTTTCTGTAGAACAATTCTGCCGTGCTCAAGCTAAAAGGCGGCTAAGTGACAAAACCAACTTTTGAGTAAACGGCGAAAAACGTCACAAAAATTTCAAATCGATGCTGGTCAATTTCTTTAAATCTTTAGCTATGTTGTCATATACCAAACGGTAGATCTTTTTTTAATTTATGATTTGATTTTAGTCACTCTTGTTATATTATAGTTTTTGTGCCACTAAAAGTCATTTTTTCCTTTATAGTTATGAAAATAAAATAAAATCCTTTTTACATTGCAGTACAAAAAGGCGGTTATCGGATCTTAACTGCTTTATAGACATGTATTTTTTGTTAATGATATAGGAATTGTTTTGAAATAGATAGTTAACTACAATTACGTAACTAGAAAACAGTTATCTGTTTTAGTGGCATTTTAATCTAGGTTAGTGAGTATAATTGTTGACCCAGTCCATAACTATAAAGCGGCAAAGGGCACATTGCCGCCTTTTAAACTAATTCACTGTTTCTTGTTTACTTTCCGATATACTGGAACATAGCTTAAAAGCGGTTAACTTACAAACCTTTTGGCGCCACTGCTTTTTAGTCTTGTACGAGTCCCAATATTTTTTTAAGAATCCTGCAAAATTGGCCGTAACTACAAATTCAAATAAACATTTTACTGTGAATTATTCGTTTATTTCGATGTAAAATCGACATTCAAATAGCTCGTCATTGCTACCATAGTTAATACTTCATTGTGATATTAAAATAGAACAAATATGGCACACTGCGCAAAAATCAAAAAGATAGTTACAATCTCAAAAAAAAGCAACTTAGTCACAGTAATTTAGAATTATGTCCATTTGAATAAACCTCACCTGCCCGTGGTGCACCCTGCTAGCAACTGACGAGGCTCTGGTGACCGACAGATGGCGGAATAACCATCCAAAAGCAAGTAGGCAAAATTAAGTAGGCCAGCAACGGGCAGCAGCGTTGCTGGTGCAAGTGGCCTAATTCTGCGATCACCAACCCGCCTGCCCAGCGTGGTGATTATGGGCAAAACCTTTTATGGTAGCACAACCATTACCCCGGCCCCCAGTTCTCGGCAGCCCTACTATTCCTGGTTACGGTAGGGCGGGGGGTGCTAAGAATTACGGAGATACGGACGGCTACCAAAACAAACGACTTTACCTGACTACCTATAACGGACGTAATGTGAGGAATGACGATAGGATCGCAGAACTCGAAGTGGAATTAGGTCACATCAACTGGCATATCTTGGGTTTGTCGGAGGTCCGTAGAGACGGAGAGGATACGATAACCTTAAGCTCCGGTAACCTATTCTACTTTCGGGAGGGCGAACAGCAGTCCCAAGGTGGAGTCGGCTTCCTTATCAATAAAGCTCTCTGTAACAACGTTGTGGAGATCGGTAGCGTGTCGGCAAGGGTAGCATACCTTGTACCTAAGTTGACTGACAGGTACTCCTTGAAAGTTATACAAGTATACGCGCCGACCTCGGCATACTCCGACGACGAAGTGGAAGCTATGTATGAGGACATAAGTAAAGCCATGCATAGCACCACTAGAACACATTACAGCGTTGTTATGGGAGACCTCAACGCTAAGGTGGGAGTACAGGCATGTGACGATTCGATTATCGGACCGCACGGATTTGGAGTTAGAAACCACAGGGGCACATGTTGGTCAGCTTCCTGGAAAGCCAAAAGCTTTTTCTAATAAATTATTTCTTTAAGAAGGGGCCTCACAGGAAGTGGACTTGGAGAAGCCCCGACGGAAAGACGCGAAATGAGATCGATTTTATCATGACGGATACAAAGCATATATTCAGGGATATCTCAGTGATCAACAGGTTTAACACAGGCAGTGATCACCGACTTGTTCGAGGCACTCTGAATATACGTCATAAGCTGGAGAGAGTCCGCATGGTGAGATCTGTTTTGCGTCCAACACAACTCTTGTTGATTTGTTGGAAACCACCGACGATGTTGATAAAGAGGCCGACCAGTTGGTGAGGACGATTCGGGATGTGGGAACAAAGTGTTTCCCAAAGCAGCGAAGTGTATAGCAGTCTAAACTCTCTCGCGAGACTAGAACTCATGAGGCGGCGACGAGAAATGGCGGCAAAGACTGTTTTGTTAGGTGAAAAAGAGCTCTCCAAGCATGTTAGAAAGCTGATAAGGCGAGATCTCCGTAGCTCCAATACTCGCTCTATTATGGAGGCAATAGAGCGCAACCGGGGATCGAAAGTCTTTATGCAGCAACTTGGAAGGAGCAACCTAATGAAACTAAAAACTGCAAATGGCCAAACCATCTCCTCTAAGCCGGAAATCCTCGCCGAGATTGAGAGCTTTTATGGACAGCTGTATGCTTTCCATGCTGCACAGCCTCTTCCCGATCCAAATCACATCAGAGCCTCACTAACACGCCACTACAGATAATTATCCCGGACGTCGAAATGAGCGAGATTAGGATTGCCCTGGGGCAGCTTAAAAACAACAAAGATCCGGGTGAAGACGGAATTAGAAGACGGAAGACGGAATATTAAGTATGCGTATTGTTGGTCGAAGTTGCAAAATGTCAGCTCAATCGGTAACCAGGAAGTGGGTCAAATTTAACGAACAAGATACATACCTACATAGCCAGTCACATGCTTTGTGCAACCACGGTTGCCAATTTATTTATTTATTTCAATCATATTTATTCCTTAAGTCAGTAATGACCTTGTTTGAAATCACTTGTCAATAAATGATAGTAATTGGAAAAAAGGCACGTGAGTGGCTAATTGTAATATATGTACATACTCTACTAGTCAACCGAGTACATTACAAATCTTGTAAAACTAATTCTAATTCTGCGATTACACAAAAAGAAAATATGTAACTTACAGACCTCATAATATGTTTATTGGCCATAATGTTATTTGGTGGGAATGCGTCGCCGCCCGCCCGCGAAACGTCTTCCTACACTAAGATCTTACTGCACATTGACACATCTACTTCTTTATTATGGTAAGTTTTCTGGTTTAGCGAGGGTACAGAAGAAAGAGGCAGGCGTAGTTAGCTGCATTTTAGTCATGTATTGTAGAATAGCCCCCTTTTAGTTATGCAAACAATTAAATAAAATATGTCGTTTACTTTGCGCACGGACCAATGCCGCTTTCAACCGTAGGTTTTTTACTGGAAATTGTGGCATGAATACAGGACTAAAAGGCGGCAATGTGATTTTAACTGCTTTTTAGTGATGCATTGTCGTATAATCGCCTTGTAGTCAGGTATCAGCAAAGTATTTTATTCAATGAAACCTAGTTAAATAGCGGTTAAAGACGTTTAGCCGCCTTTTAGTGTACCCAAAAATAATAACCGCTTTTAAGTTTAGCATTTATAATAAAAATGGAAAAACAATCCAAACGTTAAAGTACTTTAGTAGCTTTTTAGTTAAGTAAAGTGGTTTAGTCGCCTTTAAGCATAGCAAAGTCCATTTTTTATGTATTTAACCGCTTTTTTTGAAAAATTATTTTCGAAACGGTAAAAGATAGAAAAACCGTTCCTAGACAGATCGATAGAGATTTTTTTTCTAAGCAGAATGGTATTGAAAAGTCGAAATTGACCAAATGTCACTTAGCCGCCTTTTAGCTTGAGCACGGCAGAATTGCGATATTGATGTTTATTATTAATTTTTTTCAGAGGCAGAATTTACACATTCGTCTCGAGGGGCGATCGTTCTATGTGTCTCTGGGCGGAAGTTCAGGCGGCACCGCGGCGATGGTTTTAAGGTGCGCTGGCGCTGCTGTTACAACCATATCACCAACTGCAAAGCCGCCATACTCACATATAAGAACGTCATCATCAGACACAATGACAACCATAACCATGTAGAAGATAACGAGGTTGCTTGAAATGTTGCTTTCATTGATGCCAAATTATTATTTTCTAAACGTAACATTGCTTTTATGTATTTCGTATTGTTAATAATTTTGTATTTGTTGTTGTTTTAATTTTATACATATTGGAAATAAATCTTCTTCTTTCTAACTTTCATAAACCAATAAATCGGTGTAAGCCTCCTTCAAGTTCCTTCACTTCTTCCTGTTTTGGGGCACTGAGGGTCTGGATCTTCTCTGCTAAAAACAGACACGTGAACGCGTGACGGTTGTTTTCGTAATTTTACCGTTAAAAACGGTCGTGGGGTGCGCGCCCACTCGAGGGTCATGAGGGCGGCTGCAATGTACGTTCAAAACCCCGTTATACAGCTTACGATCCGCGCAGATAGGACACTCCAACAGTGTATCTGACGATGCCTTTTTCTGGCTTGTCATCGATATGGAATGTGGCTCGTTTAGACAAAGACAAATAAAAATAAAATAATTAAAAACACAATTATACAGAAATAGCGTAGATAACGTTGATCTAAAAGCAACTGCTATGATAAGTACTTTAAGCCATGGATGATATTTACTTGGGTTACCACTCGCTTTTCATGTAGAAATCCAAAGCAATCGGAATCTGTGAAGCCCGTGGTTTGTTCATTCCTATTTCCATTGTTTGGGACATTGGCCAAATGTCCAGATTCAAACACTATTGTCACATGAAGTACGAGTCCAAAAGCAATATACAGGCTGTTCTGAAAATCAACGATAACCTGCTACCGGGCAAAAAGTCAAGTGGTACCAGTTGCGGAAAATTTAAGCGATAATAGCACATAACATATCACTTTTAGTATTAAATAGGTTATATATTGTCGAAGAAATGTCGAAAAAATTATTTGCTATATTATTACTAAGTGCCATGGATTTTTCCTTATTTTTCCGGAACTGTTATAAATTGGCCTCTCGCCCGGTACCAGGTTATTGTTGAGTTTTGGGGCATCCTGTAAAACTTACTTCTTTATTGCCTCCCCACATGATCGGCAAAAGCCGATATCGTGTCGATAGATGTGAGACCCTTAGGTATACTTACTGAACAATGTTCAAGTCAAATCAAATAATATTTATTTGTAGGAATACGGCTACCTACACGGTCTTAATATTATGCAAATATAGGTACATGCGTATTCAACTTGAATGCAGGTGTACAAATTTTCAATGTCAAATTATAATACATGTACTTATTATATTCTAATGTCAAATTTATAATATTACGATATCAAGTCGCAATTATACTTATATTAAGCCAAATACTATAAGTAGAAACATTTTTCTTTATTTATTTATTTATTTATTTATTAGGACCTTCAACAACAAGTACACTTTTTCATATGCTTAAAAGATACATGTACAAATTAAAACTAAGTGCCTCATCACTTACAGAAGGACACCGCATGCACTAATATCTAACAATTGATTATAACAATATTTGCCATTAGCTCCAAATTACATTGGGTAAAAATAGAAAAAGAAGTAAAAAAGCGGAAAACTAAATTTTCCCTAAGATGTACCTAAACATAAAATTAAAATAATATCTAAGTTACAATGCTTTTAAATAACGATTTTATATACGGAAAGCTCGATGAGTTAAGGTCGATATTATGTTGGTGTTTCTGGTAAATCGCGAACATACGCGAGAGTGGACAATGCAACTTTAAATTAGAAAGATGCCTACCTACACTAAATAACTTAATAACAATACATGCCCTGGGGATCTTAGACGGTACACGGAATTTGATTTTCTGTAGTAAATCAGGACAGTCCAGAGCGCCAGTCACAACTTTCTTCAGAAATACTAAGTCAATCATGTCTCTCCTGTCTGCCAGTGAACTAATTTTAAAGTATTTCAGACGTGAATGATAGCTTCTAAGTACCCTTGTTTTTTTGCAGCTGCGTGTTAAATGCGTAACAAACCTTTTTTGGACCTTTTCAATTCTGTTTATATTAGTGAAATAACAAGGGGACCAGACTACGCTGCAATATTCCAGATTGCTTCGGACCAAGGAATTATACAAAATTGACTTAGTAACAGTATTTTTAAAATTTTTGCACTCCCGGAGAACAAAGCCTTTTTTTTTTTTTTTTTTTTTTTTTTTTTTTTTTTTTTTTTTTTTTTTTTGGTGTGGAAAATGCACCTTATGCATCGTCACCGTTCGGGGAAACGGAGGTATGTGGGGCTCTCCCCTACGGGCCTACCCACTAAAAACCACACGGATTCCCTCGTTTGCCATTGTGAACGCCACGGGAGCGATATGTGTCACCGCAACGCCCACTGGCCGCCCCGGGATGGGGCTCCTCTGTCGACACCGTGCAATGCGGGCTCGGCACTCCCCGGCCTCCCCCGCTGGTGAAGGATTGTTTAAAGAGGTTTACTCCTCGTGGCTTCCGCAGATGCCCACGTTCCCGGCAAGCCGGGGTTACGTGCCCTCACGTTAGCTTCCGCGCCCTCATGTCCTGCTCTGAAAGCAGAGCGGAACCGAGGGCACGGTCGCTTCCGCCCACCAGGCTCCCCCTCGCCTTTCCCTGTCCGACCAACAGAGCAGGTACTCAGTTCGGGTTCGCCGACGTCAAAGGCGCCCGCCCAAGGGCGGGACGCCGTCCTCAATGCGGACCCATAAATGGGCCCGATACCCCTCCCCCCCGGTGTGTCGGCAAACCCCCACAGGCCATGGGCCCAACCGCTACTCTTCTCCCCCTTAACCACCAGGGTTAACAGAGGAGAACCGAAGCGGTCGTGCAGCCCAGACCATGCAGTCGTTGGCATGATGGCCCGGGCACATGTGGAGATTGCCGAAACCCCCCTCCCCCCCAGTCAGTCAGTCAACCCCGACAGGCCATGGGCCCATCCGCTACTCTTCTCCCCCTTAACCACCAGGGTTAACAGGGGAGAACCGTAACGGTCGTGCAGCCTGAACCATGCCTTAGCGGTAGCTTGGTGCAGGCACATGTGAAGATTGCTGACCGAACCCCCTCCCCCCCAAGTCGGATATTAGCCACCGGTAAGATAATGTACGAATACATTAGCTTACCGTTGTTGCCCAGGGTGCACCGTCCCAGGCGTTACCCTTCCCCACCCCATGAGGCCTACGCCTCGGATAGAAGGGAGTGGTAACGCCCGGGCACTCGAGGAGGTTTCCGACATCGCACCCCGGAGAACAAAGCCTAGCATTCTTGATGCTTTGAGAATGACATCATCAATGTGTTCATTGAAATTTAACTTAGAGTCGAATTTTACACCAAGATCCTTTATACTTTTTACCTCTTCAAGTGCTACACCGTTTAAGTAATACTCAGAATGGACAATATTTTTATTTCTTGTAAATTTTATATGCTTGCACTTACTTATATTTAATGCCATTTTATTCTTGGTACACCAGACCGTCAGCCTATTAAGGTCGCTTTGAAGTGCCAATGAATCCGAGAACTGCCTAATCCTTGATACTATCTTTAAGTCATCTGCGAATAAATATATTTTAGAATTCTGGAAACATTGGCTTATATCATTGATGAAAATTATAAAAAGGTAGGGACCAAGATGTGACCCTTGCGGTATGCCAGATGAAGCCGTATATGATTTAGAACTGCTCCCATCGACCACAACCCGGAGATTACGTCCACAAAGATAGGACTCAAACCAGCCCAACAAAGGATTCGATATACCATATAGCCGCAGTTTATTGACAAGCACTCTATGATTCACTGTGTCAAAAGCCTTGCTAAAGTCGGTATAAACTGCATCAACTTGTACACGCTCGTCAACGCATTCAACAAGATCTTCAACGTATGTTACAAGATTCGTTCCACAGGATCTATTTTTCATGAAACCGTGTTGACTGTTTACTAGTAATTGGGAAATGTGCCAGGTAAGGATTGGACAAATTAATGCTTCAAACACCTTAGCTAGTACTGATAAAATTGCAATGGGTCTGTAATTATTTACTAAAGATCGATTTCCAGCTTTAAAGACTGGAACTATTTTAGTATCTTTCCATGCAGTTGGAAATATCCCAAATTCGATAGATTTATTAAAAATATAGGTTAATGGAAAGGATAAGCTATCAGCATTCTTAACAAGAAACAGCGGAGGTATACCATCAGCACCGGCGCCTTTAGTGATATCTAGCTGTTTCAAAACTTTTTTAACCTGGCTTTCTACGAAGATAATACTGCTGAGATCGCTGTTATTTATATCACATAAGTCATTATGGTATGAGTTGTAAGCATTAGCGCTATTATCCTGATAAACGCTTGAAAAGTGCGTCGCGAACAAATCGCAAATCACATCAACCTTGTCACTCAAAACCGCACCATCTGACATTAAATCCGGGTAGTTGCTGGTATTACCTCTCTTCATTTTTAAGTAGCTCCAAAAATATTTTGGATTCGTTGCAATCTTGGACTCTACAGAAGCAATATACGAATTATAACAACTTAAGGTCATTTTGTCGCATCTCTTTTTAAGTAACTTAAATGAAAGATCATCCATAGGATTTCCGTACTTGTTCAATCTGATTCTAATTTTGTTTTGGAGCCATTATTTAAATTTTACTTTTAATAAAATCATATTTTCTGGTTTAAGGTCTACAGGCAAATTGTTATACCTACAGGAGAATAAGTACACATATTATAACAAGTTTTCTTGTAGATAGCAGATCGGCAGGGAGGCTGGTAAAGGTTCATATATTAGCCCCTTGTCTTGTGTCTCTTCTACTTGTCTCACTAGCACTACGAAGTGTAAAGTAGTGTGGGTTTTCCTTGACAAAGAGGCACGCGTCCCTTATGTACAAACATGGTAGCGGGAGTAAGTATTTTTTTTGTGTTTCGTGAACAGTAGCTAATTATAGTTTTTTTTAGAAGCTGTCTACGTAAAAACAAACAAGGGCGGTCAGGCGCTGATCTTCAATGGCTACAAATATCACAAGCATCGTTGCCAAGGGGAAAAAATCAGATGGCATTGTGGTACAGATCAAAGATTCGGGTGTCCAGCCATAGTGTTTACACTGAACGACGAAATTGTGAAATGCAACAGAGAACACAATCATACTCCGGTGTACCCCAATAGGATGAGTCGTCAACTGAACAGGAATGGTCCGTTACAGAACCCAAAACCACAATAAGACGTAACATGTTTTGTTGTAGATACGTAGGAGTTTATTTTAACAGTTGAGACGTTATTTTAATAATCACTCTGTATTGAAACTACAACTTTGGACCTTTATTGATGAAATGATGAATGTGCTCAGTAATACACTCGAATTTAATCATAAATACCTGCTAAGCTTTTGTTAACTTGACATATTTAGGTTTTCTTTGAATGATCAGTGTGACATTTTTCTGTACCTGGCACAGGCCTTTTGGCTTAATTTTTGTGGCTTTTAAGTTAGTTATTAAGTTTTTGCAGCTCGGCAATTTTTGTTTTGTTCCGCAAAATAATGCCTATGTCCAACAGTGGCCTACTGTTGAAATGATAATGATGATGATGAAACAGTACAACGGTTTTTTTTATTAACACTATATAATGAACTGAAACAATTACTTTGCTCACCCGCGGCCTTAACGACCTTTTTCAGTAAGGTCGCGGGTGAGCAAAGTAACGCCTGATTCAATAAATAACTCTATGTAATTATGCTCCGTTGATGAGAGCATCAGTTCCCATACTTTTTTTTCTCATAGACCACTTTTTAAAAATTTAGCTGGTTCGGGTGGACCCCTTGCAGCTACATTTGTAACATATTCCCAAAACTCGACAAAAATGTGAAGATTGGATCTAAATCTAAATCCCGTCGAGTCTCCCGTGGACCACTTTGGGAATCAATGATGTAGAGCGTCCCATTCACATTATATAGTGTCATTAAAGGGCAAATGACAGAAAAACACAATGTGCTTAGACCAAAACACAAAAAAAGCTGAACTTCAAAACTTAACTAGAAAGATTGTAGTGCAATACATATGTTTAAAGTACACTTTAGTACAGCAACCTACTTGAAATTGTGAGGCGTTTGACGTTTTCTTCACAACAAAATTAAACGTTGCAATCGAAGAAAGAATTTGCAATCGAAGTATTACAAAAAAACCGGCCAAGTGCGAGTCGGACTCGCGCACGTAGGGTTCCGTACAATTATCTACAAAAATCACGTTTAAATATTTTTTTATTTTAATTTAATGATTTATTTTTAAAGTCAATATATAATTAAATATTCTGTGAATATTTCAAGCGTCTACCTGTTGCCGTTATCAATATCGAGCAAAAACGAGCAAAAAAATCACGTTTTTTGTATGGGAGCCCCCTTAAATATTTATTTTATTCCATTTTTTAGTATTTGTTGTTATAGCGGCAAACAGACAGATAGACAGACGGACGGACAGCGGAGCCTCAGTAATAGGGTTCCCGTTTTTACCCTTTGGGTACGGAACCCTAAAAACGTATTTATTGCTCTCATTGCAACGATGTTATGGTAGCTATATATAACTCATGCATATATATAACTCATGCACATTTCTGATTCCACACGGAAATATACATACCTACCTAGTCTTGGGACTTCGTTTTTGTTTTTATGAGTTTAGTATTTTTTTCATAATACTCATAACTTAACGCATTTATACTTGTATTAAGACCTTTTGGCATTCAATCTTTAATGCTTATAATCTATGTAGTTTTTATGTACGTAATTATAGTTTAAAATTTTGTGCAGTAGGGAATAGCGAATATAGCTGTAAGTCATACGTTGAAGCTGTTTTATACAGTCAAGACAAGCTATTTAGTCGTATGTGCATCGTCCTTGCGAACTATAATAAAATATGCTATGCTTTTTGATCTATCATTTCAGAAAAAAACATTCCTTGAAAAAATACACGCATTTTTTAATGAAGTGTGAGGCCAAACGACCGTACTTTTTTTTAGTTCCTTCGCGTAGTCGCGTATTTCCGCTCGCGTAATTTTGATTTCATAGAAAAGTTCTATTTGTGAAAACTCATTTTGCGTCACCGAGTGGCATTATAAACTGAAATTTTGTATAAAACCGCAAGCAGCAGAAACTACGCGACCGAAAATACGCTCGTTACTTAAAAAATCTCTGCTCTAAACTAAAACCTCTCGCTGCTCTGCATCCACGCATCCACGATCACGGAGATGCGTTTGGTTTCAGTTGCCTTTGTTGACGTCCGCAAAGTAACGCGTATATTGATCATAATAGTAACGTTATTCTCAAAAAACTTTTGCAGGACCCCTGTTTCTAGACACCACAAGAGGCGGCCAAATCCTATTCTACCAAGGATATAAGTACCATCGGAAGCACCATTATGGTCACAAATCTTCATGGAACTGTGCTACGTGCAAACGGTTCGGCTGTGGAGCTGCGGTGTTCACCATTGATGATAAAGTTGTCAAAATTACCAGATTACACAACCATTCGCCTTTGTTCACTGATAGCTGTATAAGGAAATTGCAAGACCGGGTTAATTTGAGAAAGGCAATAAATAGTGTCATAACTATTTCCAACGTCAAGAGCGAAAGGCGCACGATGACTCCGAGAGCGACTTCTATGCTCAGTAATATAAACATTACGAATGTAAAAAGTGAGAGACGTGTGCCAGCACGGGCTTGCTCTAAAGGCGTGCGATACGATTGGGACACGAAGTTCTCGGATTTGGACTAAATAATCGACCAAATTTGAGCCAGACTCATGCACGAAGGGTTTCGTGCCGCAGTTGGCGTTAGGGGCCAACTAAAAACTACGACACACAATTTTTTTGAAAAGCCGTGGTAGGCTAGTGGTTTGGCCTCCCAAGCAGCAGAGGGTCGTGGATTCGAGCCCCGGCACGCACCTTTTTAGCAAGCGTGCTCCATGGTAGGCCTCATCTTCGCTTTCCATCAGGCGTGATTGTGGTCAAACGCAAGCCTATATTGTATATAAAAAATATACATATTTACACACACACACGCCACAATTACGCCTGATGGAAAGCGAAGATGAGCCCTACGATGGAGCAAGCTTGCCTAGTACAGTAGCCGGCCATAAATATTACACACGGTCTTTGAAAAAAGACTCGGCGAATGTCGGACATTTACAGTATTTTTCCAACGACCGATGCGTTTTTTTGTGTGTGTTTTTTTTTTGTGTGTGTGTGTAACACATCGGTCTTTGGAAAAAGACTGCAAATGTCCGACATTTCCCGAGTCTTTTTTCAAAGACCGTGTGCAATCTGTATGGCTGGGTACTGTAAATGCTCTTTCATTTCATTATTTATACCATAGGCTAGGATGATGATGATGATGTTGAACTTTCTTGAACTGTAACGCGGTTGCGGATCAACTAGGAAAATACGAGTAGGTTGTGGTTTGTTGATTTCCTTAAAGTAACGCAGGAACATTGATTACTTACGAATTAAGAATGATTATTTTTAGAACCCGAAAATTTGTTCGGGTGTTACAGATCTCTTAAACGTGTGACGTTATTTAGGAATGATCCCTTTGTTATCCTAGCCTAGTCCTACTGCGCCCTCTTCTCAGAATGTGAATACTTGGGCCCAGCGCGGATTGGAAACTTCACACACACCATTGAATTTATTCTCAGGTGTGTGCAGGTTACGGACCTTAATGATTAATGTACTGTACGAACCCTCTCTTATTTTAACTTTAATTATTTTTTATAACGTTTAATCTTTGCTTTTTTTGCTATGGAAATTTGATCAATAAATTAACATGTCAGTTCCAGCAGGCCTAAACTGTACAAAAGTAACAACCAAGCAAATTTAATGTGAAAGGACTCGAGCCAAGACACACGACATGCCTTCCAAAGCAGAACACTAGGGACTGCCATTTATAGGGTTCCGTACCTAAAGGGTAAAAACGGGACCCTATTTCTGAGACTTCGCTGTCCGTCCGTCGGTCCGTCTGTCTCACAAACCGTGGTAGTTAGACAGTTGAAATTTTCACAGATTTCGGTTGCCGCTATAACAACAAATATTAAAAATCAGAATAAAATAAATATTTAAGGGGGCTCCCATACAGCAAACGTAATTTTTTTGCTTGTTTTTGCTCGATATTGATAACGGCAACAGGTCTACCTGACGCGAAAAGGAATATTTAGTTATATATTCACTTTAAAAATAAATAAATAAATTAAAATAAAACAAATAAATATTTGGTGTTTATAAATATTTGGTGTTAATAACGACCGCTTTAGCTTAGTTGGTAGTGACCCTGCCTACGAAGCAAGAGGTCCTGGGTTCGAATCCCGGTAAGGGCATTTATTTGTGTGATGAGCACGAATATTTGTTCCTGAGTTATGGATGTTTTCTATGTATTTAAGTATTTATTTATTTATATAAGTATGTTTATCGTCGTCTAGTACCCATAGTACAAGCTTTGCTTAGTTTGGGACTAGGTCGATTGGTGTGAATTGTCCCATGATATATCTTTTTTTGATATTTTTTTAAATGTTTGTTTGTTAAAGTGGCTCCCATACAGCAAACGTCGATTTTGTAGATAATGGTACGGAATAACGGAACCCTTCGTGCGCGAGTCCGACTCGCACTTGATCGGTTTTTTAGATATAATAATGCTTAAATTTTTATGTTAGCCAATTCTTTATTTTCAAGGTCAATTTTAATTTTGACTATTAATTTTTTCCTGACTTGGCAATTTCTGTCGTAATATTAATTTTTAATTAAGTATAATTTTCATTTTGATTAAGTACATTATTACATTTGGTTATTTTACTAGCAATATCGAGATCTATGTCATCTTGAAAAAATAAAATTTCAACATTTCATAAATTTTCCAATAGATTTAGTATAACATTTTGTATTCGGATTTAAATGATTAAAAATTGAAATACAAATTTTTTTTACTTATAACATTTTTATTTCAATACCTTGCTACTCGATCCTCGAATTCATCGAATCAGTTTAAAAGTACCCATGTCCAATATATTTCAGGGCCTATCTTCGAGGAAACCCAGCGAGGCGGTCGAAAGCTGTTTTACCAAGGGTACAAGTACCATCGCAAACGGCACTACGGGCGTAAGATAGTGTGGCACTGTGGTACGCACCAGCACAAGGGATGTCTCGGTACTGTCACGACCTTCGACGACGTGGTTGTGAAAAAAAACAATACACACAATCATTACTGTTTTAATATACCGACTGGATACTTTTGAGCTGGCCATTGGAGATAATAAAATAAATGAATATCATGAAAAAATTGATACCAATTGATCTAGCCCACGGATAAACATACTAATAGAAACAAATACATAACTTAAAACGTCCAAGACTTGAGAACTCGTATTTTTCACACGCATATCTGCCCCGACCGGGGTATTGAACTCAGGATCTTCAAGGGTCATTTTCGGTTGTCTTAGGCTGCGTATCCACCGGAGCTGTGCGAGGATGCGTTGCGAGGGATGTGTTTGTCATGAACCAATAGAAACACTTCATTTACCTATCCTTGATCAGCTCAGCTCTGGTGGAAACAGCTCAGCCGAGCGAGGTTTTTGTACATACAAAAGAAGGGAAAGATGTGTGCGAGGAATGTGTTGCTAGGCGGCGTTGCTCCGCTCTCGCCTCACCGCACCCCGCCCGCTTATTTGAAAAGAGCCCGCTACACATCCTCGCTACGCATCCTCGCACCGCTCAGCTACCTCGCACATCTTTGGTGGAAACATTCACACTGTTACACATCCTCGTTACACAGCCTCGCACCGCTTAGCTACCTCGCACATCTCTGGTGGAAACGCAGCCTTAGTCTAAGATCCGAGTATACAACGACCTTCACCGAACTGGTTAATGTATGAAAAGTATTTTATATTAAATTAAATCTTCTTTTATTTTACAATATAAAAATGAATCGCTGAATGTGTTGCTAAGCGCAAATCTCGAAAGCAGCTGAACCGATTTCGCTAGTTATTTTTTTAGAATATTCCTTGAAGTACGAGGATGGTTCTTACGGAGAGAAAAATTTAAAAAAATACCTGAAAAAATCTAAAAACAACACTTTTCTATACTCCCATACAAACGATTCGTAATAATACTTAAAAGTCAATTGGAACTTTAATACCATACCATAAAGTTTGTGTTAGTTAGCACTTGTGCATACAACTGTATGCACGATGCGGGGCATAGTTCCACTAGCCTTACTGTGCCGTACAGCGATGCGGCAAGCGTTTTCTCTGTTCATTGCGCGGCCGAGATGCTCGCCGCACAGTGGTTACCCGGTAGCACAAGCAATGAACTGATAAAACGCTCGCCGCGCCGCCGGTCGCGCGAAATCGTGGCCGGCAGTACTACGACTTCAGCTTCGGCCTTCGGTCAAATACTGATGCCCAATTTTCAAGATATTAACTGTGCTACATTTTCCAGAACCGTATTTCCAAATGACTACTCGAGGAACACGCATAATGTACTTGAGAGGTCACAAGTACCACCGGGAAAGACAGAAAGGTGTCAAAATTCGATGGCAATGCGGAACGCACCAGAAAAGGGGCTGCCGTGGCTCAGTAACCACCTTCGAAGACAAAGTGATTAAGATATCCACACATAACCATTTTCCACTATTTGACATGTATTTACAAGGAAACAGTGATCTGTGCGGATAATGTTGTGAATCTTTTTGAAACACGAATGTTTTAAAGCTAGCGCAAACCGAACGGCAGAGGGTATTTTTTTCTTCAATACGTATTTAATTCAACCTGGGACTACGGATTTCGCCCTGGCAGATACTGCGATGGGGTGAGACGGTATGCGCCGGTCTGCTCTTAGACAAGATAATCGATTTTTGACCATTTTCATTTTGATATAATAAACAAAGTAAGTAAAGTATCTATGTGAAAACATGATAAGTGAATATTTTCTACATTTGAGCTCCAAAGTAGCGTCCAAAAATCCAGCAGGAAACTCTGAGTAAAAACTATTAGAATTGATAGTAGGTATTTTCGGGTGCTTCATCTTAGTTAGGTTAGGATGCGACGTTATTCCAACGAAAGCTCACGGTATCGTAAGAAATGGTCCTTATCAATGCGTTCTGACGGATATAAAGACTTATAATCCCGTCCGCCGGTTTGCGCTGGCTTTTAGGTTTAAATTTTTGTACTTAATTTGTTATAATGTTAATTATTGGTTAAAAAAATAATACAAAGAATACAGGTGTCCCAAGAAGCAGTGTCAAGGGAAAATCCAATATAACATCTTTAAATTCCCTCATTTTATTTAAATTCTACGAAAACTACGAAGAATTGCGGACCACGCTTTTGGATGCCCGTCGAGGTATTCTGTTTCTGGAGTTTTTCCTGACACTATGTATGTCCTGCGCTGAGACATACTGTATACCTATACAAGGAATAAAACGCACAAAGGCATATTTCTTCTAAGGCTGCGTATCCACCTGAGCTGTGCGAGGATGCGTTGCGAGGGATATATTTATCATGAACCAATAGAAACATTTCTTTTACCTATCCTCGCTCAGCTCAGCTCTGGTGGAAACATCTCAGCGAAGCGAGGTTTTTGTACATACAAAAGAAGGGAAAGATGTGTGCGAGGAATGTGTTGCGAGGGATGTGTTGCTAGGCGGCGTTGCTCCGCTCCCGCCTCACCGCACCCCGCCCGCTTATTTGAAAAGAGCCCGCGCTACACATCCTCGCTACGCATCCTCGCACCGCTCAGCTACCTCGCACATCTTTGGTGGAAACATTCACACCGTTACACAGCCTCGTACCGCATAGCTACCTCGCACATCTCTGGTGGAAACGCAGCCTGAGCGAATTATTATAAAGACTTTTGCATTTAGACTATAAACCGCTGAAAGAAAATGCTCTTGTTATGTGGGTTCATTAAGTATAGTTGTCAAATTATTTTTTAAATTTCTACTGAGAGTATTACGTAAACTGTAAGAAAACGATAAGTTTTAGTAACTATGTAGTCTTCACCCATATTTGCCCAGAACTATTTATAGTCTTGGATTTCTTTCATTCGCTAGACGTCACAGATAAGCGTTTTCGTTTACAAATCCGCGGGTTTTCGCGCACGTCTCAAAAACGATCCACTAGGCATACTGCCGTCCAAAATGAAAAGGCAGTAATCGACAAAAATTTTCTTTTTGGTTTTTGACATTTTTTTAATCACATTAAAAATGCTATATTCACTTACTAAAAATTTTATAAAAAATAGAGGGTGAACATATGAGATTCGTTTATAATGCTGCTTTTGCTAAAAATCACTTTTTTTTCAAATAATATAAGCAGTATAATTTCGTTTCAAAGTAAAAAAGCAGTAAACGAGTGATTATGCTGCTTTTTTCCTTTAAAATTTTTGTTTCCTGCTTTTTTTCTTTGCATTGAATGATACTGCTTTAAATTAAATAATGTTTTTTACATCGAGTAAAACGCAATAAAGCAGTGAAACTGCACTTACTCCTTTTTTCCTGTGTTAGTATCTAAATATCTGAATTTAGTTTACATTAAATAAGGTCGACTGTTATTAGCGATTTGTTACCCATCAAATCGCTAATTTCTTGATTTAGTAACGAGTCCCTTACATAATAAGAATTATGCGTATATTTTGGGGGACAATAATGTGTACAGTATTTTTCTTTTTAGGGTTCCGTAGTCAACTAGGAACCCTTATAGTTTCGCCATGTCTGTCCGTTTGTCTGTCTGTCTGTCCGCGGCTAAGCTCAGAGACTGTTAGTACTAAAAAGCTGTAATTTGGCATGAATATACATATCAGTTACGCCAACAAAGTGGTAAAATAAAAAATAAAAATATTTTTTTTTAGGGTACCTCCCATAGACGTAAAGTGGGGGTGATTTTTTTTTTCTCGACTAGCCCTATAGTGCGGGGTATCGTTGGATAGGTCTTTTAAAACCATCAGGGGGTAGCTAACATGATTTTTCTATTCAGTGATCTGTTTGCGAAATATTCAACTTTAAAGTGAAAATTTTCATTAAAACCGACCGTCCCCCCCCCCCCTTTCTAAAATCTAAACTGTTGGGTGGAAAAATTTGAAAAAATTCAGAATGGTAGTAAATATATTAAATTTACAAGGAAAATTATAGCGGCTAAGATTGCTTGGGAATTATTTGTAGTTTAAGAGTAAGCCTAAGGTATAAAACATACCTAAACTTGGAAGATTCCGTACACATACGAAATCCTTAGAAAAATATAATATATATTATTTTTCGTAATGGCTACGGAACCCTATCTTGGGCGTGTCCGACACGCTCTTGGCCGGTTTATTTTTCAATTTAATAAAGCTATGGTTACTAATATATCACTAAGTATTATTTTTGTGTTTTACTACGTAAATACACTTTGATAACAGTGATAACTGCATTTATTGTGTTTAAAAAAGTAAAATTGGCGCCAGCAAATGCAACGGAAAAAGGCAGCGACATGTATTTACAGAGCAAATAAGCAGTAAAAGCTACAAACTGCTTTTATTCTATGTATCTAGAATTCACAACAGGAGAAAGATCCTTAGTATAAAGGCAGTTATCAGGTTTTACAGGCATAATTAAAATTATTTCAGCAGTTTTCAGTAGGCAACAAACATACAATATTTTTGAGCTTACATGTGAATTTTCAATCGTGTAGCATATGGCATTCGCTCGCAATCCTTATTAAAAGTATCAAAAACTTAATACTCATTTTTCTCTGTTTCGGTATATCAACGATTACTGCTTTTTTATTTTGGACGGCAGCATAGGTATATGGGCTAACCGTTTTTTTAACATATTGTTACAACCCTCGCTGAACACTAACCAACTAACTAATTGAGAGGAGAATAAACAGGAAAACACCAGAAAATAAAGATAGATCTGAATCTCAAACAGACAGTAAACACATTCTCTAATCAGTCGTCAAAAATTAGTAGAAAAAAAAACATTTGCTGTATTTAATTTAGGTTCTATAATTTGTGTTTACTTTTAACATTACGATTAATAAAAGCAGGCAAATACAGAAGCTTGTTCATTTGCTTCCGTTTCAAACTTTTTTTTTATTGTAAATAAATAGTGTAAATTTACGGATTTACCGGATTACGTGATATAATGAATGATTATTTACGCGTTATGCGTGAGGCCGTTTTTGATGTAGGTTTAATAGGAGAGAACCTTTTTTCCTAACGGTATGAACTTTTTGTTAATTTAACTTTTTTACTTTTTAGTTTTCTACCAGCCAACACGATTCGGAGGACATACTCTCTTCTACAAAGGCCACAAGTTCTATAAAGAGCGCAACCTTCGTCTAAAGGAACGTTGGCACTGCGTAGCGCGACAGAAGATCGGTTGTACAGCGACTGTAACTACAGTATTGGGAGAAATTGTTAAAGTACAGAATGAACATAATCATCCTATTGACTTAAGTATCTTGCCAGATAAGTATAGACGGTATTTAGAAAGTACTGGGCAATTCATTACCGAGGTACCGATAGTGCAAGATGACTATTTGAATGCTCCGTGATCTTTTTACTGCAGGGATCAACTCGCTCAACTGAATGGCAAAAGTAGAGAGTGAAGAGCTTAGCTCTTTGTAATAGCATATCGTAGCTTTTACTGCATTCGTAATTTGTCCACGATATAAAAAATACGGAAAGGATATTAAGTAACTTGCGTTCTAAAAAACAGCAACTGGTACCATAAAGTACCAGGTACATTTCGTCCATGTGTTGTTAGTATATTTTAATTCTATTTTTAATTTTAATAAATATTTGATCTTACTAAATCATCTGATCGGTAGAGTAACGATAATTTATAATTGTTACTTGAAACTTGAATTTTACGAAACTTTTATTTTTATGAATTTTTGATGATTTACATTTTAATTTTGTAATTTAATGACAATCTAGGTCTTTGTCGGTCAGGTTGACAATTACATGTTAAATATTACCCAGGCAGTTGGTAACGCATTCCAAAATTATAATACATACATAAATATGGTTATTGGTACAGATACTATACTTATGTTATTTTTTTAAATATTATTTACCTACACTTTTATTAATAAATAATTTAATAATTCCACATGAAAGTGTTTACGAATCTATCATGTTTCTTTTTTATTTCGTTTAATAAGTACACAATGGATCGTGTACTACATACCATAGTTACATCGCTATTCCACGCCACGATGCATAAGCTTCTAACAGTTGCGTTGGGTTGCGGGCCATTGTGTACAAGTATTTTTACCATCATCTGCAAGAGTCGGCGCGTTGAGAATGGATAAAACTACTTTATAATTGCTTTACATGTAAGTCTGATTATTTGATTCAAGTTAATGTCTCACTACTTTTTTGCCTTGCTTTTCTGATACTATACGTACACGACAGCTACGTCAGCTACATCTACGTCTGCGCGGTTGCGGCTGTGGAGGAGGGCGGGTCTCAGTGAAAACATATAGGAGTTGCATTGACGTAGCTCTCTTGTTCATCTGGTAGCGGAGGAGCATGGCAAAAGGGTTACACTTATTACCTACTAACCATACTTCTACAATATTATACTATTTTTAATTTTAACAGCTCTTGCATGACACTAACCAACTAACATTTGCTTTCAGCACATGTTAGAACCGCAAACAATGGTGAGATACTGTATGCCAAGGGATTTAAATACTACCGTCAAATGCAGACAGGATTCAAAACGCGGTGGCACTGCGGAGACCGGCAGAAAATGGGCTGCCCTGTTTCTATTGTGACTGTGAGCAACAAGATTATTCAATCTGACAACGAACACGTCCATGCTCCAAACAAGGAATTTTATTAAAGAAAAATTTAAGAAAACCATTACAGATGAGTGGAATTAGGCTTCCGTACCTAAAGGTTGCCCCACGGGACTCAGTTACTAAGGAAGCCTTCGCTGTCTGCCTGTCAGAAACAGTATGCTTGTTGTCTACTGCGCTGACGCTTTCACTATTTCTTTCTGTCAAACGTTAAGATGGTGGCAGAGAAAGATGGTGAAAGCGAAGGCAAGCGGCCGCGCGTTAGACAGTACGGCCTCTGGGCTTTTACCTATTGAACCGGACCTACCTATACTTGTTTTTTTGTAGCATTAGAAAAAGGGTAAACAATCTTAACAAGTCTTTTTATTAAAAACTCTATTAAAAAATTGTAAGTGTAACTTTAGAAACCAAAACAATGTAAATGACTATATGTGTGTTCTAATTGTAACATGCTGTGACTTATTTTTCAAAAGTGTGTTTCAATAAAAAGACATGTCAAGACCTTCTCTCTAATGCTAAAAAAAGTATAATAAAGGGATATCCATAAAAAAAACATAGGGGTAGGGGGGGTCTGGCGATTTGTGACATGAGGACAAAATAATTGCAATTTTCAGTGTGACAAGGGGGTTCTAAAATGTGCGAAATTGGTGTGACGTAATTTATGGATAGAAAGTAGATATTTTCTAAGAGTATTATTACTATGTCGGATATACATATAATAGCAAACAATAATAAAAAAAAAAAAAAAAAAAAAAAACAAAAATTAAAAGGGATCCCCATACACGAAACGTATTTATTTCTGTATGGTGATACGGAACTCTCTGTATGCTAAACAGACTAGCACAGCCAGTTTTTTTAATCAGCTAGTACTAGTAATTTGTATTTGCATCAATATAGATGTATTATCCTAAAATTTTTGTGTAGGTATGTACTCGCATCTAGTCTATCTAGTCCCTAATATACCAGTATTATAATAATAAGATAATAAACGGATGATACTCGTTCAGTAATCGAATTTAAGAGAGTCTTTTTTTTAAGACAAAGACATCGCCACTGATCCAGTAGTGTTTGGCGTGGAGATGATTCTGTCTTAGCCCTTTAAACTGGTAAAGCATCTGCAATCTTCTGGTGTTGAGTGTTTCATGTCCATGTAGGTGGCGGTACTCATTTACAATCAGGTACTCACTTGCTCGTTTTCCACCATATTTCAAAAGTCTAACGAAAATGTAAAGCAGAACTGTCGACTACCAATCCTAAGTTCCTGATTTTTCAAGGTATCTGCGCGTGATCCATATCATTCGCTGTAATATGTAGTTATAAATATTTAAGAACTAAAAATTATTTTATCAAGATCCATCGGTAGGTAAGTATGAACATCATGTTTCTACTCATGTGACGTCGTGGCCATTCGCACTTGACACCTAATACAAAGGCTATCATCAACGTAAATCTGGACTGGAATGGTTAGTTAGACAAGATGGTAGCCAAAACATGCTAACACAGAGGAAGAAAAATTGTTATCCAGAAGGATAACATAGAAATGAAGTAGATTAAAAAGGAGGAGATTCAATTCGATTGTAACTTTTTCACAAGCTTTTACCTATTAAAATTGCAATTTTCATATGTATAAGTATCTAGGTCATGTAAGAGTGTAAATAACTTGTCAATTTCAAAAACTTGCCTTATTGACTTATTTTTTTGCAGGCAGGAAAAAGCTTATGATGATTATTAACAAAAATTTATCTCTTTCAGTTCCCTCATTCATGGCATCTCGGAAAGGGGGCCGCGTGCTTTGCTATTCCGGCTACAAATACCACAGGGAGAGGCAGAGAGGCATCAAGACAAGATGGCACTGCGGCACACATCTCAGATTTGGATGCGCAGGATCCGTAACTACAATAGACGACAGAGTTGTCAAGTACATCGAGCACAATCATAGTTGAGGCAATGTACGAGTAACGGCAAAAATGTTGTGGCATTCCAACGTCTGTTGAACAACTCAGTACAGTACCACATTTACTATTCATTATCTCTATATTTAAGTGTACCGTGGAACCATTTGATTCCTGACCCACCATAGAATGTTCTCAAAATAAGTGTCATCTTGTCAGGCAATGCGTTGCACTACGATATTTTCTTTGAAATGGTTCTCTATTGTGTCACAATTTAGTTGGTTCTATAGTAGGTATATTCAGTTTTAAAATCAAGAAGTACATTGGACTCTTATGATCTTACCTCAAAAACCCTAAACAACCTATTAGACGTGCTTAAAAGAGAACGCGGGGCACTTGCAGTCAGGGGATGGTCACTCGCTGGTTTGCTCGCTGTTCAAGTAAAGTGAAAATATCACTTTTCAAGACTTATTGCCAATTGCGACATATTCCAGCAGCTTAAGGGTGTCGCATACTTGTAGAGCCGTAATTGCGTAGCACGTTCAATACAATAACATCTCCAGGATATTGTTGCGGTTGCCCCATTGTTTTAGCGCCTCCGGAAGATCGCCTAGGCCCGTACGGACCTTCAGGAGTTTCAACCCATTATTCACAAGAAAGTCGCTTCTCTTTTGCAACGTACGCGGGACGCCGACAATGCCATGCTAAAGATGTTGTCAAACATATTTGATTGCCCCATTTAAAACAGATGACGAGAAATGAGTCGTTTTCAAAAAATTTGTACACAATCAAGGGATTAATTAAAAACAAAATTTAACTAATTATTTTTGTGTAGCGGAGTTACCCATAGGTATACTTTGTATGACTAACTTTCGTTACACAAAAATAGCGATCGTGATTTTTGTTTTGATTAAGCCGTTAACTATGTATAATTTTTCTGAAAACGATCCAAATATGTAATGTTAGGACTATTGTATTAACGGGTAAAGTTTCCGTCATTGTACAGTTTTTTAATATTGTTACTATTATTGCTACAATTTAATCGAACACTAACATAGACATAAAACTATTGTATCTAACTAACATTTCTGAGGATTTAAATCCTACAATAAAAGTTAAATTGTTTGTTATTAAAATTACAATTTTCTATGAACTGTCATGTGTTTAACACGTGTTCAACGATTATCAAAATTGTTTGTGCTAACATTGACGTCTCTTAATTATAATTTTCCGTGTTCATCTTGAAGCTTTGTTAACCGTAGGTACATATTTTTTATGGTACTTTATGTTTTGGCACATGGTTGTTTTAATTATACTAATGCTCGTAAAATAACTAATTATAGTTGGTTCTTAGGTATAATAGGTCATTTTGTATTGTTACAGGTACAAGATCTCACTTCGTTCGTGCTCAGTGCACACGGGAACCGTATGATGTCCTTACTTAAGTTGTTACAGTAAAATTACATAAAGTTTACCACTGACAGATGGTTTGCATTCATTTCAAATTCAACTTTAACAACCTACAAATAAGGCCAATTTTAGAATATTGTTGCCCACGTTTGCAGATTTTGTAATAGCTACTTTATTTGTATGGTGTTAAAGTTGGAAATGAAATGAAGGCAAGCCATCTGTCAGTGGTAAACTAAAAGTAAACGTATTGTACTAACAGGCCCGAGTTGTTAGCTATTCCAGGCATTCATTCCCTTTGTATTTTCTACCACATTTATCATCCCGAATTGTCTTGGGGAATAGAATACTACATGACCTATTCAAGGGGAAGATTCTTTAAAAGTACCACGCTTGATTGATTGGGGGAGGGTGCTTAGGTTTTAATGACGAAGTCAATATCGTCCAAGGAAATCTCACGCTGTTTCGATTTTTTTTCAAATGTGGGCTGCGAACTCCTCTACCTAAATAGCGTCGTAAAAAATGTAAAAAAATTGGCAGTTGCTTTTTAAATAGGGTAATTTAATTGAGGAGATTATCTTTAGGTGATCAAATGACTGCTTGTTTCCTCGGGCAACAAAATTGCCATCGTCTCTGGCCTATGTAGTATACATTATGCAGTTCCCACGCGCGCCCATTGAGGATTGACAACTTCACAGACACCATTGAATTGCTTAGCAGGTATGTGCAGGTTTCCTCACGATCTTTCCCTTCACCGTAAAGATAGTAAATTTTCGTATAAGAATTCTAAAAACACAGAGGTGCGACCCCGGATTTGAACCCACGATTCTTCCACTGGACATTCAACCAGGTATCAATTTTCTCTAATTCAGTAGGCACACACATCCAGCCTCAACATCAGTTCGACAAGTTGGCCCAAAGTGATCACAGAAGAAGATTAGTTCGCCGTCGGTGTATTCATTGTTACCAAAGACATCGAGCCGCAGGCTTGTCAGCTGCAGAAGCTAGAAACAAGACGAAAAAAGTGAATACTGTATGTCTAAAATGCCCATCTCAGCCAAGTGTTTGTGCAGTATGCTACGGAGAAGTTCACAGTAGAATACTGTAGAATACAGTACTGAATAATTATATTTTTTGTAATGTTTGTTGTTTAATTTATTTGTAAGTACCTGGGCGGCCGAGCTCCGCTCGGGCTGAAACTCGGTACCAAGCGTTTTCCCAGAGATAAGACCAAGCTAGATCAATTTTTCATCCCCGAAAACCCCCACATACCAAATTTCATCGAAATCGTTGGAGCCGTTTCTGGGATACTGATTATATATATAAGTATATTATACAAGAAGTGCTTGTTTAAAGGTATTAGATTATTATATTAATACCTGGGCGGCGGAGCTCCGCTGGGGCTGAAACTCGGTACCAAGCGTTTTCCCAGAGATAAGACCAAGCTAGATCAATTTTTCATCCCCGAAACCCCCACATACCAAATTTCATCGAAATCGTTGGAGCCGTTTCCGAGATCCTGATTATATATATATATATAAAGAAGAGAAAGGGGATCTAACGCCCGTGCGGGTTCGTACCTGGTGCAAAGGTTGTCCATCGCCATTCAACGTGGTAACGCGGCCAGTGTGATGGGTACCTTTGCGCCGGGGACAACTCGTGGGGGACTTTTCGACTACACTTAGGCTAGTCTTAAGTTATAAACTTATTGTTTTATTTTTGTATTTGAAATAAAATGAAAAATCATTAAAAAAAAAACCTACATATATATACAAGAAGAGATCGCTTTGTCACTGTACTTTGTGACACCTATATGTGTCGTTGGCGTTGAAAGGGTTAATGGAATAATGTTCGATTTCTGTCGTTTCTTTTTTTCACGAGTAGCTTTTTGCTCACAGTAAGTATTTAAAACAGTTGTTCTTGACTCCTTACCGGGCAAGCCAAATGCAGAAAAATACATAAATTTATGGAATCGCAGCGGACCAGACGGCCTGTTGATAAAGTTGTTGTTGTATCCCGCCGGCGTACCAAATGGCTCGTCCTAATAGTTACATAAATTAGACTATGGCGAGAAATTAAAGAAATGACGTGGGCCGCGCGCCTTCCCCAGGGTCTGCTGGACTGGACAATTATTACCGTCGAGTTGCGTATCTTCGCCTGGGTTTTGATACCTTTCCCAAAAAATCTTTCAAATTTGAAATCAATTTAGTCTGTCGTGGCATAAAAACGTTTTTAAGTACTCCTGGCTATCAGTACAGACCATTAAAGCTTCGAATAACATTGGTTAACTTAGTAATAAATGGCCCCAAAGGCAATAGGCGAAGTATGGGTATTTTCCCCTATCTTCGCCTATGGCAAGCTTTACCGCCAATAACAAACTTTCTGTGACTTACACATGTTAAGTCTTATCTCCTTGGAAGGTGCTAATAAAATATGAACCTTAACTTCACCACACTAGACATATTTTTTAAAAAAAAATGTAGTAGGCGAAGATGGGCTACAGTCTGAAGCTGTTTCCATACATTTTCTATAATGATGCTAGGGTTGCCTAAAATTAACCAACATGCCAAAAAAGGGGAGTAATGGTTTATAAGTAAAAATATATATTAACAAGATTGTTTTTAATTTAAACAAAACGCTACGCCACTACAAATGTACCTACATATGTCATATATTTAAGGCATAGCTTAATCTACTTATTAACTTTCCTCCAAATCGTTAAAGCCATTTTCGACAAACCAAACACAAGAAAATATTTAAATTTGGAAACTAATAATGTCTTCCTCCAATTAATGTGGTACAACAAATTTGACAACCCTTGAGGTAGGCGAAATTTGGCAACAAGGTGGACGCCAAATACCCTCACCAATGTTTTATCCAACTGTGACTTCTAAACGTAAGCTAGCCATTAAATAATAGTTCCATATGAAAAAGAAATAGTTATAGGGTATAATCATGTAAAAAGTTTAACATTACCTGGGTTGTATCACTGCTTAAAACTGAAGTTAAAACACTGGCTTAAAAAAACCTGTGTTCGGTGTCGCGAAAAAACCTCACTGAACGTCAACTATGTGAAGTTAGCCGCAGATCGTACGAAGAATGTTGACAGCCGTAAAAAATACTTTGTATTTAGCAGTTTTATGTAAGGCAAGCACTAGAAACATTTCGTCAGTGTCGACTTATGTCAAACTAGGCGAACATAGGTAGCTTAGGCGAAGATACGCAACTCGACGGTACGTACGATGGCGTTGAGAGTGTTAATTTATTAGCTAGTGTAACATCGTGGAGTATAGAAAAAAAATAGATAATTTAGGTATTCCAATTGTTACAGGATATCCTATTTTCAAACCCAGCATACGAGGCAAACGAATATTATATTTTCAAGGCTACAAGTACCACATGAAGAGGCAGTACAACGTGAGAACAATATGGTCGTGTGCCACTCACCGCAAGAACTTCAAATGCACCGGCTCAGTTATGACCGTCGAAGATAAAGTTTTAAAGTCAAGTAACCACAATCATTATCCAGTTGCTATGGATTGAAATTTAGGATGAATTATCTAATGTTTCTACTTTTTTTTGTATTTAACGTTACCTTTATTTACCACGTCACTTTCGCAAACAGCTCTAGCAATTTTTAACCCCCCCCCCCACAAAAAGAGGGGTGTTATATAAGTTTGACCGCAATGTGTGTGTGTCTGTCTGTCTGTCTGTGTGTCTGTCTGTGGCATCATAGCTCTTAAACGGGTGGACCGATTCGGATGCAGTTTTTTTTATTTAAAAGCTGGTTTCTTGGCGATGGTTCTTAGACATGTTTCATCAAAATTGGTTCAGCCGTTTCAAAGTTATCAGCTCTTTTGCTAACTGCGGAAGGGATATTAGACGCATAATTTAGGCATTTATTTTCAAAATATGTGCATTTATTTGTAAAATTGCGTCGGGGTTTTTAAAATTTTCAATTTATAGTTATGACGTTAAGTTTAGGGGAGAGGTATTTTATTTTGGATCTAGACTAGAAAAATCTGCCAGAAACTTCTATTTATAAAAATGTTTTTCGTGTAGCTGTAGTGTTTGGTGGCGCCATCTCTTACCGAATAGGTGAATTACCGTTCACCCTTGTTCAGCCTGACTTGAGCGCCATTTTTTGCAAGTATGTGAATTACATTAGTAAGAGCTACTTGATAACAGATGGCGCTGCTCGACATCGTATAGGTATAGCAGAAATAAATACTAAGGCCAATTGTACACGTTTAAAGCCACGCATTACGCATTGTATTTTAGATTTTGGCTATCTCAATACAAATTTATAAAGGTTCGTACACAGGCACGCTTCTTGGCGATGAATTGTTATTGCGCAATCGCGGAAGTCGTTTACAGACTGAAAGCATCAGGTATCGACAATTTGCATAGCCTTGAGTACGAAGAGCGTAGAGGCGCGGAGCTAAGCTTGGACACCCCCAGCCAGATATTATTTATTTTAACATATTCATACATTCATATTCATTTATTCGTTGCAACCATGGTATTACAATTTCAGTGTTACATGGACCCTGCTAGGGCGAAGCAACAACTTATCCTTAACTTATTCTAGTCTAGATAAATGCTATTATTATTATTATTTTCAATTTTTCTTATTACTTAAGTGCAATATAGTTAAGCAGTTCTTCCTAAAATACAAATCAATCAATCTTATTTTATCTTATGTTACATTATTTGGCCTTTTTTGCCCTTTAAAACTAAGTCTTCCATATATTCCTTGACAGTATAATTACATTTTATAATTAAAAAACCTCTTTAGCCTCTTGACGAATGTAATACACATACATACAATCACGCTTCCTCCGCAGCAAAGGGGTAGGCAGAGATTACTACTTTCTACCTAATATAAAATTGTCCATCTGTTAATTTTGTCCTTTTATCTGTTAATTGCATGTGTTTATATACAATAAAGAGTTATATATACATACAAATATGGGTTATTGACTTTCTTCTAAACTCCATACCGTACAATGCTTGAATGTCTATTTTATTACAAAAGATCGCACTACTCCAGCAATCTTGGTGATAATTATATGGTTGGTTACGTAAAATAACATCTTTTTTGTTACAGAACTTCCTATATTTGTACCTAGCGTACGTGGAAATCGAATTTTGTATTATAAAGGTTACAAATACCATCGTTGGAGAGAGACAAAGTATAAGTCTCGGTGGCAATGCGCAACCCATCGCAGAAGTGGATGTACCGGCTCGGTCACGATAATGGAGGGACAAGTTATTAAGTCAAGTAGCCATAACCACAACCCGTGCTATCATTTCTAACCTATTGTAGTTTCTAAAATAACGAATGAACTATCAGTAAAAATTTTCGACATACTAATGTCGATGCACTAGAATGAAGTGAATTTATGTAGAAAAAACTGAGAAAGTTATATCTCTGATGTAGACTTTCAAGATGTAGAAAAAACTTGAACATATAACATACACATAATCTAATATACTGGGTGACCTTAGCCTCTGGACAAATACTAATACTACTGGTTTAGTAAGATATTTAAAACCAAACTGCAAAGTATCATAACAATCAGTCCAATATTTACCGAAAAACTAATGGTTTTCAATGTATCACTTTGGAGGAGCCTGTTTATTTGGAGGATTTGATTTCATAGATTTTTTTTTGTTTTGTCTAATTAAGCAAATAACTAAGTATCAGTCTTATCCATGGTTTCATTATTTGTCACCTTGTATAAATTCTCGTGTCGCGGTGTTTGTTACCAAACTCCTCCGAAATGGCTCGACCGATTCTCATGAAATTTTGTGTGCATATCGGGTAGGTCTGAGAATCGGTCACCATCTATTTTTCATACCCCTATTCTTCGCAGACGGAGTCGCGGGCAACAGCTAGTCTAATATATAAAAATCTCGTGTCCACGGTGTTTGTTATCGAACTCCTCCGAAACGGCTTGACCGATTTTTATCAAATTTTTCTCTATACTTGGTAGGTCTAAGAATAGGTCGAAGGCTATTTTTTATACCCGGTGATATATGGCAAAACAACGTTTGCGGGGTCAGCTAGTATTACGTTAATTTTTCGATATTACAATTATCAATTTTTGTACACTTAAATTTATAAAATAAATAACAAATATTAAGTAAATGTTAATAATTTTAGTGAAAAATGTGAAAATGAAACAAGAAATCTAACTCAAAGTTCTTGTTCATTTATGACGATCACTTCTCCTAAACCTCCTCCTCGTCCCCCCCTTCCTCACTCCTTCTTCTTCTTTTTCTTCTTCTCTATTTTGACTAAAATTCCAAGCTGCTCTTCCACACAAATAGGCAGTAAATTTCATTTTTTTAAAAGTATAATGGCCCCTATTAATATTCTATCTAATAAATGACATAATTTCAGGGCCATTCTTCGGTCTGTCTCACCTCGGTAACAGGACTTTGTATTACAAAGGTTACAAATACCATCGGAAGCGAGTTAATGGACTCAAGACCTCTTGGCACTGCGGCACCCACAGAAAACGGAACTGCAACGGTCTGGTCACGACAATTAATGACAAAGTTGTGAAATACAGCGCGCATTCTCATGATGCCATAATGTAGAACAAAGCCCACTGACGTTTAAAAGCATGATAACGTCCAAAATATGAAATAAGCAACAGCTAAGGTAAATGCACCCTATTTCGTGCTAGTACGTTATTTCGTGAGTTTTTTTTCTAGCGCAAAATATAAGCAATTGTGATTTTTTTATTTAAATAATACATAAATATAACATCTGTGACTTTTAATCTATTTAAAAAACCAAGTACTTATATTTTATCGTCAAAACTGAAATTACTACGACGCTCGAAACTGTCAGCCGGCTACAATCAGCTGTGCGGTGTGCGCACACTCCTTGTTGTCGTAAGGTTTACTCTCCGACTTCATAAGCATATGGAAAGGCAAAGGTTAGTCCATTTGAATAAAAATTTTGACAGTGTTTGTATGGGTTCCTATACAATTAATTTGACATAGGAAAAGGTCATATGTAAGCATAGAAATCCCTTAAAACTGCAATAAATCGACTCACGAAATAGCGGACATTTTATTTTTCGTGTGTCCCTTGTTTCGTGTCACTACCGAATCAAGGATTTTATTGATACATTTAGGTTGCTTATATATTTATATAAATAACTAAGATAATTTAAATGTGCATTATAAAACATATAACGTAGTTAATGAAGTTTCGTATGAGCTAAATTCGTTATATGTTTTGTTCACTAGAATTCTCATAAATCGGGTTGGAACGTGACCCAAGTTTACATTTTTAAGGTAAATGCGCATATGTACCCTCCGAACAATTTTATTTATAATTAAGTTAATTTTAATTATTTCTCGGTATATTTGTGACGTAAAGGATAGTTATTGATTAATTTATATACTTTAAGCTTCATCTACAAAATTAAAGACAGGAATTTAAAATAAAACAGTGACACGAAATAAGGGACCGGTTTTTGACACTTTTTCCTAAGTTCGTGATAGATAGTGGTAGGTAAAACAATATGCAATAGATGTGAAATACCTAAACAGGTACATTTATTTTGATTTTATTAAGTAGGTAAGAATCTTAAGTTGTTAAGAATTTACTCAAACATTGATTCCATTGGTTCTTTTTTTTTTTGGGCATGCAACGTACAGAATGCCATAAAATACAATAATGCCATACAAGAAGATGGAGCGACGACCTGGTTAAGGTTGCGGGATCGCGTTGGATGCGGATGGCACGCGGGATCGATCTGTTTAGCGAGCCTTGGGGGAGGCCTATGTTCAGCAGTGGATGTCTTTCCGCTGAATGATGATGATGAAAAAAGATTTTGTTTTGTTTGTGAAAAAGAGGTAGGTACATTATTTTTATTTTTTGAATGTTAAAGTTAAATAAAGTTGTTTTTTTAATTTTAATGATAAAGTACCTACTTATAAGCTATAAGTATCAATAAAAGCTCGATCTCACTCTCAAGTGAATCTTTTTTTATTTAAATAGTTACTTTCTTAAATCTCTAATAACTCGTTAAATATTTGTTTTTATTTTATCATAATTTACTATGCAGAACTTTATACCGAACCAGGGGCCACGAATTCACGAACTTAAGAGCAGAGCCAAATTTTATCACGAAATAGGAGCCAAATAAGAGGTCCACAAATAAATTTATATAAAAAAAAGTTCAAACTAAAATTATATAATTCATGCATTAAATTACTGCCAAAGTATCAATATCCATCACTAAAAACTTTCAGAGTACTATCATGTTTAGTAATATTCAGAAAACAGAACTAATTCTGAAGAGCCTTAACATGCCGAAATATGGGACATTTACCTTAATGCCAATCGGTTTTATTTTTTATGATTTGGCCGGTTTTTGTTTTAATAAGATGTTAAACAGATCTGCATTGCCCACCGATGTATGAGATGGATGTACTCAGTTTACTGTATAAAAGTTTTGTTTTTATGGAGATGTTTCTATGCACAATCGAGTATATGCGTCTAGGCGTTCAATATTCATAGTTATAGACATTAAAAAAGCTGTAGTTATAGCTTTCGTAGGAATATGTATCTCATTTGATTCATATTTTTCATTGACATTATGTGATTAATTAGTACAAAATGTGATAGATATATCACTGGTTTGACTTCATTCATTCCTTTGTAATAAGAAGTTAATTTGATGAACACTAAGATAACCTTGAATTTTTAAAATTCATAACTGACGAATTTGATGAATCGTTAAAAAAATACGCTTGTCATTTTTTTAAAACCTTATAATTTTATAATAAAACGTAATATTGTATAAGTGGTGTGAATTAAATTATTGAATAAATATTGAATTACAAAACCATTTTCGGCTGAGGCCGCGAGGCGTTTCAACCGCCGTATCCCGTGTGTTACCAAAATCTAAGTCCATAAACTAAAGCCAATTGCAATTTTGTGGTGGTCACTGAGATTTTTTAGTTGACGGACGCACTATTAGTCTATTTTGGTAACACTCGGGACACGCGGTTGAAACGCTTCGCGGCCCCACCCTTTCTCATTAATCCGAATTTTAGATTCATAATCATTTTGTCACTCACTTAACGGTGTATTGACACTAACAAAACAGCAACCAACCATAAATTGACGCTTTTTATTACAGTATTCTTCGGTGAGACTTCTAAAGGGGGTCGATACATCTACTACCGCGGATACAAGTACCACAGAGAGAAGCAATATGGGCTAAAAACCCGCTGGTACTGCGGAACCCACCGCCGGTTGGGCTGCCATGGGGCTATCAGCACCGTTGAAGGCGACATTATCAAGTATAATGACAATCATAACCACCCTGAAGTGCCTTTTTAACGACCGTTTTAGCCTAGTTGGTAGTGACCCTGCCTACGAAGCAAGAGGTCCTGGGTTCAAATCCCGGTAAGGGCATTTATTTGTGTGATGAGCACGAATATTTGTTCCTGAGTTATGGATGTTTTCTATGTATTTAAGTATTTATTTATCTATATAAGTATGTTTATCGTCGACACTACAACCCATACCCACCCATAGCACCTACCCATAGTACAAGCTTTGCTTAGTTTGGGACTATGTCGATTTGTGTAAGATTGTCCCCTAATATTTATTTATTTATTTATTTATTTATAATTTTAAAGAGGTTCTCAGATCGTTTTTTTTGTAATGTTTGTTCTAATGGCATATCCCAGAACTCCGTTATTTGTAAGCCGATTTGTTTTTTTATTATTATTTTAAAGTTCATTAAGTAGTTAAATTAAAGTTATTTAGTGCACAACAATGATACAAAAAATATTACTTCCCAAATTTCACATTATGGAAAGAAAACTACAATCTGCGATAACAGGCACTAAAATCAAGGTCTTTTGCTTCCGAATCTGCATTTAATCGAAGAAAGGTGCTTTGCAGTTTATTAAAGAAAACAACAAAAAAACTTTTTATTTAAGCTCTCGTGACACATGATCTATGACTTTAACAAAAACAACTTCTGATCGTGACGTCTGACCATTTATTTTTCTTATTAGAAATAAAAATGAAATCCCTCATAATTGAATAAAATTGTTAAATATAAAAACCTCGGTATTTTTGTTTTGCCGATTTACAGACAGTAAAAAAAAACACCACTTTTGCAGCTTTTCGAAAGATATAAAAGAAAGCAATTATTAAGCTAAACCAGACGACATATTGTCTAACAGAGTCGGAATCACAATCGCTTTCACCGCTTCCTTCTTTCAAACGAAATAGAATGAGGGCAGGATTAGATGGTGATACAATCGCGAGTGCCCGAACGTTAGACCATGCGGCCTCTGATAAATAAAATTAGGAACTAAATTAAGTCTCCCTATACAGCACGCTGTATCCATGTATCAATTGTTGTGTAGGGGCAGAATGGCCAGAAGCCATGGCCTCTGTTTTTGGCGCAAGTTTTTAAACAATCGATTTTGATTTATGTCATGTAAGAAAATTATATTTTATTCACGAATTTATATGTTTAATTTCGAGTATTAATATATCTTACACTGGTGACCCCATGTGAATTAGAATTATCATATTATCGTTTCGCTGGTTCGATTTATATGAACTTTGAACATGGGCAACGACGGCGAATCATCGAATAGTGCATGCCGAGTATCAGTACGCGTACCGCCGTTCTGGCCGGAGCGAGCCGACTTGTGGTTCGTCCAACTGGAGGCGCAATTCGCTATTGCTGGAATTACTGCGGACAGCACCAAGTTCTACCATGTCATCTCGCAATTAGAACAGAAGTATTTGATTCAAGTGGACGATGTAGTAAACAAGCCTCCTGCGGATGGAAAGTACGAGAAAATAAAAGAGACACTGATATCTAGATTAACGCCATCTAACAAGGATTGTCTCCGTCAAGTCGTCAAATATGAAGAGTTGGGCGATCGCAAGCCTTCACAGCTTTTGCGCCACATGCGTAGTCTCGGAAGATCAGCCATGACAGACGAAATGTTATTGTTCCTGTGGTCTTCACGCCTGCCGGCGCCAGTCCAGGCATTTATTGCAACTCAACCTTCTAATATGGATTTGGATACTTTGGCTGAATTGGCGGATAAGGTAAATGAAGTATCGACGCCGCCCATGTCAAGTCAAGTAACTTCCACAGTCCCGCCGGCGCATAATCCGTCAACGTCATCTGATACGTTAGAAGAATTAGTAAGACGTTTCGATGATCTATCGCAGCAAGTTGCAGAGCTATCAGTGGACGGGCTGCGGCAACGTCGTGATGCCATGAAGAAAACCCGCATCGACCATCGTTTTGGTGGTGCTGATACCAAACTGTGCTGGTACCATCGCTGCTTCAAAGACCGAGCTTCAAAATGCATTCCGCCTTGTGCATGGAAAAACGTTTCGACGGCGGGAAATGCGACGGGCAGGCGTTAGGGGCGGATAGCTTCTGCCCATCTTATTCTGGCCGCCCTACTCGTCTTTTTGTGACAGATCGGTCAAGTAAACAACAATTTCTTGTTGATACCGGCTCGGATTTATGTGTTTATCCTGTTAAAGCATTACCAGATCACAGAGCAAGGACAAATTATGAACTGTACGCTGCCAATGGAACTATAATCGAAACTTACGGGTGGATTCAGCTTCATTTGGATTTTGGACTTAAACGTGATATCACCTGGCGATTTATAGTGGCAAACGTCACAAAGCCTATTATTGGCGTGGATTTGCTAACATTTTACCACCTTTTGGTAGATACCCGCAATCGCCGGCTTATTGATGGTGTAACGTCGCGCAGCACTGAAGGAACTCTTGTGCATACTTCTGATCCGCAAGTTAGAGCCGTTTTCGGAGCATCGCGTTTTCATAATGTATTGGAGCGATATCCGAACATAACGCGTCCAGCATGTAATCCCCATGAAGCACGAGTGAAACACAATACGGTTCATTACATACGAACCTCTCCTGGTCCTCCGGTGTCATGTAAGCCTCGTCGTCTGGCTCCTGATCGTCTTTTGATAGCCAAGCGAGAATTTCAAGACATGATTGACAATGGCATAGCGAGGCCGTCAGATAGTCCTTGGAGCTCAGCCCTTCACTTAGTACCTAAGAAGACAGATGGTTGGCGCCCGTGTGGAGACTATCGTGCTTTGAATGATCGCACAATACCGGATCGTTATCCTATAAGGCATATTGCAGATTTTGCCAATCAACTATCTGGATGTAAAATATTCACAACTCTGGACTTGGTAAAGGCATATAATCAAATTCCTGTTTATGCTGAGGATATTGGGAAGACAGCCATTACGACTCCATTTGGGCTATTCGAGTTCCCATTCATGGGTTTTGGCTTAAGAAACGCAGGACAGACTTTCCAGCGGTTCATGGATGAGGTACTCAGGGGCCTGGAATTCGCTTTTCCATACTTGGATGACGTTTTGATCGCCTCTCGCTCGGATGAGGAGCATGAAAGTCACCTAAGCCAAGTTTTTGAGCGATTCACGAAATATGGCGTTTTGATTAACCCAGCTAAGTGTGTTCTTGCGCAGACCAGCGTTAAATTTCTAGGATATCACATAGATCGCTATGGCAGCAGACCGCTTCCGGATAAAGTCAAAGCTATTATAGAGTTCCCTCAGCCCAGGACTTACCGAGAGCTTAGACGTTACTTAGGGATGCTGAATTTTTATCGGCGTTTTATACGGCACGCCGCGCACGTTCAAGCCCCTTTACATCAGCTATTCTCGGGATCTAAAATCAAGCCATCAGCCCCAATACCTTGGACTGCAGAGCTACTTGATGCTTTTGTTACCTCTAAAAAGAGCCTGGCTGACGCTACTTTACTAGGACACCCTGATTCCTCAGCTGAAATTGCTTTATTTACGGATGCTTCAGACACAGCTGTCGGTGCAGTATTACAGCAAAGAAGCCGTAGCAGTAATCGTTGGGAGCCGTTAGGATTTTATTCTCAGAAGTTACATCCTGCACAGCAAAAGTATAGTCCTTATGATCGGGAACTTCTTGCTATTTATAATGCCATAAAACATTTTAGATTTATGTTAGAGGCCAGAGCTTTTACTATCTACACCGATCACAAGCCACTTACATCTGCCTTCAGCACACGTCGTGATAATTGCTCGCCACGTCAGTTTAGGCATTTAGATTTCATTGGCCAGTTCAGTACAGACATCAGGCATATATCCGGAAAGCACAATGTTGTTGCTGATACGCTTTCTCGTACTGAAGCCATAACTGCTGTGCCTCTAGACTACACTGCCCTTGCACATTCTCAGGATCAAGATCATGAGCTACAAGAACTTCTTCGTAATGGCACTGCGTTGAAATTACAGAAGATAAACGTACCGGGGTTTAGCTCCGTAGTAATCTGTGATACTTCAACCCAATTGCCCCGACCATATCTTACGCCCGAATTTCGGCAGATAGTATTTGACACCTTGCATAACCTAAGCCATCCCGGCGTTTCAACGTCAGCACTGCTAGTGGCTCAGCGTTTTGTGTGGCCGGGCGTGCGCCGAGACTGCAGAGAGTGGGCGAGACAGTGTCTCCATTGCCAGCGCAGTAAGATTACTCGACATGTTAAGGCACCCTTGTCCGCTTTTACTGCCCCTACTCAACGGTTTGCACACGTGCATATGGATCTAGTCGGGCCTCTTCCGGTTTCGAACGGCTTTCAATATTGGCTCACGGTAATAGATAGATTTACCAGATGGCCCGAAGTTTATCCTCTTAAGGACATTACTGCAGAAACGGTTGCCAAAACCTTTGTTGCCGAGTGGGTGTCTCGTTTTGGTTGCCCTGTACAAATTTCTACAGATAGAGGACGTCAATTCGAAAGCCAGTTGTTTAAATCTCTAGCAAATATCCTTGGCGCCAGGCATTCTCCAACTACTGCTTATCATCCAGAAGCAAATGGGATTGTGGAGCGTCTGCATCGCCAGTTGAAATCCGCCATTATGTGCCATCAAAATTCGGATTGGACAGAGGTACTTCCTCTAGTTTTGCTCGGTATTCGTTCAGCATGGAAAGAAAATCTCCAGTCGTCTGTGGCAGAATTAGTTTATGGCGAGCCGTTACGTCTGCCAGGAGAATTTTTCGTGCCATGTAACGATTCTTTTGTGGATATTACCGACTTTACATCGCGTCTGCGTAGCCATATGGCCAGATTGTTACCGAAACCTACTACGTGGAATTCTGAAAGCAGAACATTTTATGTTCCCAAGAGACTCGAGACCGCCACACACGTATTTTTGCGAGAAGGAATGTCTCGTAGATCATTACAGCCTCCTTACGTTGGCCCATACAGGATTATAGAACGAGGCGCAAAAACTATTAAACTTGATATCGGCGGCAAGGAAGTGACTGTTTCTATTGATAGGGTTAAGCCGGCCTATTATATGGTAGATGAAAGGCCTTTAGATGTTGCTTCTCCACCCATATTGACTACTCCTTCCGCCGATCCTGCACCTGTATTGCCTCCACCTTCAGCTCCAGAGCAGACTACGCGCGCTGGACGTTGTATTCGTCGTCCGTCGCGATTCCTTTCTGGAGCATCGGTCTCCGAGGGGGGCTGATGTAGGGGCAGAATGGCCAGAAGCCATGGCCTCTGTTTTTGGCGCAAGTTTTTAAACAATCGATTTTGATTTATGTCATGTAAGAAAATTATATTTTATTCACGAATTTATATGTTTAATTTCGAGTATTAATATATCTTACAGTTGTAATGGATTGCCATTCCCTCTAGGAAATCTGACCCTATTTTATTGCTCTTGACTACGATACGTTACCTAGCGCACTAAAAACAATAATCTGTATTTTTTAGCCATCTTCATACCAAAGTGGGATGGTCGTAGGATGCTCCTTTACCGAGGCTACAGGTACTCACAACACATCCGCAACGGGCCAAAGACGCGATGGCGATGCTCCACCCACACTCGGCGCGGATGCACCGCTAAATTACACACCTACAATGATATGATCATCAAGTGTAAAGATATACATAACCATTAGTTCCTATTCCAACACTAATAAGTTTAAATAATATTGCTAATTAATTAATAATTACGTAGCATTTTGGTAGCATTCACATTTTGCTTTATTCTTGCAAGCAAGCCATGTTCTTGATAGACCTTTTTCCACTAATAGAGGACAACTAGGTACCATCTCCCTCTTTATACTGTGAACGAATCAGGCTAAATTTAAAGTCTGGCTCTCTACGATACGTCACAAATAGAATAAGAAGTAGTTTTACTGTAAATTATTGAATAAACTATCTTAGCTTGTATCTACTAGGACTCTATATTTTCTTTGTTAAATAGCTTATTAACATTTGTATGTTTTATTGCTTTAAGTTATTAAAAAAGGTAAAGGTAAGTGGGTAGGAGAGTCCTCACTGAGTTCTTACCCGAGCATTTGCTAATGAACAATCGCTGGTGCCGGCGTGTAAGCTTTGTACGCTCGGCTCAACGTCCACACCACTGGAATATTCGACGCCGAATGTTCTCAGTGGGGCTCCTTTATGTCAAAGATCTTTGAAGTCAATCCGGGTCGGGAACCGTCGAGATCTTTTATAAAAAAATAACAGTTTTCAAGGACCTCTGATTTTAGTTTAGATCTATATATTTAAAATGCCAATGTTACCTAAATGCAACGTTTAGATAGCGATGTGTAGAAAGATTTAGTTGCCAAAAAATAACTACTATTTTATTTTTGTAATTTTGCGGTGTCTTAAAATGAGTTGAGTATACAAGGTGCACTTTGTTAAATTGTTATAAACAAACATTCGTAAGTAGTTGCTACATTAAATAAAGCATTTAGTAAACCAAACTTATTTTCAACTGTAGCAATTATTTCTGAATTTATTAACTACTTTGATACATGCAATTCTGCAATTTAAATTGCCTGAATAGGGGCACCTTTATACGTTGTTAGTTATGTAACTTATGTATAACCCGTATGGTAGTCTTCGACACAATATTTTATTCCTTGAATGATTTCAATTTGTATTGTAATAAATAATTGATTTGTTATTTTGAATGTTTTATTCAAGTTTAATAAATGGATGCGTTAGTAGTACCACGTGCCCGAGCAATTGTTTTCCTTTTAGTACATTTCTTATCAGTGTTATCAGAGTTAAACATTTTAGCATTCATTACTCACTGTTTAACATACTCAGAATCTGCCTACATATACTTGTTATACCTATTTCAGCTCAACACGATTAAAAGTTGGTTAAATTCGACACCTTTGATTGCGTCGTTAGTTACGATTGAACCTAATTTATTCATCTCTACCAATAAAAAAATTCATGGCGAACCGACCATTGGAAGTGGATCAAATTATATTTGCAAGACTTCATATTTTTTTATCATCCGCTTAGATACCGATACATACAGGCGAAATCAATTAAAACCTTCTAATAAAAACATTCATTTGTACTTATTTTTTAGCTGAATACAAGCCCAGTAGAAAAGGTACCCCAGTTCTTCATTACAAAGGCTTCAAGTACACTTACCACCGGCAGTCACATAATGGGTACAAGAAACGATGGCACTGCTCAACTCACCGACATCGTGGCTGCACCGCCGCTGCATTTACCGTTGATGACAAGGTCTTCAAATGTAGCGGTACTCATAAACATTGAAGATATTCAATGCCCTAGGTTAGGCTCTCGTGTTTCGTTGTTTAACGACCGCTTTAGCCTAGTTGGTAGTGACCCTGCCTACGAAGCAAGAGGTCCTGGGTTCAAATCCCGGTAAGGGCATTTATTTGTGTGATGAGCACGAATATTTGTTCCTGAGTTATGGATGTTTTCTATGTATTTAAGTATTTATTTATCTATACAAGTATGTTTATCGTCGTCTAGCACCCATAGTACAAGCTTTGCTTAGTTTGGGACTAGGTCGATTTGTGTAAGATTGTCCCGTAATATTTATTTATTTATTTATTTATTTTAATATGGATGAAAATTGCGTTTTATTATCACTCTTGTTCTTTGATTTTTTTCCATGGCAGCCCCTTGGTTAATATCGTGGCAGACAATGATATAGGCCTTAGGAGTGTTTGGCTTATTATATGGCTTAGTATACCTAGTCGACCAAGAAATTCCTTTACCGCCTCTAAAGCTGAGTTTAAACAGCAAGAAAAGGTCGTGCAATTGCATCACATTGTGGCACTCGATTGACGACTTCAATCTCGTGCGCCGTACTGCCTCGCAATGTAATGTAACTCGCACGTTTTTTCTTGCAGGTGTTTTGACGTACAAGATGTGACAATCAGCCCTATTGTTTTTATTTTGATGTGGGGACTGTCACGAAAAATGATAAAGCACTTACTTGGTCGACTATACGTCGTTAGAAATTACCTGGTAAAAGGTCCTTGAGAGTTATAAAAAGATAATATCAAATATTTGTGCTTTAACTTCGACAACCGAGCTTTGTTGTACTTACATAGTGTACTGCGCATAATTTATTAAACTTAATTCTTGATTATCTTTTTAACAATAAGAGTGAAGTTCCACTGGTGCGTTGCGTAGTCGCAACGTTGACGCTGCGACGATTTACATATATTTTTTTATATGACATGCCACATTGGTAGGTACGTTGCGTCGTCGCACGTGACGTTTCAACGAATCGGCGAACATGAGACGAAGCGGGGGGAGTGTGATGCCGATGAAGCCGGTGATGTCTCTAACAGTACATTTTGTCGTGCATCGGCGCAGCGCAAGTGTGGCGTACAATCTGTTAATTCAAATGCACCAGTGGAGCCTTACCCTAAAAGTTGGGACACTAGACTAGTGTCTTAAAGAAATTAACTTCATTAGACTTGTTGAATGTTCCCTTGGAGTTAAAGGAAAGTAAAAATTTACACAGTGTATATTGCTAGGTACCCTTTTTTAGGGTTCCGTAGTCAACTAGGAACCCTTATAGTTTCGCCATGTCTGTCCGTCTGTCTGTCCGTCCGCGGCTAAGCTCAGAGACTTAGTATTAAAAAGCTGTAGTTTGGCATGAATATACATATCAGTCATGCCAACAAAGTGGTAAAATAAAAAATAAAAAAAATTTTTTTTTAGGGTACCTCCCATAGACGTAAAGTGGGGGTGATTTCTTTTTTCTTGACTAACCCTATAGTGTGGGGTATCGTTGGATAGGTCTTTTAAAACCATTGGGGGGTTGGTAACATGATTTTTGTATTCAGTGATTTGTTTGCGAAATATTCAACTTTAAAGTGAAAGTTTTCATTAAAATCGACCGTCCCCCCCTCTAAAATCTAAGCTGTTGGGTGGATAAATTTGAAAAAATTCAAAAAGGTAGTTAATATATTAAATTTACAAGGAAAATTATAGCGGCTAAGATTGCTTGGGAATTATTTGTAGTTTAAGAGTAAATAGTAGCCTAAGGTATAAAACATACCGTCACTACTTTGAAAAAAGCTCGTATCTCAAATCAGCATGTAAACAAAACTGAACCTTGATAGGCGCGTAATAAAGTTCACTTAGCCAGAAAATCGATTGTGAGATACGAGCTTTTTTCAAAGTATTGACGATACCTAACTTGGAAGATTCCGTACACATACGAAATCCTTAGAAAAATATTACTTGATTTTTTCGTAATGGCTACGGAACCCTATCTTGGGCGTGTCCGACACGCTCTTGGCCGGTTTTTTATCCTATAATAATTATAATAATAAATTAAATTATTTAAATTACTCCTGGACACTGCGCGGATAGTCAGGAGGTTACTCTCTCTGTCGCCCTAACCACCGATAGCTTAGGCCCCGCCTCGCTGCCGGTGGCACCCTAGGTTAGGTTTTTATAATGATTTTATGTTTTGTATGTATAGTTTTATATTTTACTTTTTGTATAATTATTGTAAAAATCTAACCTAAGAAAAAAATAAAAATAAAGATAATAATAATAAATGTATTAATTCACCCTAGTTCTATTAAAAATGTGACACTTGGAAATTTGTTTTACTTTATCACACGTAAGGAAGAGGTAGAATCTGGATGATATTTTCACACAGTTGCACTGACTTTTTATTCCAGAATATGGATAGTTCCTGTAAGCAATTATATGACAACCAACGTGCTCTTATACGACAACTTTTATCTGAATAGGTAATGAAATAGAAGTTTTGACTGATATCAACGCGTAGTTCGCAACATAGGAAGTTAAAATTTTTCTTAGAGGCTTCGTTTATAATGTAGATATAAGAATGTAAGGATGTTGCCTAATTTCTCCAGTGATAACTAATTCAGCAACGAGGGTTAACCCACGGACGTATTCTGGCTCCATATAGACGTATTTCTCAGTTTAGTTGCTAGGTAATGATATTGGAACAGGTATATTCTTTGTCTTGAAAACTTATTAAAAGAACCTAGAATTTTATAGACTTTTTTATGCTTTCAGTCAAATATGAACCTACCAGGAATGGTGGTCGCATCCTTGTCTACGAAGGCTACAAATACCATCGAAAGAGCAACAACGATTTCAAGATTCGGTGGCAGTGTGGCAAGAACTACAAGTATAAGTGCAATGCCGTTGTGCACACATTTGAAGACCGAATCATCAAAACTTATGGATTTCACAATCATTAACTGTTATGTTAAAGTAATTTCATGTTCCGTGACATTTGCGTCATGTGAAATGTACAGTTTACTTATTGTTAGATAAAATGGCGAAAACCAAAACCCTTATAATTTCACCGTGTCCGTCGTCTGTCCACGGCTTAGCTCTTTTTTGATCCATGTACTTTTAGGGTTCCGTACCTTAGGGGTAAAACGGGACCTTATTACTAAGACTCCGCTGTCCGTCTGTCTGTCTGTCACCAGGCTGTATCTTATTAACCGTGATAGCTAGATAGTTTAAATTTTCACAGATGATGTATTTCTTTTGCCGCTATAGCAACAAATACTAAAAATAAAATAAAGTTAAAAATTAAAAGGGGTCGTCATACTTTCTTTAAACGTGTTTTTTTTCAGCGTTTTTAACTCGATCTTTATAACGGCGTTAAATAGACACTTGAAATTTTCACCGATTATGTATTACTGTAGCCGGTATAACAACAAATAATAAAAATATAATTATATTAAATATTAAGGGGGGTCCTGACTAACAAAATATAAAATTATCTCACACTGCGTACATTTTACTTAGAAGCAGGGTTCTGCTAACCTGGATTATTTATTATAGTTACGGCTGTTTAAGGCGTATATTTTGCTTGCCTAAAAATTTGTACAGAACCCTTATCTAACATATTCTCCTTAGTTCCGACTTTTTCTAAGTGATGTACCTAGTAGTGCTTAAGACCCAGATCCGAGTCGTAAGTTGTGTAATTTTGGAAATTATTTAACCATATTTAAGGTTCTTTATTTATGAGTATTTTGTATTTTATACAGTACATTTGGCAGTAACTCTTATATTGTTTTGTTTTTCATATGACTCACGAGGTTAAATGTCCTCCCGACTGTATTTTAAGCACCTCAGCAATCTACGAATTTTACGAAAACGTCACGATTTAACGAATACTTCAGTGTTCTCAAAGTTAAGTAAACCATGACATTGACTGTACGTAATTAAATCCAAAAATGGTTAATTAGAAAAAAAGTTATGAGTAATTTAATCCAAAAAAAAACTTTGTCGGCCTGTCCTTAAAAATCATATTTTGTCCCTTACCTTATATTGTACTTATATTGTACCACAGAATATATAATAGTACCTACTGACGTACAGAATGGAAACGGTCCGCCCCGCACCGATTCGAATTACCCCACCCCTCAAGGCGCAGATAGCCGGAAACGGCCAGAAATCAGAAGAGTGCGCGCGCGATGTATGTAGGCGTACGCGTGTACAGACGTCGTCGTGCTTATGTAGATTCAAGAACGCGTATTTGTACGTCGTGTCCGCCGCGTGATTGTACTTACTGTTGTGTCTAAATAAATATATATAATAATTAACACCTTTGTACACAGTTCAACAATAAAATTATTCTTATTCTTATTCTTATGGTCGACGGATATTATGCGTTTACATTACTTTGGCCCAGTACCACTGTCACAATTTTACCGCAATTTTAACACATCATAAGTGCGTTTGAGGCGCCCGACCAAGCGTAATAGACGACAATGGCGCATAAACAGGGGCTCCTGTTTAAAATCACACCTAAAAAATCCGATTTGATAATTTTGTGTCAAATTTGAAATAGAAAATTTAAGCCCCAATTTTGCAGCAAAAATATACATTTGACCTGTTTCCAAAAATCGGTGCCCCAGCAGCGAACGCCTTATCGTCGTGGATAATGCAAATCCGCATAACTGGTGTTAGATAGGTAATTACGCGTATCTGACAAATTTAGCCCATTCCAAGTTCGTTAAAATAAAACAAATATGAAGTTAAAACCATCCCCTGTAAAACCACATGAAGTGCAGATACGCGGTATATAAAATTGTAACTGACGACCAAATGGCCTAGTGGTTGGAGAACCTGACTACGGTTCTATTCCCGCGTCGGGGCAGATATTTATATAAAAAATACGAATGTTTGTTCTCGAGTGTTCAATATGTATTTATGTATTTATCTATCTATATAATTATGTTTATCCGTTGTCTAGTAGGTACTCATAGTACAAGCTTTGTTTATGTAGTTTGGGACTAGGTAGTTCAATTGGTGTGAATTGTCCCTTGATATTCATTTATTTATTTACGTATAGTAGATATGCGGATTTATGACAAAGCATATCTAAGTGTTTGTTTTATTTCAGTTCAATTTTTGCGCACTAAGTCAGGAGGACGCATGCTCTTCTTTCAAGGGCACAAGTATCATCGACAGAGCCACAATCAGTACAAGACTCGGTGGCAGTGCAGTAACTACCGCCCTTTTAGATGTTCGGCTGTCGTACACACATTTGATGACGAAATTATCAAAATTCACGGTACTCATAATCACGATTAACTTGAATTATAGTGTGTTGTGTACAATTTTTGATGCTATGCAAGGCAAATATTAGTCTTGTAGCATATATATTAATAATCAAACCTACCTTAATTGTTAGAGATGGTCAAGAATTTAAATTTGCCAAATATTAACAATTTTAAGCTGCTCTATACTGGAAAGGTTTAGGTAATTAACTAAATGTAAACAAAACAATGTCAACTGATGTCTTAAATACTATACTAAACCTTACTCTCCTCACCTCATTTGTTTTTGACTGCAGTACTGTATAGGTGAAAAACTTAAGAAAATGACCTGTTGTTTGTAGTAGTGCACAAAATTGATACGAAGCTTAAGTCAGTTTTCCAATTTGGAACGTCAATTTGTTTATACGGACACGTTACTACTACATACAACAAGTCATTTTCTTAAGTTTTTCACCTTAGTACATTGTGCATCTAGGGCCGTAAGTAGGGGATTACTAACGAGAGTCTATTAGAAGCCCGACGCCGAAGACGGAGGGCTTTTAATGACTCGAGTTTGTAATTCCCTTACTGCCCGTGATACACACAATGATTTTCATCATATTGCGAGAAAAAAAATCCAAAAATAAAATTATTTTGTCCCTAAACACTTAAATTGAATAAAATAATGGCTACCCGCCAATACAGATTGTCACTTTTTTTTAAGTCATCTACCATAGATAATGTAAACTGTGTTTAGAATTCGAAAGGTCATACGGCCAGATTCTGCCAACATGTTTAAAAAAATATTTTTACTAAAATTATTGCAAAACTATTTGATATAAATTTAAAATATAAAAATAACAAATTTTCATGAAGCGTAGATAAGTTTTGTGTTGTAAAATTTGGGTTATAGCTAAGTTTTAAGGATAATAAAAAAAACGTTGGCTGACTTGAAACCTCCTTAGTCTGAAATGACTTGTTTGCAAATTTTAAAACTAAAGTTAGAACTCCCTTGGGTAGAAAAACTGTACGTAAATCCATAACTCCCTTAAGAATTCATTTAGTATACAGGCATGGAATAAGACCATTGACGAGCAAGTGTGGTGAAAAATTTATTTATATTTATTTATTTCATCAAACCGTGTATGTCGTAAAACGTCATATGTACGGTCGGCCAAAAAAGTGGTCTACCAGTTTTGACATAAGTTTCTGTGAGATCTAAATATCGCTAAGGCTAACTGAGTGAAGTCATTAATTAGTTACTGTCATCAGCAGACACAGGAATTTAGGGGGCAAAATTCAATGACAAGTAGGGAGTTCCTTTATCGATAAACTCAACTATCGACGCTTTTCCCACATACTAGAGATCGCTCCAAGTTTTTTTTGTAAAAATAATATTTTATAGACATTATGAAATGAAATAAAATAATAAATCAATTCTATTCTTCTTTATCCTCGTAAAGCCCACGTCAAATTTGGACTAACTTAATTTAAAACATTGTCAATCAAGAAAAGTTGACATTTAGTAGGTATGTTGGGCCTTACGAGGTTAAGATTTGTAAATATTTTATAGTGCAATGATAGTAATTACCCAGCAGCTGTCGTCTAAAATATGTTTTGTATAAACTTCGAAATAAGACTTTCAAAATAATACAAACTTACAAACAAAGCTGGGGGCGATCACTAGTATATAGGAAAAGCGTCGACAGTTGAGTTTATCGACAAAGGAACTCCCATCCTGCCATTCAATTTTGCCCCCTAAATTCCTATGTCTGGTCATCACTGTTATCATATTATTGCAAAGGAAAATCGACCTCGTTTTATCATGACGTACAAATGAACTTGAACCGTAGGGATGTATACCATATTTTGGCCGACTGTACACTCAAAAAGCATAACGCGCCGTTACCATTATTACGTTTCATTCATGTGTAGAGAAATCAGATTTTCTTTAAAAAGCAAGTACGTTGCCAGAGCTGCCTTTATACTAGATACCCGTAAGCTTCCCTTCAAATATTGTAATTTCCCTAGGGAACAATATTTTTGGAATCCGCCTTACAAAGAAAACCTTTTTGGCAAAGCGACTTGCATTTAAAGTAGTGAAACATTCTGTTACCTATTTTTTAACCAAATTTAATAAAGGAGGAATTTCTCAGTTTGTCAGAATATTTTCTTTATGTTCTTTTTTAAACTGTGTGGAGTATTTGTTTGATTAATAAAGTCAAAGTTTGCAAACTCATTTCTTTGCTTTTTATGCCTTACTACCAAAACTATAGCGTGCTGGGAAGATGGGGTGCGCAATATAATCCGTGGTGGCCTGGCGGTTTGACCTGTGGCCTTTCAAGCAGAGGGTCGTGGGTTCGAGCCTGGGCTCGCACCTCTGAGTATTTCGAAATGTATTTACATTTGAAATTTACCATGAGCTTTAAGGCGAAGGAAAACATGGTGAGGAAACCCGCACACACATGAGAAGAAATTCAATGGTGTGTGTGAAGTTTCCAATCCACACTGGGCCCGCGTGAAGACTACGGCCACTACGGCCCAAGGACTCTCATTCTGAGATGAGGCTTGTGCCCTGCAGTGAGACGTATGTAGTCTGGGATGATGATGATGATGAATCTGGGCACGACAGCTTGCGACCATTATAATTAACGAGCTGCTGTTCGCGACTCCGTCTGCGAAGAATTCGTTTATCGCTATCCCGCGGGAACTATGCAATTTTCCGGGATAATAAGTATCCTATATGTTAATCCGGATTATAAGTTATCTGTGTGCCTAATTTCATCAGAATCCGTCAAACCGTTTTAGCGTGAAAGAGTAACAAACATCCATCCATCCATACTTACAAACTATCGCGTTTATAATATTAGTAGGATTATGCTACGATACATTTCAACTAAAAGAATAAGCCTTAAAATAGAGTATCTTCTCTTCCAGAACTCCTGTTTCTACCATCAACACGAGGCTCACGCATCCTTTTCTTCTCTGGCTACAAGTTCCATCGCCACTACGAAACAGGAGTCAAAACCCGCTGGCACTGCGCGACACGCCGAAAGCACGGCTGTCTGGCCTCCCTCATAACCGTTGACGACAAAATTAACATCAAAGCTAACTGTAGGATCATGCACAACCATGAACCCGAGGAGTATCCTGAACTTGGAGATTACTTTAAGAGACCTGAACATGTTGATGTTAAATAATAAAGTAATTAAGAAATAAATAAATAATACAAAAAAAATTAAAGAAAAATTTGTGTTGTCTATTTTTTGTACTGTATATTAAATTAAATTCATTTTGATATAAATACTTTTTTAAATCGTTTTTGTAGTTATTTAATTTGAATATAATATAATGCATTTATTACATATCAAATAAACCTTCACTTGACATTGAAGTAGATGTTGTACTTTAATCTGTATGGAAAAGCATTATTTAGAATTCTTCACAATTTACGCGTGGATTATACCACGGAGATAGATTTGGATCCGCTGTCTGACATCTACTTAGCACTTTGCATCTTCATAGCCCCGGACCTCAACCTACATGACTATTCTCCGTAGAAAAGTCCCACCCACCGAAACTTGGATTCTCTGAAACGAGTCCAGACTTATTGTCTAACGTTTCCGACGCTTGCCTTGGCAATCACTATTCTTTCTGTCAAATGATATAGCATGATGACAGAAAGAGATGGTGAAAGCGAAGGCAAGCGTCAGAAGCGTAAGACAATCCGGCCTATAGAGACAGAGTTACTGTCTCTGAAGCAAATCCCTCTGGAAAAGACTCGTGCCGCGATCGATAACTGGTCGAGCGTCTAAGGGCTTGTTTTAAAAATAGAGGCAGTCATTTCGAGTAGCAATTAGTGATACTTGTTGGTCAGTGTCACATACCTTTAGTTAAAAATAATAAAAATATAACTTATCTTAGAGTGGATCAAGAGAGGAGAGCCCTTTGCCCAGCAGCGAGACATCAAAACAGGATAATAAAAAAAACTTAGTTATTAAAAATATAATGAAAGTTTTATTTCGTCTCAAAACTTATGAACACACGAGGTATATCAATACTATCCTATTTATTTCAGATGCGACATTTTGTTTGTCGCAACGAGGTGCTCGCTCGCTTTTATTTGGTGGATACCGCTACGTGCGACACAGAGAACAAGCTTCAAAGGTTCGTTGGCAGTGCGCCACCCACCAGAGACTAGGTTGCCGAGCCAATGTTTTTACCATGGACGACGTAATTGTTAAGTGCAATGTCCTTCATAATCATCCCAACTTAAGCGATACACCCTATTCTAACATAATCTTGCCTTGAATTTTATTGCTCGAGGAATAGCACGTTTTTTAGTTATGTGAATTGGCAATTTTAAAAATAGCAGCATGAAAAAAAAATAACACTCGTGATAGATTCCCACTTACTCCTGCTAACAAATATGATCTAATCTATTCTTAGACTGGTTTGTTACTGGAATTGTCTGATAGAATTTGAAATGAAATGGACTGCACTTATTCATAATAAAAGGATTCACGAAGGAAAGAAAGGAAATATGAAATCAGTGAAGTATTATTAATTATGTAATAACTTTGATCGTTTCTGGCTCTATGGTTCGCAGGGCCGATCGTTGTGGAACTCTTTGGGGGACCCCTTTGGCCAGCAGTGGACATCTGTCTGCTGATTTGATGATAACGATGATGATAATGCTATAGCAAATGATTTCAGAAAAAATAAATTTAGTAACAATGTGACGACTAGATGGCCTAGTGGTTAGAGAACCTGACTACGAAGCTTGAGGTCCCGGGTTCGATTCCCGTGTCGGGGCAGATATTTGTATGAAAAATACGAATGTTTGTTCTCGGGTCGTGGGTGTTTAACATGTTTTTAAGTATGTATCTATCTATATGTTTATCCGTTGCCTGGTAGGTACTAATAACAGTAATAACACAAGCTTTGCTTAACTTACTTTAGGACTAGGTCATTTGGTGTGAATTGTCCCGTGATATTAATTTATTTATTTAAAATTAAAGTTAACTGTATGTAGGCAATTAAATATTGCGCTTATAAATACCTATGTATAGTGTAGTACAATAATCAATTTTCATGCAAATATTAAATTTAGTCATGTCTTTGTGATGTTAACAAATATAACTTCTGGAAAAGGAATATAGAAAAAAACCGGCTAAGTGCGAGTCGGACTCGCGTACGAAGGGTTCCGTACCATTACCTATAAAAACAGCAAACAAAACACGTTTTTTGTATGGGAACCCCCCTAAAAAAAAAGCAAATTGGATAAAAAAAATAACCTGCCCAAATTACTAATTCCACGCGGACGGAGTCGCGGGCAAAAGCTAGTTATCTATAAAAACATAAAAAAAAAACATGTTTGAAGTATAGGAGCCCCCCTTAAATATTTGTTTATTTTAATTTAATTATTTATTTTAAAAGTAAATATATAACTAAATATTCTGTGAATATTTCAAGCGTCTACCTGTTGCCGTTATCAATATCGAGCAAAAACTAGCATTAAAATCTCGTTTGTTGTATGGGAGCCCCCTTAAATATTTTTTTATTCTGGTTTTTAGTATTTTGTTGGTATAGCGGCAATTGAAATACATCATCTGTGAAAATTTCAACTGTCTAGCTATCACGGTTCATGAGATACAGCCTGGTGACGGACGGACGGACGGACGGCGGAGCCTCAGTAATAGAGTCCTGTTTTTACCCTTTGGGTACGGAACCCTAAAAATGGTTTTTGTTTTATAAAGTGAGTGAATTAAATGATCCGCAACAACGAACGAATGAACCAATCCTGCATGTAAATTACGATTTTGACTAATGTCTAAGGTCTATTTTAGCGTGAAAAAAATTAATAGGCAGATATTTTAATTTTAATGTACTTGTTAATGCCATCTTTAGGCGAATACCTGAACTACCCCGACCAACGACATCTTTTGTCGGATAGCTCATAGTACATGAATTGCGATATACCTTCTGGATGTAGGTATCCCCTGAAAAATATTTTTTTTTTGTTTCTTTTACTAGGTAGTTGCATACATTCATTACTTGTTTACATTTATCTTACTGATAAATAGTAATAATAACATTACTTTATGCTAAATCTGTTACATAACGTATCAATGTTTAATAATAAAAATATGCTCACTAATAAACTCTAGTTTTCTATAATAATTATATATTTACTCGAGTTACAACCACTACAGCCACGGGAAATAGAAAGTAGTGGTTATTAAACATACATACTTAAGAAAATAATCTTATATTAGATATAATACGGTTCTAAGAAGTGGTAGAGCATTCCATCTATAAGCGCTTTTGACACTGAAAGTTAAATCCACCAAGACATTGACAAGACTCTCTTTCACAGATCGCCCAACGTTTCACACCTCGGCGATGGGTGCACGGATAATGAACCACAAGGGACACCAATATACGCGGCACTCCGTATGTTCATCGAGAGTGAAATGGCTATGTACGGAGAGCAGGAACAACAAGTGTCACGCTATAGTGGTCACCATCGGTTGCAGAGTTGTGGACTACCATAACAAGCACAGCCATCCGCCACATCAAATTAGCGTACATTGTAAAGATATATAAATACAAGGGTAGATAGTTATATTAGCTATGAAAATTTAATTCGCTTTCTCAATCTCGTATTACATGAATTTTATAGTGAAATATGATATTTTTATGTGTTTTATTAAAAGTTTGGCGTCAGAGTAAATGCAAAACGTTATACGGGCTTGAGAAAGAAAAAAGTTCTGCCAATATTTACGCGGCCGTCTGGAAACAGTTTTTGATTTTGCATTTAAAAGATCTCATTTTTAAGTCTTCTTAATTTTAAACTACATTTTAATTTTTATCTTTGTAAATGTTTGACAGACAACCGAAACCAACAACAATTGTTGATTGAGGTGTTTTTTTGTAATAGACAAACATTTGGAACGAATAGTAGATCTTGCGCTCGACAATCAAAATTACAAAGTATGGAAACAACTTTCCTTTTGCTAATTATTATCCCTATCATATCTACCATGCAGAAAACTGTAACATCATCTTTAATAGCACGCAGGCACGATTTCCTTTAATTTAATCAAAACTCGAAAATGCAGTCTGCGTTGAAAATAAAATGAAAATACCACTCTACCGGAGACCCAAAAGCCAAATCGGGATCAATTAAGGTCTTAGAACTTTTCTTCAATTTATCTGCGTGTTTAAATTATCTTTCGCATAACTATTTTGTTTTTAATCATTGAAATCTTGCTTGAACGGTCCTTTTAAAAATCTGAAACTTCCAAGTCAATTTCTTAGATTTACCACTTTATTAATCGGATACATCAGAAAATTCTTGACATAACTGATAGGTACAGTATTTTATTTTTCTAAGAACCAATTAGCAAATTGATACGTTTACTATTAAATTTGATGACTTGATTATATCCTTTAATGCTTTAAGACAATAGATGTAAGCCTTATGTTATAAATTGTTAATTTTGCTTTGTTTGACAAAATGTTGCCATGTAAATATAAAAATAAACGTATGTAAATACTACATTAAACGGCTCCGATGTTCCTTATGTTATATAATATACGCAAAAATAAGTGTATATGTGACTTTTTGAATTAAAAAAACTCGTTCATCCACCTTGTTTTACCTACTAAATATCTAGCTTTTGCTTGCGACTTTGTCCTCGCAGAGATAAACAATTGTGTACAACTCCAGTTCTCCATCCCACGGGAAATTCCAATAATCCCTTCTCACTGCACTTCAGTGAACCTTAAAACTGATACGATCTCATAATTGCTATACTTAACGGGACTTATCACGCAATAAATATTTATTTACCTCGACGTTTCGGCCACATTGAAGCAGCCGTGGTCTGATCTCTATAAATAGTTGCAACTGTTACAGAAATAAGGTTTCTTGAGTCGATTATTATGTCCCGCTTATTCCTTATCCCGTGGGTTTTTTTCCCTACTATCCTTCTACAAAGTATTATTATAAATTAGTAAAGTCGTTCTCTAGTTTTGTACTTAGCAACACATTTGGCGATTATTTTTTGTTAATATAAATAGATAAATGCTGTTATATTTAACAAAGATCCTTGTCTTCGTTGCAAATGTTAAATGACTCTATTATAGTTATTACTTGTGTACAGGTTTAAAACAAAACGACAAACAACATGAAATTAATGCACGTCAAACCTGATAAATTAAATTGAAATATTTTTAACTGTTGTAAAATGAACACTTCCTACAAAGCAATTAGATCGACTTATTAGGATTTGACCACGCACCCCTTGATATACTTAAATTAGGAAAGAGACTTCGGTTTCATTACAGAACATTAGCTCTCTTTCATTCATTCTAGCTTGGAGAGAATGAGATGACCTGCTGCTGATGATCCTGCGAGTGGACTGTGATAAACTATATTCTCAGATTGAGACTCGCCAATTTTTACACGTCCAATCGACTCTTGAAAGCATGTTCATAATGTAGCTTGTACTTGTATTTAAATATCGATACCTTAGCGCACAATCGTATTAATTACAATTCAGTGCACAATTAAGTAGTAGTTTTGTACACTAGGACATACAATGCTAATTTACATGAGCAGCACATTGCAATTAATACTATTGTGCGCTAAGGTATCGATATGCTATTATTCAAAGCAGATTTGGTTAAAATTAGAGGATATTAATAATATATACCATTTACAGATTATCCGACCTTCTTGACAACGAACAAAGGCCACCAAGTCATGTTCTACAGAGGGTTCAAATTTAGGCTGCATCGCGACAACGGAATAAAAAAGAGATGGCGCTGTTCCAAAGAAGGCTACAGAGGCTGCCGAGCGGCAATATACACAAGCCTCGACGGCAGAGTTGAGATGAGGAACGAACATAACCATCCTCCTGGCGCGTTAACTGATTACCTATATAACTTCTCTGTACCTATACATAATTAATCAGTTTTCCCGACTCATATGTATTTAGGTAGTAGGCAAAACACTATTAGCTCAAATAAAAATGTATGAGCGTTAAGTTATGACAAACGCAAGTCGGATTCTCGAACTGATAGTTCCATGTAAAGAATGGTGTGCAGATTTCTTGTCTTTCTGAGGTATGGAATCCTAAAATATATCGCGTGTGCTACCAAATTGTTATTAGGTAATTTTAATTCCAGTGTAAGACGTAATTTTCCAGTCAATAAAATGCGTACTTGGATTACGCGATGGGTGTGGTTTGGTTTCTGATTAAATTAAGTAAATAATATGTTCTCCCACGTAATAATACATATTATTACAATACATAATACATATTATTACGTGGAAGTACAAATTCACTGACACGACACGTGCCGTTTCGAAATGTCACGAGAGGGGACATGTACTTTATCTATATCAAAAGTCATTAATTTGTTTGGGTATGTATTACAATACCGAAGTACGAAAGACCGAATGTATTAAAACATCGAATGGGTCAAAAGACCGATACGATTTTTTTCTGAAACCGTAAACTTCTCAGAATTTATTAAAACGGCATCATACAGAACCTATTAGGTTAGGTTAGGTTTGTTTTATAACAATCTTAAAAAGTTAACGGTTTCAGAAAAAAATAGTGTCGGTCTTTTGACCCATTCGATGTTTTAATACATTCGGTCTTTCGTACTTCGGTATTGTAATACATACCCATTTGTTTTGGGTAAATTATGCTCATTTAGGTAGGTATGTATTTGTACTTACATCATTTAGTAGCGTTATCTTTCATTTAAACAATTTCTATTTTACAATTATGATACTCAATAAAAAATGGTGTGCACTAGTGTTTTTTTTAACTGTTTCTTTTCGTACCTTGATATGTCTGTTTTCTTGATATGTCAGGCTTACAAGCCTGTTAAAACAGTGATTTGTTTCAAATATATCTTTTATACCTTTGTAATTCAATGCCCACTTGGCTACTACCAAGGATGATATAGACTGGATTAGCAATCGCCATAGTACAGATCGTCCGCAGAAAAATAGTTCGATTATTAAATCTACATGGCGCTGAAATATAGCCCGAGGCTTTGAAAGCAAAACAATAAGACTACAGATGTTTCATATTACTACAAATGTATTATTTTTCAACTATTAGACCCTAACATCAAACCAAGTTATCATAATATTGTTACAGAATGGGAAAATCAGAAAAAAACGAAACCGAACCACTTAGAAAGAAAGAGACTTGCAGCACGTAAACGACGTCAAAGAATAAAGAATGATCCGATTCTATACCAGCAGTCGAAAGAAAAGGAAAAAGAGCGATATGAAAAAAGAAAACGAGAAAAAAAGTTGTTGCCAATTTCCGAAATGTCTGTTAAAGATAGAAAGAAAACTCAAAAGCGAAACAGGATCAATTCCAATGCATGGTATGAAAGACAAAAAGCTACAAGAAAAAAATAATGAAGGTTGAAATAAGTTATTTTGATAGTGAAAAATAATGTTTAGTTACTCTATCTACCAATTAAATAAATTTGAACTAAGATTATTACTTTGTAATATTTTTGATAATTCTCTTTCTAGCTAGTTACCGTAGCCATCGAATATTAAAATTTTCAAGTGTCAGGTCCTTAAAAATATTATCACTTATTAACTCCGTAACTACCTTACCTATTCTTATGTTATTTAGTCAATGTAACGAAATAAATATTATTTTTTTTCCCCCTGAGTCGCCTTATTATTTTTACGTGGCGACAGTGATGACAAATATGGTAAAGGTTGTCTTCACTAACTGTGAAGTACAGTCGAATCCACGCCTAACTCTCTTTTACTCTCCAAGTTGCCTGACGAAAATTCATTGCGACGTGCTCCGGAGAACAAGTTCTGAGAATAGACGCAGTAATACCTAACCTAAGCACCAAACCGACAGTCCAATCTCCAACCATTTGTATTAACCCCAGTTGTTCACTTGTTCCGCAGAAGCAATCCTAGTCGAGACTTCAAAAAACAAACGCTTCGTATACCTCAACGGCTTCAGGTTCAGCCTTCAAAGCACCAACAACACTGGCGAGAGATGGCGCTGTGTCCGACACTGGGATGGCTGTCGGGCTGCCGTGTACATCGCTGACATAACAGTGGTCAAGGCAGTAAACTCCCATAATCATAGTCGGGCTAAATTAAAAAAGGTTGATCACAAACGCGTAATCAAGTTGGTCTCTGATTACATGTGGAACTGTGAGATTCCATTTGTTCGCAGATCGAGAAAAGATAGTATAGAGGCGGACGAATAAGATATGGTTGAACTAAAATCAATTACCCGTGAGCACATGTACCAGACATCTATGTCAGTGCGAGACATGTGGGCTTTCATGCGGGGCCGCGCAACAACCCCGTCCGCATAAAACAACATAAATCATACTAACCCCCTTATTCATAAAAAAATAAACTTGTTTTGTTTGTATCCTGGTAAAGGTGGTTTTAACCATAGGCTTAGCGGGAGTTTATAAATAAATGGATAAACTATTACAACCACCACGCTAAGACTTGGATGAGTTTTACTGTCAAATACCGTCACCTCAAGAAAGAACATGACAGATTTTCACTCGTTGGGTTAATGTAAGGGAACGTACCCTTACTACGTGACCCATTTTTTTTGCAATTTTTTACCCCCTCCCTCCCCTCGGTGTCCACCTCGTAGTATTTTCCAAGACCCCCCCCCTCCCCAATTAGTTTTCACGTAGTAATTTATAAATATGATTTTAAATCATTTTTTGCAAACAGAAAGTTAAAAAATAATAATTTGGCTCATATTATATTTGTCTTTTATTAATATAGATTTGCGAGATTTGCCTAGTTTAGACTAAAGACTAGAGTTTGTTGACTACGTGATGAAAACCTAAATCCCCTCCCCCCGTCCTTGACCAGGCGTGGTATTTTTGCTGACCCCCTCCCCCCCCTAAACGGGTCACGTAGTATGGGTACGTTCCCTAAGTTCGAAATAAGTTATATCACGTACAAAATGGGTAATTGATTTTAGTTCATTTATATGAATTTCCGAAAAGTGCCTGATTTAAATAATTATTTAAGAATGAAATTTTTGATGATAAATTATTAAAAAAAATGCTTTATGTACAATAGGTACCTACATGAGTAGAAATTATATTCTGTGTTTTGTTTGTCTATTATGTTAGGACATGGATAACAAATTTTTAAATCGTTTAAAATGTTACTACTGATTCGGTTTTGGTTAAGTGCATGCATTAAAATGTTATTATTATTAAATTAGAATTACTTTTAATAAATAATTATATTTTAAAGAGTACAGTTTTAATTAAAACCATCATTTATATTATATTACGTCGATATAAACGCTGCTAAACATTAAATCTTAATTTTTACAAAACAAAATATTTATAGCTATAACATCAAATAATCTTACCGCATTTTGTTTTTTTTTTATATTTAGGAACAAAATCGCGTCGACAACAAAAGAAAAGATTAAGAAAAACTCCTTACGTGCGCGGAGTCACGTGGAGTACCAAAACCATGGCAGCAGCACTACTGGAATACCAAACGAGCCAGGAGTGTCAGTCATTCATCGCTAAGAAGTACGGCATACCTCGAAAGACCTTCAACAATCATGTTAAGACAGGGTGCCCCGAAAAGCGGCTCGGACGACAGTCACAAACGATGCACGGTATTCCAGCAAAACATAAACAAATCAATTTTTGGTAGTGGTCACTTCCTCTTGTGTTATATAATCACTTTATAAAAAATATGTAAAACTAGACTAACGCAAATATTGATATTAATGAAATATTCTAGATCTGTGTTCTTGTTGGCCGTACAGACTGCAGTTTGTAGTCTGGCATTCAAATCGGAATTGTCGTTTCTTATAGAGAAAGAGAGAGAGAGAAAGAAAGAGAGAGAGAGAGAGAGAGATTTATTTATACATATTCGATACACAGGAAAAAAAATGTGGGCAGACCTCCTGTCCACTTTTCTTTTAATTGCCTAGCCGAGGTAGTGTTGTTGCGACAGCGATAGTCTATCAATAGTATTGTGATACTATCGTGGGCTGATTTCCACTCTCGATACCATTGCATCGATAGTATTGTGCCTACTGTAGCATGTCGATATTTTCGATAGTACTATCGCACTATCGACTGTTTCTCAAGGTCAAACTATCGATAACGAAACTATCGCTATCGCAACAACACTGAGCTGAGGTCTCCACTCCAAGGGCGCTTGCTCCGCCATTCGTTGTGTCATTGGCACACGTGGCCAGCCCAAGCCCATTTTAGCTTGGCGACTCGACCACTTTCGTGCGTTGTCTGATGAGTTCGTTAGAGAATCAATCGCATAGATTTATGACGAGCGTGATTCGCTCTATATCTTACAACATACGTAACCTATTTGATAATGTTATAGACGTAAAAATAAAATACGATCAAAAGTGCCTTGACGTTCCTGACGTGGTTTTACGGTGAAAATAAACGCAGGGATCTGATTTTAATTTAAATCAGTAAAGCCTGTGATATGTTAAGAAAAGTAAACATATATTTTTTAATGGCAACAAAGCTGTCTTTTTAATTATATTAATAAAGCATTTAAAATTACTACAATAAATATTTGTTTTATTTCTTAATCGATTTCTTTACAAAACCCCCAAAAATATCAACTGTACTGTGCTATGTACTGTGTGTATGTCTTATTAAAAGTTTTTAAAGTAGACAGGGATGTTTCAAGGAATAAAATACTATGCAAGTTGATTTATTAACTTTGGTTTATTCAATAAAGTGAGAGCAACCACCATAAACAGACCAACCAACATAAACAGAAATAAACACATACAAATAGAATTAAAAACACCACTGTTACTTAAGGCACAACGGACAAATTTTAAAACATACGTTAATCACGTTCATGATTACAAATATAGTGGTCAAACATTTAACTCCTAGATCTAGTGAAAGCTTTGTATAATTACATTTATAACTACATTTTACATGGTTACATTACAGTATGTTCTTTAGTTTACGAAATATAGATTCATATTTTATCTTACAACGTGTTTAAACATAAATACCCACTATTAAAATAGTATGTAGACCATAAAAACACAAGTAGGTAAAAATAATCTTAAAACTATATTCATATATTTGGAATGCATCTAATGATTGACTAATCTTTAGTTACTAAATAATTAACACTTCCACCAACCAAGACACTTAGGTACATTATTATCTTACGTTGAAACTAAACCTTAACTAAATCCATACCATATCTAAAAATACTTATTTTGTAAGCAAATTGTTACAATAGGGATGTTTCCTAGGTAAAAAAAATAATTCTTATTAGTCCGTATTTTACATTATCAAAAAATATTAGACACGTAATTTTTCTTTTGACAATTAAACAAAAAATGACGAAGATATGGCGCGTTGAAGTTCCGCGTGACGAGGCGTGACGTCACTAGTTCCTAAAACGCTCATACAAAGTGTAGGAACAAGTGACGTCACGCGAAATTTCAACGCGCCATATCTTCGTAATTTTTTGTTTAATTGACAAAATAAAAAATACGTGTCCAATATTTTTTGATAATCTAAAAGACTGACTAGTTAGGAAAGTAGCCAATTTGTGGCGTTAGACCTCTTAACAGTAATTAGGCATAATTTTGCATTCATTTGTTAAGAGAACATACAGAACTGATAAATTGATTTACTAAACATTTCGTTTACAATTACTATGCCTAAATTTTACTCTCATGGCTAGTATGATATATTTAAACAATTCACCGTATAAACGCAAAAATTACATTATCTTGTTAAATTAGTAGTAATATCATAAGAATAAATAATAACAGAGTAGAAGGGAATCTCTTTTGACTGCGTCCAAAACGACGCCATTTATATACCTATTTCTCCCCTCACGTCGTTACACCCCTCTGACGTCCAGGCGTGTTGCTAGGGTTGCTTACTGTTAAACATTACTTACTCTAAAGATAATATCGCTAAAATATTAAGTTATTATTTACTTTGAAATCATTATTTTATTCTAGTTTTACAAAATATGAGATTTATAAATCATTAGGTACAGTCAAGGATTTTAATTGTTAGGCCACTTGCCACTGTTAGTATTTTAGCCGTGTAATGCAAATCAGCATATACCAGTATAAGCGGCTTCACCCGATTTGCATTACACGGCTAAAATTCGAACAGTGGCAAGTGGCCTAACAATTAAAATCCTTGAATGTACGTACCTACATATTATAGGTAGGTACTTCTAAGTAAGAATTTATTACAAGTGCCATACCAAAAGAAGCCATTAAAGGTGATTTGGCATCGTTTTTGAATTGTTTATACACCCAAATACACCACAATAACTTGACGTCATTAATTGTTTTTTGTTTCCAATAAAACGAACGCGCAAACAGTTAACAGCCAAACGCGCGTGCGACGACGCCGGCCGTGACACCCTGACTGAGTTCTCTCTTAGGGCGTACTCTAATATCGTGACCTTGAGTCCGGCCGGAGCGAGAGTTTCCCTTCTACTCTGTTATTATTTATTCTTATGGTAATATAATGTCTTTATTGTTTTCAAAATACATATAGGTGCTTACAACATAATTCTTATTACCTAAGATGAAATAATATACTTAGACAACAGTTATTAATTTGTATTTACAACACAATGAGAGTATAACGCCACTAAGCAACGCCATGTGCATTACAATAAACTTGTGTTCAACTTTATTTTAATCGATTTAAAAAAGACGTATTAAAAATATGAGGATTAGAAGGTTAATAATATTCCAATTGTCAGTATGTATAATAAGCCAAGAAACATCTTTCTTTGGTACTTTTACATTTTTAAATATAAGATTTATCTGCAAAAGCAGATTGGTTTCGACAGTGATCAAAAGACATAAACAGTACCAACCAGCGGTTTCCATCAACGATTGAAGCTTTTCGTCCTTGTGAATGAACTCACTGTGTGCACATAACTAATCAGTTTAATTATTAATATGAACCGGCTAGAAGCCCACCATCATTTTCTCCTCGCACCATCATGATCGTGCTGATTATGGAGCTTAATAATAGCGTCGTTCAGTGTGGTCAGCCTCGCCTTGCACCCTTTGTCACACTTGTTGCACACCCAGTGTATCTCCTGCTTTTGGTTGACGTGTCGAGAACGCTTCTTGAACCTGTAGCCTCCGAGCAGGATGATGGCGTTGCCAGCCCGAGACCAGCAGTAACGGGGAGTGAGGGGATCTGAGAAAAAACAGACCTTCATCATCATCATCTCACTCAGCCCATATACGTCCCACTGCAGGGCACAGGCTCTCAGAATAAGAGGGCTTGAGCCGTAATTCTCACGTGGGATCTTAATACCATGGATTTCAATCACATACGTACAGGGTAGGATCGTAGGATCGGGTAGGCTAGTAGAGTATCTAAGTGCAGTTTGGTTACACGGTGTAGTGTGAAAGCTCCTCCCCTTCGCTGTTTAGAATTACTCAAGTCTGGTCGAATTATTTAGCACGCTCTAAACTGTCAATAATTCAATGAAACTATTAAAACATCTATCGATCGATACCGAATCACGTACCAGAATTTGTATAGTGATGGATAGAATGCTTTTCTAATTGTGTTTGCTGGGAAATGCTTCAATAGAGATCTCTACATGCAGACGTTTATTCATTTAATTTACACTAGCTGTCCTGAACCTTACCATATCTAGGAAAAACGACTTTTATGTTTGAACAGAAATGGTATTTAATGTTAAAATAAGAATATGTACCTATATAATTATGTATATAAAATATATTGAGAATATTTTAATGCTAGTTAAAGAAACAATCGAGGCACAGAAAAGGTTGTCCAGGACAAATTTCGCAGACACCTTTTTTGTTCTATTTTTTGTCATCTGTCGTCCCATTATCTGTACATTTTGCTTATAACATTGCTGGCAAGTCTTTCTGCTCGTAGCGTGGACAGCGTGGGTCGCGGTGGGGCTTTGCCTGCCACGCGCGCTAGCGTGTGCGTGGCAGGCACTTCGGAACAGACCACGCGTGTATCAGTGACGTCATTTCGTGCGCAGCGTGCTCGTGCACTACTGTGGAAGTATCTACCTACATTTTCATACAAAGAGTTTTTGTACCCGTGTGTAGCTTGACCGTGCGCAGCAGTGGGGTTTCGGCTTTACGGCCGCTCTATGTAATGCAACTTGCACGAGTTTTCTTGCAAATATAAACTGGACTTTACATTATACTTACTTACTTACTTATGCAATTTATTGAATCAGGCGTTACTTTGCGGAGGTCCATAATTATGAACTGAAACAATTACTTTGCTCACCCGCGACCTAACGATAGCTAAGTTCATGTAAAAAATGCGTGTTCATGCAGTTCCTCCACCTCCACACTGTATGAACACACACAAATCACACAAACCCAACTATCACCACCACCAAACTACACTGACGCGTTTCGAACTCAACTAGAGCTCATCTTTAGAGTACCGCAACCGTTCACTGTGCTACTAAATGTTAGATGTTGTAGGTGTAGAGAAAGGTAAGTGGTTTTAGTCTATTGAAATATTATTTAAAAGTAACTAATGATTCGATAAATTATGTGTTACTTAAATATTCTAAAGTTCTGACTTTTTTTAACGGACATAGTGCTACAGACCGAGCTGAGAGTACCTACCTAGTTTTGTGTTTTTGGATTTTTTTTCTACAAATTTAAGGTTCTCATTTCATTGGAAAATTTATACTCAATGCAGTACATTCGGGAGTTATTCTTAAGATGGATTTTCCCTTTGTAAAGTACGAGAGGACTTACGAGGATATAATAAATAAAACAAAGTAGAATTAATTATGTATACTTTATTGCTTATTTAAAATCAGTTTACACATGCTAGTCCAAATTAATAAATTCAATTATCAAAGTATTATTATAAACTATAAATAAAATGTAATATGTACCTACTATATAAAGGTACCTACTGAACTTGCACTTTAAGAGATTATTAAGGGAGCGTTTTTATTTACTTATTTCAATGAATTTCAACAACATAAAACAGTTAAAAAATAAATTACTGTATCAAATAAAATATATATCACATAATAATCATTGAAATTATAGACATATCTATGTTACCACAAAAACTTAGACAGTCGTTGTATATGGTGTTTAACACGTAACAGTTCTTAAAAAACTGCTATTTATAATATTAATTTCTACCCAAATTCTTTACAATATAACCCAAAAACTTTCGGTAAGTACTTAAACTTTTCTTCGTTTTTTTATATAATTAAAGATATATCTTTAAACATGATTGCACAAACTTTTAACATTACGATAAAAACATGAAACCATAAAAACCTCAGTCAATTATTTCACGAATTACAGTGCACCTTATAGTATACTATTTTTAAAGGCACTACAAGTTAAAATGCTTATACAATAATATACGCTTATATAAGTAAACTTTAAAAATCAGTAAAGTGCGATCGCGCACTGAGGATTCCCTACCTGGACATAAAACACAAGTCCATAAGCTATAAGGGAACCAAACATTGGTAAAGTGAAAAGTCCAACTAAAATGATAAACAGATAATATTGCAATAGAAAAAATCCAATAGACCATTGATATACGCCCGGACAATTTTCAAACTTTTAATCAGGAAAAAAAATTGATATAATTACAAAATAACCATTTTCCGATTTTTTCCGTTTCTTGAACCTACTGTGAGAATTTTCTTCTTGCCGGATATCATGAGTCTACCAATCAATGCAAACCAATGACCAATGAAAAGTATTGATTTTGATTTACTACGAATTTCAAAACATGACAGGTAGACAGACTAACAAAGAAATAATCCTGCAATATCTGGGTTCAGTTTTTCTCTTTAGGTACGGAACCCTACAAAAGGCAAACTTAGAAACTAAATTCTATCTAGACTTTGGAAGGCAGTGAACTTTATTCCAAAAACCAGAAAGTATGTTTCTGTTTTAATTAAATCAGGTGAATGCCTTATTCTATACAAAATATGGTCACACAGTTAAGTCGAACTACTATATATTTATTATAGTGCGTTTATGGATTTCGCTAATATTATACAAAATTCTATCTATCTTTTATTCTTTATTGCACAAAGCGTAGACAAAAATCTACACCATTTAAATAAGACATTGAACCAGTCTTATAGGTAGCGATTTAAGTCTTACAATTTGATTGGTCGATGTTATTGCTTTTTTTAAAGCTTATTACTAACCTAAGTATTTTGCACGGTTAAGATTTCTTTCCAATCCGCATTTTCGTTTTGTCATTCCATATTACATGTGGAATAATAGGTACACATCGACAAACAATGCCAAAGACATCGCAAAATTAAATTTGTTGTAAATTATAAGTATAAGACAGCGGAACTTTATTATGTTACCCCCTTATCGATTTTTTTTAATAATATTTTTTTTTATAATAATTATCGTGAGCACAAAAAATATTTAGTTCACATCCTAACAGCTTTGTCAGAATTTATATTACGTATTTATATTTTTTTATTATACTTGTTTGTACAATTGAAGAAAAAATCCTATTTCTATTGAAATTACAATATAACTGATTAATACAACTAACTACTTTTTTAAGACGAAGGTTGAACACATTTGAAACGCAGACTCTCTAGTCACAAGCCTGCTCAGCAGTTTGATATTTAATTAACGTGTATAAAGTTGCCGATAAATTATAATTGCTACCAGTAAAACCTTGGAATTTCTGGTCCTTCATGGATCCCAAAACTTAAGATTTCATGTCTTTAAGGCTGTAAACTGCAAGGTTTTGGCTTGATTTCCAGGTTTGTTCATCATTCTTCAGACTACCCCTTCCCCCTCTTTCCCTCGACATTCTAACCAATTCGGTTCTCATACCAACCAGCTTGCACTTCATGAATCTACAAGATGGGCACCTGGTTCTCGTATTAGGCGTGATGATGCAGGCATTGGTTAATTTGGCGCAAGTGTAGGTCTTTTGCTGTACAACGCCTCTCTTGAAGAATGACTTGCAGGATTCACAGGTGTAGATTCCGTAGTGTATGCCGTTTGCTACGTCACCACAGACCGGGCACGAGAGAGAACCTGGGAATGAACAAAATAATAGGTTACACAATGATTTATTTTTTTAATGAAGCAGTGCTGGGATTTATCTACTGGATAATTGTCTACGGGATGTACCGAGCGATGTGCAATAATCACGGGTAGAAGATTTAAAAAAGAAGGGCCTTCAGATGACAGTGAACAGCAGGATTTTATAACGAGATGTAAAAAAAACACATTAAATATTTTTATTGATTGACAATGAGAAGACCAGTCAGTAATAGATGTTTTGAAGCACGAAGTCAAAACATTTTAACGTGTTAAAATAATATTATTTGCGCAAAAAAATACGAAATGTTATCATTTACATTTCCTTTATTCCAACGCAAACACTTAAATATGCACCATACACTTTACCCCTATAAATTAATGAATTACTGACCTATACATTATTATTTGTATTCATACAAATTTTACAGTTCTTGGTTACTAAAGGTATCATGCTGATTAGGGCGTGCAAAACCGGAAAGTTGTCAAAACCGGTTTTGAATTGCGGTTTTGAGGGCCCAAAACCGGAAACCGGTTTTTTCCCCGGTTTTGGCAATGTTCTTAAATATTTTTTTATTATGGTTGTAATGGTAGAATTTGAACAGTAAAATCATATTCTTAGATAGTTTATATACCCACAAAATCTACAAATAAAACAAATTGCATGAAATACTTGTTTTTAATTATCCATTAATGCCTAGCCTACCAAGTAGACTTTAGATTGGATAGATAACGACGAGAGATTTGGACGACCGGATAGCCTAGATGTTAGAGAACCTGACTACGAAGCTTAAGATCCCGGGTTCTATTCCCGGTCGGGGCAGACTGTGTGAATAATACGAATGATTGTTCTCGAGTCTTGGGTATTTAATATGTATTCAAGTATGTTTATCCGTTGTCTAGTACCCATAGTACCAAGCTTTGCTTAGTTTGGGACTAGGTCAATTAATGTGAATTGTCCCGTGATATTTTTTACCACATTCATAAACACTCTTAGTCAGAGTCTTAGTAGATCAAAATCAAATCACAACGCAAGTAAGTACGTGACACCTTTAGTTATTTAAATAAACAATAATCAATATGTTTGTATTTGTAGTTAGTCGATGGCAGGCGAAATAAAAAAAAGATCATTTACTGTAGGTACCACATTAATAAACTAAACTCTCTTAGTTTGGTTAAAAACAATTTTAAAATGAACTTAAAATAATATTTATTCTAAAGATTATTTAACTGAGATCAAAATCAAATCACGGAGCGGGAGAGAGGGAGCGCGACGCAGGTGTCGCGTTGCGTTGCGGGTGCATGCGAGGGCCGCGGGTGGAGGGAGGAGTGTAAGTAGTATAGATAGGTTGCGTTCGCATATCGGATATTATTCGATGACTCAAAATTAAATATTTCTTAGAGAAAACGGAGAACGAAAAAACCGGAGGTAACACCGGTTTTGTCTTTCAAAACCGGTTTTGAAAAATCGGTAAATTTTGTCCGGTTTCCGGTTTTCAGCAAAACCGGAAAACCGGTTTTGCACGCCCTAATGCTGATGTTGGCGACCGCGACCGCGTCGCGACCCACTGCTTGGTATGAACGAAAAAAAGTGTCAGTCATTGGAACTTGCTAACTATGTAAACAAAAGACGTAACTTTGTTTCGTCACTGTTTCTTCTTGAATTTTCACATTCACACCACCACATCAAACACCATTGAAACCATACACTATTGAAACGGTCGTTTATATAAAACCATAAAATATATAACTGTATCTTGGATATTTCATTAAAAGTTTAAAATGGTTTCATAAGTTAGGTTATTAGGACCTGATGGAATGACGTTTTTGTTTCTTTTAAATTCTACAATTGTCTATGATGGGTAGTGTTGTGACTAAAGTTGGTGATCTCGCGCTCTATACCTGCCAACGCGGTTGTATAGACTTCGCGGTAGTTTGATAATTTTAAATTTCAATAAATACGTGAATTCAGATTAATCGTTTTAATTCCCTTTTTCTCAGAACCTACTTGTTTTTACTTTCGTTATTTTATTATTCGATATGGTTTGACATAAGTAAAGGAGTAAGTAAGAGTAAATTCATCATTCAGAGACAATTTCCATATGGCGGTTTGTTTACTAAGTAGTTAGCAAGTTCTATTGAATGACAGATTAATCGCGCGACGCGGTCACTTGCAGTGGGTCGCGCGACCTAGACGCGGTCGCCAGCATCAGAATGCTACCTGACACTTTAAGGGGAAACGTGACCGACTTTATTAGTTTATTTTTGCTAATTGATTACACGACATAAGAGTTTAACGTTTGGTATAGGAGAAAGTCCCGTAACGCCAAACAGCACCTAACTGCAGATTACATAATCCTAACAACGTAATAGATTCTACATTCGCTTTTGGCAGGCGCTATGTTCACCTGCCAATCGGCTCACCGCGGTGTATTAGCAGACACAGAGTACATTTTTGAGTAATAACAGAACTGTCAAAGAAAATGGAATCACTACGTGCCACCTAGTAAAATCACCAAACCACTGTAATGATTGTTGAACTCTGATTCAAGCAGGACAATTAATAATGTACCTCTATTGTAAAATGTAATAGCCCGTATTTCCATTCCAGTGGTTAATTGCTGTATGCTCGTACTCGTATATAATATTAAATAGCTCGTAATATCCAAAGTATTTTGAAAAATTTGTTTTATTTCATGATGATCTTGATGTCCGTCGTCCTATCCCATCTATTCTTCAATATGTTTAACCGTTTCATCAGGCCACTAGGTTCGTTATCACTACTATAGAACTCTCTAAGTACTTACTAAGTAAGAATGTTACTGGAGACAGTAAATTATACAAGGGGACATTATGATGGGACACTTGATACGACACGACAATTTCTTTTTAAACCCGCTGATAGGAAAAATAGAAGGCCAAGATTGACCTATTTTAACCACGTGAAGGAGAAAGTGGGTGTCGTGTCGTATCAGGAAGTCAAACGGCTGGCCGAAGACCGCGCGGAGTGGCGGTTACTCCACCGACAAGAGCATAATATGGCTTTCAAATTTAAGAAGTACTTTGTACTAAAATCAAGATCGGAATCCGAATCCATTTCTATAGTTTCTACGCATAGGTCACGGGCCATGATTGTGTGCCGAATTACAGAACTTCATAACTCCCGCGTACGTGAGCACGACGGCTTTGCATCCAAAATAGCTTCTTCTGCTGCATTGCCACCGTTCCCTCTGGTTTCTTGCGTAATGTAGAGAGAATCTGTATCCGTTCATTATCATTATCGGCTTGTTGTTCTTTGATATTGCGAAGCTGACTGGAATTAAAAATCAGCTTTGAGATTTTGCTCGTCGTACTTTAATATGCTTTACTGTTTCTCCGACAAAGTGGACAACAAGATGTTAAAAGAGCTACGAGTAATAAATGAATTTAATTAAAAGTATCATGTAGCAACGAATGGAGATTCCAGGAATTAGGTTGTTATAGCGGATAAATCGACAGAGAATAAGTTAAAAATAATAGAGCTTTGTACGATATAACAATTAGAAAACTTTGGAACCCAGTTTCTATGGAATGGAAATTAAAATCTTAATTTAAAAAGTTTACTCATCTACCTATACAAAAAAATACAAATACAAAATTCTTTATTTTCAAAAATCTGAACGTACATTTATGGTAAGGGATGGAGCTACCCGGTAAGCAAAAATGCCTGTATTGGGAAGCCCCGCTCTTCCATATATTATAATAAGTAGTATATAATATCTAAAATAACATAAAAAAAAAGTAAGGAAATATAAACTAGAAACTAGAAATGGGTGTAGGCATGCGAGATCATGCGTGCGAGCGCAGCGCGCGCACATGTGTGTGTGTGTGTATGTGTGTGTGTGTGTGTATGTGTGTGTGTGTGTGTGTGTGTGTGTATGTGTGTGTGTGTGTGTGTGTGTGTGTGTGTGTGTGTGTGTGTGTGTGTGTGTATGTGTATGTGTGCATGTGTGAGTGTGTGTGTGTGTGTGTCGTACATATTACATGTTTACATTGTGTATACAAGACTTTGAACATAAACTACACCGTAAGACTCATTCACAGCGAAAAATACAGATACGTGTGGCTCCGGGGAGAAGGGCTACGGATTAGCCCGAAACATGACAAGCTAAACTCGATCATAGATTTGATTTATCCGTACATTCCGCCACACGCACGAGGCCTATGAGCAACATTTTATCAAACTATCTATATTTCCGGACAGATACAACTAAGGGGAAGGGCTAGGGTGAACAGAGTGTGACTGTATCAGTGAGACCTCCTTGGCCTATTCTACTTATTCCGTGAGCTGGTTAGAATTAAAAAAAAAAACAGTTTTTCTGAAAGCAATTTATTACCAAAAATTAGTTTAACATCGAGGAGTACAGTCTCAACTACAGTTTTCGAGTAGTTAATATTTAATTAATTTACAAGACATGCTGCCCAAGACTAGTTATGCGCTCAAATGAAACTAGATAGTCATAAAATAAATTTAAAATTTGAGATTCTATTTTTTTTTTTGTGATTTGGTTCTTATTAAGACCGTTTTTTATTGATTAATCGAACTAGACGTAAACACGAACGCACATCAAAATTTTTTTTTTTAATTTTTGCGATTCTCAATGGATATTGAAAAGTTTTTATATTACAAAAGTCACTTTTTATAACAGTGATCTAAAATCGGGCCGGCCCAATGTGGAGTGGGAACTTCATATGCACCAACAACAACAGTGATCTTTAGTTTCATGTAAATAAATATATGTACATCGTATAAAAATTACCTAACTTGAAAAGAATGAAGTTTCGTTGAAAAACACAAAAAATAATTAAATAAGAATTATTAAATATAATTTAATTAGGTACCGACTAGTTAGTTTCGCTAACTTCATGTGGCAATATATCGCATATTATATACACCCAATCATAATATCAGAAATACTTGTTAATTTTTCATAATATTTTTCTTCGTAATTTTTCGTTTTTCTCTTCGATCGGAGAAAACTCCAACACCTGATAGTCTACTCTTCTCAACTATCAGTCTAACTCTTTTTATAGATACTCCAAACGTACTAAGAAAAATTTTTTGACACACTTCATATTTATCATCGCTGTTATCGGTTAATAAATAATATTTTCGAGTGTACTTTCGTCGACTTGTATGACCTGGAACCTTAGTGGTTTTCTTTGGGAACTCTTCTATTAAGCTTGCTAAATATATATTTTGGGTTTCATAATCTAGATTAGAAAACTCTTCGGACATTTTTATTCTCTCTTCTAAAGAGAATTTTTCACAACATTTTTTTCGACATTCACAATCACGTCCTAGTTGCTCAGTTGACATTGTAGTTTCAGGGTGGCCACTTATTTCTATATCAATTTCTAAAGTGTTTCCTTCGTCCGATAAAGACCACGCGTTTCGAAATTCTGGAAAAAAAACATTATTAAAATTCTGAAATTAGCCTCTTTTTAAGCAAGGGTCTACAGACGGACTGCATTGCAATGAGGGTTTTCTATGAGAGGGAGGCTATTTGGCGCTAGTATCGTCAGGTCCGTTTGACAACTTTGACATTTGTTGTATGGGTGTAACGTCAAATAGACCTTACGATACTAACGCCATCTAGCGATATTCCACCTGTCAGAAAACCCTCATTACAAGGTGACTGCCAACTGTCGACTGCTCATATATTTTCCGTACTGCAAAACTTTTTTTAAATAAATAAATAAATATTAGGGGACAATCTTACACAAATCGACCTAGTCCCAAACTAAGCAAAGCTTGTACTATGGGTACTAGACGACGATAAACATACTTATATAGATAAATAATTAAAAAAATAGAAAATATCCATAACTCAGGAACAAATATTCGTGCTCATCACACAAATAAATGCCCTTGCCGGGATTCGAACCCAGGACCTCTTGCTTCGTAGGCAGGGTCACTACCAACTTGGCTAAAGCGGTAAACTGCACTGTAAGACGGAATTGCGCAGCTTGTCCCGTGGGGTTCCAACGGAAACATGTGGATGAGATACTGAGACTTTAGTGTAAGAATTTTGTCGCAATAAACATCTCAAAAGCGTTTTAGTGTTAAATATTATGAGAACAGTTTGTTGCCAATAACCGTCGCTAGAATTATTGCCAAATTGCCCATAGTAATTGAGATGTTAACGCAGATGCGTTACGGTCATTATTTGAGCGTTTGTTTCGAATCACTGTGAACACATTCTTATAAAAAAGCAGAAGGCTCTGATACAACTTCGAGTTATCTGATTCAGGATCAAAATCTACAGCCAATTTGTAAAAAAGGTAATCACGAGAGTTCTCACTCTCAACCGTCTCCGGTTGAAACGCTAAAGAACAAAAGAAGAAAAAAGAAAAGCCCGTTAGAAACGTTCTTTGGTCAAATACTTGGGCTACGGGATGTACACAGCGCGTAACGTAATGAAGTTTCAAAATTCAAGACAATAAACGATTATTTAACGACCGCTTTAGCCTAGTTGGTAGTGACCCTGCCTACGAAGCAAGAGGTCCTGGGTTCAAATCCCGGTAAGGGCATTTATATTATAATATAATAATACATTTGTTTCTGAGTTATGGATGTTTTCTATGTATTTAAGTATTTATTTATCTATATAAGTATGTTTATCGTCGTCTAGTACCCATAGTACAAGCTTTGCTTAGTTTGGGACTAGGTCGATTTGTGTAAGATTGTCCCCTAATATTTATTTATTTATTTGAGTTAGTCGCATGAAAGATCTGTTTCCAATGTTTTCAAATGTAGAAGATACCTACACCTACCTACCTAAATTAAAAAAAAAACACCAATTAGGTACTAATTCATCAAAATAAACATCTTGGAACCTGCCTCTTACAATTGAACTATCGCTGACAAATATGGGATGATAACAAAATATCGTCTTTTTTCAATAATTTTAAGAACAAAAAACCGGTTAAATCCAAGTAAAATTTATTGCATTTACGATATTCACAAGCTACGTGGTCTACATTACAGCAACTACTGTGATGTTAACTCGAGATCTCAGCATAAGCCTTTAAATTAATGATATAATAATCTATTCACTAGGAATAGAGAAATATCTACTTAGCCTACTCAGACACAAAGTCTCGTTACATTATATCCATTGGTAGAATCTACTCGGCTAAATTCGAACAAGGGATTTTATTGGAAGGACGGTAAGTATACAAATATCATTGAGCAACACAAGAGTGCAAATTAATTAGAGTTCATACATGATTTTAACAATAAACGAAACGTTCCGAAAACGATAAATTATCAAAAAAAAAACACTAGATTCTATTAGTCATAGTATTGTCAAACTGCAGTGTGAGTTGAATTGAAAAGTCTGTCATTTCATGTACAGTTAACCAATTTGCATTCTGGACCAACATGGAACCTTATTGTATATAATTTTAATTCACCTATAATATAACTTTCTGTGGTTCTGTGGTGGCCAAGGAATCAAATTGGTTGACTGTACATTTCGATGGAAGTATTGAATATCAGTCACTTCCATTCCTAGTCTCATCGGGGTCTTATAATTAATTAGAAACGTTTCGGACTTTTCTATCCGTTTCCCAAAACATCCGTTCCCAAAATATCCGCTCCTGTTATTACCTTTTACCAAATAAGCAGTTTCCCGATAGGTATAAGTGTTTCCCAAAATGTGCTCTTCCCAAAAGATACGTTTGGCTTGAGATCTGTTTCCCAAAAAGACCTAATCCAGTAATGACCTTTCCCGTCACTACCGTTTTTTAAATAATCCGTTTTAAAATGTGCTTCCCCTAAAGGTTACGTTTGCATTAATATCCGTTTCCCAAAACACCCGTTCGCAAAAACATCTGTTCCCATCACTATCTTTTCCTAAATACTTACTGATGTTATGAGAACTGGTAGTTTTAACACACGGAGGCTATGAGAATCGGGTGTTTTGACATACATAGGTACTGATTCTATGAGAAACGGGTCGTTAGGCCTACGGTAATTTAAAGAAACTTGTATTTTGGTACGGATGTTCGAAACCATTAGAAAGTGATGTACCCAAGTATTTCATTAGCAATAAAGTATTGAAGTTTTTCAAAATGAGATTTAGGCGCTTATTTTATGCCTAATATTGAATAACAGTGACAGAAAAACTTTGCAGCTTTTTCCTTCCTTTGTAAATATTTAGTTTTTTTCCGTTTTTCTTCCCTTACTTATTTAGGTAAGAGTAAGTGCTATATTTTTTTCAATTTTGAAATTAAGGTAAGGCTTTATTGTATTGTTTGAACTATGTCAAAAGCATATTTTTTTATTATCGCCTTGGGTAACAACATTCATAGAAATAAAGTAAAATAATATAGAATGACTATAACTATATCAACATTAAAACCTATGGAGTTAATAAACATGGTCGTGAAGTATCATTGATAGTAGGTACCAATCATTGTATTGTTTTATTTGCATGAGACCGTTCGGATATTCCTATTTTGTGACTACAACAGAGAGATCTCTCTCCAGGCGGATGCCTATGCTATGCGAGGGGACCGAAGTCCGAAGGAAGAGAGTTGGAAGTTGTATTTATGCAGCTAAGTTGAGAAACTTCGATAGTGCGATGCAGAGCAGGATGTTGTAATTAGTTTCTTATGTGATGACTAGATGGCGCTAGTAGTTGCTACACTATTAAAAGATAGTTAAATTTGCGAGATCAAGATTAACTTTATCTTCATGACAAATTGCAGACATTTCAAGGCAAACGCCTAAAAACACAAGGGACACTTAACTAAGGTAACAGCAAATGAATTACCTACCCCTTTATTTTAAATATTACCAGAGGAAAGATACCTCGGATATATCTATTGTAGTTGTTTTGTTGCAATGCGGTATAAAAGTTTTTTTTTACTGGCCTATTATTGTTAACCACTACTGGGCAAAGGCCTCCCCTCTGGTCCTCCAAAGCTCCCTGTCCTGAGCGAAATCTGGCCAATCGTTTAATTCCGGTTATCAGACTATTTAAAAATAAAATTATTGTAAAATTATCACATAAACAGTCTTCAAATCATATCATATAAAATATCACAACCAATAACTTTGCAAGCTGCACTTATCATAAACGCATAAAAACATACTTAAGAACCACAACGAAATTGCTAATTTTCTTACTTAAATATCAAACATTTGACTGGAATTTATCATCTACTAATAATAATAAACGCTTTTTCATTATGCTTAGAATAACTACACTCGTAAGTACTTATAAAGTGTTTTGTAATTTCCCGCTTATGTGAATTCAATGTTAACTATAGAATATTCCACCAAAATCTATTCAAATCCACGTTTCATAAAAACATATTTAAGAATACGACTCTAATAATATCTGACGTTTAATATTTACATAATATCATATTCATTTGTAACGTTTCCTATTTAAAGTCGATGAATTAATATCTACAAAGAGATCAATATACTAATCTAAATGATATATGGGTTCTCACTACAAGACTTAACAATAATTTGCTCCGACAACGACAAACTAAGCATTGGTTTTCCTTTATTAATGAGGAGTTCAGCCGCATTATGGTTGTGACTTCCTTTGACCTCTATGATGTGAGTCCCAGAAGTCTTGACCACAGCCTTGCAGCATTTGTATGAGTGAGTGGAACATGTCCACCTCACTATCCCGTTTCTGACTGAATGCTTGCAGTAGGTGTAATTTTTATACACTATAAGCGGTTTTCCTCTTAGTGATTGTATAAAAAATGCTTCGGACCCTGAAAAAATATATCATTAGTTGATTGTTCTAATTAACTTTTAAGCTCTAGTAGTTGATTAGGAGCTAAAACGATATGATAACCGTGAGCATGAGAGAAATTAAACAAAAGACAAATGAATCTTATATCGCATCATCATCATCCCAGTCTATATACGTTTCATTGCAGGGCACAGGCCACCTCTCAGGATGAGAGGACTTGGGCCGTAGTTCTCACGCGGGCCCAGTGCGGATTGGTAAATTGTTAGCTAATATACTAGCGTTTAATGTAAGTGCTCCTCCCGTTGTCGGTTGTAGCTTTATACCAGGAATATAAAGAAAAAGTACTAGTAAAAATACTTTTTAATACAAAATAGAGAGCAAAGGAACACGAGTATCTTTTTAATACTGTTAAATTTATGATCTACATAATATAGTCATAGTAAGGCAAGATATATTTAAAGAGATCATATTTGATTGTAATCTACAAAGCTAAATATATCACAAGATTAGCACCCATGTTTTACTTTTACTGGCTGGCTACTACGTATACCTTATTATTATTATTAACATAATTTTCTAAAAAAACAGTGATAAAGTTATAATAGCAAGCTATGATTTAAATATAGATTATACGAATTTACAACAATATTCAGATAAATACGGTTTAAATAGCGTTTGTATGTTATAAAATGTACATGTTCCAACTTGGTAGATTGTTGCTTATGGTTAGCACAAACGCAGTTTAGCAACGATTTGGCCATACTTAGCGTTTTTTTAGATTTCCGTCTACGTTCGATATTTTAAATAAATTCCTTAGATGAACAACTACAGCAGAGTACGGCTAAGTAAGAGTGACGTTGAACAATGTTTGCTGAACTATTATAAGTATTTACAGACTCCTTTGTTTTTTTCATGGCAATTTATAAATTATAGCTGAACTAATATAATAATATATATAATATATTAGACGATATTTATCTTGCATCGGTGAAATGAGAATTAACGCAATCCACTTCACCTACCTACACAATGTGTTAAACGCAATGTAATATTCGTCAAACTAACTGTCATACAAAGAACTCAGTAGGTGGATGATTGTGGGAATTCTCCGCATATACCACTATGTTCAGCTCAGTGTGAACTATGGCTGGACAGCCCGTCCCATGCGTATAACAAGACCAGCTACTCTTGAACCCTTTCTCCTTCTTTCCCGCGAATGTAAAGTCGCCCAACTTCAACAGCATCTCTCCATCCCGTGACGTCATGAACTTCGCTGAAATCATTTCAAAAGCTTTCAATAAGGAAGAAACTAGAGTTCCGAAGACAATAATAGCAATTCATTATTTTTATTGTCGTAGAAAATGAAATTCTTTTCGAGGTGCGATCTAGGAAGTCTTCTCCACGCAAAATTAACTGAACTGATGATGTGTATCGATGCAAATGACTTTACCTATGATTTGACAGCAGGCACCTAGAGCATAAATACTGTCAACCCTCTATTATTTGTTAAAAACATGGTCAGAAACACGCGTTACAATTTCATTTATTTATTATTAAACAAATAATTTAGATAACATAATAAATAATAGTTGTACAGTCACGGACAAAGATAATATGTATACACTACAAAATGTCAAAAAATGCCATCATCGGTAGGATCATTAATAAGGGAACAAAAAAAGGTGCATAAGCAGCAGGTCTAATATTATGTCCTCATAACACCATAAAGTTCATAAATATGTATACATTATTTAAGTCTGCAAGATGAACGGCAATCCTTTATTTCATTGTGGCCAGTCACTTAATTATAAAAAGTCTTCCTTCACGTCGGTAATTACCTATAAAACGGTACCGTGACTGACAGACAACCCACAGACTAAACCAGGTACTGATGCTAGAGACTTGAAATTTGGCATTTTATGAAATTCCAATGGAATAGGGAAATATCTAAACTTAGTTTGATTCTTTGTTTGTCAGGGGAAATCGCTGAAAATACTGAGCTGATTTTAAAAATTCTTTCACTAATAGAAAGCTACGCTGTCTCTGATTGATTCAGGCTATTTTTCTCTGAGTAAATGCAAAATTCCCGCGAAATAGAAGTAAGTGAATTAATTTACGGGGTTGATTTTAAAAGTTCTACTTTTCTCGGGATAAAAGTAGCCTATGTCAATCAGAAACAGTGTAGGTAGCTTTATAGAAACATCTGCCTTGAGAAATATTTCTCTATTGTGACTTAAAAAAAAGAAGATAAGCATTAAGTGGAGATAGGCATCAATGTATTTATTTTCTACATAACTACAAAACTAAATAAAACGAACAACGAAAAAAAACATGAAACTTCAAGGTAAAATGTTATAACTTCAGATATAAAATTTTGATTCATAAATCACTTTCTTTGTTACAAACTTTGCAGCAGGTCAAATAAATTTTTATGACCTCTTTGGAAACGTTACAATATTTAGTTTTAATTTCGGCATCCATCACATCTTTGTCAGCATGAGAAAACAACAGATGAATGGTATGAAGAACTCCGAACAACTCATCGGTTGGTACATAAAATTTAATAGTACAATTTGTATCGTCTTTGGGTTGCACGAGCCTTTCTCTCCCACTTATTTCTAGAACATCGTAATTCGCCAACATTTTATAGTCTTCATAGTTCTTATAAGACCGCTCTTTGATGAACTTGATTTCTTTAATGAAATCTTGGTACCTTTCCCGAGTCATAAGATACGCGCTGTTACTTTTCTTCCTTGCCATGATTTTGTCAAGTTTCATATTAAATTCGTTTCTCATTGGTGCAACGTAATTATGCGAGAAGTTTTTGTAATCTGTAAATAAACGAAACGAAATTAGCAATTATTTCGATTATTATAGGTAAAATAAAATATCGATTACTTAGGTGACTGGCTAAATAAAACGCTTTGGTTATTAATAAAATAATACAGTTTAAAACGTCGAATTGTTAACAGTTGTTTGTCGCGATGATACTCCATAGCAATTAAATAAATTATTTTATTTTGAACTAGCTGTTCCCCGGGACTGCAGTCGTCTGCGACGAATGTCTATAAGATATAAACTATATATATGTCCCATAATTCTTTGAGTTAAAACTACCGTGATTATTTATTAAAATAAGGAACAAGGGTCACTCATGTTTAGTAGTCGAATTATGCGCGACATGTTTCGAACCAATGCGTGGCTCTTTCTCAAGGTTGATTCGAACTGAACCGTCATGTGAAAAGGCCAAATGAACCGTCAGTTTAGGGTTGGCTTCAAGTTCGAACCAACCTTGAAAAAGAACTATGTATTGGAGCATACCTCGAATATTAATACGTGAGTGACTAGTGTATCTTCTTTTAATATCTTTCATGTATCTCAATTTGATGTCTTTGATTTCTTCACGTTTCTTCGTTCTTTTTTATCTTCATGACTAATTATTAGTAATTAATGTTATAATAATGATAGTATTATCAAGATCAAGTTCTAATTCTTGTAAATCTATAGTGAAATGATTTAAAACGATGACAAAATCGGTATATAGATTTTTATTAAATTATCGTACAAAAACTACACACTTTACCAAATAATTGTAGCACCATAATTAATTGTTCTATCAACAATGTCAAAGTGACATTGGCTAAAAAATATATGATAATTAAAGTAAAATTGTAAAGGTCATTCTTCATTATTCGAACGGTGGCTCTTAAAAAAACAAATCGTTCTTCATCATCTCAGCTTATATACGTTCCACTGCAGGGCACAGGCCTCCTCTCAGAATGAGAGGGCTTGGGCCGTAGTTCCCACGCGGGCCCAGTGCGTATTGGAAACTGAACACACCATTGAATTTCTGCGCAGGTGTATGCAGATGTTTTCTTCACCGTAAAGCTCATGGTAAATTTCAAATGTACATAATTTCGGACAACGCCATCTGATTACATTGTCATCTTGAAAGCTGAGGTACGGACAGCCAATTTGATTCCTAGGATCATCGAACCGTGTCATAGTGAAATTTTTTTGTGACATGAGGTTGTTATAGACAAACAAATTAATTTAATACGATAGGGTTCTATGGTGGCCTATGAATCAAATTGGTTGACTGTACCTACCTCAACGTTCTTGGATAACGCACTCTATTCCTGTTTAAAATTAAAATATGTTATCCCAGGGAAACGGTTTACCGGAACATGAAGTGTACTTCTCAATTTAGATTTTTGTTTATTTTTACGTCATATCTCATCCAAATCCGTTCAGCCGTTATTGCGTGATTGACCAACAAACTTTCAAACATCCAAACATCTTCGCAACCTCAAAAGGTTAAACTTCTTTGTAGGGTTCCTCTGGGAATCTGTTACTCGTCTCTCACAGGGATGTATTTTTACAGTCGTACATGCAGGCACTTGAAAATTTTAAATTCAATTTTCTTTTCGACTCTTAGCGTTCCAACTTATACTACTTACGCACACAACATAATACGCAAGGGCATGGCTTTCGTATTTTACTTTTTTTTTACCGCTAATGCGTATGATTCAGATCAAATTTAGTTATGTTATTGAACTTGTCGAATATGACTTTGGCGGGGCAACATCTGGATTTCCTCTTGGAGCAGTACCAGGCTCTGGACTTCCAACTGTTGGAGAACGTGTTCTCTTGAAATAGCAGCACCTGACGACCGGCTCTGGTCGTGGTAATCTCGAAACAGGAGTCTAAGAGGAAAAAAAATATTTTTTTTAAATGTAAAGTAGACTGGTAGCGCTGGCTGAGCTTCGCCTTTCCACGGAGCTCTAAAAACGAAATAAGGAACAACGAGACCGCTCGATGTGAAAATATGAGGATTCAGGTAATCTCACCATCTCATCGCCGCCCTATTCACGTCCCACAGGCACAGACGTCCCAGATTGAGAGCAAAGCCATTAGTTTTTCTCCAACTTGGCTTAATCTCATTGCAACAACCTGGTGGAAGAACTACGCTTGCTGATTGGGATCGAATAAGAATAAGATAATACTAATCTTATTCTTATTCGACCAGTCAAATCAATCAATCGTGTATTGTAAGATAAACAGTTAACCGACTATTTTGATGTAGGTAACACATGCGACAGGTGAAATAAGGTTTACTAATGTTTCGGCGAAAAACTTTTCGCAAACTGATTTATTTGGCAAATGTTTCATTTCCCAAATATTTATTTTTTCTGAAACTGTAAACTTTCACGATTGTTATAAAACAAACCTAACCTAACCTAACCTACAGGATAGTCCTGAAATATATCCTGAATAGTTTACAGTTTCAGAAAAAAATAACATTTGGGAAATGAAAAATTTGCCAAATGAATCAATTTGCGAAAAATAATTCGCCGAAAAGGCAGTACACGGTAAAATAGTGCGACTATGACAATTGACAAATAATTTTTTATTTTCAAAATGTCGATAATTATACCACTTTTTTTAAATAAGGTGGCACGAGCAAGTGATTCTAAGCGTCACCGATCCACAGCTGCAATATCAGAAGATTGGAGATGGGTTAATCAACTTTTTTTGCCACCCGTTGCTATGGTTACACAATTTTTGTCTCCTGGACAACCTAAGCATTTTTCTGTGAAACAGTACGAAGATGTAACTTGGACAACTGGGGACTGAGTAAACCACACGAAAAAGTTAATTCACCAACATGCGTTACCAGCCCATATAGGTACTTTATGAGTACTTCAATAATGCGCACATAAATAATACTCTCTATTTTAGTGGGGCTCTGAAGCGTTTCAATTACCGTATCCCGTATGTTACGAAAATCGACTAATAATAATTAATAATATGTCCGTCAACTAAATTCACAAGAACCAGCACCACGCATTGTAGAGTGTGGTCGCAGAATTGGAATTGGTTTTATTAGTTCAAGGACATTATCCTTAGATTTTCGTAATACACGGAATACGGCGGTTGAAATGCTCGAGAACCCCACCCATTTACAAAATAGATAAACATACATTTCAATTATTAGTTATTACTACTACTACCTTTACTACTATTGTTCAATTACTTAATACAAATAAAATGATCACCATAAAAAGAATCTCTAAAATTCTAAGAGTACCTACCTAACACTTATTTAAGTAGATAACCTAAATATGTATCTCCTCATCACTCTTTATGTAGGTATTATTTGTGTTGTGTTGCAGTATTGTTTAAGTGTTTGACCAAATTAATTAAATGATCGATCACTAAATCTCAGTGTGCAGATTAATGTGTAAAATGGCGTTTCTTTCGTTGAGATCCTATTTTGATGGGTTAGGTGAAACTATGCAGAAAGGGTTTTGCTTGTGAATGAAATTACTTGGTAGTCAATTTAAATAAAAATTTGGCTACAACTTTGGTGGTCATTTAATACTTTCGTGGTAAAAAATATTTTAGGTGCAAATTTTTATTTATTTATTATTTTATTTTATTTATTTCTTCGCTTCACATATTATATTCTCTTATATTATATTTTCTTATATTATTCAGTGACTCGTTAAATACTTAGCCTTATTTATTTTGACATATCACTAGCTCTAATAAACTAAAGGATGTGTTAAGGAGTAACATGCATAACATAATTTCACTCACGCATCTCTTAAATTTAATTTAAGTTGTTAATGTCCTATCGCATTAGTTTAATAAAATCTGTAATTGTAGAATAATTACGAAAATAAAATAAAATAAATAAAATACAAATAGCAGCGGACGCGGCACTAGATCGGTTCGTTTTGCGAACGTTCGTCGAAACGTCAAAATCTGCTTTGGTACTTGAAGTTGCACCCACTCCATATGATTCGCTGCTTGATTGCACGAAGAAAACAAACAAATTGTTCTTCTCAGAACTTTCCAATCTTTGCGGTCCGAGTTTCTTTACGACAACCCCAACAACCTAGAGTTATTTTCCTCATTTTATATTTTTATATACTTTCCACATGGAGATTTGTAATACCTCACCGGGTCGTGATTGTGTACCAGATCATGGAACACTATAACTCCTACATCATTAAACCTTAGTCTCGCAGTGCATTTAGAAGAGATTTTTTTGCTGCAATTCCAGTATCGGCGGTGGCTGGTGGTCTGGGCAAATGTATGGCCCTGCAGTAGCAATAGTGGGTTCTTATAGTTCGAAACATCGATGAATGTAAAGGATAAATCTGAAAAAAGTCATAGTTTTAAACATGTTCAGGCATAAAACTCAAAAGTCAAAATCTACCACCCGGATCAGAGAAACCCTGTTGAGAACAGTCCGGCAAATAACTTAATGAGGTATATTTTTTCAACATAGATCTACACTTTTATTAATCCAAACATCTAAATTACATCCAAAGTATTTAAAAGAATCGGGTCGTGGGTTCAAACCCGGCTGGCACCTCAGAGTTTTTCTGAATTTTGCGCGAAATTAACTTTGAAATTTACCATGAGCTATATACGGTGAAGGAAAACATCGTGAGGAAAACTGCATATCTACATTTGCGAAGAAATTCAATGGTGTGTGTGAAGTTCTCAATCCGCACTGGGCCTGAGTGGGAACTACGGCCCAAGCCCTCTTATTCTGAGAGGAGTCCTGTGCCCCCTGCACTGGGACGTATATAGGCTGGGATGATGATGATGATTGGCCATTGTTATGTTCTTTGGCCTCCTGAATAAAACAAGACATAGAAAAATAGTTACCTACTTTATTATTTTTAAGTATTTGAAATCATAAGTTTTCTTAGGCAATTTTGAGTAAAACAAAGTGAACACAAAATACGTATTTTTCGCTAAACAAAAACGAGTATTATAAAAATAAATGAAAATAAATCTATGCGAAACGAGGATCAGAATGGTAAATTTTAAAACAATTCAAGCGGGCTTTTCGGGGCAAGTAGCACATACAAAAGATGATTCCTTCCGCATTTTGTTTTTTGTGCATACACGGCAAGGTTTGGATGGAACGGCTTTCTTAGCAGTGGGTGGTAGCTTTTCCAGATACTGGAAATTTTGCAACGGAACCCGTGCAACTTCTTGAGCCAATGGATGACTCGCAACAGTAGCAGGCGTTCGAGACGTTTCAGAGGGCCCTTCTAATGACGGCGAAGGTTCTCGTAAAGACAGTTCGTACTCTTGGTCAAATAAAGCCACATCTGCAAAATGACAACATTGAGGAAAAAGGTTTAAAGATTCGTCGCGCGGAATCAATGAATATCTTTCTTGTCCGTAAGAGTACAATAACCAAATTTCATTTTATGAAAAGGTACTTAATTAGATGGGAAATATTGAATTTAATTATATGCAGTATTTTCGGAAATTATGTGACGCAAGTCTACATACGTCTTTGTTTAACGAAGTTTCATCGATTGCATGTACACATACGTCCCTATTTTACGAAAGTCCACGTGAACTTGCGTCTTTTTTTACAAAATTTAACAATAGTGAGGGGTCACACGTGCAATAATACCTATCATCAGTTTTATTTGAGAAACATTTATTTCGACTTATCTTTTTAACAATTTCGTCGTACGAAAAAATCCTCTGTCTTTCGTGAGTGCAACCTGTGTCTCTCGTCTCGGAGTCCATGGGTTTTTTTTTTCTAATAGATGCCAGCTACGCATTATTGCATAAAAGACCATTAATAAGGTGGCCACCAATTTCAATTAGACCCTCACCTTCGGCACTCAATGGGTCAAAGAAAATAATTTATTATTACTAAACTATTCAAACAAATAAAACTGAAATCTAAGAAAACTGAATAAATGACTGTTTAAATGTAAGTAAAGCCAACGACTAGGTTAGTTTAAATATAGTTTAGGAAAATTGGGATATCTTCGATTATAATTAAAATCATCATCATTTTAACCGTAGAATGTCCACTGCTGGACATAGGCCTCCCTCATTGATACCCAATCATTACGGTTGGAAGAGGCTTGCATCACAGAATATATAATAGTACTAATAATTCATATGTAGATAATTTAAGTTCATATGTAGATAATTGGTTAAGCAATAAACACAATATTGTCCAGTTAAAGTGCTATAATACTTAGTAGGTTTTTGATTGTGATTTTGATCATGAAAGTCTGTATTATGAGGTGTATTTCATGGAGCAATTCCAATATCGTCGCTGATTGTACAAAACCGAGAAACAGTATACCCCTACTGCCTCTTAAAAAGATCGTAATTTATTTAATCAGTCATTAAATACTTTTCGGAAGTCCATATCCATGAACAAAAACCAGTTTACCTTATTATTCCGCAACCACACGTGCAAGACTGCTACGCCTGGGCCCCATACCATACCATAAGTTTTCATGCCAAAATCCACATTCTTACCGCCTCCACATAAATTGACATATGTCAGACACCATCACCTCAATGATATTTTTATTCTCAAAATTAAATACACCAAACACGACCGTTCCTTCTCCCAAAAAATTACGTAGGTACTACCTACTAATTAGTAGATTTTAAAGAAAGTGATCATTTAAGTATATTTATTCTAACACATTCACTACCACAAATACATATGCACGTATGCGTTTGCGTGACATTCGCCTAGTGCCGCTGTCATAATTTAGCAGTCATTGGAAAGTATAGTCGGGGTAAGAAAAGGTTCGTCACTTTTCGACCTTAACTCGTTGACATAGAGTCGAAAAGTGACGAACCTTTTCTTACCCCGACTATACATTATGCGTGCGTACCTGGCGAAGGTTTGGAGTCTTACGACCGGTAGAGAATACATTAAAGTAATGTCAAATACCAGATATTGGTAAGAAACACGATGAGTAACGCTCGACTTTAAATACGTGAGCGATCACAACCATTAGCACCAATGTAGTGCTGAATTAATGATTGTTTTTACGATGCAATGATGATCCAGCAAACCAGCAAAAACAATTTGAAATTATATGCAACTAATAGGTAGGTAACTTTTTGAATACCTAAATTGTTAACATACACAAGACAACAAAAAAACGCGTCGTGTTATCTTTTGACAGGTCCAGTAATTAAAGTATCCCATTTCCGAAATTAATTTATTTCATTAGAAATTAAATCACACACCTCATGCCAAATATAAAGTAAAGACGGAGTTCTGCGAACGGTAAAGTAAGGCCGGTAAAACTACGCCTCGCCATGTGTGTACTGTACAGTACCACTACCATGAGTTTACAGTGACGGTACTCGATAGCGACTGCGTAAATGATTCGTATGGAGTCTCCCTACAAATCATTTACGCAGTCGCTATCGAGTACGGTCACTGTAAACTCATGGTAGTGGTCCAGGTGCACTGCACGCACACAAGTGCAATGGAACTCCGCCTAGCAAACTAGTTAAACGCATAAGGCAATGCCAAATTTTAGCTAGTTTTACTTTGTTATTCTCAGAATTCCGTCTTTATTTGTTATGTCCGAATCACACAAACACATACACAACACACTAGAAAATATCATACATTATTGTGTATACAGTTACTTTCGTATATTTTACGTAAGTATTACTTAAACTTTCAGAAGTAAAGTCCAATTTGAATAGGTACCCTTTTTTTTCAAATATAGTCGGGGTAAGAAAAGGTTCGTCACTTTTCGACCTTAACTCGTTGACATAGAGTCGAAAAGTGACGAACCTTTTCTTACCCCGACCTATACCTATATTTGGGCTTCGATTTTTCTCCTGTGTATGTAGTAGCTCTCTAACGTAGTGTTTGACATACTGTCCGACCACTTCTTTTCTCCCCAACAAGACTGGTTCGCGAACAAGTCCTTTAATCTATATTTACAACCAATCGAAAACTCGTAGTAGTTGAGAAACAGGCTTGTGAACTATTTCCATTTCTTTTTTGCTCTTAGTACATCTTAGTATTTCTAGAGTAAACAATTGAACTGAATCGCTCTGAAATACTCCGATTGACCGACTAGCCAAGCGCCAACCGAATCAAACTGAACGATTTTTGATTGGTGAATGGAGTTTGAGTGAGATAGCCAAAAGAAATGGACTGTACATATTTTGGAACGAGAGAAGACCGAAATGGTACATTTGGCCGATTGTAGTAGTTGGGAGCGATTCGTTTGATGAATGGACACGCACAATTCTATGTGCAATTAAACGGAGGTTTTTTACACTATTGTTATCTAAAGTACATTACCCAGCTTTATTTACCACAACTCCAAAAATGTTCAAGATCTATTTACGACTGGATTTCCTTATACCTTTCTTTTCTTTCTTTATTCGCCATGGGTAGTACTTTCCACAGTCTGGTTTGATATAATTTGCCGGCACATGATTGTGTTTCAAGTCATGGAACACTATGGATCCCGCGACATTGAATCTCACTCTAGCAGGGCAAGCTGTAGTGTTCTTCGTATGGCAATGCCAGTAACGGTTGTCGCTGGTGGTCTGAACGAAGATATGTTGCTGCATCAGCAACGCAGGCCTCTTCCGGTTTGCAAATACAACATACGTGTAGGATAAGTCTGAAAAAATAAACTAATAGTAATAATGTTGGAGGAAGATTATGTTGCAATTCTACAGATTTGTTGCAAAGCACTCGAAAAATTATATATTTATCATGAATATCTTTTTAACAAATTGGATCATATACGCCAACACAATGCGGCGGTTGCTGCACTCTGATTGACCATTAAACATCAAGCAAGACTTAGAGTCAGACAAGTAGATATAACGATCGATATCTACAGTAAATGTTCCGTCATTGCGTCACATGGTGGATCAAGTTTTTAATGAAAAAAAGTTGGAATATAACAACAATATATTGGTTGGGGAAAAAGTAAAAACTAGCACTAAAAACTATCAAACCAACAATGTGATGTCACTAAGTAATCTCTAACCCCTTATTCCAACTCTTGTTAACTAATTATTTGGGCTAATTTCTATTTTGTTCTATGTTTTGACGTTTTTTTAATTTGGAAAATTGTATGTGGTTTCTGCTCAGAATCACGAACTTTTTCGATCCTGCAAGGAGAAAAAAAGTGTCCCAAAACATCCATATAATTTTTGATTCTTCCATTTAGTTACGGTCGTACCCACATTTAAACTCTATGAAAAATGGTAACTCAACGGAAAAAAAAACTTGGGTCACATTTGTTGTCTTAGTAGGATAGAAAAAGCTCGAGTGATTCTGAGCAGAAATCACATAAAATTGCCAAAAAAAATTGCAAAAATTGACCAATTTCCCATTTCATCTGTCATTTTGACATTAGTAATTGTCACAAATAGACAAAACATAATTGGCTGCAACTTGTTACTCTCGCACTTTTACATATTTACTGGGTTACTCTCTCACTTTTACATATTTTCCGGTTGACGTTTTAAAGTACCGCGGAGCTGGATGGTTGTGGGTCAGTTTGTGAAAAACTATGTCTTTGTTGTCATTGAACCGTAGTCTAGCCTGACATCGTGTGCGCGTGCGCGTGGTACAGCTCCAGTAACGGTTATCTTGGTTGGTCTGCCTGAAGGTGAACCCTCGGAGCGTTAGAAAAGGTTTCTTCGAATTTGTTACTTCGATGAACTTGTAAGTGAGATCTGAAGGAGAAAAATATGTTGAGTGGTAGGTATCAGGAGCATTGTTTTTTTTTATAGATAGTGATTTTTGTTTACAGAACCGCTTAAATGTTTAAGGGTTAAAAAAATCAAACCATTAACCCTGGTTTATGCGTGACAGTTCCATACATTTTTACACTACATAATTGACCCTGGGTTAGCAGGTTCGTTAACTGTGGTTGATGCTTAGAGATGTTAGCCAAATGATGTTACAAACTTTATAAAGAAAACAATATTATCACTTTATGAGAATTACAATTTGACAGGTCGAAGACGGCAAATCACTGTCGGTTCAAAAGAATGACGCCTCACCAGTAAAATTTACAATCATAGATTCCTGCTGATTTACTGCACTGCAATGTTGTGTAAGACAGCTGGTGGAGTTATAGATACTTCCCTCAAAATTGTTTCCATAAAGACATTCATGTGTTGCGTTGCGACTGACGGAATTTTATGAAAATTATCTGTTATCTATTTTTTCTTCAAACTACTTCTGTCACAAGAGCCCATTCTATCTTCGGTGGTAATCAGTGATCACTTGACAACTAACAGTAGGTCACTCGCTTGTCTTTCCTTTTCTTCTTTTTCCCCCTTGGTTCATGGTGAAAAATCGCTATTTTCTTTGTAACCCACTTATTTAATACTGATAAAGAGGGCAAACCTTGGGTAATTGGTGATACGAGGTAATTCGGTGATAGTCCCCTTCTTAGGAGAGCTAGGGCTCTATCTACCAGGAAAATGTAAGAATATCTATAAATTTCAAACCATGATTTTAAACCTTGATTTTTTGGTTTCAAATTCATAGATATTCTTACATTTTCCTGGCAGATATTGCTAGAAGAAGGGGACTATCACCGAATTACCTCGTATCACCAATTACCCAAGGTTTGCCCTACTAATAGTCGTGTCATAGCTTACTCTATAAGATGTATGGATTGTATGCTAATATTTATACATCTTTTCGAGTTACCGGTTTTTGCCTGCGACTTAGTCTGTGCAGAAAACTTTGAAATTTGTTTTTGTCACGGACAAAAATAATGCTATGTCCTTGCCGAAAGCTATCCCGATGCAAAGATTAATCCAATATTAGCTGAGAGTATGATTAAGTAATAAATGTGGGTAAACTAGTGTCTTAGGCCAAAAAATTAAACGAATAAAATGAAATTTAATAATTTATTTTGCTTTTGAAATGGTAAAAGTGGTATTACTGCCCTCGTAATGAAGAATGCAGTAATCGACAAAAAAAATCGATTTTGACTTTTTACGCAAAATGGCACCAGACGAATTCACCGGTGCCATTTTGCGTAAAAAGTCAAAATCGATTTTTTTGTCGATTACTGCATTCTTCATTACGAGGGCAGATTAGGTATGTGTAGGGCTATTGTGCTGTTGCATGTCTATCCAGAGGACATTGACATGCATACATTATTTTATTTCTTCATTATGAATTGATTTGTTAAATATAAAATGGGCAAAGACAACCAGTATAAAGAGATTGATAGACGTGTAAGATAGGGGTACGTATCAAAATATATAAAGTTTAAAACAAATAATGGACGAAATACATAATGGTCATAATACATACTAAAATTTTCTATGAAACTATTGATTAAACGATTTTTTTTAATCGTGTAATCTACAGATTGGTTTAGGTTAGGTTAGGTTTATTTTATGAAAATCCTGTAAAGTTGAGAATTTCCAAGAAAATTGCATTATATCAAATGACCATTATGTATTTCGTCCATTATTTGTTTTAAACTTTATATATTTTGATACGTACCCGTAAGATAGGAATGGGCAGGGCAGCCTTCACAGCGGGACATAAGTGAATGAGAGTTAACTTTGGGGGCAGCAGGCGTAAGTTTTACGTTACTTGACAAAAAAAAATGCACATATTATCTTAATTGTATATTTTGACATTGGGAAACCATATACATCTCTAATTTATTTATTTGTCGATGAAAGCATTTTTACACTTCCACTGAACGTTAATTACAAGTAAATAGATAGTTTTTGTTTAAATTTTGTTACATAATAACAAATAAGATCTATTATTTAGAACATAATCCATATAGGTTAGTGAAATATATAGGTAGAGTGTAATATTACTTAATTAAAACTAGATGTAATGACAATAAATGGTTTCGGTAACCATATAATTGTTTGATATCTTATAAAATTTATTTATGTGGATATATTTCTACGAAAAATGAATTAAAAAAAAGATTGAAAATACCAGACTTCGATTTCTTTTAATGAAATCACAAGAGCTCTTGCAGTGCAACTGTTAAATCTGTTCGTAATAATGTTTGAGATCTTCTCAACAATATTTAATAGTTTATTAAAATATTGATTTGTTTGTTTAACAGTTTCGAGTAGGTAAGTATCAAATTTTAGGATAGTTCCACGTTAACATCTGGATGTCTTTTTATAAAACTATCAAGCCAATGTCTACCCGGACGATTGTTTTTAAATGGTGTCTTTATATTCTTTTCTTCCACAATATTTTTCACTGTGTCTAATAAATGTCTTCGTCTTATAGGTAAACCGGTTCTAGCTTCATCTTTAATCCACTCCACCAAGCACTTCTCTATATCTTCAGGCAAATATGTCTTAGGGCCCATGCGGCACACGCGTGGTGTTTTTCCACTAACTTTGTTAGCTAAAGTAACGCGCGGAATACCAAACTTTCTTGCGGTGCTTAAGATGCTAGATCCATTTAAGACTTCTGCGATTGCAAAATCCACATCTTCCTGAGAATAATTCGCGAACAGACGACTGGGACGCTTTCCTCGTTTGGACGTTTTGGGCATATCTGAAATAAAATAACCTATTGTAAACAGAGTTAAAGTTATAATTACAAAAAGCTACTTTCAGTACCGACTAAAAACGGTAGGCACAAACTCTGAAATTAAAATGCAAAACTTCGTTTCGGTCTTAGATTTGAGGAAAAGTTACGTTACTAAAAATGTAATTTAATTCTAATAATAAGTACAGTTGTTGCAAATCACGAAGGTGAGCGGGGTTTACGCCATTTTCAGAAAAAAGTGTACCCTGTACTTTTTTTAAAACCTAACAAATTTTGGGTTATTTCTACTCAGAATCACAAGCACTATCGATTTAAGCAATAAAAAAGTGTCCCACTTTTGTCAGTTTTGTGACACAGTTAACCATATATATTATGTTGTATGGACCGTCACAAAACTGACTAATAAATTTTGTATTAAAAGTTGTAGGCAAAACGGGTACCTTTTTTTCTGAAAACCCCCTTACTCGTGATTGAACGTGTATATAAAAGTATATTATATAAGATTGAATGTTTGCAAGCTTTGTGTTGCACGATAAATTTGTTGAACATTCCTTTTTGTTTTTTTCTTATGCTATATTTATACACGATTACGCTGTCACGCACACTTTGACAGTTACCTACACTGATAGGTGCGTCTTTATGCCACAAGTAATGCCCGCACGGCTTCGTGACTTGGAAGAAATATACCTATTCGTACAAAGACAGTCCTTAATTTACAGGGAAAATAATACATACCATTATATTATTACAGAAGTATAATAATATAATAATAATAATATAATATTTATTTGCATAGAATATGGTTACTTAATATGGATATTAATAAAATTTGATGTCCAGATATATTCTGTTGCACATGCAACATACAAATATTCAAAATTTATGTTATAGTCTAAGGTTACATTATGTCAAACTGGTTTTAATATAGAGGGGAAAAAAAAATATAATGTCAAAGGAATACAAAAAAAAATATATTAATGTCAGTATGAATACAATTATCATTTATCATCAGACTTAAAAAATTGATTAACGGAGTAAAAGCAATGTTGCATGAGATATTTGTCAATATTTAATACAAAACATTTGTCCTCTTTCAATCTGACATGATCTGGCAATGAATTGAAAAGTCTCATAGACATATAGTACGCATTTTTCTTAAATATACCAATGTTAGGTTTTGGTAGCGCCAGTTCATCCCTTCGCCGACATCTGGATATTATGTATGTTCTATAAATAATACAAGACCGAAGCGAAAAAGTTCGGATAACTCACGTCTATGATCGATTTCAGTTTTTCGCTATGAGTGAGTCTCACGGTAGTTATATGTTCAAAATACAAGACCAAGACAGATGGGTGGCGGGATAACTTGACACGTAAGTAACCATTTAATATCAAATTTTAGACATTTTTTTAAGGTTTTATAGCAGCAGTGGTACTTCGACGGTTAATCACTAAGACAGCCTGAATGACATTTTTGCTAGTTTTTTTTTGGCAATTCTTCATTATTACCCTCAGACTTGCACACTAGAAATATCTTTTGTAAACTTTTGGCACATTTGGGACCTCATAAATCTTTATAAAAACTAGATGTAATGATAATTAATGGTTTCGGTAACAATAAGTATTTGTAATTATTTGTTGTCTTATAAAAACACGTTCACGTAAGTTTTTTATTTATGTGGATATATTTCTCATCATCATCATTTCAGCCAAAAGACGTCCACTGCTGAATATAGGCCTCCCCCAAGCCTCGCCAAACAGATCGGTCCCGCGCCATCCGCCTCCAACGCGAACCCGCAATCTTAACCAGGTCGTCGCTCCATCTTGTTGGAGGCCTAACTACACTGCGTCTTCCGGTTCGTGGACGCCACTCGAGAACCTTTTTGCCCCATCAGCCATCAGTAGGATATATTACTACGACAACTGAATTAAAAAAAATATACCTATTGAATATAACAAACATCGATTTGCAGTGCAACTGTTAGAACTGTTCATAATAATGTTTGAGATCTTCTTAACAATATTTAAACACAATATGTAAAAATAATATATTTTTTCATTAATGAATCATCGTTTACTTCATAAGCTTTTGAAACAATTTTCTTGTAAATAAGTAGATGAATTAAGTAACCCTATAAGAAATTTATTAATGAAAAAAGGGAGAGAAAAGGATACAATAAAATCAGATCCGCAGCGTAGGCTTCATCAATAAAAAAAAAAAATTTTGTTATCCGAATCAAGCTTCGTCATAGCAACAGATTGAGATCCGCAACAGGCTTCGTCAGCTAAACAAAAATATAAAATCCGCTACAAGCATCGCATAGTTTGTTAAATTTTGATTTGTTTGTTTAAACCACAAATTTAAATTAGTTTACAAGTTTAAATTAGTTCCACGTTAACATCTGGATGTCTTTTTATAAAACTATCAAGCCAATGTCTACCCGGACGATTGTTTTTAAATGGTGTCTTTATATTCTTTTCTTCCACAATATTTTTCACTGTATCCAATAAATGTTTTCGTCTTATAGGTAAACCGGCTCTAGCTTCATCTTTAATCCACTCCACCAAACACTCCTCTATATCTTCAGGCAAATATGTCTTAGGGCCCATGCGGCACACGCGGGGTGTTTTTCCACTAACTTTGTTAGCCAAAGTAACGCGCGGAATACCAAACTTTCTTGCGGTGCTTAAAATGCTAGAACCATTTAAGACTTCCGCGATTGCAAGATCCACATCTTCCTGAGAATATTCCGCGAACATACGTCTGGGACGCTTTCCTCGTCCGGACGTTTTGGGCATATCTGGAATAAAATAACCTAATGTAAACAGAGTTACAGTTAATAATTACAAAAAGATTATTTAAGGTGATACCGCGCTAAATCATGTACCTAGAGATATTATGGGCGGAGCAACTGATAGCGCGAGGGGACGCTTCCCCCGCTCCGGGATATCGCGCGACCGCTGCGTTCACGCACATCGATCTGTTTTTCGGAAGCCGAGCGCAAAAGTTTGGGGTCGGCATATACTTTTTATTACGAATAATAGAGCCAATAAAATAACTGTAATAGTTAAGAAATCTTACTAATATTATAAACGCGAAAGTTTTTACGGATGGATGTCTGGATGTATGAATGTTTGTTACTCTTTCACGCTAACACGGTTTGACAGATTCTGATGAAATTGGGCACACAGATAGTTTATAAACTTGATTAACATATAAGATACTTTTTATCCCATACTTTTTAGCAGCTAGTAAGTAATAGTAGCAAGTAACAACAAAGCCAAGTTTAGACGAAATTATAAAGTAATAATACAAACAAGTGCGAGTCGGACTCGCGCACCGAGGGTTCCATACAAATTTATATGTATCTATGAACATCCAGTCTTAGCAGACCCCTGCTCCTAAGCAAAATGTGCGCAGTGTGCGATCATTGTAGATTGGTTACTGATATAGACAGACAGACAAAAAAAATTATGCTTTTCGCAATTTTTCCTTTATCTGTGCTATAAGGCCTTGCTTTGTACCAAATTTCAAGATTCTGAGTTCACGGTAAGTACCCTGTAGGTTTTGATTCTCTTGCGAGTGTCGAAAATGTGCGTTGGTTACTGATTATAGACAGACAGACAAAAAAATTTATGCTTTCGCAGATTTCCCTTTATCTGTGCTATAAGACTTAGCTTCGTACCAAAATTCAAGATTCTGAGTTCACGGGAAGTACCCTGTAGGTTTTGATTCCCTTGCGAGTTTCGAAAATATGCGGAAATTTGCGTCATATACGGCTGTATCTTTTGATTGCGTTGGCTTAGATGTTTGATTTTTTTACAGCTCCAAGGGACAGTAGACTTGAGTATTTGATATAAATTTCAGCTTGATACCTCCACGCGTTCCTGAGAAAAAGGGTCTTGACAGACAGACGGACGGACAGACGGACAACAAAGTGATCCCATAAGGGTTCCGTTTTTTCCTTTTGAGATACGGAACCCTAAAAAAAGTATTTTTTATTTGTAATTATTAAATTCAAAATTGCGGCAAAAAAATGGGAGTTAACTACACACTATTCATTTATAATGATAATATTTAAAAGCATCTATTTTATTTGGTCGACACATAAACTTACAATCATCATGCAATTTATGTATCTCAATATTATAGGTACCCTGAAACAATCCAATTTTGCCCTTAATGGATATTTTGCCCGCCGTGTCAAATATAAGCTAAAATGTAAATATGACAAAAAAAAAACAGCATTTTAGTAACATTTGTTTGTAACAGTAGAAAGCAGGTTATATTTATGAAAACACTACGAATTGCATTTGGTTCCAACTACATTCAGTTGGCTGTTACAGCTTGTTGAAGTGCCAGTATGGTTTGTTACGGGCGGAACGTGACTTCAGTATTCTTAAAATATTGACAAATGGCTATTTGTTTTTGTATAATGTAAACGAAAGTTATCAGAACATTAACCTAATGCTTTCTATGGAGTGAGTAGCTTAAATTTTAAATTATGATGATGGGCAATTTAAACTGCAACCGTCAATTCAAAATCTGCCAATTTTGCCCGCTCTAAAATATGTACTAGGGTTGTAATTTTTTCATTTCACTTTGCTTCCAAGCACTGACGCAAAAAATGCTTCATGACCTCAATTGGGGGCACCCGGACAGCATAGGTGCTAATGTGTATAATCTACGAGTTCGCGGTATATGTACGGTACCGGACAACCGTTCATACAAGTTAGAATATTAGATCCGTCACCGCCACCGCACCGCCACGCCTCCGCTATCTGTGCGTTTGGAGCTAAAAGTATTTGTCTCAAAAATATCCGTAAAAGTTGGCATTATTCTTTACATATCAGAACGTGAAGTGCATAGTTTATGGTCAGTAAAAAAATTAAAAAGTTAAAAACATTGCAGGCTCGATAAACTCGACAACAATGTCGCATACAAATTCCATTATTGTCTAGTCTCAAACTTTTTAAAAAGTTAAAACGGCCATGGTAATAAGTTGGCACTATTCGTATACAGCCAATTCAAATGACCGGTATCAGTTGTTTTGTTGGAACTCCAGACTTTTTTTTTATTGTGTTTGAAACAGCTTGTGGTGTTTTCGGTAGAAAAATACACCTGCAGTTTTTTTTAATGAAAAAAGGCGGGAAAGGGTTTAATGACATTTAATTTTAAGTGATTTGCAATTCTTTGTACCTATTTAAGTTAATAAAAGTTTATTCTATTTTTTTTCCTTCACCATTTTTGAGAAAAGCTTTGTATTAGTCTCGGCTGGAATAGCAATTGCTGGCTTCGTATTATTCGTATTCATACTCAGCCAGCAATTGCCTACTTCCAGGCCACGACAATAATGTACTATTGCTTTCGTTAAATTATTTATTACAGTTTAATGTATTGTCCTGTCGCAGTTTTATAATATTTCGGAGGTCGATGATTATGAACTAAAAAACATTTATCGATTTTGTCGTTTTCATCAAGAAGAAGTTTCGCTTTGCAGCGACTCGAGATCTTGCTCGAACAGTTCCACCATCTGCAGAGTTTATTGACCCTAGAGAAAGTGTAGTCATTCACCATAAGAAGATTTGAGTTTCCTCTGGGACTAATAATAAACTCCATCTGGATGTCGTCTGTGAAAAAAAATAGAATATGTATATGAATATATATATAAATAGTGGAATAGTAATACCGATTAACTTAGCGGTGAAGTATACCTGGGTGCGCTTCCACCTAAACGGGGCGGAACAAAAAAATTGCAGAAACAACCTACCACTTAGCTGAAATCCATTGCCAAATAACAGCGAGTCCTGCAGGTTTATTGGTTAACGTTTCTAACGCTTACCTTCGCAATCACTATTTCTTTCTGTCAAACGGTATAAGGTGATGGCAGAAAGAGATGGTGAAAGCGAAGGCAAGCGTCAGAAGCGTTAGACAATACGGCCTCTGGACAAGAAGTGGATGTCAACTCACATCTCGGCCTATACCTATACGTCCCACTGCTCAGCACAGGCCTCCTCTCAGAAAGAAAGGGACTGGGCTGTAGTTGCCATGCGAGCCCAGTGGCGATTGGAAATTTCACAAACATTGAATTTCTTGGCAAATATGTGCAACTTTCCTCGCGACGTAATCCTGACCCAAGTCTTTTCATTCTGAGAGGAGGCCTGTTCCCAGCAGTGGGACGTATAAAGGCAGAGACGATGAATATTAAGAGTTTATTTCAACACTTTTTGAAAGCCCGGATTAACCCTAAACACAAATTTACTTTGTAAAATTTGTTTCACAAATGTCGGATACGACGATGTAGCTTCTAAATTTACCCATAATTTCCCTAGCCGGATCAGGCGGCTTTTAGTTTTTTTTGGTTGGGACGGAACCTAACTTTTTACAAATATTTATCACGGTTATTTGTAAAAACTACTAATTTGACTAGAAAAACGAGTCTTTGAGTCCTCCCTTGCAAAAATACATTGTCCTGTCATTTCTTATTTTTATTTTCCATCACCAATTATTTCACACAAACAGAAAAATATATATAAATAAATGCTATGTCGCCACTTTATCCTTTTCTGGGGTTTTCTAGGTGTTTCTAGATTTTTTACAGAATATCGACAAAAAACACTACAAAACTACTATTTTTCTTATTTGTTAGGTAGGTTTATTAAGTACCTGCCTATTGATAAAAAATAGCATAAATAAACCACGTTCCTTTGGTTATATGGTATAATATATTTAATTCGAAATTGGAATGATGAACCTGAAAATACACTCCCGACAGATTTGCAGTAGACACATTAACTTATATATTAGAACAATTTGTATTCAAAACATTTTTTATGGAATAATCGAGAAAAACTATCAAAAATGCAACGTTGCCAGCTCAGCAGGTATAAACCCTCTTAAGGCACCTCGCTCGCTAGACGGCCACGACCACGATGAGAGGCCGCAGCGACCAGATTAACTGAAGCCCTACACCTACATACACACACACACACACACACACACACACGCACGCACGCACGCACGCACGCACGCACGCACGCACGCACGCACGACGCACGCACGCACGCACGCACGCACGCACGCACACACACACACACACACACACACACACACACACACACACACACACACACACACAACACACACACACACACACACACACAGAGAGAGACGAACGGGTGCGGGTCGATAGTGGGCCGGGTTGGGAACGCGACGGGCCTATTTACATGGCGGTATATGGACGACATCACACTGACGGCGGGCGCGGGTCGGGCGCGGAACGGGTTGTGCAGCGGACGCTGCACCACTAGCCCGTCGTCACAAACAGCGCGCGGGCCGAGCGGGCAACGGGCTGTCTTTGTATCGCGCTGCCTTGGCTGGCACACGCCGCCTCATATCAAAGGATGCCTCTATTTCTCACAATAAGCAGGTACAGTAATTCCTCGTCCGTGTCCAACTCTTCCGACATCTTTAAACACACTGCCTCTCGATAGCCGCTGCGGGCCCCTCGCGGACCCGACCCGCAGTACCCTGTGAATCCAGTACACGTAACTCCCATAGACAGTATACTGAAGATACAGTGTATTGGATTCACAGGGTACCGCACTCTGTGTGAATACAACGAACCGCGCGACTCACGCGTCGGAAACGACCCGGCCCGCTCCCGTCCCGCATCCACCCTCTGTGTGCGTTGCGCTTAAAGAAACCAACGCGCAGACGCTTGCCATCGCGTTCACTATTTCTTTCTGTCAAACGATATAAGATGAAAGAAAGAAAGAGAAAGAAATGGAAAAGAATAAATGGATGGAATGGATGGATGTATGGAATGGAATGGGAAAGATATGGTGAAAGCGCTAAAGCCCCCGCGCGTTAAACAATATGGCCTCTGGTCGAAATGGCTACTGGTCGTGGCCGTCTAGTGCGCGAGGTGCCTAACAGTAAGTTGGTGAACAGTTTTAGGTCTATAACATTCTTACGACAGTGCCATCACCAGCTCTGTAAAGCGCGGGAGGTTCATGATTGTGGTTTAAATAGCACGATTTAATGGTTCTATCAGCGGCTAAGCCGACCGAAGCCTTACAACCCAGTTTGTTTTTCTTCGAGCAGTAGAATCGGCGCTGGCTCGCCCCTTGCACTGAGAAAGTGTGGCCGTCAACCAGGATGAGATCATTTTTGCCTTTGCCTGATGGTAGAGTTTCGTATCCTGGTCCGATCCGATCTGAAATGTAGTAAAAAGTTAAGTCCCAATAAAGTCCTATATTCTGATCACCAAGGTGTAACCCTCTCAGAGAACTATATGAATATTTTGTCGTAGGGGAATCAAAACAGAACTTTTTTAAATATATGAAGATGGTTAAATGATAATAACATATACCTAGGTATTGCTACTACTTCTTATAATTTATTAACTGAATTAATATATTAAACCGTGACACATCATCTAATCTTCTAATATATAAAAATCTCGTGTCACGGTGTTTGTTATCGAACTCCTCCGGAACGGCTTGACCGATTTCTATGATTCTTTTTTGCCTGTATTCGGCAGGTCTGAGAATAGGTCGTAGGCTATTTTTTATACCGCTATTCGCCGCAGACGGAGTCGCGGGCAAGAGCTAGTCTTCTAAAAATAATAATAAATAAAAATCTCGTCTCAAGGTGTTTGTTATCGGACTCCTCTGAAACGGCATGACCGATTTTTATGAAACTTTTTTCTCCATATTCGGTAGGTCTAAGAATAGGTCGTAGGGTATTTTTTGTACACCTACCCCTATTTCTTCGCAGACGAAGTCGCGGGCAATAGCTAGTAACCGTATAAATAACTGGGTGCAAAGGTGGATCTTATTGTAATCACAATCTAAGCAGCTAACAATTAGCTTTTCCGTTTTAATTTTACCGTAGGGGAGAGTGGGGCAAGACGGGGTGCTTAAGGTTTGATAGTAAATAAAATTGACCATAATGAGTTTTATTAATTTGTTTTATTCTTATTATCTTCTTTGATAAACATCTTCATTGTTAAGATGTATTTGGCAGTCTAATCAATATTAATAAAATTAAAAATTCAAGAAATAGAAATACACCCCCATCCCCATCATGCCCCACCCCTGGGGTAAGATGGGGTACCCCCGTGGGTAAGATGGGGTACCTCCGTGGGTAAGATGGGGTACCAATAGGGGGGCAAGATGGGGCACGCAGCTCTTTTGGGAATAACGGTACCTTAAATGTAACAGTCATTGGATCATTCTTATATAAACTTTCTCGAGCAAGCTTCACTTTCCTTTCTAAAGTTGTCTGTGGGACGGAAAATGATTTTGCTGCTAACATGTAGCCCATTTTTCCTTCAACCACATTTTTCACAGCATCTTTCATATTTTCTTCTGACCAGTCCCCTCTACTTGTTTTTTTTTATAATTTCTCCAAATTCTAGAACAAAATAAACAGTAAACAACCCTTGCCTTTCTACCCCATCTTGCCTCTTAACACCTACCCCATCTTGCCCCTTAACACTTGCCCCATCTTGCCCCCCGTATGCCGAAACCAATTTAAAAATAACTGGATAAAACCAATACGCAGCACAGAGAAAAACAAGTTCTTACCTGTTAGTGTAGTTATTGTCACATTTGATAACATTTAAATCAATCCCGAGGTGTTATTATTTACGGAAAATACACGCCCTATATAGTATCGAAAAATTACTAGCTATTTGGCAAAAAACAGTTTTTTCCAGAAAACAAATAAAACGCGTGGTATCGTTGTCCACTCACTTCGATGACCGATTGCCGTAATGGCGGCGCGACGTCAGGTGCTAAAACAATCCTGATTGGCTAATTCGTTCGCACTCAAGATCGGTTGCCCCGTCTTGCCCCCCACCCCGTCTTGCCCCACTCTCCTACTCGGGTAAAACAGTGAACTTATTTACCAATAAAATTTTCATACAACATGACGTTAAAAAAGTTTAAACTCAATGAGATATATTTAACGAAATTAGTTTTAATTACAAAGCTCACACACGGCAATTGGCCTCAAACTCTGATTTATGTGTATGGTAGACATGTGAAAATTAACGTTTAGCATTGTTTCAGCATTGATTCTTCTTCTTACTTATTTCTACACATTGATATTCTTCGGCGGGCAAGATACTAGGTACTGAAACTCCACACTAAATAGCAGGCACACAATTTTGTAATTTTGCTAAATATGCAATATTGTACATGTTGTAATAATAAAACAGTTACTTATATACAATCCCCATATTATATCAAACAAATATTAATTCGGTAGGTAAAGAAAAAATACATAGTGCTCTGTACATATTATATAGGTAGAAGGATGGGGATCTAAAACCACCGTATTCCGTGCGTCAAAAATCTAAGTTTAGTTTTAGATTACACAGTACACACACGCGTGGTGGTGGTACTTGGGATTTTTAGTTGACGGACATAATTCATTATTAGCTGATTTTGGTAACATCTATACATATAATAAATCTGTAACAAGTCGGTGTCTGTACATTGAAGATATTTGAGAAAAACTGTCACTAGGGCTATTTATTAGCGCAATAGAACCCAAAACAAAGATTTTTAGAATTATTGTCTGTTTGTCTGTTTGTCTGTGCGTTTGTGCGCGCTAATCTCAGAAACGGCTTAACCTAGAAGGATGCGGTTTTCACAAATATGTTGGTATTTTCTTGGATTAACATTTAGTGTTTGTTTCATTTGTATCGGTTGACAAATAAGAAAGATACGATACTTTCAGTGTTAGATAGCCCATTTATCGAGGAAGGCTATAGCTATTATATCATCACGCTGGGAGTACGGTGGTGAATGTGAACGCGGGTGTGCGGGGGGTCGAGGTTGGGAGGGGAGGGGGGTAATTTTTTTTATATCGAGGAACTAAGGAGAGCCATAATTGATGAAAAAGCAAATTGGATAAAAAATAAGCTGCCCAAATTACTAATTCCACGCGGACGGAGTCGCGGGCAAAAGCTATACAGAATATAAGGAGTGGTTCAATCTCAGAAATCGTTTATTTGTTACACACGCATACACACACAATCAAATTTACAAGAAAAAATAATAACGCTGATTTGCCCTTAGTGCGTTACGGTCGGCCTCAGAAGTGGCTGAACACTTTTGTATTTTGTCACTTTCAATAACGTGACATATTTCAAACTTCACACTATAACTGGTTATTTCTACAAAGTACTAAATTGTTAACTTGAACTGGGATTCGATTTGTAGCATTCGAACATGGCGGATGTAGACAGTATCTAATTTTGGTATTTCTGTTTCTTTGGCTAGTTGAAGTATAATGTTGATAGCGTTTTATGCAGCGATTAACCTTAATTAACAGTGATCACAAAATTATATATTGCTCTCGTGTCTGACATTTTTTAATGCGCAAGTTGTCTCCACGTGGTTTCTGGAATTTTACTATCAAGTTGCAAAAACTACAATCACCGTACAACGTCGCTCCCAAAGAGAGCTTACTTTGACACTGGCGAAATTGTCCTAAAATAGGACAGAAGCCATATTTTTAAATGAATACTAATAATAACTTGAACTGAACGCGTGCGAAAATGTCAAATACTGTATTAGTGTAAAAGTTATTGAGCTCATAACAGAGATGTTTTTGTGTATTCTAGTGATTATCTTACATCTTTACATAACAACCACTTGACGTCTTAAGATACTTAATAGGAGCATGATTATGATCAATCACTTCATATTCAATGCGTTGGCTCGTGTCCAGTCTTATGTATGCCGGACACCTCAAACACTTGCGCTTGGAGCACACCAACCGCCGGCTTTTTCCACGGTCGTGGTACGAAAAGGTGTGATTCTTGTACATAAAAAGAGATTTGCCGCTTGCCAATTTCATGATTTCAATTTTATCTGAAAGCATACGTTTCGAATTAAGAATTAATAATAATTAAGTTTCGTTTTGTATAAGGAGAAACAAACAATTTTTAGACGCACCAAATTTTATTATTCTAAATAAAATGTTTAGATGTCAATTATTTCAAATTACATGTGTACGAATTAGAACAGCAGGCTTATTGTTTAACGTTTCTGACGCTTGCCTTCGCAATCACTACTTCTTTCTGTCAAACGGTATAAAATGATGACAGAAAGAGATGGTGAAACCGAATGCAAGCGTCAGAAGCGTTAGACAATACGGCCTCTGGTGTTAGTACAAATATAGAACTATAGCTGAACCGTTTAAATGAGTCCTCGCCCGCGGGGTAGTAGGGCTGGGGGGTATGGGGTATGACGACAAAGGGGACCGGGAGAGGTGCGAGCGGCGAGCGCACCTCGTGTGCCTGCCGCCCGCACCTTTCTCGGCCCCCTCTGTCGTCAACCCCCGCGCCTCTGTACCACTAGGGCGAGGAATCATTTAAACGGTTTTAGCTTGAGTAAAAAATAGTGTTCAGAAGAGCAGTATACATCGATAAAATGCACTTTATGGCACCTATTTGAATGTGAAATTTAATTAATTATTCCATTCAACTTTCGTAACCTCTAAACCTTAGATTAAAGAATAAACCTGAAACCGGGTATAAGCCAACAATAATACTCTCAAATAGGACAATATCATGTTTTGATAAAGAATCGTTCAGCGGATAGACCGTGTTGCAACTTTCGACGACTGAGATCACGAGTAGACGAGTCGACCGTAGAGGAGGAGGGGGATACGATACCCCTCACGCCGTTCTTCGCTTTAATTCTAGACACACTTGTAACCGTACGCAAAATTATAACGCGGCTTCTGGTTTATTCTATATTCTTATTAAGTTACTACACTTACCACTAAAAATAAAGCATTGACCAATTAATAAGTTATCATGATAAAAAAATGAGTATTCGAATAGAGAGCGCTTAAGAATAAGTACATGAAAATTATTTCACGTTTAATCTACGATGATCGACCCTCTTATTCATAAACGCTTGTTAAGGTTATATGAACTTGGCACTATTTTGTCTTTGACATTTGCCGCTGCAAAACACAGACAAAACATGCATTTTCTTGAAGGTAACATGTTCATTCATATTTTTTTTACGAATAAGAGGGTTAGTCATTTTAGTTGACTAACCTTAATCAATCTTAATTGTCCTATATCAGTAAATATTAAAAAGCCATACCTATCTAGTAAAGTTAAAGCCCTCTTTACACGCTAGACAAGTCTTGGCTAGCATTTACAAGCTCAGGCGTGTGAAAAGTGAACAGGGTGTTTGGCATGGCTAGCATACGCTTGGAGGACTTATTTCCGGTCCAGTAGAGTGTCAATTTTCGAACACATATTATCAAAGGACTGGTGCGAAAAACGCTTACCACAGACATCGTACGAGTCAGATACATACCGTCTACAAACGTTTTTTCAGCAAACATCAGACAGATGGTTTCTGAGAAAATAGAGTTATGCGAAATGATGAATTATGCCAAACGATGAATATGCGTAATAATTTTATGCGATTGAAGGGGATCCGGTTGCTATCTGTCGGTCAGTGTGAATAGGGCAACGGAACCGTGCGTCTGACTTTTGTTCGTGACGACGGTGTCTGTCGATGTCGGACGACACGGCACGCTTCTGCTAAAAGTGAATAAAATGGAGTCTGCCTCGGCACGTGTCTGATGCGCTTAAAGTCCGTAGATATAATTAAACAGCACCTGTCGGTATCTGACACGCTCGGTGTCTGTAGATATGTATCGACCTTTAACAAGTTGTCCGCTAGCAACGACTGTGTCTGATAAACACTTGGCAAACCTCGGCAAGCGTGAAAAGGCGGCATCAGACATTTCATCACAAACCAGATCGGGCACGTTTAGGGCCTCTACCATCATCTTTTACATGTCTGACATTATTTTGGTGATCGCTCTGCTTCTATATCATATCACTAATCTGTTAACAATAGTGGTCAAGGTGAAAAGGAAGAGCTTATACAGAGGGTACAGAAGTACAGTCACCAACACTAAATTTACCTACTCGTAACTCGTTCCTTTAGCTTGTTACGATATAATTTTCCCTAATGGTCAGATAAAGTTATTGGTGATGGCACATCCTGCCGTTTCGTATAGTTCCTTTTCAGATTCCTGTAAGACCGTGAATTCTTAATGACTATAGTTTTTGACTGATATTTTAAATAATAGTATCTTCACCATCAGTGATACGTCCAAGGAAATGGTCAACCGGTGTGCCGGGAGGAAGCAGTTCCAAACGATTGGGGACTTTAACATACGTGCCGTTAGGTGTTTTCATGTAGATAGGCGGTGGATGGTTGTGACAGGTATCAGCGAAGGTGATGACCCCGTCATTGTCAAGTTTTAGCCGGGCTTCACATTTGGTGCTGATCCTCCTGGAACATTGGAGACGATTCGTGCCGCGCTGGTGGTAGCAAAAGGTGTATCCTTTATACATGATGACCTTCCTTCCGCTGTTGAGTGTCAAAAATTCAGGTTTTTCTGCAACAAATGTGTGAGTTAGTATCTATATATAGCGTTATAAGTATCCTTATTGTAGTTTTTATCGGAATCAATCTATTATTCTTTTGATATTGTAAGATTAGGTAGCTCTAAAGAACAAATTGCTCCTAATATTCATTCCAATGGAAACGGGCCAGATTTTATAAAGGAATTCGAATAGTTTTCATTGTTCCAGTTAATTTGAAGATCAGAAAAAATTGAATGTTATAAATTTTTTAAAATAGTTAGATAGGTATTGTGTCACAAATTACTAAATTAGTTGCAATTAGTTCTATAGAAATAATACTGCAAGGTGATATAAAATTACATTTATTAGCCCTTGTTTTTTCTGAGAGTGATAGATAACATGGAATTTATACATATAATGTACACTTAGATTCTCTGAATCTGTACCTACTTATTTGATAAGTATTGATCATATAACTATTATAATTCATGAGATCTTTAAGACTACTTTTATAAGAATTCCGACTCTACTTAAATCGCCTATCTTTGCAATATAAATATAAGTTAATATAAATAAATAAACAATAATTCAGTCATAGAGGAACTGGGAAGAGCTTTTAGTATCATAAATTCATAATTATACCTAGAGATTTTTCTAGCACGAACAACTTGTGGTTGGTGTTTGACATAATAATAACATCGATTCGATTTAGTATTCTTGATCTATATTTTCAAACGTGTCTCATTGATATAATATAATACACTTATAAGACATTGATAAACTAAGTATTACAAGGAAAAGTATTCGTTCGTGCTAGAAAATCTCTAGGTACATTCATAATACTTATTTAGTCATATTATACAGTATAATAATTATTGGGAAGATCTTTCATTAATTTCATAAAGCAGTCATGACTACCTTCTGAAAAAAATATTGTTATATACTTAATTACTAAAATTAAACGAGCAACATCTAACAATTATGCTAGATTATACCTACTTCACAAATTATCATTAGCATAAAGAAAAAAACTTATCAATAATTCAACAACAACATAATCAAGAAATAATTTTCAGTGAGTACCTAAATAACAAAAAAAATAACGATGTGTATAATACTTATATTAATCTTAACAAAGCTATCATATGACTACAGCGCCAATATAATAAAACACATTGCAATTGTTTTTTTTCGTCCCTTCTTCTTTTTCCCTTTATACATAATATATAAACTTGAATGAGAATTTTGATAGCAAATATACCTACCTGCCTTAATATCTAGAACGTTTTGAATGTTTACCACGATTATCTTCAGTTTTACCTTCTATAACAGCGCTTTGAATCATCCCACAATTGAACCTCGAGAAACCTAAAGTTCCTAAGAAAAAAAGCCTACAAACTCTTTCTTTAACTTTATCCCGGTTCCTTAAATAATACGCTATCGTTCTTTTCAATCTTTTTTCGTCAGGATCGAATTTTACACATAATTCCTGTACGAACTTGCATCGATCTCCGTAACTTTTACTCCAGAATTCTTTGTTAATCGCCTTTCTCAAATCTTCTGGAATTTTTGTATGGCACTTTCTATGGCAGTTACTTTTCTTGTACGCTTGACATCCCGGTTTAACCTGGTGTCTCTGTTGTATCACTTGATGTCTGAGCTCTTTTTCCTTTTTACGATTGCTAGCCTCTTGATAAGGATTAGTGGAAAATTTTGAACGTTTTCGAATGGCGACAACTTCGTCTTCGCTAGATGACAATGATGATGATGATGTTGATTCTCTTTTTATGAAGTCGAATATCATCGGAGTATTTTCAGTAGGATCTACGTTGAAGAAATCTGAAAAAATAAATGATCTATTACCTAATCAAACTCGTAATACCTTAGTTATATCAAGGATGATATAGACTGCATTGGCAGTCGCCATAGTACGAATCGGCCGCGGTTTTTGTAGTTCAATTATTAAATCTAGATGGCGCTTGAAGGCAAAACAATAAGACTACAGACATTTCATATCATTGCAAATGTATTATTATGCAATATTTTTGAAAAATAATACATTTGTAGTGATATGAAACATCTGTAGTCTTATTGTTTTGCCTTCAAAGCCTCTGGCTATATTTCAGCGCCATCTAGATTTAATAATCGAACTACAAAAACCGCGGCCGATCCGTACTATGGCGACTGCCAATCCAGTCTATATCATCCTTGGTTATAGGTAATCATAAACAAGATATTAATGAGGTAGATGCTGACACAAAGATAGTCAAACGATAAAATGTTCAAGAATAATATTTTATAATACTAACTGATTGTTATGACATATAATGTATTTAGATTAAAATAAAACGAGTTCTCTGATATTACCGTTACAAAAATATGTACTTAATTAATAGTACCTACTTACCCAGTTTTGGTCTATCTATATCAATTTAACGCATATTAAAATAAACAGAATAAAATAGTGTGTGTGTATTTTCTGGGTCTACATCGGATGGCATAAAGGTATTAGTCCTAATGTTGTATCGCATAACTACTTTCCGCGGAATATTGTATGGCATTACATTGGCATTATCATTGTTAAGCATATTTTTTAATTGCCGAAATTGTTATTCCTAATGTTTTTGTCCTAAATATTATTTGTCCTATTGTTTTTTGTGTCTAAGATTTAATTGTCGATTGATTAATGTGCATTATTGTTTTGTCCCTAATATTTAATGTACTAAAATTGTTTTGACTACATGTCATTACTCATAAATCTCTATAATTATTTGGAGTACAGAATCCATGGCATAACAGAATTCAAATATTATTGGGCAATCATCACGTGAAATTCAATCATTTATCGAATAAATTAATAAATTATTAATTCGGGCAGAAATTCAAAAACTGGTATGTGGAGCGCCTCCACTAGCTAAAAAGCGTAAATATACAGCGGCAAGTGATCGAACGAACGTTTATTAAATAAAACTAACTACATCATTGTAGCCGTCATAGCAGAATTTAATGTTATTTTAGCCATTTTAATGATAGGCATAATAATTGTTAGGGCAATTAATATTAGCAATATTACGTTTTAGGTAATTCGATGTTAGAGTTATCAATATTAGGACGAACATCCTTTAGGATATTTAAATGTGTATGCGCATTAATGAATAGGACAAACAAGTAGTATGCCATTCGACATTATGCCAAACATTTTCGGCCAAAAAATTATGCAATACGACAGACACCCGTATTTTATTATACTTATATCTTAATGTACTCCCCATCGGAAGTCTTGTGCAGTAGAGGAGGCGGATGGTTATGATTGTGGTTGGCATAAGCTACTTTTCCTTTAGCGTCAAACTTAATTCGAGCCAGGCAGCGCCCTCTAGCGCGTCTTGAGCAAATCAGAAGACGACCCGAAGACCCGTGATGGGAAAAAGTATAGTTTTTGCACATTACGACAGATTTGTTGTTCCGAAGGCGCAACGCGTAGCACGTGTCGTCTGTAACAGAAAAACGTAGGTAGGTTGATTAGAAAAGCATTTGATTAGTTAAATTTAATGTAGCAAGAAGTATTTTCACTACACAAACATTTTACAACTCAGTTTGATTGATTGACAAGTTTACTGTCCCCTAACACAGACACACACAAAGTCACTCGTCTAAATGTGCTTCCACAGATAAGTTGCACGAGCTTGTCGGTGTGAATATTGTTTACTGTTCAAAACTTTCGTGATTTTCAGTCATAATTATTATACTAAACGGGACTTATCAGTGACTGTCTGACTACTTTTGTCGTGATACATGTAGCCATTGACAGTGCACAACTTATAATAATAATATTTTATTCATTTAGGGGCTGTTTCACCACTTTTTTTAAAGTTCGGATTTGCTTGATCATAACCTTATTTGTCACATGGATTAAAAATTTCTGTTTCACCAGTCTTGATTAGCGCTAAGTGACGGACAAACTATTTCTTAATTTGACCATCAGATCAGGTGGCATTTAGCATTTTTATCCATCACATATCTTTTTAATTAGTTAGTTTATTTTTTTGTGGCCATGGTTGGAGAGCCCTTCAGCCGGTTTCAGAAAAATAAATCAAAGTATTTTTTATTTTTTAAAGAAAGAAGTCATGCTAAATTGCAAACGAGAATTTAAATATCAAGATTTTAATAAAAAATATAGAAAAATATAGGTACGCTTTTAGTATTTAAAAATAAATCCAAAATTTCGTAATATTTTATAATTACAGACTTTTTCAGTGGCACAATCGTTTGTTCTACCTGAACTTGTACATCGCCATTAAAAAAAAAGTTAATCTGTCAAAGGGTTTGGCGCCACTTTTCGATTCGTTTTACGTGATTTTATTTTTCTTTGTTATTGTTAACCAAAGTATCGTAAATAAATACCGTTTTTGGATTCATTATAATGTTACACATTTGTTTCTGCAAAAAAATAGATGTGTTTAAAAATTACATAGTTTACGATTTATTTTGCTTTAATAATGAGCGACTCTTTGAACGAAAATATGCGAACAGGAACCCGTGGTCGTGAAATGGGACGTTGCTATTCCGACTTTTATTTAAACCGACGACTAGTTAAGTGGTACTTAGTTTGCACAGGACCACTAGTGGTGAAACTGAAAAAACACTAGCCGACAGATTTGTTCAGTACTTAGTTTATTCATTGGTTACGTAACCAGTAGTTTGACAATAAGGTGGTGAAACACCCCCTTACTCAGACAATTCGTTCAATCGTTATTTGTCAGGCGGAAGGTGGCAGGTGCCTTAGTACTCTACAACATCTACAAGATATGCAGGGGGAGTACAACGGCTCGGACCTTCTGCAGTGCAGCACATTATGTTTAGAGTCCGCTCGCTGCACATCCCGCTTGGCCGCCCTGTTCGCCGTGCGAGTAGATACGCCATTTGAGACTATAGGGATCGCCAATGCGGATCGGAATTATTTCCAAACATCCCTGACCATGATATAGTCATTAATTTTATAGTACGTTTAATTTATTTAAATTTATTATGTTTAATTTTATGTAGTCAATCTGAAAAATAATGTTCACCGTATCAAATTTTGTATACATTAAGAGCGTTTATACCTGCTGAGCTGGCAACGTTGCATTTTTGTTAGTTATTCTCGATTATTCCATAAAAATTGAATGAAAATTAAAAATGTGGTGTATACGAATTGTTCTTTGGGAGTAGCTGCAATAGAGAGATCTCTCTCCAGGCAGATGTTATGCCTGGGGACCGAAGTCCGATGGATGAATGTTGGAAGTTGTATTTATGCAGCCGAATTGAGAAACTTCGATAGCGTGATGTAGGATTGTAGTAGTTAGTTCCTTATGTGATGACTAGATGGCGCTAGTAGTCGCTACAGTTCTATATATATATATACAAGTTAATGTGTCTGTAACTGCAATAATTATTCGTGATAAGACTTTTATTTTCTTTAAAACCCGTTAGCACACGGCCCCGTTAGGCCCCTAAGCACACGGCGCGTTATTTAAAAAACCGGCCAAGTGCGAATCGGACTCGCGCACGAATGGTTCCGTACAATTATCTGTAAAAATCACGTTTGTTGTATGGGAGCCCCCCTTAAATATTTATTTTATTCCATTTTTTAGTATTTTTTGTTATAGTGGCAACTCTGTGAAAATTTCAACTCTCTAGCTATCACGGTTCCCGAGATACAACCTGGTGACAGACGGACGGACGGACAGCGGAGCCTCAGTAATAGGGTTTCCGTTTTTACCCTTTGGGTACGGAACCCTAAAAACGCCGTGTGCTAGGGGCCTTAAAGCTGTTCTAATGGAATGAAAAACGCGCTGTAAACGCGCGTTCCTAAAACGCGCGTCGACGGCGCGTTAAATAAACGTCGTGTGCTTAGGCCCTTAGGTAATAATTTGTTCGTTTTTAAGGAAAATAAAAGTCTATCACGAATAATTATTGCAGTAGACACATTAACTTATATATTAAAACAATTGGTATATTATATAAAAGCGAAAAAGTTTTTCGGGTGCGCCGGTAGGATTCGAACCCACGTCTCCTGGGTATGCGCCCCAACGGGTGTTCTACCAATTGAACCACGTCGCATCCAACCGACTCTCCCGAAATTCATAATCGCTTACATACGCCAACAGTGGCGTGTGGTAACATCCATCGCAACTATTAGAAGCTATGACTCCTACGTTCCAAATTACATTGGAAATGCGTAAGAAATGATGTACCACATCTATTTATTCAAATATTATTTATTTTATTAACAGTACGGCTGCTCACCGAATCTAAGATTATTTAAAAGCGAAAAAGTTTTTCGGGTGCGCCGGTGGGATTCGAACCCACGTCTCCTGGGTATGCGCCCCAACGGGTGTTCTACCAATTGAACCACGTCGCATCCAACCGACTCTCCCGAAATTCTTAATCGCTTACATACGCCAACAGTGGCGTGTGGTAACATCCATCGCAACTATTAGAAGCTATGACTCCTACGTTCCAAACTACATTGGAAATGCGTAAGAAATGATGTACCACATCTATTTATTCAAATATTATTTATTTTATTAGCAGTACGGCTGCTCACCGAATCTAAGATTATTTAAAAGCGAAAAAGTTTTTCGGGTGCGCCGGTGGGATTCGAACCCACGTCTCCTGGGTATGCGCCCCAACGGGTGTTCTACCAATTGAACCACGTCGCATCCAACCGACTCTCCCGAAATTCTTAATCGCTTACATACGCCAACAGTGGCGTGTGGTAACATCCATCGCAACTATTAGAAGCTATGACTCCTACGTTCCAAACTACATTGGAAATGCGTAAGAAATGATGTACCACATCTATTTATTCAAATATTATTTATTTTATTAGCAGTACGGCTGCTCACCGAATCTAAGATTATTTAAAAGCGAAAAAGTTTTTCGGGTGCGCCGGTGGGATTCGAACCCACGTCTCCTGGGTATGCGCCCCAACGGGTGTTCTACCAATTGAACCACGTCGCATCCAACCGACTCTCCCGAAATTCTTAATCGCTTACATACGCCAACAGTGGCGTGTGGTAACATCCATCGCAACTATTAGAAGCTATGACTCCTACGTTCCAAATTACATTGGAAATGCGTAAGAAATGATGTACCACATCTATTTATTCAAATATTATTTATTTTATTAGCAGTACGGCTGCTCACCGAATCTAAGATTATTTAAAAGCGAAAAAAAAAAAACTTCGCTTTTTTTGCTTTTTCGCTTTTAAATAATCTTAGATTCGGTGAGCAGCCGTACTGCTAATAAAATAAATAATATTTGGACAATTCGTATACACCACATTTTTAATTTTCATTCTATTTTTATGAAATAATCGAGAAATACTAACAAAAATGCAACGTTGCCAGTTCAGCAGGTATAAACGCTCTTAAATAAGATTTTTTCCCATTTTACTACAAGAACGCTTACTATACTACTTGGTACCTACGGGATAAAATTCTTGTTTCTACTTTTTCCAGTAATAGTCGGTTTTTATGTGATATGGGAGGAAGAGAGAATCCCCGAGGAGTGGAATTCAGGTATTATTGTACCTATATTCAAGAAAGGAAACAAGAGTATTTGTAGCAATTACAGAGGTATTACAGTCCTCTCAGCGGCTTATAAAGTTTTGTCAGGAGTCATTTATAGGAGGCTCTGTGGTTATGCTGAGGAGATACTGGGAGAGTACCAATACGGATTTCGACCTAATCGCTCTACTGTGGACCAGATTCACCTCCTGCGGCAAACACTGGAAAAGGCATATGAATACAACATCAACTTGCATCATATGTTTGTGGATTTCAAGCAGGCATTTGACAGTGTGAAACGTACACAAATACTCTCCAGCATGCTACATTTAGGCGTGCCTAGCAAATTGGTTAGGCTTGTCGAAGCAACGTTAAAGCACTCCAAAGCTGTTGTAGGAATACAGAATGACCTGTCCGAGCATTTTGAAATTCGTTCGGGAGTGAAACAAGGTGACGCACTATCGTCTATAGTCTTCAATCTGGCACTTGAGGCTGCCACACGAAAATTGAATATCAATGGCCTGACTGACTACAACACCACTCAACTCGCTGCGTATGCTGATGATATTGTCATTACCAGCAGGTTAAGAAACAGGCTGGCCGACCACTGTCTAACGCTAGAGACTGAAGCCGCTACTTTTGGACTGCGTGTAAATGCATCCAAGACTGAGTACCTTGCAACAGCTAGACAGCCTGGACAGCCACGAAATGTTAACATCGGCAATCAAACCATAAGCGGCGTGAGCAGCTTCAGGTATCTAGGAGCAACAATTACCTCCCAGAATAGATCTGACGAGAAGATTAGGGCACGGATAGTTGCTGGGTACAAATGCTATTACGCATGTGCCAAACCCCTAAGTTCTAAGCTGCTTAGTGTGAAATCGAAACTCACCATCTATCACACCATCATCAGGCCTGTTGTGACTTACGCTTACGAAACGTGGACCTTAACCCAGAGAGACGAACTGAAGCTTGCCGTGTTCAAAAGGAAAGTGTTAAGAAAAATCTATGGTCCCGTGAAAGAGTGTGACGGTATCTATCGTCAACGCATGAACCATGAACTGGACGCACTTATCGGGCACGAGAACATCGTCAGGTTTTGTAAGTCGCAGCGACTGAGGTGGGCGGGTCACCTTGAAAGAATGCCGGACACAAGGGCCGTAAAAGTAATAACAAAGTGGACGCCGCAACAAATGAGACCGAGAGGCAGGCCTAGAAAGCGTTGGAGAGACTGTGTGGAAGAAGATCTCAGGAGGATGGGAAAGTTTGCCAGGCACCGTGACAACTGGAGGAAAATTGTGGAGGAGGCCAAGACCCACAGAGGGTTGTAGCGCCAGCGGAAGTAAGTAAGTAAGTCGGTTTTTATGTATTGATAATCTTGATCTTCCCTGTTTTTTTTAATAATCTTGTTATTTTTGTGTGGCATAAACTATATAAAGCTTTTGGTATTTTACTGAAGACCATTTTTATTAACTGAGAAATAATAATATCATGTTTTTATCTGCTTGCTCTTCTTTTATAGTCTATTTTTTATAATTACTATACTAAACGGGACTTATCATTTATATGGCTTGACGTTTCGGCCACATTGCAGCAACCGTGGTCACGAGTTAACTGAAGTGTAGGGTGTCAAGTTTGTTTAGCCGCTCGAGTCTTTCGAACTACCCGCGCTTGATCCCGATTAGAATCAGCACCGTATCTCGAACTACCCGCACTTGATCAAGATTTTTTAACGGCACCGCTATTTTTTATGTTAATAAAGTACCGAGGCGCTTATTAGTTCATTGAAATTAAGTAAAAAAAATATTTATTTTCGTGAAAACTATTAGTAACATATACAGGGTGTTTGGTAGCTACCTACAAAGCTTTAAGGGGGTGATAGCCGAGGTATTTTTGAACATTTTTAGCCATATATGTCTTACCCGAAATTTGTTTTTTTTTTTTTAATTGAAGTTTTAGAAATTTTTGGAAAATACCCATAATTTGATAGTAACGAGTCAATATTGCCCCAATGAGCGTTAATTTGGCACAGAAAAATGACGTAGACTTGTCTTTTTCACATGTTATTTACTAGTAAAATTTCAAGACTAGTGCATTCTTAGCGAGTGCTCCCTGAGTTTGGTTTTTACTTTTTATCTCAGATTTAGCAAGCAATGTCAATGAGTGATATCTTAAAAGAAAGAACAATAAACAGGCATTTTTCTAAAAATGTTTGAACATTTCAAGGGTTTTTTTTTTATGGCACAGAAAAATGACTCTGTTCCAACCTAAGACCTTTTTAGTAATTTCGAATGCCTCCATTTTGGTTTTGTGGCAAGAAAGGCACTTAAAAATTATTTCATTTGGTCCAATACACATTAAACTATTCGAAATAAAAGATTTGGTTTCCAAATTAACGCTCATTGGGGCAATATTGACTCGTGACTATCAAATTCTGGGTATTTTCCTAAAATTTCTAAGTCTTCAATTTAAAAAAAAATATCAAATTTCGGCTGAGACATATATGGCTAAAAATGTTCAAAAATACCTCGGCTATCACCCCCTTAAAGCTTTGTACGTAGCTACCAAACACCCTGTATATAATTTTGTAATGCAAATAAGCAAAACGTTATAACTTCTAAGGTTTCGTGACAGCAATACATGAATGAACGCAGTTCGGACTCCTGAAAAAAGCTTCATGACCCCACATTGGGGGCACCCGATCAGGTAAGGTGTTAACTAAGTAGGTAAATAAAGTCATGTTTAGTTTTAGTCTTTTATTTAGCATTATAAACCTTTTCCACCACCTTATTGATTATATTCCTTGTACCTGCTATCCCGAGATAACCTGATGCATTAACGTATTTATCATTGCACGGTGGAAAAAATCTATGGGCCCTGGAGAGGAAGTACCTTTAGTCCTTTAGTAAGTTCATTTTACATAAAGGAAACATTCATTATATTTAAGAAACAAAACAGCGTTCAAAGATTTTCTAAAATTCGCTTGTCTCGTCCGGGAATCGACCAGCTAAAAAATAAAAAACCGGCCAAGTGCGAGTCGGACTCGCGCACCGAGGGTTCCGTACAATTATCTATAAAAATCACGTTTGTTGTATGGGAGCCCCCTTAAATTTTTTTTTTTTTTAATTTATTGATTTAATAATAATAATAATATTAGGGGACAATCTCACACAAATCGATCTAGTCCCAAACTAAGCAAAGCTTGTACTATGGGTACTAGACGACGACGAATTTAATGGATTTATTTTTAATAAACCTAGATGTTTGAAATTTTGTATTTATATTTTTCAAACCTCAAACTTACAGGAAACATTAGTGCCATACTGGTACAAATCATTTGAATTACGAATAAAAACTTAGAATTTTGAAAAAATATTGTACAAATTCACCACCTCCCACAGGTATGGCATTATCAGACTTCTATTTATAATCATACGGAGAACTGTTGAAAAAAAGTTTACGGGTGGTACAAATCATAAAAAAAAATAAAAAATTACTCCTTTGCGACGGTATGGCGCCCATTTGGAACCGTCAGAAAAGTATGGCATGGTGATTTTCGTGAATGGCTACTCGACGATTATTAGCTGTGTAAAAATTAGCTTGGTACAAATGGTTCAAATGTGGTTTTTAAATTAACGTGTTCGCGTCGGTATGGTGGGCTGTAAGCCACACCGGAGAAGTATGGCATTACGCTACCGCCTTCTGTTTTTTTATCGACTATCGGAAAATACAAGAATTTTTGTGGAACAAATCGTTCAGTTCTCGTTATTTATCCGACACGTTAGATTAACGCCCACGCGGTTGGGCCGCCGGTGCCAGCGCTATGACCATCATTTTCCTTTTTGTCTTTACGTAATTAGACCCCTGAAGAACCGCCATACTGGTACAAATGATCTAGTCCCTCAGGGCTTGTCCCTCAGGGCTCGCAGCTCGGTCCTCTCTTCTACAACGTGTATTTACGTGACATATATACACACATATTGTTAATGCTCGACACTTGTTGTACGCAGATGACAAGAAAGTATATATGCGTATTGATTCCTTAGGTGACTGCGAGCTTCTGCAAAGGGATCTTGATAACTTATTTGATTACTATACACGTAACAAGATCACTCTAAGCATTAATAAATGTCAGTTTACTCGTAGTTCTAATCCACTTAAGTTTCTATATAACTTTAATGGTGTTGCTGTGGACAGAACCGATGTTGTCCGTGACTTGGGGGTTATGCATGATTGTAAAATGACCTTTAGGGACCACATTGATTATATTGTAAACAGATCTTTTCGAAATCTTGGATTTGTAATTAGAACCTGCCAGTGGCGAAGCGTGAAAATTTTTTCAGGTAAAGCCGTAGCGAAAACCGGTGGCGGCGCAGAACCTAAATTTGGTGTGGGCAAGACAAGACACAATTTGCGAGGCCCTGTGATGGCGCGCCACACATTAGATTACGGATGTAATGAGCAAAAAACGGGAAACTTTCGAGGCGCGAGGACCCTCAGACAGACGGTGGCCCACGTCGCCCTTACCCAGCGCCGCCTCTGGCGAAAACTACTAACCTTTATCTTACCCTTTTTATTTATTCTCTTCTTGAAAATTAGGACATAACTTCTAAAATCGTCACTCAACAAATTCGCATCCACAATCAGTTTTAATTTAAGGAGCCTATTCTACTTTTATTAAGCCTAGTAAATACAAAATAATTTATCTAGCGAGTCCGACCGAAGATAAAATATAAATTAAACTGACCACTTGACACTATAAGTTTGCACAATCCGATATTACGAAATTTCACTGGTTTCGAGCATCAACACTAATCTGGCTATGTATTTTTTTATTAAATTAAAACGATATATGTACTACTAATAAACAATAATAATACTTCACAACAAGAAACGAAATATGAAGTTTGTAATCAATGACAAATCAATCGTAATGTTGCCATTACAATTATTTCCAATAAGTGACGGTGTTATTTTATAAAATTCTAATCTAATATTAATTTCGCCAGTTTATAAACCTTAATAATAAAAGCAGATAAAATACTTAATTGTTTTTGTTTTACACTAAATCATCGATATTTTACGTTCCATTTCGCTGCAGTAATTTTGTATAAGTAGGCGATCGTAGCGCCAAAAATGTTCCAAGAAGCCGCTCACGGCTCGCGGCTTGCGGCTTCGGCAGGCAAAGTGAAAGTGAGCCTTACGCACAACACACAAAGTCTTTTTTTAAATGTAATAAGCCGCTTAATCCCGGGTTATCTAAGTAGCATAAATACGCGATGTTTCCTGGAGTGGTGTGGGTGTTTGTCAATGAATTATTTAAATGTCTGAGTGTACAATTTCTGATATTTCCGACCGGCATTTACTATTAGAGATCGCGAATGAATCGTTTTTGTGAGAGTATTACGTTGCGTTTTGATTCTGCATCGTGTTGAAAAAAAGTTAAGTTTATTAGGGAAGAGTATGCCTGTATTACACACAACGGGTTATTAATAGAAGCGTTTGATTACTTCAAAATTTTAGGCAACCCGGAAGGAATCGGGTTGTTAGCACCCTTCGCCACTGGAACCTGCAAACCATTCCAAAGCTTGTTAAGTTTAAAAATAGTTTACTATGCGTATGTGAGATGTATTCTTGAATATGCCTCCCCAATATGGTCACCTTATTACGCTGTACATAAAAACCGCATCGAACGTATCCAAAAAAAATTCTTAACTTATTTAAATCGCAAATTTAAAATGCCTCACACATCGTATTCTAACAACTGCCGTCATTACAATATCCTTACACTTGAAGAGCGTCGCAAAGTGGCTGACATGACCTTACTTTTTGATATAATTCGTGGTTGCATAGACTGCCCTGAATTACTGTCCGCAATTTACCTGCGCACCCCTAAGCGCCGCACGAGGCACACCACCCTGTTTCATCAACCTTTTCATTCCACTAACTATGGCTCCAATTCAGTACTATCGCGTATCCCCCGTCTGTACAACTGTGAATTCAGAACTACTGATCCTTTCCTGGGATCCAAAAATAAATTTAAGAAAGAAGTTCTTTCGGTCTTTCTAAAGGAAAACTAACAGGTGTAACGCCTAGTGTGGGCACTGTGAGCTGGCTTATGTTACGTCTAGATTATAACTGTTATTGTTTCCTTTTTAAATTTGTACGTAGGTAACTTTAGCTCTAATTTCGTTTTGATTTACATACGATTATTGGTATTTAGTACATTGTGAGTGGTTTGCAAATTTTATATACTTATAAATTTTGGCAGTATTTATCGACTATTTATTGACTGTAAGACTAATATTGAAGAACCCATACCCATAGGTACTGATTGAGGCAACTTAACGATAAACATTAAATATTAGAATATTATTGTTGTAGTTACTGTTTAGCATTACACCTCATACATTACTTATGAACTCATGAAATACAATTTCATATAACTATATAACACTCTAGAGATTAGCATGAGTTGGTGTATCTGGTGTTGCAGACATTTCCACTATGATGACTTAGATTAAGACTCTTAATGGATAGCTGTTATTGGCCTCATATGATGTAACCTTTTGTATGTTTCTTTTATTAATTTAAGGCTGTTGTTATCCTGAATAAATAAATAAATAAAATAGTACTTTGTGTCACCATCCCCCGGTCTATAATTAATTGTGTACTAATTTTAATAATTATGTTACTGGTCAGGAAAGCCACTGTAAGTAAGACCTTGTTATTTAGGTAAATCTTTAAGAATACATAGTGATTGTTAAACTTATATCCCTTGCTAAGCTTGCCTCTTATTTAAATAGTGATGCTTCATGCTTAATCTCAAATAAATGTCTACCCTGTTATAGCTACATGCACATAAAGTGAAATAAACCGTTGGCTTTTTAAATGTTGCTCGTCTACTTTTTTTCTACCTCTCCCACATACACTCACTATTTTATTCCACTAATCAATACGGTCAATGTGAAAGATAAAATTTCTCCAAGACACGTTATATCTTACATTCGTCTATCGTACAAAATATCCATGAAATCGAATAATTATAGCACCTTTTTCTGCACCTGCCCACAATTTTCAGAATTTCCAGGCCTTATTTAATGAAAATTTCAATGTCTGGATAGGTACAAACAGGACGATTAGATGGCAAGAAGTCCAGGTCAGACGCCTCTGGACTATTTTTTATGGAGTGAAAGAATGTTTCCTTTGAGTAAAATGAGCTAACTAAAGGATTGAAGGTAGTTCCCCTCCAGGGCCCGTAGATTTTTTTCCAACCTGTATACTATTATGTTAATACAAATATGTATAAAATCATCATATTAGCTACAAGACGTAGATCTTCCAACTCCAAAGATTCCCAATTATTTCAGATCTGATATATCTAACATAATTCAAAATCATATCATAATGATTTAGTTATAATCAAATTATAAACACCTCTAATAAAGTGCATAGCTTCTCTTAGTACTATGGAACTGTAGTTTTATTTTCTAAAACAGATTCCGAGGCATGATACTCTTCAAAACATTTTCCTTGGCATAACCCGGGATTGTTCGGACATTTAGGACAGTAACTAATAGTGTCAACCCTTTTCAAAAGTTTTTTCCAGCAGTTCACACACCTCTTCCTCTTAAATCTGTTAGTTTTAGGATCTCTCGGTAATTTATAAGGTGTATGCCAATTATTTTTAGATATGTTCGTCGGGAAAACTCTAGCATTTTTATTTTGAGAAACCAATGCTTCGATGATAGCCAGTCTAAAATCTTGAATTTTGAGAGGCCTGTCACCGTATTTTTTATGCAAAATATAACTGTTGCAAAACATCACATTCAAAATGTGCAGCAGCAGCCTCTTGTTCGGTGCTATCTTTTTTTGTGTGTACATAGAACTGAAGTAGGACACCATTTGTTCATGTTTTTTGATTCCGACCATATGTTTTTCGTGTTCTGCCACAATGAAGGGTTTCTTTTTAATTTCTTTTTTCACAACATTACTTTGCAAATCTTCATCATGTTCTGTGGTTAAAATGAACGACGGTGACCGATTTTGCCATTTTGTAACACAAACTCCATGCTTGGAATAAAATGTCAAACTTTCATTTATGATATTCGAGTCTACAAAATCTGTCAACGTTAAATCTTTTGGCCTAGTTTTGAAGACGCCAGTTATATGTGTGTTATTCTGTACCAAATAATTAGCGAATTTGATCGATGGATTATTAATGTACACGGCATGCCCAACTCCAAGCTTATTTGCTAGCAACGTTTCAGCAATTTCATTTATTGATTCATTTTTACTTTTACCTGGCACTAGTTTTAAAATGTAACCAAGCTCATCTGTCAATATATATAGATTATCATTTTCTTTTACTCTATTTGTAAAAGGATTTTTTTTTCTCCTCCCAGCTATTTGAGTTCTATCTATACATAATACTTTATCCGGAAGATAAGCTTCTTCCACAATATTGTTGAACTCATTCATTATTTCGATTATGTTAGCATCAAAATCAAGACATTTCCACATCATCCTGAATTTTTTGCGAGTCATATGCTTGGCAAAGAATTGGAGTCCGAAAAATTCATTAGTATTCCAGTATTCGTTAATCTCAGTCATTTGTATGATACCCATGTGGAGGACTAATCCTAAAAACACCCGCAACTCGTCTATCAAAAAAGGTTTAAACACTTTTAGGCCCAAAAAATCACGATTTTTACTGGAATACAATTGTAGCGCTTGCTTATTTATGTTCTTTAAAAGGAGCTCAAGGAACTGTTGCGTAACCATACAGTCGAAATACTCTATTGGCGTCTGTAAGCCGAGAATCTGTGGCCCGGTTTTAGCTGAAAAGGGTAAAACATGACTTATTTTGAGTTCTTTACTCCAGCCTTCGTCTGATGCCTCTATATATGAGTCTTCATGGAAGCCAAACTCAGGTCCACCGTATTCAACATCGGAATCATCTTCAGATTCTTCACCGCTCATTTCATCATCAACTGAACTTTCGACGCCTTCTGCAAATTAATAATACAAAGATTCATTATAAACATACAATACTCATATATATATTTATATGTATATTTCTAACTATGAAGTCCTGTGGCGAAAGTCTACGGTGTTCGTATATCAAATACGTGTGCCGAGTAATATTTTACAAATTAAAAGAGCGTGATCAAACAGGATTCACTTCAATATAAGCCTATATTTATAAATGAAAATCGAATTCCGAATTTTTACTCGAATACAATAATATATGTCAGCAGTGCTTGAGTTCAGAACGGCTATACACTTATTTGACTTATTCTTTTTCTGTGTATTTAACTGTCATTGGACAAGGTTTGTATAAAAAAAAAAAGTTTAAAAATTAACACAGAAATTCTTATATTTTCCCGTTTTGATTCACATACAATTTATAATTACTATTTTGTTTACTTTGCTTGTTATAACATATAAACTCTGTCATTGTTTAACACATAACCAGGCGGTGGGTGGTTATGATTCGTGTTTGCATAAATCACATTTCCTTCGTCGTCCGTTTTCAGTTGGGCTTTGCATTTGCCCCTAAAAGCCTTGGAGCACCGTAACCTGTTTTTCGCTCCGCAGCAGCGCGAATACGTGAAGTTCTGGTAGACGATGACACGCCCTTGGCTCGTCTTAAATATTTGTAAACCTAAAATAGTCATCCAATAATTAAGATTGCATCAAAAACCATTTTAAAGTAGATTAGTCCCTGGAATTCCGTAAATATTATATTAAAACTCCTTCTAAAATTGACTTCCAACAAGTTAGTTAGGTACAATCCTTACTTTGTGAGAACAATTCCCATTTTTAATTCAATATTTAATCTATGGCAACATTTATTACAATAATTGTCTAAAATGGTGTGTATTCATCTAGACATTCATATAAATTAACCTAACATCCATCAATTCGTCATTTCGTGACAATATTTGTCTCAGTTTTATTTTCTTTGTTTTTATAAAAATGTCACGATAAATGTTTTTCTTTCTTTCTTCTTTCTTTTTCTTTCAATATTTAGATCATATTCTTCGTTTCATCCTATCTTGACGTATTTGTCACCGAACACTCTATACATAGGTTTGTTATGGTTATGTAATGTGATCGCTTTCACGATATTGCCAAGTTTGTCCAACATGAGACGAGCCGGACACCTGCCGCAGGTCATTTTCGAGCAATAGTAGTTTCTGCCTGTCTTTGGTCCCTTATGGGAATAAGTATAGCCTTGATATAGGATCAGCTTTGATTTCCCCGTCGGAATAACTTCGTAGTTCAAACCTAAAAGTAATACTGTGGTTACATTGATGAAATTAACAATTTCAACTATAAGCTGGCCATATATTTTACAGTTGACTTGAGAGCATAGTCTTTTTATGCGCATGTCGTAGCGCGTATGGATCGATGCGGTATGCCACAGATTTACCGCATTAAAAATTGTTGATTTTAGATTTTGTACCAATCGCTTTCACAAGTAAAAAAAAACCTGCACAGACTCGTTGCAATTAATTCACGTACTCTCCGATCGACCCGTGCTGCTGGTTCTCTCCGGTAAACCATGGCGTGTATGGCTAGATTTATGAGGATAATAACTATGTCAAAATGGCTAAGATAATACAGGTCGCTTCTGAGCAAAATCTACGATACGCAAATTGTACACAACGCATATTGTGAAACACATGAAATGTACAAAACGTAAAAAGTACATTCGCAAAATATACAAATCGGAAAATGAATAAAAAAAAATCAAAATCAAAATCAAAAATTGTTTTATTGGTGACAGCCTTTTATAAGCTAGAGAAGGTTGGGACCTCCCAGTAAGTACAAATACCTGTGTTAGGAGATCCCGCTCTTCCTCAAGTTTAGCAATTACATAATGTGAACAACCAATAACAAGAGTATTATTAATTAATTATACTAAATAATAACTAAAACTAAGAACAAAAACACTTTGATAATGATAAAATGTGAGTGTGTGTGTGTGTGTGTGTGTGTGTGTGTGAGTGTATGTGTGTGTTTGTGTGTATGAGTGTTGTATGTTTATGAGTGTATGAATGAATAAATCAATTTTCCGGCTTGTACATTTTGCGAATGTGTTTTTTTGCTTTGTGTTGGTTCCGCGTGTTGTACAATGTGCGTTGTGTGCATTTTAGGTATTGTAGAGATTTTGCTGTTGGTTACTTTTTGCGTTTTGTGCTTTTTTCTCCAAAGCGATACAGGTTACGTTGTATACTTTTGTAGATATAGAAAACATTAAAACACCTTAAAGATACTCTTAATATACCTATTTGGTTCGCTTTGAGTCTACTTTACTAAAATTATTTCCAAATATAATCTATAGCGTGGTAATAGTCTGAACATAGAGCATAGTAATCTCACCTGATGATGATGAACTCGCTAAGCCTAAAATCTTTCTGGAACAAAACAAAACACGCTCTCTACTATGCACTATTCACGCAATAATTAACAATTGCCAGATCCATAAAGTACTAACCTGCCTATTAATAATATTAGCTTCTGTTAATTCAAATTTTGTTTCTCTCTGTCATTTTGAAATTTGCATATGACAGACAGACAAACAAAACATAATTTATCTGTAACAGGTTTATAACTTTTAACGAATATAGGTATAAGACCGACAGTTTCGTTAACTATTTGTTGTTTTACAAATTGATATTCAATATATCTTTTTTTAATGAATAAATAAAAAGTTGTAGGTCTGTTATTTTTTACGTTTTTCTGTGTACGGCAAAATCAGGCGTCAAAGTGAGAGATGAGACAAAAAGTGTTTACCTCGCATAAGCTTAAGAAGCATTTATTAATTAGGGTAGGTAAATAAAGGATTAGTACTAAATGATTTTGTAAGTTTGGAGGAAAATTTCGGTTTATCTTTACTGTACCCATTATAGTTGTCGGAGGTCAGTTAATAAAAAGGAAGAGGAAAAATAAAAATATTAGATGATTCCCAAAAAAAATAACACGTTCAAATCTAATTATAAAAACAGTCAGCATGAGATATTGCACGTTTAAAACGGTTATGAGCAAAATACACAAAATGCAAAATGTAGTGACACGCAAGATGAAAATCTACAATACGCAAAATGTACACAACGCATATTGTGAAACACGCGGAACGAACAAAAAGCTAAAAGTACATTCGGAAAATGTACAAATCGTAAAATGAATAAATAAATAGATTTTCCGGTTTGTACATTTTGCGAAAGTAAATTTTGCTTTTTATGCGTTCCACGTGTTTCACAATATATGTGTTGTGTACATTTTGCGTATTGTAGATTTTGCTATTGGTTACATTTTACGTGTAGTCTTCATTTTGCGTTTTGTGCATTTTGGTCCGAAGCGGTTTAAAACTTGGGGCAAGAAACTATTCAAGTGATGAGTGTGAAAAACAGGTAGGTATTTACGTTCATAGGTTTATGCCACATAAACCATCAATCCCTTTCATACTCACATACTGGTTAGAAAGAGACATGCATTTTGTCCGTAATACCTAGTTACTAGCACCACAAATAATACAAACTTTCGTATCATTTCCAATTGTTGCAAGTGCTATGAAATATAGAATAAAATTTTTCATTTAAAATGTCTCGATATTGCCTTAGAGATTTTGCATGATTAGCCACTTGACAATCCGGGCCGCGCGACCAATATGCCTCAAACCGTCCGGGTTTTTTATCGACGGACGCACCGCGCCGCGCGTTCACTACTTTCTAACAAAAACGTCTGTATCTTCCGAACCACAAGGTTTTAAATAAAGAAAAAAATACTGAGACATAAATTAATGTTTATTCTTTCGAATACTATAAAACAATAGCACACGTATATTTTTTTTGCATAAATCAAGGTCAATGTTGTAAAATCAGTAAACTTGGCTGTAAGTTTCTTGTTTGACGACTAATAACTCGAAATATTGAGCGATGACCCCCTTTTTTTATTAATTATAAAAAAACTACAGTACCTTTAAAATGATACTACAATCTAAACATACGATTCCCAGTGAGTTAGCAAAATAAATTAATCAAGTTGCCTACTCCTCGCAACATTTATAATTTTGCGAAACTGATTTTGTAGCAAGATGGCCGCCCGCGTAAGGCTGCCTGCAACCGATACTCACTTTACAGTTTTGTGCATACTATGGTATCCATTGTCACGAGAAAGTAAATTTCGTCAAAAAACTAAGTTTAATTTCTCTTTTGTTTTTTATTTTTTTGTTTAAAGAAATAATTTACATTACATGAAATCGATAGCTGATGCATTTCGCCTGTTTTTAGCGGGATACTTTTATTATTATTTTTATTAATTTAATAATTAAACCATTCTTAAAAACAATAGCACCTATAGCAAAAACTTAAAAAATACATACAAACAGAAACAATAATGCCAAACACCGAAAAATCAAGTCACACGAGAAATAGTTTGTACAAACCCTTATTTCAGATATATTTTGAAATGTCCATGGATACTCAATCATCCACAGCATAAAACCTAAGGAGCACCGTAAATGTTTTGATGAATCCTTGGCAAGAGTGACATTCGTCAATATTTATTGTATATTTCAGTAATCAGGGCGTCAAATTACTAAAAATTTGGCTATAAATCTTCACATTCCCAGCTCAAAAAAAAACTCGCTGTTTTAAATTGAAATTGCACTGTATTTACACTCACATTCAGTAGATTTAAGACGGAATCATAGAAAATAAACATTTCTGGTCATTTTTATGTATAATAACCCTCAAAACTATGTAATAAATGTTAAATACTTAAGACATGACGGCACGTTATCCACAAACACTGACAATCAAGCGCAAAATTCACAGGACACTGCGAAATGATTTTTTTTTACCGACAAGCAGTCCGCCACTACTGCCATCTATATTTTTTAGGGCTAATAATTTAGTCAGGCTATGTTTGTGCATCAATACATTTTGTAAATAATGCCGGGTATTTTTACTATCTGTTATTTGAAATCAACTATTCATTCCTCCACCTTTTACGATACTAAGGTATCCGCGGACGGGTTGACGCATATTGGTTTTGGATACCATGGTATCGTCGGACTGTCAAGTGGTTAGAGTATAGTTCCAAGTTATCTGGTCTACATATCCATTCAGCGTAGTCAGTATACATTTGATACAAAGTAAACTCTTCATCTTCTGTACCAGTTGGCAAAAAGGTTTTTGCGTGGTCATAAACACTTCTCTTCATATCAGTAACTATAGTGTTTAGTTTATTACAACGTCTTCTTGCATCAGATAACGAAGTGATATTACCTTCTACATCGTATTCTTGAAGAGCTTCGTAAACGGATTCCTGTCCGATAGCAAAAGTATTTAGAAACATGGTTTTACATACGTGTACCTTTGAAAGATCACTGGCAAAATCTTCAAGCAAAAAATATTTTATATTGAACTTTTTACGTTGCGTTGTCCCTTCAATTTTTTTTCTATCGCACCATCGGGCAATACATTCTTTCTGCTGCTTCCAGTCAGCTAAAGCCCAAAACTTTTCAAATAATTCTTTCCTAGTTTCATCGCCAATCTTTTGCGTACATTTCAAAATACAAGTATTCTTGCAAGGCGGTAACATGGGTACTGCGTTTGTGTCGAATACGCCTTTACATTCATTAGCTAATACTCGATTTTTCAATACTTTTCTCATATTTGCTTTCCATTTCGATTCTTTATATTCACGTTTAGTCTTCGTCATTCTGTTGGTAATTTCTGTTAGAACGTCTAGACCACTAGACTCGTTTGCTGATTCGTTACCTGAATAATACAAAAACGAGGTTCTACGTGAATCTGAAAGGAAACAGTAATAAAGCAATTTTATTTCTGAAGCCAGCAATGAAAATAAAACCAACTTTCAATCATTCAACTGTTGCAAAAGCACGTCGATGACACATAACTGATATCGGCCACATAACATTTATCTGTTACTTTATGACGTGAGATATCGAAATAATCCTGTTTAAAGTTGTTGAAATGACCACTCTACTGATCGGGCCAACTTCAGCTATCTCAAAGGATGCAATAATAAGTCAAAATGAGAGATAAATACATGGCGCTCAACCAAACGCGTCCCTCAGGTTAACCAACGAAGGCCCTACAAGCCCGATCGATTTTGATCGATTTTGATAGTCTTTAGCATCTAAATATGAATCTGTATGGTACTGTTACTGTTGCACGCTTTAGATATAATCCTGACTTAAGAAATCTTCCGGTATACAGGGTGTCTCCAGTAACACGATCAATAAATTAAATTATACATCCTTTAACTAATCAGTAATGAAGTCCAAGTGGCTTATTTTTTTTTAAATGAAAAAAAAAAAGAATCTGTTCTTTTCTAACAAAATTAATCGGGCCAGCAATGTCCTACAGACCGTCATGTCTAGTCGAAGTACTTTAAGTTGACATTTACTATCGTTTACAATTGAAAATGTACTAAATACACCAATATTTTGCTTAATAAACATGCGCAGTTCTTAATTAAACAATCAGTTCTTTCAAAATCACGTAAAAGTTTCCTTATCAAGTACCTAGCTAGGTGTGGGTGAAATGATTAAAACAATAGCTTTATCCTGTTTATTTAACGTTACCAACAAAAAAGTGCATAACGATCATATCACTGACAATAGTAAAATTATGCTGATCTCACCAGGTAACTTCTGCTCTAGATAACTTGTACTTTTATAGAGAAAATGCCCTTGGACCGTATGCTGGCTGCACACCCACGGTCACAATCAGAATCACATCCGGTGATCGTGACAACAACAGGAATACTATCAATCGGAGGGTCCTTGTATGCGTTATTTAACTCAAATCTCGGCTTACATTTGCTCTTGTTTCCTCATAATTCACGAGCATCGTATCGTAATTTAATTTTGTTGATGCCATTTTAAATTATTTTGATTTGTTTAATAATAATAATAAATCTAATAATTCAGATAACTCTACTTGACTTACCAATTTGACTTTTGTATTTGTCAATGTAACATGTAGTAATAGAGTAACCAAACTCATTAATAAAAAGACAAGGTTGTATTTGCAATGTATGGTTTATGGTCTGTGGAGGTCCGAGATAGTAATAATATTGAACTTTTTGGAGTTCAACAAATACCCGTACCAAGGCATCTAACAACCGATAACTGACAATTTCGCAATAATGAAATTCATTGATTATGCATTGTAACTTTAAATTACTATTTTTATGAGATAAAGCATTTTGGCGCATTAGGACCAGGTCAAGGTAACTTCGGATATGCTAAGGAATCATCGTTTAAATTTATTGATTCACTTATGGGCGGCACCCGGTATAAATAAAAACGTCGCATCAAGTAGTATTACTAACTAATTTTTATATATTGATCACCAAACTTTTTATACACAGGCTTTTCATGATTGTGTTCCGTATTAGCCTTGATGATGGCGCCAGATGTGGCATAAGTCAGGCGAGCTGGGCATCCTTTTAATTTTTTAGAACAGTAACAGTAGTTCTGCTTGCCGGTCTTCGGGCCTTGGTGCGAAAAAGTATATCCTTGGTACATTATCACTTTCTTTCTCCCAGAAACAATGATTTGGATATCCATTTCTTTAAAAAAAAAAGTTTTAATTATGTACATCCAGACAGTAATTACTACACGGTTAAAAGCATGCAACCCAATTAAAATCCAGGACAAGTATAAGATAGGGGCGGAAAAAAAGAAAGATAAAGAAACGAATAAGAAGAAGGAGGAGGAAGGGGAAGGGGAAGGGATAGGCGATCAACATCATGATCTCCCCGCAACTTAATCTTCTGCTCTCAATTACGTTTTATGTACTTATTTTAAAAAGGCACATCATAAATGGCAGCATACGTTAATCCTCGTAAAACATAGTTCAAGTGTTCACCAAGTTACCAACGCGGCTGATAAGTAGTACGATCTTAAAGTGCCTCGGGCCTCAAGAGGTTTTAAAGGCTCGAGACAAAATTAAATAAGTTGTTTTGGAAAATAAAAATAACGATCAGATAATTTATCTTGAAAATTTAATTTATCTATTTATGTTTGAAATAAATAATAATAATAATAATCTTTATAACTGATCGCTTTTAAGCGATACGACCGCCTATTGTCTACCTTGTTTGCATAATAATTGTGGTAGTAATATCAGAACTCTTTAAACTAAATTTACTATCTATCAAGAAAGAAGAGAAACCAAATTAGACAAGACATAAATACACAAAAAAACTTTAATTCTACATTTACTAAAGAAAGCTTACAATAAAATTGAATCGGTTATTTCGATCTGATACCCCAAAGAATTCACCTTAGGGTGATTGTGGGAAACGTATGTCCAAGAATTTACCCTAAGATCTCAAGATAAATTCTTTATGGTAACAAGATCATAATAACCGAATTAAATCATACTTTTACGTAAACGAGAGTGATCATTGATCAATAAAACTCTTCGTAATATTACGCACAGTCAAGTTTTCCGTCTTACACCTGATCAGGTTTTTGTTCATCAAATCTTTACATGTAGATCACCTACCCTCCTGTATACAGGTTTACTATGATTATGGTCTGATTTGAACTTCACTATGTTGCCGTGGTGATCGAGAATGAAGCGAGCTGGGCACTTGCTGCTGATCATCCTAGAACAGTAGTAGCTTCTGGCAGTCTTTCCACCCTTGTGAGAAAACGTGTACCCCCTGTACATGATTAATTTCGATTTTCCTGTTGATATGACTTCGTAATCTGCAAAATGTAGTAAAAGGTAACTAAGGAGCCTATTGACGAAATAAGTACTTTACTTCATAAAGAAAGGTATCTAATGCCGCAAAATAAATTACTAATTCCGAAATGATTTACAGGAAACGTAACTTCATGGGTAAGGTAAGTAACACATCGAAATTGCTTTACTATAAACAGAAAATGGCACATTTTTATTTCTTTATTAGCTTGCCTTCTTTGGATTTCTAACTTACCCTGCCTGCACTTAGGTCTCATTTTTATAAGAAAACAAGTCCAAAGCCTACAACTTGCTTTATCATTACTGGTTTTAAAAATTGATTGCTGGCACTAAGAATCTTTAAGAGTTTAATTAAACAAAAGCGCACTGTCAAGGTCATAAATGTACGTTACTTAATAAGGCGCCAAAAATATCTATACTACCATTAGGTTCGTGTTTGCATATATATTTGCATTTATTTGAGGTGATTTGGTGTGTTCCTTCGACTATTCATAAGGTAAACATCCCTGTGCTCGACACTGACCCTATACATTACATGGCACCTTCAATCTTATGTCATAGTAAGAGAGGTGACAGATGGGTGTCATCTACTGGGCGTTGAGGTGTCGAGAATTGGTACGTTTACCTTAGGTAGTGTAATGAAGATTTTTTTACAAACTGATCACCTATCTTTATATAAACAGGCCTGTCATGATTATGATCCGTATTTGCCTGCACGATGGCACCAAATCGGTTAATAGTCACTGAGCTGAACACACACCGCGTTCCCAATCTTTTGGAGCTTTTATACTTGTGACCGCGTTTTGGGCGTTGTTGCAAAAACGTATAACCCTGGCACATTATCAATTTTCTCTTTCTCGAAGAAATAATTTGGTAATCCCTTTCTAAAAAACAAAAAAAAGTTTCGACTTTTTGCTGTATGTTTACCACTTTAAAAACCTACTTACTAATTATGCTTAAGGATTTAATCACGTAGGTACTATTTATTGCTAAAATTACCTCGACGTTTCGACCACATTGCAGCGGCCGCGGTCACGAGTAAACAATCAATACAACACTGCAATGGCGTTGAAAGGTCGAAGCAAGACCAGCAATAAATACACTCACAGTCAAAAACTTCGGCCCACAGTTCACTTTTCATACAAGCGAGGTCACTTTGATGCCTTGGTTCTCCACTAGGCGGTGCTTTGGCTGTGATCTGATGATGACTACTCCGAGAATTGATAAAGGACATTCAGAGTTCCTAAGACACCCACCTGATTCAATCTGCGTTGAGCATGGAAATTATACATGTTCAGAAAAACATCTAAAATGACAATAAATTTAATGAAATAGTGCTGATACAAATTCTCTCGCTGTGGTGTGAACTGCTTGTTAAAACAGTTCTGTATGTTTGGAACTCTGGACGTCTATTATCGATTCTCTGGATATCCATCATCAGATTTCAACCGGGTCACCGCCCTGGACGAGAACTAAGGCATCAAAGTGGCCGTTTGTATGAAAGGACTGTGGGACCGTGAGTGTAGTTCGAAATTCAAGACTTCACTGGAAAAACAATGAAAACCACTTTTTTGTGAAACTGACCAAACAATGAACATCACATTTTTGTGAAACTGACCTTTTAATGCCATCTATCGGCCTATTGGTGTATTATTGGTGGCATTAAAGGGTCAGTTTCACAAAAAAAAGTGACATTCATTGTTTTTCCCGTTCTATTGAGTCACGAAAAACATTAGTTATGAGGGAGAATGTCGAAAGTTTAGAACATTGTAAAATAAACTAATATGAATAAAAAAATAATTGATTTTTCTGTATACTGCATAACTACTTGACTAATTAAAATAAACTTTGGCTAAAACAAATTTTATTTATAGGTCTCTAAATACTTTTCATAGCTGCATCAAGAAAATACAAAAACAATTTCATAAACACACAAACAACACTCGCATTGTACAATTCATTGGGAGCCTGTAACATCACACTTTTACATCTATTCTGTATGTTGATACAGCTCTTTCTTTCTTAGCTCTCGTTACATAATAAACAGTACCCTAAACTAGTGGCCATAATCCGTGAGACAAGCTTGACAATTAAAGGTTCAGATGAAATTAAATAGTGATGTGGCCGATATCGATAATCAGTGTCGACTGGACTATATAATTTTCTATAAGACGGAATTTTTGTGCAAATTGAGAAATATTGAAGTTGTAATTGTCACACACATACTGGTGACCAAATGTGAACCAATGTTATAATACTGGACATTGCATGAATAAATCTTACATGCACATTCGTTTAATTATTATACATGCATATTAACATTAACACCAAGTATGTAATTTTTATTTTATTTGCCCGGTCAGCTTCCATATTTTGTACTAGTTGTTGCCTGCGACTATGTCTGCAAAAAAATCGTTTACGGGAACTATGCAATTTTCCGGGATAAAAAGTATCCTATATGTTAATCCAGGTTCTAAGCTCTCTGTGTGCCAAATTTATCAGAATCTGTGAAACCGTTTTAGAGTGAAAAAGTAACAAACATCCATACATCCTTACATCAATACAAACCTTCGCGTTTATTTTTATTTGGAAATGTTTACGTAACTTGCATGGTATAAAAGCAAATTATGGAGACAGATGGATTGTTCAGTATGATGTGTTATAAAATCTTAGTCAACTTGGTAATTACATATACAGAATATCGACCCAGGCTCCACACTAATAAAGTGCATTTTAAAAATTAATGTGAGACTATGAACGATAGTCCTAAATATTACCTTGGTTGGCGCACTCACAATCTTCTTGTGATCTGTCAACGCACAACTCAAACCATTGAACGGATTGTGCTGAAATTTGACAGACAGATAGTTATTTTTTGAAATTCTCACGGGATCGAGAGTAAATAGGATTTATATTTTCGCTTTAAAGTGGCCCTGTCTACGTATTACGTAACTATAATTATTGGACTTCTCATTTGGCATGCAAGTAGGTGGTTATGACAGTGAATATCTAATTACAGGATTTTCGGAAATAAGAAAAACGAAAAGAAAAATAAGAAAAAACGGGATGTAAATATTCAATTCAACGGGTCCCTATCTGTGTAACCATTTCTTTAGAATCATAGAGGTGCAGTAAAAAGATGTTTTAAGAATTTCCCGCGGGATAGAGGTCGGGGGTTGAACATTAATTTTATTGTGCCTTGACGAAGTCGCGAGAAAAAGCGAGTACTTAATAATTGTCGTTAGTTGGTATTCGCACTTCCTTTAATGATATCTTACATTGAAAAGTAAATTAATTTGATCATGTCACCGTAAGTAATGAATAAAAATACCACAGGTAGCCAAAGCCGTAATGTTTTTTTTTAATATCGACACGAACAGCACTACCATGTCTGTGGTAACACTTGAGCAAACTGAATTGTCAAACTTGTCTCACGGCTCACGGATTATGGCCACTAGTAGTTTGGTCAGTAGTCACATCTCCCAAAAAAAGTAATTTTTGAAAATTCCTTCTATTTGCACTGCTATGGCACTCAGGGCAGTCGAATTTCGATAGTCTCAAGCTTCTATGAATCGGTATGGTACTGTTGCACGCTTTAGATATAGTCCAGACTTTAGAAATCTTCCGGTATATAAATAAAAACGTCGCATCAAGTAGTATTACTAACTAATTTTTATATATTGATCACCAAACTTTTTATACACAGGCTTTTCATGATTGTGTTCCGTATTAGCCTTGATGATGGCGCCAGATGTGCCAAAAGTTAGGCGAGCTGGGCATCCTTTTAATTTTTTAGAACAGTAACAGTAGTTCTGCTTGCCGGTCTTCGAGCCTTGGTGCGAAAAAGTATATCCTTGGTACATTATCACTTTCTTTCTCCCAGAAACAATGATTTGGATATCCATTTCTTTAAAAAAAAATAAGTTTTAATTAGGCACATCCAGACAGTAATTACTTTACTAAACGGGTAAGAGCATGGAACCCAATTGATATCCAGGACAAGTATAAGATAGGGGCAGTTAAAAAAGAAAGATTAAGAAACGAATAAGAAGGAGGAGGAAGGGGAAGGGATAGGCGATCAACATCATGATCTCCCCGCAACTTAATCCTCTGCTCTCAATTACGTTTTATGTACCTACTTATTTTAATTAGGCACATCATAAATAGAAGCATACTTTAATACTCGTAAAACATAGTTCAAGTGTTCGTTCACCAAGTTACCTACGCGGCTGATAAGTAGGACGTTCGTAAAGTGCCTCGGGCCTCAGAGGATTTAAAGGATCGAAACAAAATTAAATAAGTTCTTTTGGAAATTAAAAATAAAGATCAGTTAATTTATCTTTATAACTGATCGCTTTTAAGCGATACGACTGTTTATAATTGTCTACCTTGTTTGCATAATAACTGTGGTAGTAATACCAACTAAATTTACTATGTATCGAGAACGAAGAGAAACCAAATAAGACAAGACATAAATAACCTAACCTAAGCTACCCTCTTGTATACAGGTTTACTATGATTATGGTCTGATTTGAACATCACTATGTTGCCGTGGTGATCAAGAATGAAGCGAGCTGGGCACCTGCTGCTGATCCTCCTGGAACAGTAGTAGCTTCTGGCACCACCCTTGCGACAAAACGTGTACCCCCCCTTGTACATGATTACTTTCGATTTTCCTGTTGATATGTCTTCGTAATCTGCAAAATGTAGTATTATGTAACTAACGAGCCTATAGACAAAATAAGTACTTTACTTAATAAAGAAAGGTCCCTAACGCCGCAAAATAAATTACTAATTCCGAAATGATTTACTGGAAACGTAACTTCATGAGTAAGGTAAGTAACACATCGAAATTGCTTTACTATAAATAGAAAATGGCACATTTTTATTTTTTTATTAGCTTGCCTTCTTTGGATTTCTAACTTACCCTGCCTGCACTTAGGTCTCATTTTTATAAGAAAACAACTCCAAGGTCTACAACTTGCATTATCATTACTGGCTTTAAAAATTGATTGCTGGCACTAAGAATCTATAAGAGTTTAATTAAACAAAAGCGCAAGGTCAAGATCATAAATGTAATTTACTTAATAAGGCGCCAAAAATATCTATACTACCATTGGGTTTGTGTTTGCAAATATTTGACGTGATGGCTGTATACACATTTAAGCCTTCGACTGTACATATGGTACACGTCCCTGTGCTCGTCACTGACCCTATACATATGGCACCTTCAATCTTATGTCATAGTAAGAGAGCTGACAGATGGGTATCATCTACTGGGCGTTGAGGTGTCTAGCATTAGTACGTTTACCATAGGTAGTGTCATAAAGAATTTTTGACATACTGATCACCTATCTTTTCAAAGTCAAAGTCAAAGTCAAAATTCTTTATTCAATTTAGGCAATTTAGGAAAAACCCTGTAGATTTTTTTCAATCAGATCTACATTGTTATTAAATGACATACATCTAAAGTATTTAATATAATTAGATTTTTTAACACAGTAGATACGCTATTAAAATTTGAGACTAGGGATCGCCAATGCGGATCGGAATTATTTCCAAACATCCCTGTCCATGATATAGTCATTAATTTTATAGTACGCCTTAGATATTAATGTCTTCTTCACAATGGATTTGAATTTTGTATCAGTTTGTTCGGTTATTGTTTTCGGAATTTTATTATAAAAACGTATGCATCTTCCCAGAAACGACTTTTTAGTTTTAGCCAGTCTGTAAGATGGAACTTTAAGCTTCCCTGTGTTTCTAGTAGCCGTTGGCTTATCGACGTTAGTGGGAAAATCACATATGTTTTTTCTTACATACATGATTATTTCAAATATATACAACGACGGCAGGGTTAGGATAACTATTTATTTAAAAAAAGATCTTAAAGAATCGCGTGTCCTTAAGTTATATATCGCTCTGATAGCCCTCTTTTGCAAAATAAAAATTGATTCCAAGTCTGCAGCAGATCCCCGTAAAATAAGGCCTTATGAAATGATGCTATTGAAGTAGGAAAAATACACCAACCGTGCCGTCGCCACATCGGTTAGCTGCCGTATCTTTCTGACTGCAAACGTAGCAGAGCTCAACCTATTCGCAATTGCTGTGGTGTGCGAAATAGGCCTTATAGAAATAGGCCTATTATTGATTATGAGTCGAATATCGATAGTCTCTAGCTTCTATGAATCAGTATGGTACTGTTGCACGCTTTAGATATAATCCTGGTTTTAAAAATCTTCCGGTATATAAAAAAACCGTCGCATCAAGTAGTATTACTAACTAACTTTTAAATTTTGATCACCAAACTTTTTATACACAGGCTTTTCATGATTGTGTCCCGTATTAGCCTTAATGATGGCGCCAGATGTGCCAAACGTTAGGCGAGCTGGGCGTCCTTTTATTTTTTTAGAACAGTAACAGTAGTTCTGCTTGCCCGTCTTCGAGCCTTGGTGCGAAAAAGTATATCCTTGGTACATTATCACTTTTTCTCCCAGAAACAATGATTTGGATATCCAATTTAAAAAAAAAAAAATTTAATAAGGTACATCCAGGCAGTAATTACTACACGGTAAAGAGCATGGAATCCAAATGAGATCCAGGACAAGTATAAGATAGAAGCCGAAAAAAAGAAAGATAAAGAAACGAATAAGAAGGAGGAGGAAGGGATAGGCGATCAACATCATGATCTCCTCGCAACTTAATCCTCTGCTCTCAAGAACGTTCTATGTACTTATTTTAAAAAAGCACATCATAAATGGCAGCGTACGTTAATACCCGTAAAACATAGTTTAAGTGTTCACCAAGTTACTGATGCAGCTGGTAAGTATTACGTTCTTAAAATGCCCCGGGCCTCAAGAGGTTTTAAAGCCTCGAGACAGAAAGTTGTTTTGGAAAATAAAAATAAAGATCAGATAATTTATCTTTATAACTGATCGCTTTTAAGCGATACGACCGCCTATTGTCTACCTTGTTTGCATAATTATTGTGGTAGTAATATCAGAAATCTTTAAACTAAATTTACTAAATATAAAGAACGAAGAGAAAACTAGACATAAATTCACAAAAAAAACTTTAATTCTATATTTATTAAAAAAAGCTTACAATAAAATGAAATCGGTTATTTCGATCTGATACCCCAAAGAATTCATTCACCTTAGGGTGAATTGTGGGAAACGTATGTCCGAGAATTTACTCTTAGCTCTCAGGGTAAATTCTTTAGGATAACAGATCATAATAAAAGAATTCAATCATACTTTTACGTAAACGAGAGTGATCATTGATCATTAAAACTCTTCGTAATATTACGCACGGTCAAGTTTTCCGTCTTACACCTGATCACGTTTTTGTTCATCCAATCTTCACATGTAGATCACCTACCCTCTTGTATACAGGTTTACTATGATTATGGTTTGATTTGAACTTCACTATGTTGCCGTGGTGATCGAGAAGGAAGCGAGCTGGGCACCTGCTGCTGATCCTCCTAGAACAGTAGTAGCTTCTGGCACCACCCTTGCGAGAAAACGTGTACCCCCTGTACATGATTAATTTCGATTTTCCTGTTGATATGACTTCGTAATCTGCAAAATGTAGTAATATGTAACTAACGAGCTTATTGACAAAATAAGTACTTTACTTCATAAAGAAAGGTCCCTAATGCCGCAAAATAAATTACTAATTCCGAAATGATTTACTGGAAACGTAACTTCATGAGTAAGGTAACACATCGAAATTGCTTTACTATAAATAGAAAATGGCACATTTTTATTTCTTTTTTAGCTTGCCTTCTTTGGATTTCTAACTTACACTGCCTGCACTTAGGTCTCATTTTTATAAGAAAACAAGTCCAAGACTTGCTTTATCATTACTGGCTTTAAAAATTGATTGCTGGCACTAAGAATCTATAAGAGTTTAATTAAACAAAAGCGCAAGGTGAAGATCATAAATGTACTTTACTTAATAAGGTGCCAAAAATAATTTCATTTATTTTATTTTTGTAAGTATGTTTCATAATAAATTAACAATATTTTTTTCCAAATTAAATGAAGGTAAAGTTCGTCGCCTGCTTGTAAAAATCCATTTTAAAAATGAAAATGATTTTTCGACCTCTACAGATGTAACTGGCAAAAACTGTAGTTTTTTGTAATGCTCTATGCAGCTTTTGTTTACAATACCTTTGTCAATTTTAACTGATTAATAATTTTTACAGATTTAAAGCCTGGATTTTTATTTAATACTAGCTTTTGCCCGCGGCTTCGCTCGCGTATACCATAAGTATTCCAAAGAACCAAGATATCAAGCAAGCAAGCATACAGGCAAGTAAGAAAGCATGCAAGCATGCAAGCAAGCATGCAAGCAAGCATGCATGCACGCAAGCAAGCAAGCGTGCAAGAAAGCGTGCAATAAGCGTGCAAGCAAGCGTGCAAGCAAGCACGACTAAGCTTCAGGTAGATATGGTCCTTTACAGTATTTCTTTGTATACAATGTTTTTCACTAATTCGGAAGCGGGCACTAAAAATCTGAATAACCAGAAAGAATACAACTAAAGGTCTATACGTGCATATGATATTTAAAAAAACTTTCTATACCTAACTCCTAACCGTGAAGGAGTTTAACCTTCCATCATCAGATCACCTAGATAACCTGAAAAAATACAACTATCGGTCTATACGTACCAAGATATAATATTTGAAAAAATATTCTCAACTCCTAACCGTTAAGGACTTTTACCTTCCATGATCAGCTCATCAACATGAGATGATGTCTACGAGACGCAAACACTTAAATAGCTTGAGAAAATATATGAAAAACGTAATGCGTGCCTACAAAATTTGAAGCTGGCCCTCGATTTCCCTGAGATCCCGTCATCAGATCCTGATTTGGTGACAATGGGACCATCTCAGGAGTATAAAAAAATAATTTTTAAAATCGATCCACAATTCGCCGAAAAATCGGTGAACATACATAAAAAAATACATACATACAGTGGAATGCATAACCTCCTCCTTTTTTGAAGTCGGTTAAAGAGCCCTTTGTGGCCTTCTTACAGTATAAACTTTTGAATTTTTAAATTTTACCTTTCTGCAACCAGTAAAACGCAAAATCCCGTTTTTTCTCGTTCCCGTAAGAATTTCGGAAAATGCTTTATTAATGCTCCACTACACTCCCCAAGGAACCCACTTGCCAAATTTCAGCTTTCTACGACCAGTAAAACAAAAAATCCCGTTTTTTCCCGTTCCCGTGGGAATTTTGAAAAGTCCTTTCTCAATGCTCCTCTACGCTCCCCAAGCAACCTACATGCCGAATTTCAGCTTTCTACGACCACTTTAAACATGAAACTACCGTGAGACTCACTCATAGTGAAAATAAACGGATCACTCACGCCTCAAAACGAGTTTAACTCGACATGTTTCGGGCTAATCCGTAGCCCTTCCTCTCGGAGTCGCACGTCACCAACCCAATTGTGATCCAGGACAAGTATAAGATAGGGGCGGAAAAAAAAGAAACATAAAGAAACGAATAAGAAGGAGGAGGAAGAGGAAGGGATAGGCGATTAACATCATGATCTCCCCGCAACTTAATCCTCTGCTCTCAATTACGTTTTATGTACTTATTTTAAAAAGGCACATCATAAATGGCAGCATACGTTAATACTCGTAAAACATAGTTTAAGTGTTCACCAAGTTACCAACGCGGCTGATAAGTAGTACGTTCTTAAAATGCCTCGGGCCTCAGAGGGTTTAAAGGATCGAGACAAAAATAAATAAGTTATTTTGGAAAATAAAAATAAAGATAAGTTAATTTATCTTTATAACTGATCGCTTTTAAGCGATACGACCGCCTATTTAACTGTCTACCTTGTTTGCATAATTACTGTGGTAGTAATACCAGAACTCTTTAAACTAAATTTACTATGTGTCGAAAATGAAGAGAAACCAAATGAGACAAGACATAATTACAAGAAAACTTTAATTCTACATTTAATAAAAAAAAGCTTACAATAAAATTAAATCGGTTATTTCGATCTGATACCCCAAAGAATTCATTCACCTTAGGGTGAATAAAATTGTGGGAAACGTATGTCCGAGAATTTACCCTAAGCTCTCAGGGTAAATTCTTTAGGGTATCAGATCATATTAACCGAATTAAATCATACTTTTACGTAAACTCATTGATCATTAAAACTCTTCGTAATATTACGCACAGTCAAGTTTTCCGTCTTACACCGGTACGCTTAGTATAAGTTTTACTTCACCAAAATACTTCTCGATCGCGTTTACGTAAAAATTTCAATTCTATGGAAAAATGGACACGCGCGCGGAGACGCTGTCCATGTTTCCATACTAATTGATTTTTTTACGTAAACGCGATCGAGAAGTATTTTGGTGAAGTAAAACTTATACTAAGCGTACAAGTACGCTTAGTGAAGTAAAACTTATACTAAGCGTACTTGTACGCTTAGTATAAGTTTTACTTCACCAAAATACTTCTCGATCGCGTTTACGTAAAAATTTCAATTCTATGGAAACATGGACGCGTGCGCGCGGAGAGGCGCTGTCCATGTTTCCCTAGTAATTGATTTTTTTACGAAAACGTGATCGAAAAGTATTTTGGTGAAGTAAAACTTATACTAAGCGTACTGATCACGTTTTTGTTCACCCAATCTTTACATGTAGATCACCTACCCTCTTGTATACAGGTTTACTATGATTATGGTCTGATTTGAACTTCACTATGTTGCCGTGGTCATCGAGAATGAAGCGAGCTGGGCACCTGCTGCTCATCCTCCTAGAACAGTAGTAGCTTCTGGCACCATTCTTGTGAGAAAACGTGTACCCCCTGTACATGATTAATTTCGATTTTCCTGTTGATATGACTTCGTAATCTGCAAAATGTAGTAATATGTAACTAACGAGCCTATTGACAAAATAAGTACTATTTCATCACTCAAGCTCTAAAAGTAGGTTGCATTCAACTTGAAATCCGGGATGTAAATTCGACTTACATCCTTAGGGATGTAAGTAAATTTGAAAATCGAATGGTGCTCCTTTGTATTCACGAACTGGTAAACAAGGAGATGGCGCGCTCCGTGGCCGCGTGCTGCGCCACGCCGCGCAGCACGCGGCCCGTGCGCTGCTGCAGCGCCTCGCCGCCTGCGCACCGAGCTCAAGGTGTGCAGGCGGCCGCGGCGACGTGACGCCGGTGCCGGGCGCGGCGGGCGGCGCGACACGCTCTCTTACAAATTGCATATATTTTTTTTTCATCACACTTGCTCGTCAATGGTGTTATTCCATGCCTGTATACTAAATGTCAAAGGCCTAATTTGTTCTTAAGGGAGTTATGGATTTACGTACAGTTTTTCTTCCCAAGGGAGTACTAACTTTAGTTTTAAAATTTTCAAATAGACTAAGGAGGTTTCGAGTCAGCCAACGTTTTATTCATATGTTTAAAACTTAGCTATAACCTAATTTTACTACTCAAAACTTGTCTACGCTTCATGAAACTTCGTAATTTTTATATTTTAAATTTATACCAAATAGTTTTGCAATAATTTTAGTAAGTATTTTTTTAACATGTTGGCAGAATGTGGCCGTATGACCATTCGAATTCTAAACACAGTTTACATTATCTATGGTAGATGACTTGAAAAAAGTGACAATCTGTATTGGCGGGTAGCCATTATTTATTTGTGTTTAGAGACAAAATAATTTCATTTTTGGATTCTTTTTCCTCGCAGTGTGATGAAAATCATTGTGTGTATCACGGGCAGTAAGGGGATTACAAACTCGAGCCATTAAAAGCCCTCCGCCTCCGGCGTCGGGCTTCTAATAGGCTCTCGTTAGTAATCCCCTACTTACGGCCCTTTATGCACAATGTACTATAACATACCTAACGGTTTTTCTTTATATCCTCGCATTTGTGATGAAAAGTAGAGTGTTCAACTCGAGTGACAATGTAACACATTACGAAAACAGGACGTATCAGTATATACATATGCATTTCATAATACGATACGACTTTATGAAAGATAATTTCTGAATTTCATTCCCGGTGTGCTGAAACGACATTATTGGACCAATCAAATGTAATAGACTGCTGCATGTGATGGAAGGATGGATTGATGGATGTATGGATGGATGGATGGATGGATGGATGGATGGATGGATGGACGGACGGACGGACGGACGGACCGGATGGACGGGATGGGCGGATGGACGGATGGACGGATGGACGGGATGGACGGGATGGACGGGATGGATGGATGGATGGATGGATGGATGATTATGATGATGATGATTTCCTCGCATTAGTCGTGAAAAGCACAATGTTTAGTCTCGGCCAAAACAATAGATGGACTCGTACTATCGAACTAACTCGCCATCTATTGCTTACTTTCTAGCCTCTACAACAATCTACTATACTTCATAAAGTAAGGTCCCTAATGCTGCAAAATAAATAACTAATTCCGATATGATTTACTGGAAACGTAACTTCATGAGTAAGGTAAGTAACACATCGAAATTGCTTTATCATATACAGAAAACAGTACCTAGATTTTTATTTCTTTATTTGCTTGCCTTCTTTGGATTTCTAACTTACCCTGCCTGCATTTATGTCTTATTTTTGTAACAAAACAACTCCAAGGTCGACAACTAGCTTCATCATTACAACCTAATATTGAAGTGAAACTTCTAATGCGACATCCAACAAGGTCGCGTTAAACGTTTAATGCTACCATGGAGGGGGTATGAAAGCATTAGTATATGTACTGCCGAAGCAAGTAATCTCGCATTGTATATGTATATACTAACGGATGTTAAAAACTTCGAAAGTGCGATGCAGAACTCATACTACATACTACAACGACCGCTTTAGCCTAGTTGGTAGTGACCCTGCCTGCCTGCCTGCCTAGTGTCCCTGCGAAGCAAGAGGTCCTGGGTTCGAATCCCGGTAAGGGCATTTATTTGTGTGATGATCACGAAAATTTGTTCCTGAGTTATGGATGTTTTCTATGTATTTAAGTATTTATTTATCTATATAAGTATGTTTATCGTCGTCTAGTACCCATAGTACAAGCTTTGCTTAGAGGACTAGGTCGATTTGTGTAAGATTGTCCCCCTAATATTTAATATTTATTTAATACTGTCTGTGCAAATTTGTATAAGACTTGGTAAAAGCGCCATCTAGTGAGTAATTTAAACACATAGATGCATAAGTAAATTTAGTTCTTTAATTATTGCAATAAGGTTCATATTAGTGTATAAGTGCCTGTTCGGTATTGTTTGTAAATTTATCTGTTCATATGTCACCTACCCTCAAATCCTTCATAATTCCTATCCCCGGAAAACGCGGGTAGACACAAATAGCGCAAAACGTCAAGAACTGACACTCGTCCAGTTCAGCCAACGACAGGGTTCGAGTCAGTCGATGTCGAGAGCGTTTCTCCATCCTGCCATTCGCCCACGGCTTCGAGAAAATCTTAATTTATTTCGGTAACGCGTTCGCTGACGCGTATCATCGCTGAAGAGCAGAAGAGGAGTGCGTAAGACCGGCAGCCATAACATCTCGCAGCCGCGCGTACGTCGAACCAGGTACGCGTTTTCCCACTTTCCCTTTCTCGCCCCTTCAGTGCCTTTTTCATTTCCACATTACGAAGTTTCACTTCTTCCGCGCGGAGGAACTGCACGATTTTTTTTTCTTCAAGCCAATGTGACCCTGGATCAAATAGGAATCAAGAGTTACACCGCCCTGAAGAAAAGGTTCAGGGCCTACGCTAGCTGACGCGGATTACCCGGAACGGACGCCCGTCGTGCGCGCGTCTAATAAGAAATTGTATGAACAGCGCTAAGTGGCGCGGGCTGCGACGGATTTTCGGTACATTTTAGACCCGCGAGCGGGCGCACGCGGCGGGCGTCCGCGTCAGCTAGCGTAGACCCTTAGGTTGCCATGATGATGGTAGTTGCGGATCTTGAATGTATTTTGCTGATGAAGCCTGTTGCGGAACTCAATCTGTTAAAATGTCTACGTATAATTATTATACTAAACGGGTCTTATCACGCAATCAATTCGGCCACATTGCAGCAGCCGTGGTCACGATTTGAGTATATCTACATATACCTAATGTTTACCTGAAAAATGGCCAGGACTTTTCCAACATACTACGACATGGGTTAAAATGGCTAGTGTACCGTTTCTTGCAAAGCCAGCAACTCACCGGCACTCCCAATGGTGCTGTAGGTGTCCATGAGCGGCGGTAATAACTCACCGTCAGGATCTGAGCCGTCAGGTGAACCCCATGCTCATTTGTCGGCTTTAATATAAAAATGTATGGATGTCAGCCCTATATGAATCGGGGTAAAACTTGTTGCATATATTTTATTGCATTAGTAAAAATAAAGTTTAAACTTCTCTAAAAATAAAATTTATTTAGTAATGGACCTTCAACCTGTTTCTTAACAAAGATTTTTACATTACAAAAATAAAGAAAAATATAACTTAATTTACGAGTCACATTTCACTTTTATTTTTGTTTTCAGAGAATGATCATCACATTTTTGGTACACAGGCTTAAGAAGCCATCTCAAGAAAAAATACAAGCAAAATATAAGCAAAATTCTTAATAATAAATAAATAAATAATAAATAAATAAATATCACGGGACAATTCACACCAATTGACCTAGTCCCAAAGTAAGCTTAGCAAAGCTTGTGTTATGGGTACTAGGCAACGGATAAACATACTTATATAGATAGATACATACCTACTTAAACACCCAAGACCCGAGAACAAACATTCGTATTTTTCATACAAATATCTGCCCCGACACGGGAATCGAACCCGGGACCTCAAGCTTCATAGTCAGGGACTCTAACCACTAGGCCATCTGGTCGTCTGTCTGTCTTAATAACAACAAAGAACACTTATTTATATGCAGCTACACATTAAAATATATAGCAGTCCGGAAATTCATTCCAACAATATAGAAGAAATAAAATAAAATAATTAAACAAAACAAATTATTGGAAAAGTACAAATAATAATCACAATTAAGCTGGTCTAAAGGATGATTCTCTGTAAATACGTTGTCAGCCCATACAAAGCAGTCCGATCAAATATTTTTTCTTCTTATTAAAAAAATGTACTGAGGACTAGAATATTATAGAATAAACATTCCTATAATTGGGGATGTCTATTTTTTGCAATGTATAGTAAATCGAAAACCATTTCGAGATAAATGCTTTTTAACTCGTTTTCTGTAGTTATTTAATTTTAATATTATGTAATGAATTTATTATATAACAAATAAGCAATGACCTTCATTTGACATTGGTGTAAATTGCGTCACCGGTTCAAGTCGTACTTTATTCTATGTGGTTAGAATTCTTCACAATTTACGCGTGGATTATACTACGGAGTTTGATTTGGACCCGCTGTCTGACATGTAGCACTTTGACAGTACCAGTAAAGTGACACAGTGTATAGTGTACCACTACGCAAAAAATAATTAAAGGGGTTGCCTTATCGTACGCATTTAGATAGATTTAGAAATTTGGCATTGTGGGAGCCCTCAATTATAATCTGACGTCATCAACTAAAATAGTTTCAATAATTAATTTTGAAAAAAGTAGAGAACTAAATGACAAAATATTGAAATTAGTTCCTTATAATTGACTTTTCTATACAAAAAAAATATAAAAACCACTGGTAATTTTTTTAGACATTCCCAATTATAATGTTTTGTTTCCAAGCAAATTCTAAAAAAAGTAGCACTAATTTAGGTGCAGCGGACTGAATGTTGCAGAGGCTCCGACACGTGTCGTGTTATTACCGCAAATGCTCAGACACTAAATAAAATGGCTTAAATGAAATAGCGACATTTTTATTATTATTAGTGTCAAACTAAAGCGTAGTGAAAAAAAAACAGTTTTGTGCTTTTGGCAGGTTTTTCTTTAAAAAGTCAGGACCAACTTTGATTAAAGAAACTGACTGAGTTAAATCGATTTTAGGTATTTTATTTTGGAAGACTGTTAGTTATCAAAAATGGCAAGAAAGGCCTTTTAGAAGTTTACAAAGAATCATCCTGAAACACAAAACCTAATAACTAGCTAATTAGAAAAATACTCGACTACCTACTCCATATTATTGCTTTAAACTTAATTTGTATCACTGTTGAGCAAAGGGGTCTGGGTAAAAGTGTTGACATTTTTTAGGTGAGCGGCCACTCACTAAAGTGGTAAATCATGATAGATCTATTCAAAATAAACATATTTTGTAATAACATGTAATACTCTATAGTGCATCGGAGCAGAGATATTTTTAATATAGATTTTCATAAGTCAAATAGAAAAATTATTACTATAAAATACAGATAAGATATATTTTCTCACGCCTGTATTATAGGCCAAAAGGGACCAAAAGGGAGGCAAAGCATACAAAACTAAAGTAAGATCGATAAAATGTGATGTTGCAATGACAGGTTACTAGCCTATCGCCCACAACACACACACACTTTAGCGACTCTTATGACACCTACGACGGGAAGAAAGGAGTGGTGTTATTCTCTATAACCGATACCACACACAGTGCCGGCGTTACGACCACTGACACCCCGGGCAAGAATATTATGGCGACCGATCGCCCCCTGACGCTCTGGCCCTGGACCGTCGCTACCCCCTCCCCTGACGTCGGCACTGACCACACAGGTCTAAATCCGAAACTAATTAACATGATTTACTTAACTGACTTCATAGACTGAACAAAAGTCTGAAATGGTATGTACCTTTAGCAGGAACTGCATTAAACATTTATAGAATTGTTAGTGTAATCGAAAGAAATGTTCAAAATCCAAACTATCCGTTTTGCCGAGATAATGTATATATGAGATGAAAAATTAAATCTTAAATATCTCGGCTCCGATATTATTAAACGCCATAAATTACATCCTCGAAATAACTACTTAGGTAAAAATAATCCGTGGCCGCTAAAAAAAAAAAATATTCTTCATAGATACTTGCCCAATGTCCTTTCAAAATGATATTTACCAACTTTTTTGTACAAAGGCTTGAAATGAGTATGTTCTCCATCCTCTTTCACGATAATGCCATCTTTATCCATGACAAGGCGAGCCGAACAGTTGCTTACTACTCTCTGTGAACAGTAGTATTGCTTTGTCTTTCTCATTAGTTGTTGATGTAACACGAATGTGTATCCACGGTACATTACCATCCGTCTTGTTTTGGTAAATATTATTTCATAGTTCCTCGCTAGAAAATAAGCATTATGATAATTCCCAAGCTAAGCAAATAGAATTTATCAAAGCAAAATCGTTTGTCATCAAATAGCCAGTTTAGCAAAAAATACAAATTAGGAAAGGCCCATAATCATCATATTAATAGACCAAGATTTATATATGGATATTAAAACACATCAATGTAAAAATCTCTTTACAGATGAAGAAGCTTGCAAAACTATAGAAATAAGCATATAAAATATAAAAATAAAAAAAAAAAACAAAGAATAGGTATAGGTATAGGTAACACATTATGGATATTTAATGTCTGAAATAAATTATTATTATTATTATTATTATATAAGAAGAAAGAAAACAGAAAAAACTAAATCAAAACAGAAAAGTAAGCTTGACAAAAACTCTAATAAACTATTCAATCTGAAAAATACCTTTCTCCTTCTGACTTATTATATGTATCCACTGTTCAGTAACATTTTGGCATAATGAGAAACACATTTTATGCGTCAAGGCTTGTCATGATTATGTTCTACATTCGCTTTCACGATAACACCGCTGTCATTCAGGACTATCCGTGCTGGACCATTTGCCGAATCTCTTCGAACAATAATAGTACTTGTACGTATTCATAGTATAATGTCGTTTTATCGAGAACCTATATCCCTGGTACATTAATATATGTGTGCGAGTAGTGGTAGATATAAACTGATAGTCCCTCACTGAAAACAACAACTTGTATGATAAATTCTAAGCCCGACTAAACGAATACTATTTATTACAGCTAAATAATTTGTTTTCAGTTTTCTAAGGAAGCCAAGTTCAATGAAAAACTCTACTAAAGAGAACGTATCTACATAAAGAAGACATACAAACAGAAAGAGACTTGCAGAGTTACAGAAATAAGAAAATAAAACAAAAAAAAGAGAAAGGAAACAGTGAAACAAACAGTAAAATAAAAATTTAGCTTGACAAGAATACGATTAAGCTAATCTGAGAAATACATATATACCACTGGTTTAAATAACACTGTTATATTAAGTAAAATGAATAGACCTTTAACACGAGGAAAATGATGACGAGACTTACATAGTAACATATCGAAAAAATAAAAGTGCAGGAAAGAAAACAAGGAAACAAACAACAAAAACAACTGGATAAAGAGACAGTGGATAGAAAAAAAAGAAAAGTGTTAGAATGAAAATAAAGAAATAAACGTAATCTAAATTTAGTTTCTCAAAAAATACTGCATGCTAATCTGATAAGTATGACACCACACCATTGAACTTACTATAATTTCTTTGGTTAATCATCAAATCCTAATATAATTATCACCATATTTTAGATACAACGGCTTGTCATGATTATGTCAGCTTTTGTGATGATGCCATTTTTGTCCACGATAAGTCGAGCTTGACATCCGCCACTCTTACTTGAACAGTAGTAAGTAGTACTTGTTCGTTAACTGTCTTCTTAAAGAAAACGTATATCCTTGGTACATTAGCAGATGTGCTTTTCCGATCGTCACAATTTGATACTTTCCCTTTAAAAAAAATAGCCCTTAATGAGAACTTCTCAACTAGGAAAAACGAGGACTAATCAGAAAAATCTGTAGGTATCAGAGTTTTAGAAACCGAGCTAATATGCGTGTCGGACCGATATGAATTTTATGTATGTACTAATCACTTACATAGTAATCAAACACTAATTATTGTGTACATATACATGTTTTTTTCAACTGTGAGTACCTAGTGGTAGATGCTATTATCAAAAAAATTATATTATTATTATTATGTGCTATTTTTATTGTTATTATTAGTTGCGCGAGTGTTCCTTCGTTAGAGAGGTCGGAACTAAACAAGCGGATTGCGAAGATGATACGGCCTGACCTTCGGAGCTTCAACACACGTCTTATTAAAGAGGCAATAGAGAGGAACCGTGGGTCTAAAGTATTCACTCAGCAGCATGGAAGGAGCCACCTGACGAAGCTTCAACACACGTCTTATTAAAGAGGCAATAGAGCGGAACCGAGGGTCTAAAGTATTCACTCAGCAGCATGGAAGGAGCCACCTGACGAAGCTTAAAACTCACGATGGTCGAACCGTTATGTCGAAGCCGGAGATTTTTGCGGAGGTCGAGGATTTCTATGGCCGACTATACGCTGCACATGCCCCTTGCCCCCAGCGTGAACGCCACGATTCGAGAGCCACCCTAACCCGTCACTACACCGACGAACTGCCGGAGATCAGCCAAGACGAGATCGTGCTGGCTCTGAGACAGCTTAAGAATGGGAAAGCCCCCGGTGAAGATGGAATTACTTCAGAGTTGCTAAAGGCGGGAGGAGCTCCCCTCATACAGGAGCTGCAGAGCCTTTTCAACTCAGCTATTCACTATGAGAGAACTCCAAAGGCGTGGAACGAGAGCTTGGTTGTTGTTCTGTTTATTAAGAAGGGAGACAAAACCCTTCTTAAAAATTACAGACCTATCTCGCTCTTGAGCCATGTCTATAAGCTGTTCTCTAGAGTTATTACGAATCGTCTGGCCAGGAAACTTGACGAGTTTCAGCCACCGGAACAGGCCGGGTTTCTAGGAGGATTTGGCACCATAGACCACATACACACAGTACGGCAGATTATACAGAAGTCCGAAGAGTATAATCAGCCTCTATGTCTGGCATTTGTGGACTATGAGAAGGCCTTTGACTCTGTTGAAGCCTGGGCTGTCCTGGAGTCCTTACAGCGATGCCAAGTAGACTATCGTTATATCGAAGTGTTGAGATGTCTGTACGTTAATCTTTCTCTGAAAGATAGAATCCGCAACGAGGATATCCGACACAGAACTAAGGTCATCGATATAGCTCAGAGAATTAGCAAGTTGAAGTGGCAGTGGGCTGGTCATATCTGTCGAAGAACCGACAACCGCTGGAGTAAACGAGTTCTTGAGTGGAGACCGCGTCTTGGCAAACGTAGTGTAGGACGCCCTCCGGCCAGGTGGAGTGACGATCTGCGAAAGGCTGCTGGTAGAAGCTGGATGCGTCTAGCCGAGGACAGGGCGCAATGGCGCTTATTGGGGGAGGCCTATGTCCAGCAGTGGACTGCTATAGGCTGATGATGATGATGATGATAGTGATGAGTGTTCCTTGTAACGAGTCTGGTTGGGTCATGATTATTCGAGGAGTAAACCTCTTTAAACAATCCTTCATCAGCGGGGGAGGCCGGGGAGTGCCGAGCCCGCATTGCACGGTGTCGACAGAGGAACCCCATCCCGGGGCGGCCAGTGGGCGTTGCGGTGACTCCTTGTGCTCCCGTGGCGTTCACAATGGCAAACGAGGGAATCCGTGTGCTTTTTAGTGGGTAGGCCCCTTGGGGAGAGCCCCCCCACATACCTCTGTTTCCCCATAAGGTGCATTTTCCACACCAAAAAAAAAAAAAAAGAGTCATGATTATTCATTTGTCTACCCATTTTGTATAAAAAATCCTAAGACTAGCGTACAAATTAAAGATATTCGAACTCAAGGTGAATCCCAAACTAAAGTTCGTGTATTATTTATTATCAGTTCTTTATATCCGACTAGCTGCTGCCCGCGACTCCGTTTGCAAAGAATTCGTTTGTCGCTATCCCGCGGAAACTATGCAATTTCCCGGGATAAAAAGTATCTTATATGTTAATCCAGGTTATAAACTATCTGTGTGCCAAATTTCACCTGAATCCGTCAAACCGTTATAGCGTGATAGAGTATAGGTACAAACATCCATACATCCATACAAACTTTCGCGTTTATAATCTATTATATAAAATTCTCGTGTCACGGTGTTTGTTATCGATCTCTTTTTTAGGGTTCCGTAGTCAACTAGGAACCCTTATAGTTTCGCCATGTCTGTCCGTCTGTCTGTCTGTCCGTCCGCGGCTAAGCTCAGAGACTGTTAGTAGTAGAAAGCTGTAATTTGGCATGAATATATATATCAGTCACGCCGACAAAGTGATTATATAAAAAAAATTAAAAAAAAAATTTTGTGGGTACCTCCCATAGACGTAAAGTGGGGGTGATTTTTTTTTGTCGACTAAATTATAGCGGCTAAGATTGCTTGGGAATTATTTGTAGTTTAAGAGTAAACGTAGCCTAAGGTATAAAACATACCGTCACTACTTTGAAAAACTCGTATCTCAAATCAGCATGTAAACAAAACTGAACCTTGATACGCGCATAATAAAGTTCACTTTGCCAGATTATCGATTTTGAGATACGAGCTTTTTTCAAAGTATTGACGATACCTAACTTGGAAAATTCCGTACACATACGAAATCCTTAGAAAAAAAAATTACTTGATTTATTCGTAATGGCTACGGAACCCTATCTTGGGCGTGTCCGACACGCTCTTGGCCGGTTTTTTTCTGTATGCGGTAGGTCTGAGAATAGGTCGTATATATTATTCGCAGACGGAGTCGCGGGCAACAGCTAGTATAATATAAAATAATATAATAATAATAATACTAGCTGTTGCCCGCAAGCCCGCAACTCCGTCTACGAAGAATAGGGGTATAAAAAATAGCCTACAACCTATTCTGAGACCTACAGAATAAGACAAAAAAGTTTCATAATAATCGGTCAAGCTACGTCAAGGTAAGTAAGTAGTATTTATTTTTATACAATCGACTATCATTTGTTTTACTGAACCTAAAAAAACACGTTAATTATGCAATTTTCTAAAATATATCTTTATTTCCTCATTAAAATTGATTTGGTAATTTTTAAACTAAATTGTACTACTTAATTTCACTTCGGAGATTATGTTAATTCAAAGAATAGAAGAAAGTGTCAAAGAAAACAAGGAGGAAAAGAAAAGAAGAAAAAAAATGAAAAGTTTCAATACGCAGAGTCCAAAGAAACTTATATATCTTTTGTAAAATACAATGTGGTGGTTATGCCGCTAATATAACGTTGCGCACCAATAATGCCGTTACTATATCTAGAAGTTCGGCGTCATTTCTCGGGAAAATGAAACTGACAGTAAATTTTAATGTAGGTGTTACAACTTCGCTAAGACTTTGGCGTAAGTTGTACATAAAACATAACCTGTGTTAAAGCTTAGTGCACATTCTACTCTGGATTCTGAACAAATAATAATAATAGTAATTCACATGAATATTTATATTTTTAATCATAATCGAAGAACAGCAGTACATTTGTATTGGTATCTGGTTTATTACAAGTTTCAAGATAATAAAATTAAAAAAAAAAAAAAAAAAATTAAAAAAATACTAAATTTCAATTTAGGATACGTTTAAAAAATTCTTAAGATGCATCCAGGCTGTCCCTGAAATCAATACCGAAACTAAAAGGCCTAATAACTAGAACAACTCAAATAAGCTATTGGATTAATTGAATTCAACTGCATCGAAAGTATAGCAGATTTATAGCCTTTATATCTGTTATCTATAAAGGCTATAAATCTGCTATACTCAAAAACCAATATCTCAAAAATATGTCATTTTGATTAAGATCTTTCTAGTTTTGGCGTTGGTTTTAGGGGTAACTGATGTACAAGTAATTCTTTAGCTAATTTTGATATAGTAATCTTGAATTTTCTTATACACAGGTTTTTCGTGGATATGAGTTGAATCAGCTCTTACGATGAAACCATCCTTGTCGAGTAAAAGGCGAGCTCGGCAGTTATGACTCTTTCTTGAGCAGTAATAATGTCTGCTTGTTTTTGGACCCTGGCGCGAAAACGTATAGCCTTGGTACATTATCACTTGGCCCTTTTGTGTTGTGATTACTTCGTAATTACTTCCTAAAAACAAATAGGAATCACTCGTCAAAAGATCAACATGTCTGCTAGTCACTCGCAAGCTTTGGACTACCTGTAAGCAAAGTGTTGCAATTAAACATGACTTTGACTTTTTCTGTGTATGACAAGTTATTTATTAGTACCTATTCAAATGATTTGATACACTGAATTCCTATGAAATACACAAATGGAACTAAAGACCTATCCACTAACTATCCACATTAAACATAAAAAAAATTACAAATACTATTTATTTTGTAAATCACATCAACCAACTGAAGAATCAAATCATGCTGGACCCAACTAACACATACTTACTAATAATTTAAGGGACTACTACGTTTCGACTACTTTGCAGCAGCCGTGTGGTCCCGAGTTTAAAACATTAAACATATATTTTTTTCAATTACAAATATCTCTTTGTTTTCGTTTAGGCAATTTGCATGTAAATGTCACCGTATCGTCTATATTCGGGTTTTCTATGTGTATGTTCTGTGTTACTTTTTACGATGGCCCCTTTTTTGTCCAGGCTAAGGCGGGCCGGGCACGAGCTGCTAGATTTTCTAGAGCAGTGATAGTTTCTGCTGCGCTTCGGGCCTTGGTGGGAAAACGTGTAGCCTTCGAACATAAGGAGTTGGGCTTTTGTTGTGGTTATAAATCCATAATCCAGTTCTAGAAAATAAGAGATAAATAACTGACCATTATGTTGACTTGAGCCGCTTGTCAGTTTTGTCAAAGCATATAAAGAAAAATTTATTTGAAATACGAATTATAAAAGTTGTTTAACGTACCGACTATGAATCACAAATTATAGTAAAGATATAATTGTACAGCGATTGGATCGACACAAGCGTAGTACATATGTTACTATCAAGCAGGTAGTCTAATTTAGGTTATACAACATTAGAATAAAATCACAGCATAATTAATATTATAAGAATTTATACTGAAATGATTAACATTCAATTGTGTGTGAAGTTCCCAATCCGCACTGGGTCCGCGTGGGAACTACAGCACAAGCCCTCTCATTCTGAGTTGGACGTAAATGAGCTAAAATGTGATACTGAAATTGTACTTAAGGATAGGTACGAACATAAATAAAATTAAAAACAAATGTCGAAAACAATTACAAAAGTTAAACTAGTTCTCCATTAGGGATCTTTTAAAAAATCATTAGAAGTATGTTACATTTAACAACAAGTCTCATTAGGATGCAAGTAATAAGTGTATGTTTAGGAAATAAATGAATGTTTGCAGACAGGTCGCAGTTTATACTCTATTATTATTAAGTTAATTATGAACACAACATATATTTGTATTAGTAAAGTTTTATGTACCGCTCCCCAAACTTTTTATATACAGGTTTTTCATGATTATGGGTTGTGTGGGCCCTTGCGATTGCTCCCGATTTGTCCAAGGATAACCGGGCAGAGCAACCTCGGCACATCTTTCTGGAGCAACAGTAATGCCTGCTTTTCTGCGTCCCAAAACGTGAAAACGTGTATCCTTGGTATACAAGTAGCGTAGCTCTATCTGTAGTTATAAACTCGTAATCCCTTCCTGTGACAATTCACAAAAAACAATTGGCTAAGTAAACTTTTTGAAGAGGTGCTAATTATATTTTATTTCGATAATCGTAGTCTTTAAGATCGAGGACCTGCAGCTGTTTTATTTTTATCGGAAAAATTTTTTAAAGTGTTTGAGATGATGTGTGAGATTTTCCGGCTGACAAGACATTTGTGCTCCGTTAGTAGAAACAGAAAAAAAAATAAAGTCAACTGTCACTTTTGTCACTGTCAAATCAAATCTGACTGTTTTGTTTGCTTTGCGTTTTATTTTAGTTTGTATAATCAATTGTGTAATTAATTTACAAAATCATTTGAAAAAGTAATAACAAACATCAAAGTACGAGTAAAACACTGTTAACTGAAACCATATTTATCTTATCATTTTCGCTTGTCAATTATTTATATAACAATATTATCAAGGAAGAAAATTTATAGAGTCACTACCGTAAAGAGTATCTTTCTATGACAATGAAGTAGGTAGGTACCCTTAAGCTATATTTATGATCAACATTCAGAGTTGATGTCAAATGAAATTAAAACTAATAATGCGTTTACAGCACCGTGACTTCTGCAACTACAATTTATAATCACAATTAATCACAAACAAAGAACTGTTTAAGTGTCACGCTTAGGAACGATTTTTTTTAGGATGTCACTGACGCGGCTGACAGCGTTTCGGGCAATGTCAGGTTCCTCTTCAGCATCAGGAATGACAAACTTCTCTGGGTTCAAACTGCGATACCGTCTATAGTATCTAAGGAATTTGTCATCTGAATCTGAAAAAGGTATCATGAGATCAGGCCGTGTGAGGCGACTGTAAAACATATATCTAGTTGGAAGATGAAAGGAAAATTGACATTCCGCCGTGACCCAGCCCAGGGGCTTTCTTCACGTTTCCAATAATAATAATAATAATAAACATTTAATTCAGGCTGCATAGGCCCATAGATAAATACCTTACAGAGTAACATACATAATCAATTTTAAAACTTAAAACCAACCAATTATCAATGATAAGTAAATACGGTGTGTTATTTACTAAATGTTGATTTTCTATACGTGATATTTTAAAAAAAAACGCACAAGAAAAGAACACTGAAATATATACGATATGTATCAAAAATTTAAGAAAGTAGAGTAATAGTAATGACCAACATGACAGTCAATGTTATATTTATTTGAAATACAACTACTTACTAATAATTAACAAAATTCCACCTTAAGGAATAGCATATTTGACTCCTGAATGAAAATCGAATAAATAATATAATAATTTCACGCTCGATAGGAACTAAATATTACTATCAATTCTGTATTTGCTCACGTATGTTTATGTTTACATGTAACTTTTACCCTGGTACAACAAACATTTTTTCTAGCCGTCGGCCTGAACAAAACAATATAGGCTGTGGGTGGTCGTGGTCGTTCACCAACTGTATAAACTGTTTGTCTTCAGTAGTGACTAGGATAGCCTTGCACCCACTACAACATTTCCTGGAGCAATACCTCTTTGTTTTGCTCATCATTCGGACAAACGTAGACAGCAGAGAATTTACCTTGACCCGCAGGGATGAACCCCAAAGTATCGTCTAAAAAAATTAAGTAAAAATATATACCTAAGGATGAATATAATTTTATTTGTATACCATTAATAAATGATTGTGGAATTGCATCTGATTACAATTGGTTTTGCTGTTTTCAGCAAATCAGAGTTATTAGGGATAGGGATTGGTCTTACCTACTTATAGTTGTAAAAAACTCGGTAGCTACCGGTAATTAACCAAATTTATGGTTAGCTACCAATAAAATACAGTTATTAACGGTTAATTATCCGACTGCGTCAGCGAAAAAGGGTAAATAATATGCTTTTTTATTGTGTAGTCAACTCCTAGGTGTAGTGAAATTTTAGATTATATAAATCATATTTGAAGCGACATTATACTGACTGATTATTTTTTGGTGGTCCATACCACGCTGTGCGAGTATTTAACCGTAATAAAATGCGGTTAAATAGCCGAAACAAAAAACCGCGGAATAACGAAAAATGCATTTTTACCCGCTTGGTTAAAATCGTTAATAACCGGCTTCGCATTATCTATAGTCTTACTATAAGCATATTAGTGGCGAGACTCTTTAGAGGTTGTCTATCCTCGAATAAGGACTCTCATAAATTATAGGTATCTTTATCGGAACAAAAATAGAAAAAAAAAAGCTGGAGTTACTATATAATAATTTATTTATAAAACATCAAGTTACAAAGGTGTCATAAAACTTACTCTTACTACGACATCATTCATATTTTATCGTGAAAGTACGATACATATTATGACGTAGGGATCCGCTAAGACAGGATTTTTCAAAATTCCTAAGGGATAGGGAATAAATGGGATTTATATATTCGCTTCAAAGTAGCCAATTCTCCGTAACTATAATTATAAGAGACATCAAATTTGGCAAGCAAGTAGGTGATTATTATATAAAAGTAATTTTAGGTTAGTCGGAAAATCCTACAGGATAAGGAGAAAATGAGATTTATATATTCAATTCAATGGAACCGGGACCCTATCTCAGTAATCATTATTTCTTTAGGATCATGTAGTAGTAAAAAAATTCCGCAGGATAGAGATCGGGAGTTGACCATAAATTTTATTTGTGCGCGGACGAAGTCGCGAGAAAAAGCTAGTTTAATATAAATCATATATAAATCCTAAAAAAAGTAACGCTAAACCTTTAACCTTTTTTTGATTTGTTCTAAGTGCTTATTTTCAAAGTTTCTTGTAAAGAAACGTTCATAAAGGAGCTATTCAATTAGGTACTCAATAAAAGCTGTAGTTACTCAGTAAGTTTTCAGAATTGTGAAACGGTTCGATTTTTGTATTATTTTTTTCTTGAATGCGAAAAAAATTTCCGTTCTCCAGTCTAACTAATTTAGGTGGCGGATGGTCGTGCTCATTCTCAAACTTTACAAATCGCCTGTCCTCCGTTATGTTTAGAATAGCCTTGCAACGACTTCTCGAATACTTCGAGCAGTACCACCGCAGTTTGCTTGGCGTCTGTTTAAAAGTGTATCCCCTGTAGACGGCAGTCAATCGACCAAGCAAAGTAGGGAAAAATTGCAAAACGCCATCTGAAACAGATTTAAGTTAACATACATAAGTGTGAGGATAAAACCAAAAAAGGGTTCTGTGGTACCAGGAAGTGAAAGAAATGAAATGCCGAACCGACAAAAGGTAAAAGCCTGAGGTATAAGTAAAGTAAATCTAGTTTCTTTATAAAAGGAATCGTGACATTTAAATGCGTTTAATATTTCAAGTCGACAGTTTAGACAACATAACGACGCGATCTCTAGATTGTATTCTAAGTTTACAAATTATATCTTTGGTAGATAGCACATAATTTTGTTTTTTTTTTGTTGTCCGCCATCAAACCCGCTACAGACGCTATTCCAGCATGTGTCAACAGGGGCAGGCTGAAAACCAGCGCTGGCAGCTTCCCCGTAAGCGCAGCATTAGCTGAGTCTGCTCCTTTTGCCGCAGGACAGAAATCTTTATATATATTTACTTAATTTTTTACTATTGTGTTTTTTATTTCCTGTTTTGTGTATTTTGGTTTTTTATACTGTGGCAAATAAATATTTTTTTCTTTTTCTTTCTTTCTTTTCTTTAATTTACCGTATTTTATGAAAAAAAAACGTGAAGTTAAAAATCCATGTTAATATTAATAAGTGTGGGGTCTAATTAAGGAAAAGAGAAGTTTTATTTAGGGAATTGAAAGAATTCGAACTTAAAACAACAAAGTAGGTAGAACTGCACCAACTAGAGTTAAGATCCTGAGAACTGAGTAAATTTCTATACATTTTGTACCAGATTTAGTTTATTTACTAAATAAAATATGATTTATATGCGTACAATTTCACCCGTTGATGTTTTAAACAATATAGGCGGCGGATGGTTGTGTTCGTTTTCTAAGTTTACAAATAGTCTATCCTCAGTTGTAAGTAGGGTGGCCCTGCAACCTCCAAAGGAATTCTTCGAGCAGTACCACCTGATTTTGCTTTGAGTCTGTCTAAACGTGTGCCCCTGGTAGATAGCAGACAACTTACCTTGTCTCGTAGGGTGAAACTCCAAAGCATTATCTAAAAAAGTAAGTGAAAACTTATATAATCTAATTTAGTATAAAAATTTGGCAAAGGTCAGTACAGTAGGTACTCCTAGGAAGCTTGTTTAAACCTAGATAGAAACACTAATTATTTATCTTCATGCTACTGTATTGCCTATCTTAGGTTTATAAAAACGAATTATTTTGCCGGTCTTCGTCGTAAAAGTTACAGGTAGTGGATGGTCGTGGTCGTTTAACATAGCTACAAACTTCTTGTCCTCCGTTAGAAGTAAGATAGCCTTGCAACCGTCACGTTTTTTTTTCGTGCAGTACCACCGGATCTTGCTTTTCGTCTGTGTAAAAGTATGTCCCTGGTAGACAGCTGATAGCTGACCTCGATTTGTCGGGAAAAACTCCAAATAGTTCTCTGAAACTGTAAACAAAACCAATTTAAGAGATAAGTTTAATTAGAAATATATATTAAACATTAGATTCAAAAATAATTTTGTAAACAATGACAGCTGCATAAATCACTGTAAACTAAAACCAAATTGCCTTGCTACTAGTATTTGAGAACTAGAAGAGAAAGAGAAGTAAGAATCATTAATTGTAATACGAGTAGATTTTATTTAACAACCTTTTTATGTATACATATGTATTGAAAACTTAATAGACAAACATGCTGTAAAAACCGGCCAAGAGCGTGTCGGACACGCCCAGGATAGGGTTCCACAGCCGTTACGAAAAAATCGTTGCATATCTTATTAATTTTACTATTAATTATAGGTACTGTCCGTATTAAGTAAACAAGCAATATTTTATAGGTCAGGCTGCTATTTACTCTTAAACTACTAATAATTCTCAAGCAAACTTAGCCGTTATAGTTTTCCTTGTTAATTTGACATATTTGCTCCCAATCTGATTTTATTCAAAAATTTTTATACCAACAATTTAGCTTTTAGAAGGGGAGGGGCCCGATTTAAAGAAGAAAAGAAAAATCACCCCCACTTTACGTCTAGGGGAGGTACCCCAAAAAAATAATTTTCTACATTATATTTTTTCACTTTGTCCGGATAATAGGGATTTTTCCTAGGTAAAAAAATAATAATTCTTATTAGTCCGTATTAACATTATCAAAAAATATTAGACACGTAATTTTTCTTTTGACAATTAAACAAAAAATGACGAAGATATGGCGCGTTGAAGTTCCGCGTGACGTCACTTGTTCCTAAAACGCTCATACAAAGTGTAGGAACAAGTGACGTCACGCGAAACTTCAACGCGCCATATCTTCGTAATTTTTTGTTTAATTGACAAAAAAAAATACGTGTCCAATATTTTTTGATGATCTAAAAGACTGACTAGTTAGGAAAGTAGCCAATTGCTATGTACGTGCATGTCCATGCAAATTTACAGCTTTCTAGCCCTAATAGTCTCTGAGCCAAGCCGTAAACTGACGGACGGACGGACTGACAGACATTTCTGGCATGGCTATGACTATAAGGGTTCCGATTTTGCCATTTTGGCGCCGGAACCCTAAAAACAAGCTAAGTCCCGATGACAGTAGTGAAATTTCATAAACAGAAAAACCAAGGAGGCGCATATAAGAAAAGAGTACTTATGTAATTTTGCCTAAAACTTGCCCTGTTGTGGAATTTAATTTCACATGGCCGTCGCGTGTTTTTGTTAAGCTTAAGCTCAAAAAACAGTAAACATGTAATAGTAACGATGACTCCTAAGATATTTTAAACGGTACAAATAACATAGAATCCCACAATAGGCCAGATATTAGGCTTATATCTACCTCATAGGCTTGGCTGTTTATGTTGTGCGATTTTAGTACTTTTTATGAACGAATCATGTCAATCGAAACTTGGCACGTTTTCTCCAGAATGTTTTATCGGGTTTTTCGTATTATAATCTTGTATATCTAAAGAAAAATTTATTCCGTTTTACTTAAGAAGCAACGTTAAAGCTCCAAACGCACAAACAGCGGAAGCGTGGCGGTGCGGTGGTGGTGACGGTTGTATGAACGAGTTCAAGGTACGATACCGCACAACCGTTCATACAAGTTAGAATAATTACAACCGTCACCGCCACAGCACCACCCACCACTACTCCTGTGCGTTTGGAGCTTCTAACTTAAAAAAAAAACCGTCCCACTTGACGCCGTTAGACATGGTTATAATATTTTATCAACTCAATACTTTTTTCATCATCCGTGGTAATCAGTAAGGCCTCACATTTCTGCATCTTCCTCGAGCAGTGCCACTGGTTTCTTGTCGTTTGTGTAAACGTATGTCCGTTGTAAACAGCAGTCCAAATGCCGGATTTAGTTAGAGTAAATTCCAAAGTGTTGGCTAAAAACATGATAGAAAAAAAAATATGAGCGTAACTATGTATGTAGTATTTTTTGGGAGGAAACATAGGAACAAACACGTTTGACTGACGTAAGCAAAGTTCGTATTATTTTACTGCAATAATCAAATAAGCTCACGTCGAAAAGCTCTCCCCGTGACATGGAGATTATAAAAGATAATCGACGGGACATAGAAATTAGACTCGTCTGTCCGGAATATAGCAATATAACAGCGATTGCACTTGCAAATGCAATATAAGTGTGTGGCAGCAATGAAAGCAAGCATATTAAAACTTTAGAACTAGATGATTCACATACACATGTAAGTTTCAAAAAGTAACAAAAAAAACACGTCGTTTTGTTTTTCATATTATATCTATAATATTAACAAACATAAAAATAACTTTGATTTGTACAGGAAACTGGATACTATATTAGGGTTTTTTACTGAGAAAACGTTAATCTATAACACAACAACTTTTTTTGAAACGATGTGAAATACTCGTAATAATGTGTTTGAAGTAACTATAATAATGAGAGCGTTGACGGAGTTCCGCTATACGGAGATCATATTTAAATAAATAAATAAATAAATTGAAAAAAATTCAATTCAAAATTATTTATTTAACATAACGTTTACACAGGTGGTGTCGAATCCTCCTTTTAAGTAAAGCACTTGTATTAGGAGGAATTCGCTCCTTCATACAGGTTGTATCTTATGCTAAAAAATAATAATATAAGGGGACAATAATAAGGGGACAATCTTACACAAATCGACCTAGTCCCAAACTAAGCAATGCTTGTACTATGGGTACTAGACGACGATAAACATACTTATATAGATAAATAAATACTTAAATACATAGAAAACATTCATAACTCAGGAACAAATATTCGTGCTCATCACACAAATAAATGCCCTTACCGGGATTCGAACCCAGGACCTCTTGCTTGTATGTAGTTTCTGAAATGCAGTTTATAAGCTAACCTATTTTATTTACCTAGTTAGACGTAACTACCACTACCCTACTTGCGCTACTCTTCTGTAGTATTGAAGTGAAAAATATGCAGCCATTTTGACGCTTTTATATATGTATGTTACTAGCTGTTGCCCGCGACTCCGTCTGTGAAGAATAGGGATACACAAAATAGCCTACGACCTATTCCTCTCTCTCTCTCTCTCTCTCTCTCTCTCTCTTTCTCTCTCTATTATTCTTAGACTTAACAAATGTAGGGAAAAAAACCGGCCAAGTGCGAGTCGGACTCGCGCACCGAGGGTTCCGTACAAATTTATATGTATCTATGAACATCCAGTCTTAGCAGACCCCTGCTCCTAAGCAAAATGTGCGCAGTGTGGGATCATTGTAGATTGGTTACTGATATAGACAGACAGACAAAAAAATTTATGCTTTTCGCAATTTTACCTTGCTTTGTACCAAATTTCAAGATTCTGAGTTCACGGGAAGTACCCTGTAGGTTTTGATTCTCTTGCGAGTGTCGAAAATGTGCGTTAGTTACTGATATAGACAGACAGACAAAAAAAATTATGCTTTTCGCAATTTTTCCTTTATCTGTGCTATAAGACCTAGCTTCGTACCAAATTTCAAGATTCTGAGTTCACGGGAAGTACCCTGTAGGTTTTGATTCCCTTGCGAGTTTCGAAAATATGCGGAAATTTGCGTCATAAACGGCTGTATCTTTTGATTGCGTTGGCTTAGATGTTTGATTTTTTCACAGCTCCAAGGGACAGTAGACTTGAGTATTTGATATAAATTTCAGCTTGGTACCTCCACGCGTTCCTGAGAAAAAGGGTCTTGACAGCCTGACGGACGGACGGACATACGGACGGACAACAAAGTGATCCTATAAGGGTTCCGTTTTTTCTTTTGAGGTACGGAACCCTAAAAATCATAAAAATCGGCCCAGTCGTTCCGGAGGAGTGCGATAACAAACACCGTGACACGATATTATAATTATATTAGAAGATTTAATCGCTAAGCTTTTGTTTTTAGATACTTGTTGTGTGTCATAAAGTCATGCATTGTAGGGATCGGTAATTCGGGTACATAGGTAATAACTCACAAATATGTTTAGGTTATTGTTATTTTTGACCATTTTTAGGGTTCCGTACTCAAAGGGTAAAAACGGGACCCTATTACTGAGACTTCGCTGTCCGTCCGTCTGTCTGTCTGTCCGTCTGGCACCAGGCTGTATCTCATGAACCGTGATAGCTAGATAGTTGAAATTTTCACAGATTCAATGTATTTTGTTTGGAGTTATAAAAAAATACTAAAAACAGAATAAAATAAATATTTAAGGGGGCTCCCATACAAAAAACGTGATTTTTTTGCCGTTTTTATAGATCGGTACGGAACCCTTCGTGCGCGAGTCCGACTCGCACTTGGCCGGTTTTTGTAAACACACAAGGTGTATCAATGTTATGATATGCATAAAGTCGAGACAAACCTGATCCAGGTTTAACGATGCTATTTAATTGTAAAAATATTATTGTTTTAAATTTGGAAAATAAAAAAATAAAAAAGTCGCTGCAAAGCACAACTTCAAATGGTTTATTTAAATACTTGGATATGCATTTATTTTAGCCTAATCAGTTAAGAAATCCCGGTAATTATTAATAAAATTCAATTGAGTCCGCTTCGCTCAACACCATCGCCGCCGCCGCCGAAGTTAAGGTATGTACCTACTTATCCGAATTTCCGATCCCTACTGACATTATGCTTAGTAATGTATATATGTATGTAAATCCTTTATTGTACATAAATTAAGAAAGAAACATAATTGATAAACATTGAGATATACATGTACAAGGCGAACTTATCCCTTTAAAGTATAGACATTATGCGTATGTATTAAGTAGGTATTATGATTTTTTATTGTTATGCCACATCAATGATATGAGGGAATCGAGTTCAGACATAAAACCAAATTGTATTATAAATAGTCATTCTGAAGACAATTTTATAATACTTAAATCAAACTTTTGTTTCGAATGCCATGTCATCACTGACAAAATGTGACCACTGTTTCGGTAGCAGAACATTTAGAACATAAGCATTGATAGAAATAGATTCAGAAAGTTAGTGTTATAAAACGGGCTCATTTATTTGTTTTTTATATATGTATATCCCGATGCCCTGCCAAATGCCAGTCGCAAGGTCAAATTTTGGTCAGTTAAGTCCATTTCCTAACAATTTGTGACCGATACTTTCCACGGTTTGTAATGTCACTAATAAATAAATGTTTTCTTTCTTTTATACGACTTCAAGAAAAGGAGGAGATTACAATCTTATTTTATCTTGTTACATTGTCGGAGAAATTGAAATTCAATGGAAATGGCAATACGAGTATTTACGCTTCGACCTTCGTCAAACTCTACTCGTACACGAACTGCTTCTACCCGGCTCTCGCAGTAATGTTCTTGTGAAGAGAGAATTTTATTTTCTATTTCTAGAATCTCTGCTACACTCGTTAACGCGTAGTTACAGGAATATAATTTTTCTCGTCATAAATGACAGAGGTAATGGATGATTGTGTTCGTTGAGCAACTCGACAAACTTCCCTTCGTCCGATGTAAGTAGGATAGCCTTGCAGTCGCCTCGTCTTTTCCTCGAGCAGTACCACCGGTTCTTCGTAGGTGATTGTGAAAACTTGTTACCCTTGTAGATTGCACAACGGTTACCGAAGTTAGTTGGAATGAACTCCACATAAGCTAAAAAAATACGTACCTAAGTATAAAAGAAAATTTTAATTTTTTGTAAGCAGCTGGTAGTCCTATTACTTTGCTCACCTTATGATAGATACGTTTAGTTTATGCAAGAAACGTGTGTTCATGCAGTTCCTCGACCTCCGCACTGTACGAACACACACAAATCACACAAACTCAACTATCACCACCACCGAACTATGTACACTGACGCGTTTCGAACTCAACCAGAGCTAATCCTCGGAGTACCCAACGCAACCGTTTACTATGCTACCAAATGTTAGACTAACAAACCAAAACAGATGTTTTAATTTGTCACTATAACTTTTCAAGTACCCACTTTATTTTTCTCAAACAAACTACCCACAAAAATTAATAAACTTTAATTGTCACATAAAACTACCTTGAATTTTTGTTTATTTAGGGGTCCCTTTGTTTCGTATAATTTAATAAGTCATAAATGCATCATTTGTCATAATCAACGTTAGTCATACAGAGATTTATTTCTGAAACGGTATTTTTTCAGGACTTTTTTAAATGCCATCTTATAGAATGCAGTAGGTTAGGTTAGGTTTGTTTTATAACAATTCCGAAAAAAAATTGATTCATAAATAAATCACTTTATGACTAGCGTTGATTATGAAGAATGATACATTATGACTTGTTAAATTATGGGAGTCATTATAGACCCGTTTATTTATTGTTAAGGCATATTTTATCAATCCTAATTATTATAGCTCAAAAGTAACCCAAGCCGAAGTAAGGGAGAAGATAACAAATTACCTGTTCACTAATAATAGACCCCATACTGTTGTACCTCATTATTTTCATGCATTTCAGAGCATCCAGCCGCAACCCTTTGCCGCAATAATGTAACACTTCGTATGTATCAGAGTCTAATAATGGATGATTTGATTCTAACAAATGTTTTGCAAAATTTCAATCTGTCTGGATGCTCATTCCTATATGCCGAAACATGCTCTTTTAATCTAGCTTTAAAACTACGACCTGTCTGCCCTGCATATATTTTATTGCAGTCATTACAAGTAAGCTTGTATACACCCGATCTAGTTCCTTTATCTACCTTATCTTTGTGGTTACATAGCCTAGAGTACAAATGGCCAACTTAAGAAATGCACATCTATGTATATTTGTTAGCTGACTGAGAAGGCAACGCAACGGAAAGCATTCTATTCACTAGCCGTGCCGATTTTAAATAATTTATTGAATCAGGCGTTACTTTCCGGAGGTCCATATCAATGAATAATATATATATTGACGCATTAAAATCCCTGAATTTCAATTCAACTACCATATTTAATAGTTGTTAACGTTAATTTTAAGTAACTTTACGTTCAATTAAGTAAACACTAGTAAAGTAATAAATAAACCAAACTGAACTAACTGCATACCTCACATAAAAATAACTTAAAAAAGAGGCAGGCAAAACAAAATATTAAAAACGAGATTATGTAATTAAAAATAGAATTATCAACCCAACCTATATATACGTCCCGCTGCTGGGCACAGACCTCTCAGAATGAGAGAGCTAGGGTTGTAGTTCCCACGCAGGCCCAGTGCGGATTGTGAACTTTACACACACCATTGAATTTCTTCGCAAGAGTGTTCAAGTTTCCTGACGATGTTTTTCTTCACTGTAAAGCTCATGGTAAATGTCAAATGTGCTCACAGGATGCAAAATAGGCTACTTGAAAAAAAAAAACAGTTTTTTTCATATCCGGGATTTTATTAAAAATACTTAATAAGATAATTTTTATACTACAAATCACATGAGATACGTGATGTATTAAAAAAAATCCTCTTCTAAATTCAATACGTCTACTGATACGAGTACTCCCACTTTGACACTCGGGTCATCTCTTTTTTAATTGTCAAGATTCGTGTTTTCACATAAAGTATATAAAATAGCAGAATTTACTCACATTATAATATTCTAATAAATATATTTAATTTTTTTCATCACACTTGCTCGTCAATGGTGTTATTCCATGCTTGTATACTAAATGACAATGGCCTAAATTGTTCTTAAGGTGGAAGCGCAGGCTCTAGGCGCGAAATTTAAACTTTTTACAGTTTTTAATTTATTGTGGGTAAACGGTGTAATTGTTCAACTTCATATGGTATTTGCGCTTGTAAAACAGTGTACTTTATTTTATTGTATAAAGTTTTTTAAGAATAAAACTATTAGCTTGAAATAAAAGTTGTCAAAACGTTAAAAGTCCGAATTTCTATGTTTGACAACCTTTATATCAAGCTAACAGTTTTATTCTTAAAAAGCTTTACACAATAATATAAAGAACACTGTTTTACAACCGCAAGTACCATATGAAGCTAAACAGTTACACCGTTTACCCACAATAAATTAAAACCTGTAAAAAATTTGAATTTCGCGCCCAGAGCGTGCCGTTCCACCTTAAGGGAGTTATAGATTTACGTACAGTTTTTCTACCCAATGGAGTACTAACTTTAGTTTTAAAATTTGCAAACAAGTCATTTCAGACTAAGGAGGTATCAAGTCAGCCAACGTTTTATTTATTATCTTGAAAACTTAGCTATAACCCAAATTTTACAACATTAAACTTATCTACGCTTCATGAAAATTCGTTATTTTTATATTTTAAATTTATATCAAATAGTTTTGCAATAATTTTAGTAAAAATATTTTTTAAACATGTTGGCAGGATCTGGCCGTATGACCTTTCGAATTCTAAACTAAACACAGTTTACATTATCTATGTTAGGTGACTCGAAAAAAGTGACAATCTGTATTGGCGGGTAGCCATTATTTTATTCAATTTAAGTGTTTAGAGACAAATGAATTTTATTTTTGAATTTTTTTTCTCGCAATGTGATGAAAATCATTGTGTGTATCACGGGCAGTAAGGGGATTACAAACTCGAGTCATTAAAAGCCATCCGCCTTCGGCGTCGGGCTTCTAATAGACTCTCATTAGTAATCCCCTACTTACGGCCCTAGATGCACAATGTACTATAGACGACGGAATGGCCCAGTGGTTAGGTTAGAGAACCTGACTACGAAGCTTAAGGCCCCGGGTTCGATTCCCGGTCGGGGTAGATTGTAGTTTGTATTAAAAATAAGAATGATTGTTTTCGAGTCTTCGATTTTTTATATCTATTAAAGTATGTTTATACATTACCAAGTACCCATAACACAACAAGCTTTGCTAACTTTGGGACTAGGTCAATTGGTGTGAATTGTCCCGTGGTTTATTATTATTTTTATTAATGTGATTAATAAATAATAAAAACTCAACCTAAGTATAGAAACTTCATTACTATTCTAGATATTCAAATAAATTAGCGACGAATTTGGGGACGAATGCCAGTGACTTCCTTCGATGACGTGTTTGCCTTGTAGCTGTAGCGGGTAGTTTTAGTCTATTTTAAGTTATGGTGATGGGATGTATGTTTTTTGTTTTAATTATTTTGTAATTTGTGTGTACTTTTTGTAATTTGTAATTTTTCATAAATAAAATAAATTATAGTCAGCTTTTGATGACCATAATATATATATGAGAGGGGGAGAGTAGGAATGAGCTTGAAATGAAATTAAATAAAATAATAATAATTTATTGAATAATAAGCCACACATAAACATACAATGCAACTCTTATGTATATTAAGCATCTTAAAAAAACACTCGTAACAAAATGCAATAAGTAGGCTCGTTAAAAGATATTAAGGTACCGAACTTTCCCGATGAATGTCGAGAATTGCTAAGTGTCAAAGTGGAAATAATTGTAGTGTATATTGTTGTCAGACTTTATTTTAATTATAATTATGACAAGAAGTCAAACGAGCAAGCGGGTCATCTGATGGGAAATAATAACCACCACCTTTGGTAGGGGAGCCCAAGAGGGGATTTTGCGCGTTACTCGAGCGCGTCAGAAAATCATATAGGGAGAAAACCTTACACCTTGTAATGTACCCCTACCAAATATGAACCTTTAATGTAGGGGCGTTCGTTGAGGGCAGCCGATCAGTTTGTAAAAAAAAAAATTGATCGACGGAAAAACTCGAGCGCGTCAGATTAAGATAAGGTACATGGAGAAAAGTGTATATTTCAATAATCTGACGATTTGAGCGTTGCATAAGGAAATGGGAGAATGACAAAGTTGTAAAAAAAACGTCACCTCAAAATACTCGAGCGCGTCAGATTAAGATGAGGTAAGTTAAGTACATGGAGAAAAGTGTATATTTCAATAATCTGACGATTTGAGCGTGGCATAAGGAAATGGGAGAATCACAAAGTTGTAAAAAAAAACGTCACCTCGAAATACTCGGGCGCGTCAGATTAAGATACGACAAGTTAAGTACATGGAAAAGTGTATATTTCAATAATCTGACGATTTGAGCGTGACATAAGGAAATGGGAGAATCACAAAATTGTAAAAAAAACGTCATCTTGAAATACTCGAGCGCGTATCCTTTTGTCATGCTCAAATCGTCAGATTATTGAAATATACACTTTTCTCCATGTAATTAACTTACCTTATCTTAATCTGACGCGCTCGAGTATTTCGAGGTGACTTTTTTTACATCTTTGTGATTTTTCCATTTCCTTATGCCACGCTCAAATCGTCAGATTATTGAAATATACACTTTTCTCCATGTACTTAACTTACCTTATCTTTATAAGCTTTTTTGCTTCTTTTGTATTGTAAAATAGGTATTTGTGTAACTATTGCATGATTTTGTTAGTAGACTTTAAGTAACTGCGGAATGGAGCATCGAGACAAACCACTCTGGTTTAACGATGGTCTTATATTATTGTTATGTAAATTTGATTTATCTCTGTAATAAATAAATAATAAATAAATAATCTGACGCGCTCGAGTATTTCGAGGTGACGTTTTTTTTTACAACTTTGCGATTCTCCCATTTCCTTATGTCACGCTCAAATCGTCAGTCATTTGAATAGGACACTTTTTTGAGTTCACTTAACATTTCCTCTGAATATCTGACACGCTCGAATAACTTTTTTTTCATTTTTTTTTCTACCCGTATTCACAGCCACCCCCCACTAATTAATCGTCAGATTAATATCTCTCTCGGTTATCAGAAAGGCATTGCGCGTCTACACTATAAATGTCTGACGCGCTCGAGTAGTTCCATGTGACTGTTTGTTTTTACATTTTTGAAAATTTTTACGCTCTTTCCCCCCCTCTAAAATAAAAAACTAAACATAAACTTTCGTTCGTTTTAGGACCTAATCTTCACGATCCAACAGGTCCCCATGACGCTTTAGTAACTGCAAATTTAGCATACAAGGCTCCCCTACTACTATGAATATCAACAACTCAGGAGAGTCACTGATTTGTTACCGGTCTTTAAAAGGAGTTATCACCTTTTCTTGGAAGTAATTCGTTCTGTTGTTAGTCACTTGTTACAAAATACCCGTCATAGGCTTAAATACCTACCTACGTATAATCTTCCAAGTAGCTGTTTTAAGCAATGCAGTGGAAGGGTGTTCGTGGCTGTTTCGCAAGCATACGAACTCTTTATTCTCGGTTGTAATTAGGATAGCTTTGCAACCGCGACTAGTTTTTTTCGAACAGTACCAACGAGTCCTGCTTGCAGATTGGTTAAAAGTGTACCCCTGGTAAACAGCCGCCAGTTTGCCGCGATTCGTTGGGATGAAATCTATCGAGACATCTAAAACAACAGCGAATTAAAATAAATGAGAGTATGAGAAGTACGCAACCAAGAATTTTAAAAAAGTCCGAAAAATATATACAATTTTTTAACATTGAATTTATAAACACAATTTTATTTAAGATTTATAGGTCAATTTTAAGAAAAACAGTTTTTTTTTATATAAAAAGTGGATGCCTTTTCCCAGCAGTAGGGCGTCCAATTGGCTAGGTATTGTAAAAAAATATAATGGCAATAGGTTATTCTTTTAAGTTTTCTTAAGTTTAGTTCTCATTTTCTAAAAACCTGAGTAGGTACCTACTTAAAAGGGTAAAAAAGACAATAATTAAGCACTTTTTTATTTCATTATTAATATATGTATACATAGATTACATACTCGTATATTAATCAAATTAATGTGATTTGCAGCTAGCAAAAAAAAACTAATTAATAAGATTTTAATTCTAAACGAAAACAAAGAATGAATATATGTAGATCAAATCAATAAGAATCAACTATCAATAAGATCTACTTATATAATGTAGGCAGGTAATCAATATTTTTAAATGTTCGTAAAATGAGTTTACTTAAATACGAACTATGTCTCCAGTTGAAGTCTTCATTAACGTAGGAGCAGGGTGTTGATGGTCGTTATAGAATGCCACAAACTTTCCGCCCTCCGTAGTGCGTAGAGTAGCCTTGCAAGCGCCATTCGATCTTCTTGAGCAGTACCACCGGGTCTTGGTCTGTGTTTGGTTAAACGTGTGTCCCTGGAAGACAGCGACCAGATTACCACGTTTTGTTGGGATGAATGTTATATCTGAAAATTGGGTTAAACGTTCATTATTTCGTAACGGGACGGAGGAACTATTAAAAGGAATTCTCTATTTTTAATAAGAATGAACATACTGTATTAGTAGCGCCTACCTAACACGACAACGTAGAATCCGTTCTGCCTCATTCATTTCGTCTAAAATCTATTTCACTAGATTAATGTAGTAAGATAGATTATGGCTGCGTATCCACCGGAGCTGCGCGAGGATGCGTTGCGAGGGACGTATTTGTCATGAACCAATAGAAACACTTCATTTAAAAGGTCCTAAGTGAATGAAGTGTTTCTATTGGTTCATGACAAACACATCCCTCGCAACGCATCCTCGCACATCTCTGGTGGAAACGCAGCCTAATACAGTGAAATAGTTATGGGGCGAAATCGATGAGGCGATTATAGGGATCGTGCTCGTATTATAACTATATTACGATCACGGTCGGTATATATCACGGCTTCAACCATCTTACTACGACATATATACAAATACGGTTCTTACTCGTCTTTGATGTCATAAGTTCAAATCCGAACAACTTTTCCGGAATTCGTTCGGAATAATGGAGGGGCCGCGTGGTTGTGGTCGTTCACCAAGTCTAAAAACGTCCTGTTTTCCGTAGTAATCAGGACAGCCTTACAGCCACTGCGAGGTTTACTCGAACAGTACCACCGACTTTTACTTGCCGTTTGTGAAAACGTGTGTCCCCGATAGACGGCAAGCAATTTGCCGCGTTGTGACGGGATGAATTCCACTCGCATACCTGAAAAACACGCACTTAAAAAACCTGGAATGAGAGGATGGATGGCATTGAATGATATCCTAAACAAATATAAGTATATTGTGTATACTGGTTTAGGTTTTGTTTTCCGCAACTGGCGTTTGAAGACAAGATATCCAAGATGAACTATTTGAAAGCACTCATTAGACTTCTTTACGGTGTTGCGCCAGTCAGATCGGCGATATGCGGCCTTTTCCCAAACATGACATGAATGAAATGAAAACGCGGTTTGTCATTATTTTTGGTAGACAACATAATGCTGCGTCTCATTGGAATAACTAAATTTAAAGGTGATCTTGCATAACGTAATTAAAAACAAGTAGTGAAAAAAAATATCGACAGTGACATTGATAAACATTTTATTATTTAGTTATAACATATATTAATTCAAAATAATTTATTATTGCAGTCAGCAAAATAAAAGCATATGAATATGAAATTGTGAACGATACAAATGAATGAATATACTAAGATCAAATCAATAAGTATTAGGCAAAATAACTAAATAACTGATGAGTTCAAACACGAATTATGTCTCCAGTTGAAGTCCTCATTAACTTAGGAGCAGGGTGTTGATGGTCGTTATAGAATGCCACAAACTTTCCGCCCTCCGTAGTGCGTAGAGTAGCCTTGCAAGCGCTCTTCGTTCTTCTTGAGCAGTACCACCGGGTCTTGCTCCGTGTTTGGCTAAACGTGTGTCCCTGGAAGACAGCGGCCAGATTGCCGCGATTCGTTGGGATGAATGTTATATCTGAAAATTGGGTTAAAAGTAGATTACTTCAGAACGGGAAAGGGAAACTATTCAAAAGAATAGTATATTTTTAATTCAATCAACGAAGATACCTACAGTACTAGTTAAAAGTACTGTACTGTACCTAATACGACAACGCAGAATGCATTTCGCTGTTAATCCATGTAATAAACTACCTATGTGCCAAATTTCATCTAAACAACTAACGTTATTGTCTTCGCGTACGAAGTCGCGGGCAAAAGCTAATATAACTATATGGCATTCGTTATAAAAGGTGCTAATAAATTAGGTACAATATTTCCAGGGCGTAACTTACTCATCAAAAACAAGTCACTTTCACTCAGACAACATTTCAAAATTTAAAAAAAAAACGCAAACTTTTCATACATATCCATCCAAACGGATTACTGCTTTAGAAATGGAAAATCAAGTATTTTTTTTCAAATTTTGAAAAGTTGTTTGAATAAAAGTGACTTGTTTTGATGAGTAGATTAAGTCATAGAAATATTGGTACCTAATTTGTTAGCACCCTGTATACCATGACTTAGACCATCTTACTACGACATAATATAGATAGAAAAGAAGAGCTGTTCTTACTCGTTTAGATATATATCATAATTTCAAAGCCGAATAACTTCTCCGGTTTCCATTCTGAATAACGCAGGAGCCGGATGGTCGTGGTCGTTCATCAATTTTGAAAATGATCTATCCTCCTTAGTAATCAGGATAGCCTTACAGCCGCCACGAGATTTCCTCGAACAGTACCACCGACATTTACTTGATTGTCTAAATGTGTGTCCCTTGTAGACAGCAAGCACATTACCGCGTTGTGATGGGATGAATTCCAGTGACATACCTGAAAAATATGCATTATAAAAAACTAGAATGATAGGAAGGATGGAATTGAAGATAAATTATTAATGTTTGAAGAACAGCTAGCTATCCTGAAGAATTATAAGTGTATGTATACATTGGTTTGGGTTTTATTTTCCGCAACTAGCATTTAGAAATAGTCAACAAAGCTTTTTTTACAACGCTGCACCTGTTATTTAGATCTTTGATACGCGGCCTTTTCCTAAACGTGACATTTTATGAAATGTAAATATGGTTTGAAATTATTTTTTCACTTCTCATACTTTTAGTTGCTATTTATGTCGAGAGAATGCTGCATAAAAGATACGTCCCATCCCATAGTCGCACCCCAGACTATATACGTACGTCCCACTGCAGGGCACAGGCCTCCTCTCATAATAAGAGAGCTTTATGCTCTAGTACATATAGTAAAATCTTCGTTTAAAGACCAAGGCAATCAAGCGCAAACAGTCACAAACAGTAAAAAATTTTAAATTTAAGTTTTTTTTATTTTTATTAAAATGGTGTTTTATATTACGAAATTAATAATACTAGGCAAAGCAAAGGGACATTATTATAGAAATTGCAATCCATTAAAAAAAAGAGCTAGTAAATTATATTTCCAATGTTGCTATTTAATTTCCTTGCAATCGAAGTGAAAAGCACGAGTGTAAAACTCAAGCATTAAACCCATTTTCCACTCGACGTGGCTATATTTATAAGCGTCTCGGTTGTGGTTACAATCTACCTACTATTGGTAGATAACATAAAGCTGCGTCTCATTGGAATAAAAAGTGATCTTGAAAACAAGCAGTGAAAAAAAAAAGGATTACTCACGTCTATGTTCGAGTTTAGCTCAACATGTTTCGGGGTAACCGTAGCCCTTTCTCCTGGACCACATGCCACGGCGGCTGCTTTGCACCAGATAATGTAAAAAATTACCTTCAAATTTCTTGCTCAGGTGTATCAGTACAATTACGACAACTACAGAACTATGTAAGGCGCAAGCCACACAGAAGAGATGTGGGACAGGGGCGCATCACTGACGGGGTGGAGACGGGGCGAGGACGCGACTTTTTGAAGTTATACAGAAAGGACGAGTCACAGACGCGTCTGCTTCGCGCCCTAGCTTGTTATTTTCGGCATTCAACATCTGATGTTGACACGGACAACATGTCTTCTTCTGAAGACTAAGATATGCTAGCGTTTGTATAACAATGACGAAGATATTTTCTTAATTAAAACACTACATAAAAAAAGGTTTAACGAAAGGCTCAAAGACAGTAAGTATAATGTCGATTGCGTACAAAACACAAATGTTGTTTTTGTATGTAGACCAACCAAAGAAAGACCTCTGTTTCTGACTTTTTTTTCATCTAACTTCGTGTTTGCGATCATATCCGAACAATTTCTCCGGTAGCCGTCTTGAACAGATTAGGGGCGGGATGATCATGATTATTCAACAACGCCTGAAAAATCCCATCTTCGGTAATAACCAGGATAGCCTTGCAACCACGACGCGTTTTCTTCGAACAGTACCATCGAGTTTTACTTGTCATTCGTTTAAATGTGTGTCCCTGGTAGACAGCAAGCAGATTTCCGAGTTTTGTTGGAATGAATTCCACGTAGGTACCTAAAAAATATGCAATTACAAAATGTGGATTACAATTTAAAAAAATATTGAATACTATTGTTGGTTGAAAATAAACAATTTGTCGCAATAAGTAGACGGCAACCAGATTACGTTAAAACTTCTCTTCGGAATAAAAGCTGATCATTATAAATATTTCCAGCTGCATAACTATATGTAAATATTAGGCTATACCGACTCGAGAACAGAATAGACAATAATTTGAAAGAAGTATTAATAACCATAATGAAAATACTTTTTAATTAAAACTCTATTTGAAGAAGGTATAATAAATAAAAGACAAAAAATATGTGACTTAAGTATCGATTGTGTAATGAATGTTTAAAATAAAAATGCTGTTTCTGCGGCATATCAAAAAAACTCGGCTTCTAACTTCATTACCCAATTTGATGTTATGAGATCATAAACGAACAACTTCTCCGGTGGCGGTCTTGAACAGATTAGGGGGGGGATGATCATGATCATTCAACAATGCTCTAAATTTCCCATCTTCAGTAGTAACCAGGATGGCCTTGCAACCGCCACGCGTTTTCCTCGAACAGTACCACCGAGTCTTGCTTGTCATTCGTGTAAAGGTGTGCCCTTGGTAGAGAGCAAGTAGATTTCCGCGTTTCGTTGGGACAAATTCTAAATCTGGAAAGATATTTACTTAGCATTGTATACTTTTCTCGCTAGATTTTTTTAACCCCGACAAAAGTACGTATGTACTACGTATCGGTAAGGCAGCGTACAGTCCTAATCACGGCAAAGTTAAAGATTTACGGCAGCAAAACATTTTCAATAAGAAAGGTAGCAGTTATTTTGGTACAAAAATAAAACTATACGAAATAATATAGGTATACAATGTATAATTCCACATAATTGAAATGAAATTAAATGAAATTTATTTATTCACAATGAACATATGGTTACATAAGGTCTTAAATTGTATAGTATTGCTTCCCATGACATGTTCAGCCAAGTTAGGCATGTGAAAATTTGAGCTCAGTGAATCAATCACTTGGTCAATAATAATTAGTAATTACAATGTCCCAACATAATTAATTGAGTAAAAGATTATTAGTAAAAAGATAAAAAATAAAAGATACTCAACCAATAAAATGTCTAAAAATTAAAATGAAAATTTAACGAAAAAAAAATATTAACTACATTAAATATTATAATTAAATTAATGTCAATTGAGCTTGAATTATGAATTGTCAGATAAATTTCCCTATATTGAAGCAAAAATAAATTAAACAGCACTATCTCGCGTCATGCATCTCTTCAAATTTGTAGTTTAAAAATTCATTGATACTGTAGAAACACTTTTCAGTCAACATTCTGCGCAACTTGGTTTTAAATTCCTGGCAAGGTAATATTCTAAGGGCGCTTGGTAATTTATTAAAAATGTTTATACACATATTATGAATTTTCTTTTAAGTACAAGCTTGTTGCAAGTTGGTAGTGCTAATCTACATCGCCTGTGACTCCTTGTTGTTTTCTTATCTTCGACAAAGGCAAACAGGTCCGAATGGGTTTTTACAAACGTGGCTATTTCGTAGATGTAGACACAAGGTAAGGATAGCAATTTAAGTTTGATAAAAAAGGAATGCACTTTTTTTGAACAATAAAGGCACGATCGGCGCTGACAGAGTTACCCCACATTATTATACCGTACTTTAGAATTGACATAATATAACCATGGTAAGCCAGTAGGCACCTTTGAATGATATTGTTTGTTTAAGGCGCCAAAGTGCAAATAGGAATTTATTAAGTTTCTTGCAGATTGTATCTATATGTTCTTTCCAGTTGCAATAAGTATCCAACGTCAAACCAAGAAAGACAGTACTATTTACTTCTTCGATCTTTTTTGCATCATACATTACATTAACTTGGTGAATCCTAGATTTATATGATTTGAATAACATCAATTTTGTTTTGTCTACATTTATTTGGAGGTTATTAAATTCTAGCCAATTTACGACATTGTCTAAAGCCATATTAATTTCACCTTCAAAATCATCTACTTCTGTACCTTTAATTATTAATGACGTATCGTCAGCAAATAAAATGCAATCATGTTTTGTCGAGTCCGGTAAATCGTTTATGTAAACAAGGAACAGAAGCGGCCCCAGTATACTTCCTTGCGGAACCCCGTATTTGTTTATTTGGTAGCTTGAGTTGAATATTGAGAGTCGGTTATTAATAATCCTACATATCTGTGTAATTTGTTGTCTATTATACAGGTAGCTTTCAATCCAAGAGTAAGCTGGTCCACGTATTCCACATTTATCCAGCTTGGTCAGAAGTCGTTTGTGGCAAACTGTATCAAATGATTGTAATTATGAGAAACAGTACAAAGTTGATGGAAAAACAAGTGGCTAACAAAATTGCGTGTAGTTACAGCTTGTCTCCCATGTGTTCATCTTATAGCCTATTCTTATTCTAACTTCTTGAATATGACATCAATGGCGTACGATTTGTCCAGTAGCTGTCCGTAATAATTTTGGGGCCGGGTGGTCAGGGTTATTTAAAAATTTCATAAACTTTTTGTCATCCATCAGAAAAAGAACAGCCTTGCAAGTTGCACCCTATATTCGCTCTTTTTGAACAGTACCATCGAGCCTTGGTATGTGTTTGAGTAAACGTGTATCCCTGGCAGAGAGTAGGATAGCTTAGCGCGTTGAGTTGGAAAAAAATTCTAAATAATCGTCTAAAAATATAATAACGGATGCATTAATGTTGGTTATTTTTCATTACAATGTTAAAACGAGTAGTAAACTACCACTTAACATATATCCACCACGATTATAAAGTTATCAGTACCTGGGCGACCGAGCTCCGGTCGGGTTGAAACTCGGTTTCAAGCGTTTTCCCAGAGATAAGACCAAGCTAGATCAATTTTTCATTCCCGAAAACCCCCACATTTTTATTTTTTTATTTTTTTATTGATAGAGGGAGGCAAACGAGCAAGAGGGTCACCTGTTGGTAAGCGATCACCACTACCCATGAGAACCAGCAACCCCAGAAGGGTCACCAGTCCGTTGCCGGCCTTTAAGGGAACAATACACTCTTTTCTTGAAGGCCCCGGTCATAGTTAGTTGGAAACACCGTAGACGGGAGTAGATTCCACAATACCAAATTTCACTGAAATCGTTGGAGCCGTTTCCGAGATCCTGATTATTGCTCGTTTAAAGGTATTAGATTAGATATAATAATATGGTGAATACCTTAGAAGCATAGGAAGTCAACTCAGGGACTATTGTTCTCTGCAAAATTAGTCATAGTTAAAGTAAATATTGGACTATGGTGAGAAAAAATACGTAAGAATGTACATAATAATTGGACACTTTAAATGATCTTACAAACTTAAAGATCTACACTATAATCTACACTAATATTATAAAGAGGAATGATTTGTATTTTTGTATGTAACGAATAAACTTAAAAACTACTTGTCCGATTTCAAAAATTCTTTTGCCGTTAGAAAGCTACATTATCACTGAGTGACATAGGCTACTTTTTACCGCGGGAAAATACCTTTTCCTACGGGAAAAATTAATTTAATTTTAGTAAAAAATAAAATGTTAATTAAGTATTCGTTCTGTTTTCTTCTTCATCGAGTATATTCCTTAGTATCCTTCGTCTATAGACGTACAATTTCTCCAGTCGCCATCCTGAACAATGCAGGAGCCGGGTGGTCATGCTCGTTCAGTAATTCTACAAACTCTCTGTCTTCCGTCATAACTAGGATAGCTTTACAGTCGCCACGTCCTTTGGAACAGTACCACCGAGTCTTGCTTGTCATTTGTACAAACGTGTGCCCCTGGTAGACAGCAGAGCTTTTTCCACGTTGCGTGGGGATGAATTCTATGTAATTATCTAAAAAATAATCAATGATGAGGACGCTTTTTGTGTATAAAAGTGGTAGATAATCAGAATACACGGGGTGTCCGATGGCTATGCCGTGAGAAGATAAAATAAATCGACCCAATTTCTTAAGAGACAGATGAACTAAGCATAAAGAAATACATGTCAAGCTGTTTCAAAAAAGTAAACAAGGTAATGAAACACGAAGCACTTATATTACACAGCCTTTATTTAGTTCAGGAAAATAATTAATTTGGTGTAGTAATGCAGTTATATGTATGTCCTGGAAGACATAATTTTAAACCTTTGGTTTATATCGGCTTTCATAAATAATAATTGACTAACCCCCTGTTTCACCATCCATTGATCAAATTTATTTGACGGATAAATGTGATGCCATCTCTGTTTGTTTTGTTCGAATAGACGGAGACGGCATCACATTTATCCGTCAGTTAAAATTAATCAATGGGTGGTGAAACAGCCCCTTAAACTCGCAATTCTAACATGATCAGAGTTATGATTTGAGATAATATCCTTCTTTGGTGGGTATGTATTACAATACCGAAGTACGAAAGACCGAATGTATTAAAACATCGAATGGGTCAAAAGACCGACACGATTTTTTTCTGAAACCGTAAACTTTTCAAAATTTATTAAAACGGCATCATACAGAACCCATTAGGTTAGGTTAGGTTTGTTTTATAACAATCTTAAAAAGTTAACGGTTTCAGAAAAAAATCGTGTCGGTCTTTTGACCCATTCGATGTTTTAATACATTCGGTCTTTCGTACTTCGGTATTGTAATACATACCCTCTTTGGTTTGTTTGTATTCATTACGCTCGTGGTTGTGGACATTATCACAGTACGTCATCACCAAACTATCACCATCGCCATCGGCTAAATGAACCTTCGCTTTGCACCCTTTTTTCTTTCTGGAGCAATACCAGTTCTTTTTAGAAACCTGGGAAAATGTGTACCCATCGATCATCAGTACTTTAGCGGCATTCAAACCTAGCCTGATGAAATATGCGTCGACTGAAATAAAAATGCGATTATATTACCAACCAGATTTTATAGCCGATTGCAACAGTAGAAAATGCGTAGTAGGACCTAATAATAAGAGTTATCCCAGACCCTATAAAAATTAATGTGACATATGTAACGGAGGTTTTCACACTTCTATAGGATTCAGGAACGAAACCGGCTTGCAACATCCACTTAAGACACGTTTGTCATTCTCCCGCGAGAACTGTACAATTTTCGGGACAACAATGTCCTATGTCCAAGCGGACTAGGAGGCCCTAGTCATAGTTTATTATTAGAGGTTTTCAAACTGTTTTGGCCCGGAACCCGGAGGGGAAAGAATTTCGCATGATGTGGTACCTCGAGTCAGCGTACCCAAATGAATGATGTTTGGGAAAAACGAGTTTTCTGTAAAATGATACAAAACAACGGCGAGGGATACTTTAAAGGTGGAAAACGGAGGAAGAGGGAGTGTATGGCAACCGGCGTTTTCAAATTTAGCTAGATCGAATCATTAACGCATTTTTGTGGCACCTGAAAACCTGTGCTGTTTGTGGTAACCTTTTTGTTTTCCTTTTTGTACAATAAAGAGTATAAACAAACAAACAAACTGTTTACCAAAACTTGGTCTATTACTTGTGTTGTTGTACCTATGATGACCAACTGTCATAACTAGTCTACTTTTCGCAGACTACCACTTTGTCCGACATTGGCCTATCCAGTAAGGCTAATGCTCTAAGATAAAAAAATATGAGATTGATGTCACATATAAAAGAAAAAGAAAATAATAATAAAAATAATAATAATAATAAATATTAGGGGACAATCTTACACAAATCGACCTAGTCCCAAACTAAGCAAAGCTTGTACTATGGGTACTAGACGACGATAAACATACTTATATAGATAAATAAATACTTAAATACATAGAAAATATCCATAACTCAGGAACAAATATTCGTGCTCATCACACAAATAAATGCCCTTACCGGGATTTGAACCCAGGACCTCTTGCTTCGTAGGCAGGGTCACTACCAACTAGGCTAAAGCGGTCGTTAACTATAAATAATTTGACATAAACGTCCTACCTACTTAATCTTCCTGTTAACAACATTTAAAAAGCAAATACTTATATTTATATCAGCTCGGAAATAAGGGAGCTATTTTAGACTAGTTTATCAAGTATAACTTTTAAGCTACTGCTTAATTGGATACTAATTAGTAAGGCCCGGAATTTTGCGTGCGGCTGATGACATATCGTAGGGAGAGAGCACCGCTTTTTATCGATGTTATCGACAAATCGACAAACTGTTAAATAAGTTGTAACTTTAATACATACTTATAATTAAAAATATATATTTGTGCTTGGAATATTATTACAAAATAATTTATATAGGCTATGGTAAGAACTGAAGGAATACAAAATAATATTTTCTCTTTTATTTTATCAAAGGGTGGGAAAACAAGCTACCTAACGTTAAGTGGTCTTAGAATGATCTTTTCTCAAGTAAAATATAAAGGTATTCGTAATTATAGTGATTTCAATAAAGCAATCTAAACGGATTAAACTTTCCGATATTTCGAACTTTTTTCATCATTGACCGCTGAAAAAAGTACTTATCATCGGAAAGTTAGAAGGTTTTATTTAATAAAAACATAAATAAAAAAAACCTGTTGCTTTGTCGATAACATCGATAAAAAGCGATGCTCTCTCCCTACGATCTGTCATCAGCCGCACGCAAAATTCCGAGCCTTACTAATTAGTGTCATGCAGAAAAAAAAAACAATCCATAAACATTAATGATAATGAGAAATCTGCTTATTCTTTCAGAAGCAGGTGTCAGTAATCTTTTTTTACTTTTGGTTTCCTCTCAAATTTAACAATAATGTTCTTTTCACGATATTAGTATCAAAGGACACAGGTGATTTTGGGATTATTAACTTGTTGTTGATCACTGGCTGTATTAAGAAGCACTCGGCTTTGCTCGGCTACCTCAGGAACGACTATAGCGATTTGCTTTGTGTGTCTACTTCTTCTTTTTTCATTCTATATTTATTCGAAGCTTTGCGCCATTTCTTTCGCCTTTCACGTCAACGTGTAAGAAGACTCTCTTCATGTATACTTTTAACTTGCTTCTTTTCTTTTCTTTCTTGATATCTTCTCTTTTCTTTTTCTTTCTGTAATTCGTACAGAACTGGGTGTTCTTTTATTTCAGCGTATTTCTTTCGCCTAGCTAATTTTAGTTTTTCTAAGCGCTCCTGTTCTTTTATTTTTTTGATAATGCCAAGAAAGTCTAAAAAAGAAGGAATCATTAATAAGACTTGACTGTAAATATAATTAAGAAAAATTTACTGCAAAGTAATGAACCAAAAAGAATAGAAATTCATCTACAGAATTTCTTTTGAATAAAAAAGAGGGAAAAAACATACAAATTACAAAGACGCTTTATTTTTAAGATTGTAAGACCATATAAAGGAAGGGCTAGATCCAGACTCCTGAAGGAAGAAAGATTCGACTAAGTATAACACTTTGTTTACACCTTTGGTTTTTAAGATATGATAGGAATATTCCTTAGTAAAAATGAATTTAACATATCACAAGGCTGCAATATTAAATATAAGTATATACTTATACATATATGTATATATGTATGTATGTACTATATATGTATATAGTCTATAAATTGTAGGAAAGTTGACTTAAAAATTAACCTAGATTGATAGATTGATTTATTTATATTAATTTGTGACTAACGTGTCATTTTATTTTGACATCTAAATGCTGAAGGAATATACAGAGTGAATTCAAATGGTGATACAAAATTAGTGTTTCGAACTCAGTTAATGATGGACAATATAATATGATACTTGTGACGCAGCAAACACAGTACCTATCGAGCTTTATGTGAAGATGATACACAAATGATTGTGTATCTCACTCAACATGAAAAAAATAGATACATGATGATGACATCGATTAGATATCTAGCAGCAGCTGCACTTCCGCAAAATACTTACTATAGTACGAGTGCGAAATATTATATCTCATAAAATTCCCACTAATATTATAGACGTAAAAGTTTGTTTGGATGTTTGATTGGACGTGTGGATGTTTGAAATTTTTACGCTTTAACGGTTTGATGGATTCAGATGTGCACACATATAGTTTACAACCTGGATTAACCTGGATACTTTTATCCCGGAAAATTGTACAGTTTCCGCGGGGTAGCGAGAAATGAATTCTTCGCAGACTGAAACGCGGGCAACAACTAGTACACCAATAAGCTACAATAGAGAAATATTTCTCTTGGCAGGTGTTATGTTATAATAGGTATCATGAATGATAAATACAATCAACATTAATTTCAAAAGGAATTTTAATAATACAAAACAATAACGAATCTTCGTTTGTGACATCTACAACTCACGTTAGAAAAATGGATTTAAAAGTAAAATGTGGCAACTTACGAAGTCTGTTAAAAACCTAAAACTTGTTTTTTATATAGATCCCGTTGGACTGCCTATAGACAGGTTTCTCATGACTATGCTCGTTATAGCAAAACACGACTTCCGTCTGGTCAGCATTCATACAAACCCTGGCTTTGCATCCTGTTGCTTTCTTAGAGCAATAGAAATGCTTCGGTGTGATCTGTGCAAACGTGTAACCGTCAACCATTAAAAGCCTTTTATTCCTCTCAATACGGATAAATTTAATCTCTGTAACAAGACAATTAGCCAATTACTCTTAAGTCATAAATCAATAGTACGTTTTATTAGGTTTATCTCAAAGAGAGTAAGTTACTTACGCACGAATTGATTATTGGGTCTCTTTAGTGGAGATAACTTTGGTTGGAACCTATAAACTATAGGGTTGCTGTATGACTTCCACTTTCCGCTCGAATCTTGCCGCCGCGGCTCTTCTATTCCATAGTGTAATAATAACAATTAATAAGATAACTAAGTGAAGTGATACGGTTAATGGCTGGTCCGCCTCCTACCCAACCTAATTCGTAGGCCCTAGTCTGTCCGACCTTCAGTGCTTGCCAGGGCTAGCCCGATCGTAGGCAGTCTGTGATATATTTTTTTCAATTAACTGACCAGCGAGTAAACCTTATTTCATGTCCCGACAAATCACACAATTCACTCATACTGTGATTTTTATTCTCACGGAAAAATAGTAAACAAACGTGTTGCTGTTAACCAAACATTTGAACTTTAATTTCAATACTAGATGGAAAAAAACCCGCCTGTATAATTCACGTTCCCATGGGAAATCTGGGAAAAAATATACCTTATGTCACTTTCGGAACTGAGACGAATCTAATCACACCTTAAAAATAAAAATCCATTGAGCCGTATAGGCTGCAGGGCATGCCAAAGAATGATAAATACATACGCTCGAAAAACTTAACCCTTCTTCGATAGTCGGGTGAAAAAAGACTTTCTATAAAAAAAACTGTACATTCAAATCGAGGCACAATAGTTTAATTTTTTGTTACTAAACTTTATTTTAAATACTTAACGCAAAATTATTACTTAACGCTGTAAATAAATTTAAAAACATTAAATTCCGGCAAACAGTAACGCACACTCCCACAGTTATTATTTAAAACATTTTGAGGTTTTTATGCAATTAAGTAAATATTTTCAGAAATAATCGCTTCGCAAGTAATCTTCCATAATAACCTTTGAAAATAATAATGTTCCATTTGTCACCCTTCGCGAATGGAACCCTAACTAACATTAAATTTAAACATCGTGCGTAAAATTTTCTACTTTTTTGAAAGCTCTGTTTAATATCATTTTATTTAATAAAAATGAATAATTTCTAAATCACATATCAACTACAACTACCTATAGTACCTATAGTACCAATACTATAACAGGGTTATATAAAATTTTCGCTCGTTCCCTAAATACCAGAATTAAAAAATACTAGATTGCCGACTTACCGTACCCTATTTCTAAAACACCAAATTCCCAGATTACCAGTCTTTCCTGTCACCTTCGATCAGCAATACAACAAAATATAGTATTGTTGATCGAAGCCTGTCACCGTGTTTTTCTCTATATTGGATTGTCAAAAAGCTTGTTTTCAATACACCATGTTCCATTCAAAAGCGAATTTCCATAATACCAGATAGTGAAATCTCCAGGCTCGTCAGGCAGGTCGTGGTCGTCGTGGGGAGGCCAGGGGGTCGTGTTTTACGAGCCTGGTGATTTCACTATCTGGTATTACGGAAATTCAATTTTGAAGCTTTTTTGGCAATCCGACATAGAGAAAAACACGGTGACAGGAAAGTCTGGTATTCTGGGAATTTGGTATTTTAGAAATAGGGTAAGTCGGCAAGTAAGTATTTTGCAATTCTGATAAGAGTATTTAGGTAACGAGCGAAAATTTTAGGTAAGGTCAATGATACAAACAACATTAATTTCAAAAGGAATTTTAATAATACAATTTGTGACATCTACGACTCACGTAAGAAAAATGGATTTAAAATTAAAATGTGGCCACTTACGAAGTCTGGATAAACTTAAGCTATCTTTAGATAGATCCCGTTGGACTGCCTATAGACTGGCTTCTCATGAATATGCTCGTTATAGCAAAACACGACTTCCGTCTGGTCAGCATTCAGAAAAACCCTGGCTTTGCATCCTGTTGCTTTCTTAGAGCAATAGAAATGCTTCGGTTTGATCTGTGCAAACGTGTAACCATCAACCATTAAAAGCCTTTTATTTCTCTCAATACGGATAAATTTAATCTCTGTAACAAGACAATTAGCCAATTAGTCAGAAGTCAGGTACCTATTCGACAGTACGTTTTATTAGGTTTATCTCAAAGGGAGTAAGTTAATTACGCACGAAATGATTATCGGGTCTCTTTATTGAAGAAAACCTTGGAACCCATAAACTATAGGGTTAATGTGTGACTTACACTTTCCGCTCAAGAATCTTGCCGCAGGCTTTTCTATTCCATAGTGTAATAATAACAGTTAGTAAGATAACTAAGTGGTACGATGAATGGCTGGTCCGCCTCCTACCCAACCTACTTAATTCGTAGGCCCTAGTCTGCCCGACCTTCAGTGGTTGCCAGGACTAGGCCGATCGTAGGCAGTCTTTAATTATTTTTTAATTAAGCTCTGTTTAATATAATGTTATTATTATTAACCCGGGTAACAACTACCTATAGTACCTACATATACCATTTAACAGGTTTATATAAAATTTTAGGTAACGTCAATGATACAAACAACATTAATTTCAAACGGAAATTTTATAATACAAAACATTAACGAATCTCCGTTTGTGACATCTACAACTCACGTAAGAAAAATGGATTTAAAATTATAATGTGGCCACTTACGAAGTCTCAAAAAAACTTACGAAATCTTTAGATAGATCCCGTTGGACTGCCTATAGACAGGTTTCTCATGACTATGCTCGTTATAGCAAAACACGACTTCCGTCTGGTCAGCATTCAGATAAACCCTGGCTTTGCATCCTGTTGCTTTCTTAGAGCAATAGAAATGTTTCGGTCTGGTCTGTGCAAACGTGTAACCATCAACCATTAAAAGCCTTTTATTTCTCTCGATACGGATAAATTTAATCTCTGTAACAAGACAATTAGCCAATTAGTCAGAGGGTAAGGTATCGACAGTTCGTTTTATTAGGTTTATCTCAAAGGGACTTTTAAGTTAGTTGCGCTTGAAATGATTACTGGGTCTCAATAGTGGAGAAAACCTTGGAACCCATAAACTATAGGGTTGCGGTATGTCTTCCACTTTCCGCTCAAGAATCTTGCCGCCGGCTTTTCTATTCCATAGTGTAATAATAACAGTTAGTAAGATAACTAAGTGGTACGGTGAATGGCTGGTCTGCCTCCTACCCAACCTAATTGGGTATGTATTACAATACCGAAGTACGAAAGACCGAATGTATTAAAACATCGAATGGGTCAAAAGACCGACACGATTTTTTTCTGAAACCGTAAACTTCTCAGAATTTATTAAAACGGCATCATACAGAACCCATTAGGTTAGGTTAGGTTAGTTTTATAACAATCTTAAAAAGTTAACGGTTGCAGAAAAAAATCGTGTCTGTCTTTTGACCCATTCGATGTTTTAATAGATTCGGTCTTTCGTACTTCGGTATTGTAATACATACCCACCTAATTCGTAGGCCCTAGTCTGCCCGACCTTTCAGTGCATGCCAGGATTAGGCCGATCGTACGCAGTCTTTATTTTTTTTTAAATTAACTGCTTTAAAGCTCTGTTTGATATAATTTTATTTAATGAAAATTAATAATTTCAAAATCACATTTAGAATGATTTATTTATTTCAAATACGATATAAACTTATCCCTAACACATACGATCATATCGCTCACATAAAACGTGTAAAATTTGATTACGATTCGTTTAATTGTATAAATAGAAACTATAATTTTATAATTAATTGAATTTTTCTTTAGACTAGTAGGTATTTCATGCAATGAAAGCTCATTCTGCTTAATACTAACACATTTTTTTTTATTTATTACTAATAAGTAATCTTAAGTTATTATAATGATATCTGACTGACCGAGCTTAAGCTCTTTGAGACTTTTTTCGGACAATAAATCCCTGACACTCATGTCATCATATGACGAAATTTCATTATTTACATAATATTTTACATTGTTTAGTTCAGTGTTTACACTGTTAGCTGTCAATCCTATTACACCAGATTGCAACGACGTAAATTCATATGCATAATTAATTTATAAAAGCTTCTAAAAAATAGTAAACTTATGGAAACTTCTGTCTGTTTCCCTTTAAAACTGACTGTGACCATCAAAACTTGACTGCCCATCTTATGCAATCATTTCCGGTTAAATTCTGTAACTATGTAGGTACACACTTTGTGCAAACACACGTGACAATATTGTTCATCATTTAGTCGCAATTCCATCGAGACTACTAAAAACATAACCCTTTCCTTGCAGTCGGGTAAAAATAGGGAAGAATCGTAACATAGAAACGGTAAGAACCAATTAGCAAATTAGAATACCAGTTGACAAAAGTTCACTTAATCTCGTTAATTTTGCTGTCATTGCACAGACCACAAGTGTCTAATTTTTTATAACGATAATATCATTCATGGCGAATTCTGTGACAGTTAAAAATGATAATGTAATACTGGGTAAGAAGAGTGAAACAGAAGCCTTTAGAAGAAATAAAAACAGTGTGTTTAGAGACATTACAATATTTTCGAAGTGACTAAACTAGACGAAAAGTACGGAAAATAATTGGATGTGTGCGAACATCCTGGTGGGTTTACGAGTAACACAAATTATCTTATAATTACCATTTACATTACCACCTAAGTTTGATCTACTTCCTAGCCCTTAAATTCCTCCTGTGCTCCAGGCTGTCATTAGGCCTCATCTCAGCTGGATGCGAGTGTTGGTTAACGATGAAAATGATCTTTCCATTGCTATCCATCCTGAGTTTAGCTTCACACTTGGGCTTCTTTGTAGAACACTTCCAATGTTCTGTTTTCCTAATGTTAGAAAAAGTGTAGCCTGCGATCAGAAGCAAGTTCTTCCCTTTTTGTGATAGCACGTAGTCGTAACTGATCTCTGAAAAATACATTTAGTTTACAATATATCCAACGTGGGTATTAAAAAAGACATACACACAAACACAAATTGATATAAGAATTTTATAAACAATCGTCATCTTTACAAAGAAAACTCCTTACCCGCAAACATAACTTAAAAAAGTTGATGCAATATTAAACAAAACATCTCACGTAACAACGTAGTGTATATTTAATATAACAAAACACAACAGTACTGCTTCATGTTGGTACAGTAAAAAACTTTAAATACAGTGGGAAATAAACACACTATAAATAACAATTAGAACTAGACCAGGAACATTAAAAACTTTGTCTTATTTTTATACAGTAAAATAATAAAATAACCGTTCAATTTTCCTTTTGTGCAAATAAAACAAAAATCATTATACTAATGTTCAAGTAACGAATCACATGATAAATAACAACGACGCTCATCATTTTATCTGCCAAAAGATGTCCACTGCTGGGCAAAAGCCTGCCCCAAAGAGTTACGAGCGCAGCCCGCATCCAAAACAGGGCAACGAAACATCACTAACAAAATATACTTTATAAAAACAAAAATGGAATGTCAATAAGGAATAGATATAAATTGCAAATAAAATATTCTAAATCATTGTTATGCTATCTTTCCTAAAATTTATGGATTACTGCAGTCAAATACAAAATACTGTTCTTTAATAACATTATTGCCTCGTACTATGAAAACAGGTTCGACCAACTTTTACCAAAGAAAATTTCTATAACATACCAAAACCCCACGGTGTCAACGATATTTACATTCGAATCATTCTGCCTTCAGGAGTCTTGACATACTTTCTCGGCGGATGGCAGTGCTCGTTGCAAATGTTGACAATAATACCGTCAGGGTTCATCCGTAGCTTTGCGTTGCAGTACGGATTCTTTGTGGAACAAATCCACAGATTCGGGCTGATTTTGGAGAAGGTGTAACCTCCTACAAGTAAAAGGTTTTTGCCTCTCTGCGACGGCACAAACTCGTACGGAGTTCCTAAAAATAATCACATTCTCTTTTAAATATGTTATTTCTTGTAATCTGTTAAACCTCGTTGCTTACTGTTTTCTTTGTTCACTGTGCTTGTATTGTCATCTACTACATAATAATATGGCCGTACCAAATATCAAGCCAATCCGACGATTGGCAGTGGATCCCTGCATATTAACACAGCAGGGTGAGTCAGAGCTTGTAAAAAGTGGGGAAATTACGCCAGGCCGTTGAGAATTAAAGATAAATTGAAATGCAGTATGATAGGTACCTACTTAAGCTTGATCAGTGATAGATCTCAAAAGGTTTCATGGGAGTCATAAAAAACTTTTATGCATTTGTTTAGTAAAAAGCGAATCAATTAATGTGTCGCCTTTTATGACGGCTGAAGTCCTTTGAATTAATTAAGATTACTAGCGTGTTTACGAGTTTAATTTAGGGAAATCGACTGATACAGAAATAAAAAAGTCGTTGAAAACCATGTACATGTAATTGAAAATACATAAGCATTCAATACAAAAAGCCCACCATTCATATTTTAATGTATTTCCCGGAAGGTGTCAGCATATATTTAGGCGGTGGGTGTGTATGTTCTGTAGAGAATTGCACAATTACACCCTCGGGGTCTAACTTGACTCGAGCTTTGCAACCTGCATCTTTTTTAGAACAATAATAATTGTTGGTTTGTTTCATTTGAGAGAAAGTAAAGCCGTTTAGCATTAGCAAATATTTGCCGCGGTTTGTCGGTATCAGTTCATAGTCGCCTGGTGATCCTGTAAATGTGAAGACGTCAAAAGAATCGTCGAAAACGAAATTGATATTTAAAGAAAAACTTTTAAGCTATAATGATTTAAACCCCATAAGTTCTTTAACGTGGCTACTTCTGATTTAAAATTAATTATCACTTTGTATTGATAACATTTTGTATTAAATGAACATGAACATTAAAATGAATATTAAAAATTAGGTAATAATTTATTGATATTTCGCAAGCAGTTCTAGTTTCCAAGTTTACCCAATGACTTGATTATTAATTTTTTTTTAATTAATTTAAAAAAAAAAATTAATATTTTTTTTTTAATTTGCTTAAATAGCGTGTTCACTTAAAGAAACTATTGTTTTTAAATTTATGCAGATAGACAATAAATACAAACTTATTTTGATGGACATATTCTTATCCATACTAAAATCTATTTAGTGTTTATTTCAAACACTAGTTTTCCTACTCGTACTTTGCTTAGTTACCGTGTCACCTAATATAGCGTGCAAAATAAAAATAAACATACAATAGACTTACTGTGTTTTATTTCTAAGAGAAAACTAAAAAAAAAATATTAACAGTTTTTTTACATAATACTGTACTTTCGTCTCGTTAAACATTTTTCAGGTAGGTCTGACACTGAGAGAAACTCAAATCATAGCTCTACCCTTCCACTATGCTCCAATTTTTAAATACGAGCCAGTAGTTGTCACCATATATTTTGGAGGGCTGTGATTATGTTCCTCTTTCAACTCCTTAATCATACCGTCGCTGTTAATTTTCACAGTACATTTACAATTTGACGACTTGTAACGAGAACAAACGTAAATACAATGGCCTTTAGTATCTCGATTAAAAGAGTATGTGAAGCCATTCAGCATTAGGAGGCGGTTGCCGCGCTGAGTCGGAATAAAAGTATATGTCGGGGCACCTGAAATCAGATTTAAGCTGTTGTCAAGGAAGAGCAATTAGAATATGACAAGCCACTAAGATCGCTACTATGGAAACGAGATTTTGTAAAAATTTTATTTCTGATATAAGCTTTTTTCTGAATGTACCTATTTGCATGTGTAATGCAAACATCATATCCGTAACAAATTCCAAGTCTAACCGATCACTAGAAGTTGGCGAAAATTTATTTGCAAGATTTGACCTTACAATACCGGTCAACCACTTGATATAGAGTGACTTGCCTCTCGTCGCGTTTTTGCCGTGTAAAGCAGAGTTTAGACCAGCAAGAAAAATCGTGCCAGTTGCATTACGTTACGGCGCTCGATTGATCACTGCAAACTCGTTTGCTATACGGCCGCGCAACATAATGCAACTTGCACGATTTTTCTTGCAGGTCTAAACTCAGCTTAATGCAAATCAAAATATACAAGTGTAAGCGGCTAAACCCGATTTACACTACACGGCTATAATACGAACAGTAGCAAGTTTCTCAACAATTAAAGTTGTTGATCGTACAAAATAACATTGCAAGTTAAATAAAATCTTGTAAAAAAAGATACCCCGCATGCAAGCTAACTACATACGTAAAGCCTGAATATACATATCACTAATAGACGGTTTTATCTGAAGTTTTCCTAAGTACTCCTAAGAAATGTTGTAAACGGTAGGTATTAAAACAATGTAAACAATTTCAGATTTTTATTTTCTTAGCTGTCAGGAAGATCGATTGGAAGGTGCATGCCCAGGATAGGGAAGAATAGCGGAGGAAAGGGGAGGCCTTTACCCAGCAGTGGGACATATTATAGGCAATAAAAAAAAAAAATTTTTTAGCTCATAGTGTAAAAAATTAACTAGACAAAAACACAATGCACACAATGTTATTTATAACAATTATAACCTTTTCACATCAGCCAACAGACATTCCTAAATTAAACCAGATATTACTAATAAGAATTAAAAGGCAGGCAGATGCAATGGGATGGGAGTTCATTAATGGAATAAAATGGCGCGAAACTTGTAATCAAAATGATTTATTTCATAAAATAATAGGTGCATAATTATAAGTAGATACTATTAAAAACTCGGACCTCCACAAGAACTTACAGTATCCTATGTATCTACGATAGATTGTATACTTCAGTGTCCAGGCTAGTAAAGTCTATATAAAAATAGTACAGTCTATGTAAAATATGTGGACACGACCATATTGACTCGACGACGGTCGTGGATACATATTTTTGTAACTTTGTTCGTATCGATATCTTTGTTGTCTAAATAGATTTAAGCATTCATCCCGTTTTGACCAGCGTGTGTGAAAGGGATAGATGCTTTATATACCCGTGCTCTCTCTGCAATTCATTCTAAAGTTCTTAACTAGTTAATATCATTTTCATTTTTAACCCCCGACAAAAAAACAGGGGTGTTATAAGTTTGACCGCTATGTATGTGTGTCTGTCTGTCTGTCTGTGTGTCTGTCTGTCTGTGTGTCTGTCTGTGGCATCATAGCTCTTAAACGGGTGAACCGATTTGGATGCGGTTTTTTTTAATAGAAAGCAGGTTTCTTGGCGATGGTTCTTAGATATGTTTCATCGAAATCGGATCAGCCGTTTTAATGTTATCAGCTCTTTTGTTAGCTGCGGAAGGGATCTTAGACATGCGTCATGGGCATTGACTTGACGTTTAAACATACGAGTGACATAATTGCGTTGGGGGTTTTTAAAATTTTCAATTTATAGTTATTAATATCAAAAACAGTTCAATACGGAACTCCTCAAGTCAGTAATGTAAGACGAATTGTCATAATCACTTCTCTCGTACCACATACTCGGGTCGGGTATGTATTACAATACCGATGTACGAAAGACCGAATGTATTAAAACATCGAATGGGTCAAAAGACCGACACGATTTTTTTCTGAAACCGTAAACTTTTCAGAATTTATTAAAACGGCATCACATAGAACCCATTAGGTTAGGTTAGGTTTTTTTTATAACAATCTTAAAAAGTTAACGGTTTCAGAAAAAAATCGTGTCGGTCTTTTGACCCATTCGATGTTTTAATACATTCGGTCTTTCGTACTTCGGTATTGTAATACATACCCACTCGGGTCATATACAGCGTAAGAAACAAAAGTCGTCTCTCCTGTGGACATAAAATTGGCGACTCTATGTCAGCATACTTAACATTTATTTAAATGGGCTGATAGTTGGCCAGGCGTCCGCACACGCCGACGCAGACTTGACTAAAAAATATTGGCTGAAGACCCTTAACCCTTTCAACGCCAAGCCTCGACAAAACGTAAACCTGCTTTGAATCGTATGTCATTGTGTCAAGATCACTTTGACAATGTACTTTGTGACACCTATATGTGTCGTTGGCGTTGAAAAGGTTAACATTTGCCATTTTCACAGGAGAGAGGCGAATAAAAAACTGTGTATGGTCCACTCGTATAAATGGGGCCGGACATCTCCACCCAATCACTTAATTCTGATGTGCATACCCTTGTCTACGGTGAATTTCGGTGGGGAATGCGTGTGCAACAGAACAGCAGACATAATTTCGCCTTCAGGTCCTAACTTCAGCTTCGCCTTACAACCCTTGTCTTTCTTTGAACAGTAATAGTTGGAGCTGCGGCAGTGCTTTGAAAACGTATAGTCGTTAATCATCAATAGGACACTGTTTGGATGGGTTTTTATGAAGGTGTATGCCGGTCCATCTAAAATGCACAGTTTGATTTAATTATAATAAAAGTAAAGTAAACGTCCATGTTCGACACTGACCCAATACATGGTACCTTCAATCTTATGTCATACATAGTAAGAGAGGTGACTGATGGGTGTCATCTACTGGGCGTTGAGGTGTCGAGCATTGGGACGTTACAGACTTCACGTGCTAGTAATTAAGTTGTTAATTAAGTATAATATAAATATGCACCTATGTTAGTCTTTAAGGTATTTTTTATATGGGCCTATGCAGCCTGAAATATTTTTTTTCTATTCTATTCTATTCTATTGGTACCTTTACCTTATTAACCTTAAAGAAGCCTGGCTTCATAATAATGCGTTTCAACCGCTATCAGTTTCCTGCCGCATATAATGAAGAAATGAAGTGAACTACAGTTAGCATGAAATTTTAATAAATTTAAATTGCACCGTAAGTAGGTACATTGTGTGGTTTTATAAAAACCTTCCGCTCGGTGTGGCTCATTTCTTCAATATAATATGTGACAAGATAATGGTAGCGGTCGAAACACTCGTAGAACTATAACCCAGCTACAGGCACTCAACCTGCGGCGCGCCCAACTTCTATGAGAGGCCTGTCTGGTATAAGTATTATAATATTAATTTGGAACCAATATGAGTGTTAATGTTATTGACAATTACTGGAGCCCGCTCATCGTTACCAGATTTTTCTTAGGGCAAAGCGGGATTCTTAGACCTCTAGAATAAAAAAGCAGGATTTTGGCGTCGAATGTGGGATATACTAAAAAAAGCCGGTCAAGTGCGAGTCGGACGCTTAAAATTTTACTTTGTGATAGAATAACGTTTTAAAATTTTCATCCTTTTATTTGAATTCCAAATAACGTTTATATGTATGAGAATAGAAGTTATTGTAATGAAAATACGGTATTTTACCATATGTCGTCCGTCGCACAATCGAGCCATCCCCCAAAATCGGGACTAAGTCTGTCCCGCGCGGGACATTTAATTTTGGGCTAAAAAATCGGGACGTCCCGCCAAAATCGGAACATCTGGCAAAATTGAGCCCGCTGCACCATATACTAATCAATAGGGTGCTACAGGATAGTCCTGAAATATATCTTGAATAGTTTTCGAAAAACTTTTCGCCGCAAAGAAAGGTTCCCCTGGTACCTACCTGCCTTTTATAAATAAAACCATTTTGTATTTTTATAGTAACTTTAGTCGACGGACTAATGTACCGTTTGTTAATGTTCGATATACATACAACGTTTTGGATAACGGCATACCAGGTAACGTTACTTAAGTTTAAAATAAAGTCCAGCTGTATTTCGAAACAACTTAGGTGCCTCATGGTTATGCAGCTGCTGGTATGATGTCATAATGCCATTTTTGTCCAATTTCACCGTCGCCTTGCACCCACTATGGTACTTTGAACAGCGGAAACCATTGCCATGTTTAGAAAAAGTGAAATTTTGTACCAGCAGAAGCGGAGTGCCGCATTGTGTTGAGATGAATTCGTGCGGAGGAAAATCTGTAAAGTTAGTTTATTGATAAGAGTAATAAGCGCAGTAATCAACCAACGGTTAACCGGTTGGTGGTAATGTGCAACCACAGATCAGTACCTATACACTAATTACGACTATATTAGATCGGCCCGGGCGTAACTAAGACAAGAACAAAAGAGACGGCTTTCGGCACGTATCTATGAAAAATAAGCTTCTTTAATTTAAAAGTGTAACTATGTCTTAAATCTTTCTCTGAAATTACCAAATTTGCCGATGTACTTACTACAAATACTATATTCTAAACTTATGTAAAAATAAGGGATTAAAGAGAAAGCTAAACCATAATATACAGGCTGAATTCAAATTGGTGATACAAAATTAGTGTTTCGTACTCAGTTAATGCAGGACAATATAATGCACTAACTCATTTGTTTTTATCAGTCTTATTAATTTTTAGGTGTCCATACATTGAGTGGTTTCAGAGTTCACAATAATGTATGGACGTCCCGAATTTTTTAAGACTAATTAAAACAAATGAGTTAGCGCATTATAATATATACATATTTTTTTTTTCTCTAGATTCCTCAGACTATGCCTGAGCCTGTATTAACCAAAACCTTTTCATTCCACTTCTCGCTTTTTCTCACCCTGTCGTGCCACATACTTGGTCTTTCTAGTATACATCCACATTCCGTCTAGTGGGTTCCCGACCCTTAAATATTCACTAAACTACTACTAACTACTTATTTTATTTCTCATCTACCATTCCGGCCTCTAGTACCATAACGTATTATATTGTCCTGCATTAACTGAGTACGAAACACTAATTTTGTATCACCAATTTAAATTCATGCTGTATATGGGTTGAAGTTGTGTGGGGTAGGCCTCAATAGAGAGATCTCTCTTCAGACATTATGTTATTCATTTCTCCTGTCTGTTGTTTCCGCCACCTACATAAACCTGTTCATATTTGTACATGTATCCAGTATTGGTTGTCTGGAAGAGATCGCTTTTGAGCGATAAGACCGCCTATTGTCTGCCTGATTTTTTATTGTTATTATTATTTTTTTCTGTACTTTTTTGGTGCTCAATAAGTATTGTTATGCCTGGGGACCGAAGTTCAAATGAAAGCAGTTGAACTTTGTACCTCTATTTATGCATACGAGTTGAGAAAGTTCAATTATCCGATGTAGAATAGCAGTTTTTCTTAACTAGACAGACCTAGGGATCGCCGCAACTGTTCGAAAAGAGTTAAAAATTCCCTCTCATCTGTACTGACTGATGTGATAAAAAAGAAGAATTAAAAAAAAATGCTTTCGGTGTATTTGTATGAAGAATATATTTATCGTCCTATCTTGATATACAACCCCGAAGCAGTCTTAATATACTTGGGTGGTTCGTGGTTGTGGTCTTCTCTAAATCTCACGATCTTCCCACTGCTGCTTAATTTGACACTGGCTTTGCATTTTTTGGTTGTCATCTTGGAACAGTAATATAGCCCTCTCCCAGCGGTTTTTGAGAACGTGTACCCATTAAGCAGAAGTAGACGTCTGTTTTTATCTATTGGGATCATCTCGTAAGTGATACCTAGAATAAATAAATCACATTATAATATTTTAATTCTAATAATTTAATTGTTACTTAAATAAAGTAATCAAGTTAAAAATGAACAATATGCACTCTGACCACGAAGCAGCCACTTTATTATACTTCATGTAATTGTTTATTCTTATTTATACTGGAAATTGTTGAAGCTGTGCTGATGAATATTTATGGGCTTATGAAATTTTTCCTCTAATAGAACCTCTAATATGTAAAACATACTATGGGTTTATCTTCACATACACCCCCCAAGCAGTCTTCATATAACTAGGCGGATCATGGTTGTGGTCTTCTCTCAGCCGCTCGACCTTCCCACTTGCATCCAGTTTGACACTAGCCTTACATTTGTTTCTAAACATCTTCGAACAATAATAAAGTCCCTTAGCGGCGCTTTTTGCGAAAGTGTACTTATTAAGCATGAGCAGAGTTTGGTTACGCGCTGTCGTGATAATCTTGTAAGAGATGCCTAGAATAGAAAAAATATGCTATCTTAATCAAATAACAAATATAGAACACGAAGTAAGATCTCATGTGCTCGAACAGCTTGCATTTTTTTTTGGGTTCCGTCCTTAAAATTAAAACTATCTGTCTGTCCGTTTGTCAAAACTATTTTTTTCGAATCTAACATTTTATACACAAATGTATTTTTCTGACCCAAACACGGACATGCTCGTGGAGTTACATTTCAGGGAAAAGCAATCACAATTCCCCACTAAAACGGAGAACATATATTTTTTTAACTAAAAAAACTTGGTATTGATTCGGAATTCATTATTTTATTTACATAAAAAAATAACAGGTATACATTGCGTTGGTTAAAATGGTGACCTGTTTTATCTGCCCTGCTTGCTGCTCGTTTATGAGCTTATCTTCACATAAACACCGTCAGCAGTCTTCATATAGGTAGGAGGTGGGTGATTGTGGTTTTCTCTCAGCCACTCGACCACCCCACTGTCGTTAAGTTTGATACTGGCGTTACATTTGTTTTGTCTTATCTTACTCTTAGAACAATAATAAAGTCCCCTCGTTGTATTCTTGGCAAACGTGTAACCATTAAGCATTAGTAGATTTTTGTTATGACCTGTTGTGATGATCTCGTAAGCGACACCTAGAACAAAAAAATATACTCAATGCTAGTTCAATTTGGAATAAACTTACAAGGAAAAGTACCCAACTGTCCGGCTCCGATTTGATTCATTTTTATATATGTTAAAGAGTAGTCTAAAATAACAGACCCGTATTTTTTTTCAGCTGCCCAAACTCGACCTACTTATTTGGAGAAATTATCCTCCAAAGTACTGAAAAGTGACTTAACCTAACTTCTATAGAAAAAATTTTTTCAAGCAAGTTGAAAATTATTACTAGTTCAATTATATGTTTGAGAACATGAAAAAATAATACATTCATTCAAAATATTAACATTTGTTTTGTTATATCGGCTCAAACTCGTATTTACCTAAAAAAAAACCAATGAGAAATATAAAACATTGAAGGGTGTTTTAAATTAAAGTTTAATTTATTAAACCGTTATCGTCGGACTGTCAAATGACGCTAAGGCACATGTAAAGCTAAAACTAAATGAGTGAATCTACTTTTTTGTGTTGTTTACTCTGTTTCCGGTTGTCCAAGTGACACTTCATACTGTTTCAAAGAAAAATGCTTAGATATTTCAAACTAAATACAAACTGAAATATAGATGCACAGAATATAGATCCTCAGCGTTCCGTGCTGCGTGCTTACCCCTACACCATCACTGGTCTAGAGGTTAGCGACGAATTTTTCCCATACATCTTACATTTCAGTCTGTTATAATCATCTTATGCAGTGATAAAACGCGCATCTATGTTATGCCATCTACCGAGAGACTTAACACTCCTTCAGAACTAACCGCTCACCTGGACCAAGAGATGGCGCTACTGTGCAACTTTGTATTTAGTTTGAAATATATGGTTTCACGGGATGACCGTAAAAGTAATAAAAAATTAAGTTGAAAAATTAATACAAAAAAAAAGATACTTCATACCTAACTTGTTTAAAAATGCTTAGGTTGTCCAAGGGACAAAATTTGAGTAACCATAGCGACGGGTGGCACTAAAAAGTTGATTCGCCCAAAAACACTTTTACTCGTGTTCTTTTTTGAAAATTTTCTAAAAGAAATAATTTACGTAATGTTGAAGCGGCGAACTTAAGAACGTTCCAAAAAGGGTTTGAATAAAACAATCATGTGAAGTAATGTGCATTTATGAGCTTATCTTCAAATATAATCCAGAAGCAGTCTTCGTATAACTAGGCGGGGGATGATTGTGGTCTTCCCTTAGACGTTTGACCATCCCACTGGCATCTAGTTTGACACTGGCCTTGCATTTTTTTCCAATCATTTTCGAACAGTAATAAAGCCCCTTGCCGGAATTCTTTGAGAAAGTGTATCCATTAAGCATGAGTAAGTTTTTGTTGCGCTCTGTTGTGATGATTTCGTAGACGATGTCTGGAAATAGAAAAAAATATTTTATCGTAACTTAAAAGAGTCGAATTAAATGTAGGATTCAAAGTAGAATTTCTATGATTTTTTGTCTTTACAAGTAAATAAAGAATATCTTACGTGCTTTAATGTTTTTTTTTCTATCTATTATACTCCTCAATTGAGAAAACTAAGGTTTAAACTAAGGAAATTTTATTATTTTACGAAGCAAAAGGGGCTTTCACTCCTGAACCGAAAGACAATATAGTTCAATTCAAAATTTATTTAAAAAGGCACCAAAATTGGTTTATTTATTTATTACACCAATAAGATAGAATAGAATTGTTTATTGGATGTCACATTACAGTTTAAAGTTTGAACTGTCGAATGATTTACACAAAATAGATAATTTATGTCAAGTTATCAATCCGCACTGGGCCTGCGTGGAAACTACGGCCCAAGCCCTCTCTTTCCGAGAGGAGGCCTGTGCCCTGCAGTGGGACGTACATAGGCTGGGATGACGATGATGATGATGATGTCAAATCGATGCTTAAGATTTGACTTGGCTAGTTTTAACCAGCAAATCTAATAGAAGATAAGTTGATTAGCCAAATATAAAATGACTTATGAAAAGTTGCCAAGTCAAGTCTTAAGCATCAATTCAACTTAAATTATGTGCTTTGTGTATTTATTTTAGTATTAAACTTGGCTGACATTTTTCACATTTATGTTTTTGGCGGGATATTTAATTTCATACACATATTGAAACGCCAAACTTAAAACAGTTAAAAATGTGTGTATAACATGTATGTATGCATGTACATAAATACTTTATTGTACATAAAACACAAAAATAGTACAAAAAACATATGTATGTATGTATGTATGTAAAACTCTTTATTGTACGTAAAACATGAAAAATAACAGTTAACAAGAAAAACAGATGTACAAAGGCGAACTTATCCCATAAAGGGATCTCTTCCAGTTAACCTTTGAACGATTGACAGGACATCAGAGACAAGAGTAGGCATACAATGCTGAGTAATAAAAAAGAGTCGAAATCAAAAGTAAACCCAAACCAATATACTTAACATAAACAATACACATACATACAAAGAATACACGCAACTACACACTAATATATTATATACTTAATGAATACAATAGACTAATACATATCATATCAACACAAATCATATAATCATATAATCTTGTGAAGTAATATTTATTTAAGAGCTTATCTTCAAATACGCTCCAGAAGAAGTTTTTATATATTTAGGCGGATCATGGTTGTGGTCTTCTCTCAGCCGCTCGACCATCCCACCGGGATCCAGTTTGACACTGGCCCTGCATTTGTTTCTATACATCTTTGAACAGTAATAAAGTCCCTTCGTAGAATTCCTTGCAAACGTGTAACCATTAAGCATTAATAGACTTTTATTGAGATTAGTAGTGATTATCTCGTAAGCGATGCCTAGAATAAGAAAGATGATTATTGCACAGCAATCCGATAACAATTTAGTTGGATATAGGATGAAAAGTATGTTAAACACAGGCTATTTTTTTAAGAAACAAGACGCTTTTTTGTGTGTTTTTAATTAAACTGGCACACTCCAAACGATTTTTCATATGCTCGAGAAACTTAACAAGAACTGACTTACCTCCCGGACTAAAGCTGAACTAGGAATTCATCATCATCATCATTTCAGCCGAAAGACGTCCACGAACTAGGAATTAAATCGCATTAATTTTGTGTTTAAAAGCCGTGCTCTATTGGACACATTTAAAGATAAAACCTTTTTAATTTCTTGTTTTATTAAAATATATACAAGAATTGATTAACCACAGATGTTGAATTATTTCTTCAAGAAACTTTATATTTGGGTTATACACATTTTTTTGTTCGCGTCTCTCCTGTCACCATGGCAAAAATTAAGGGTTTACCGGTTTCTAGCCAGTATTTTTTAATCAAGTCTGCGCCGGCGAGTGCGACGCATGGCCAGCTTTCAGCCCATTCAAATAAATCTAAGTAGGATAAGTACTTAATGCTGACTAGGAGTAGATAATTTTATGTCGACAGGAGAGCCAACTTTGTTTCTTACACTGTATAAAAAAAAAGAAAGAAAGAAAGAAAAACATTTATTCGTGACAAAGAAAAAACAAATACAAAAAGAGGAATTGGAAACAGATAGTACTTAATAAATATTGTCACGAAATCCTGCAGACACTAACAAAAAATGGATGATATACAGGCCGACATCATGCTGAGTTGGGACCATTTCGTGACAATATTTATTAAGTACTATCTGTTTCCAATTTCTCTTTTTGTATTTGTTTTTTCTTTGTCACGAATAAATGTTTTTCTTTCTTTCTTTATTTTTTTTTATACAGTGTAAGAAACAAAGTTGGCTCTCCTGTCGACATAAAATTATCTACTAGGACAGTGCAAAGTTTCTATAGCCGGTCAATCTTGTGAAGTAATGTGAGTTTATGAGCTTATCTTCAAATAAACTCCAGAAGAAGTCTTCATATATCTAGGCGGTGCATGATTGTGGTCTTCCCTTAGCCTCTCGACTGTCCCACTGTCGTTTAGTTTGACACTGGCCTTGCATTGGCTTGACAACATCTTCGAACAGTAATAAAGTCCCCTCCTGGTGTTCTTCGAGAACGTATGTCCATTGAGCATGAGTAGGCGTGTCTTTTTTCCTGTAGTGATGATCTCGTATGTGATGCCTAGAACGAAAGTTTCTTACTTTGTGGTACTTAATTCAGATAGCTAAAGGTCGGTTTCACCGCTCTGATAAGTAATGTTGTCTCTGTTCACTTTGTTCGAATAAACAAACAGAGCATCACAGACATCTGTTGTATAAAATATCAGGAGCTTATGAGAGTGGTGAAATAGGTAGTAACAAAGAAAGGTACCCAACTATCCGTCTCAGATTTCATTTATTTTGATATATGTAGTTGAGTAGTCTAAAATACCAGACCCGTATTTTCATCAATCTCAACCTATTTGGAGAAATTGTCCTACAAAGTACTGAAAAGTGACTCTACAGGCGTTAGAGGGTTTATTTAAGCCCTATAACTCCTGTAGATTTTTTTCAAGCGAATTGCTAGTTATTACTGATTTGGCTGTATGTTTGAGAACATGAAAAAATAATGAGCACGTGTTTTGTTATATTGGGTCAAATTCATATTTTCTTAAAAAAGCATCGATGCGAAACATAAAACTTTTAAATGTGCTTTTACCTATTCTGGGTAGGTACCTTTTTTTTGCAAGTCATATATATATATATATATATAGCAAAAACAAAAATGATTGCTTTGAATTTTTGATTAAGATAATTAGATAAATAAAATTATCTGACGCGCACGAGTTTATTGCCCTTTGTTTATTAGGAGGGCCTAATTCTGACACTATGCAGCATAGTCTGCATAGTCTATGCTGTATCCGAGTGCTTCAGTGGAAAAGGTTGTGAGCAGAGTTATTTGAGGTAATGTTGATTCCTGACGCGCTCGGGTAGCTTGAACAACAACGGTAGGTAAAATCCACTGAGTAGCTATAGATTGCGGGGCTACTGAACTAGTTAAGTAATGGATCATTCAAGGCCCGCAATGTATTGCTACTCGGATGATTTTTCTCGTAATGTAAAAAATCTGCTTAAGGCATAGTTTTGTACTAAGCCGCGTCCCTGTCTATACTATTTACTTCTCAAGAATTATTTGTTTTTATTAACAGAACGTTTGCTCAACGAAATCTAAGATTTTTAAAGCGAAAAAGGTTTTGGGTGCGCCGGGGCGGTTAAAACACTGCTCCTTATTTGTTGACCCGGGATGAATGCCAGTACTGTACGACCTGATATTTTAACTTTAACACCTTGCCTTAAGGGTTTGATTTATCAAATCGTCAATTATTGTCGTTTATCTCGGGTCGACGAATAAAAGTCGCGTTTAAACGGCACCCGGGTTCGCCAGGTGGGATTCCGGGTTCGATTGCGAAGTGGTGCAGTTGGTAGCATGCCTTGGAGCGTATAGCCATACCGTCGGGCGTACTTTTCATTTTCGTTTTTAAAAAATCTACTTCTCAAGCCGTCTCTCTATTAAAATTAATTATAGCAAAGTCTTATTTTAAAACTTGATGTTTCATTGCTCTACAAATAAACAAACATGTGTTTATGAGCTTAACTTTAAATACGTCCCCGAAGCAGTTTTCACATAGTTAGGCGGTGCATGGTTGTGGCCTTCTCTCAGCCGCTCGACCATCCCACTGGCATCTAATTTGACACTGGCTTTGCATTTGCTGGATATTTTAGAACAGTAATAGAGTAGTCCTCTGCTATTATTTCTTGAGAACGTGTAGCCGTTCAGCATAAGTAAGCGCTGATTGCCCCTGTTCCCTGCTGTGATGATTCTGTACGCAAAACCTTAAATAAAAAAAATACATACAGACGATCGTAGAACCTCCTCCTTTTTTGAAGGCAGTTTAAAGTAATTCGTACTGCAGTTTCGCCGAGTTGTGAAAAAGTCGGGTAAGTAATTAACTAATAAACTACAAAACATAAAAGTGACTTTAGAAAATAACCATGCTGTGGTAAGAGTAGGTATGTTTAGTTTATGGTCATAAGTACTCATAATAATTTAATTATAATTAATTTTTTTTATTTCATATAATAATGTACATTTAGAATTGTTATTTTATGTATTACACTAGAGAATATTTTATGAGTATTATGAGTTTACTAGAGATGTAAAAACTGTTTGTCTACCAATCTGTAGCATCTAGTATATAACCACGATATCAATTTTAACTGCTCAGACAAATTTAAAATAAATAAAATAAATTTACTTAATTCCTAAGTAAAAGTAAAATGAATAGTAAAAAATAATACGAAAGTATTCATCCAAATACTGATTTCAAACATGTCCTCGTATCTTGGTCATTATACACAAGATTTGAGACATAGCTACATATAAGTATTGTAAAGCAACCTACGTTATTTTTAAATCGGCATAGGCGGTATTTTTTAGAGAGACCTTACAATTCCCGTATTTCTTTCAAATAAATTAACATACGCGCGACAATCCACTTACTTTAACTGAAAATTTGTGTAGGTACTATTTTTCCAAAATCCTGCTCACCCACAAATATCAGAATATAACGCATTATTTATCTAAATCTAGGAACACCCGGGCCCAGCTTTTTTTGACACCCAACCTTCAAAAATAGCCCTGATGGCGTTCGTACATACACGGGTGGTGGATGATAGTGTCTCTCTCGCACCCACGCTATATTTCCATGTGCGTCTAGCTTCACTCCAGAGGTGCATCTCGTTGTACCATCGTTGTGTCGACAGTAATACAAGCGGCCTCGGTTGTTCTTTGAGTATGTATATCCGTTGAGCATGAGTAGGGTTCCACGGCAGGTGGGTATCATTCGATATGCTGTAAAACACATAGAAATGTAGATACCGGAATTATAATGAGTAATCTTCCCATGCTTCATGCCATATAAACTTAAACATCGACTTCCTTTTTTATAAAAAGTTGTAAAATTTGTTTTGTCTACGACTGGAGAAGCCAAATGTCGAAGTGATAGATAAAAGCCAAGGACTGTTAACTAATACAAGCTTTTATAAATAAAGGAGTACTTAATTAGTAATCTAGTAAATACTTACGAGCAGAAGATGAAAATTGTCTGTAACTTATTTTTATCCAGGAGTTTTTCCTCAGTAATCTACAGTAAAAAAAGGTAAATGAAACAAAAACAAGAAAGATATATTAGGTAACTTTATTTCTTACATTTTTATGACATTAATTAGACTACGGCAGTAAAAAGGAGCCAACAGGTAAAACAGAGTTTTTTTTTCACGTTAAAAATAGGGATGGTTGGAAAGAAAATACCACTGATTTAACTTGTACTATTATAATGTAGTCTCCGTATGTAATTTACATGCATAGACTATACTTCTTTCTATACGAATACTGGCCAGACGCTGTAAGAATGATTTCTGGTGGTTGATGGTTGTGATATTTCAAATATTCTTTCATTTGTCCATTCACGTCAAACTTGACTCTTGCCTTACACCCAGCATAGTACTTACAACATCGATAAGTGTTGCTATAGTGTTTCGTAAATGTGAAATCTTGTAGCAGTAGCAGTGGACCGCCGTTTTGCATCGAAATTATCTTGTGGGGAGGGAAGCCTGCAATCAATTTAGTACATGAAACGATCTCGAAATGCACCCCAACTCAATAAACAATTAATTGGTTCTCTGGCATAAGGCCGCCGCAGACCCCATGCGTGTTCGTGTCACGCACCAGTTGCAATGAATGATACTGTAACCTCTACCACAGCTCAATTCACCACAACCGTTGCGTGTGCGTGACGTGACACGCACACGCACCTGAATCTCTACCATGAGTTACACTAGTTTACAGTGACCGTACTCGCTAGCGACGGCGTAAATGATTTGTATGGAGAATTGTACTTCCGTAAGTGACCGCTAGAGGCGCTGTACACAATTCTCCATACAAAATCATTTACGCCGTCGCTAGCGAGTACGGTCACTGTAAACTAGTGTAACTCATGGTAGAGGTACTGGTCTGCGCCGGTCTTTATTGCTGAAAATATTTTTGCCAACTGATTTATTTCCCAACTGTTTTTATTTCTCTGAAACTGTACTTCAGGATTGTTATAAAACTAACCTAACCTATAGGATTCTACAGGATCGTCATGAAATATATCCTGAAAAGTTTAGGTAGGTACTGTCGAAAAAAAAACTAAATCAGTTGGGTAGGGGGAGATGGGTTTATTATTATTATTAAATTAATCAGTTGGCAAAAGTGTTTTCGGCGAAAAGGCAGGATCCCTAATTAATTGCTTAGTATTTTGGAATTTGAATCCCTCTATGCGAGCTATGTATATGTTGCCCGCGCCTCCGTCCGCGAAGAATAGTAAGTAGCCTACGACCTATTCTCAGCCCTACCGAATATAGAGAAAAATGTTTCATAAAAATCGGTCGAGCCGTTTCGGAGGGTTCGATAACAAAGACCGTGACACGAGATTTTTATATATTAGAAGATGTAGATGCCGCGGGTCGATATCATTTCAGCCTATATATACTTTTCACCCCACTGCAGGGCACAGACCTCTCAGGTCCCATTGGGAACTTCACACACATAATAGAATTTTGCTGGCATGTGCAGCTTTTCTCACGATGTTATCTTTCACTGTAAATCTCATAGTAAAAATATAACATGTAACTTCGCACCAGGCTAATAATACACACCCATTCAAAATAATAATCGGGTCGTATAAAAAGTGCTTAAGCAAGCTGAGTTGTGCGATGCATAGGAAAAATTTGTGTCTAAAACTCGTGACCTGTGGTGGTGTAGGGGTTTAGCACGCAGCACGGAATACTGAGGACCTGGGTTCGATTCCCAGCGCTGGTCTTTTTTCTGGGTTTTTTTCTGTGCATCCATGTTTCAGTTTCTATTTAGTACGAAATATAATAATCGGATCGCTATATAAAATGAAAATTAGATCTGCTCTCAAATGAGGAAATGATACAACTTTCACAGAGACGTAACATTTCTATTGTTATACGAGTAGGTACTTCACAAATAAACGAACGGAGGAGGTAGATGATTATGTTTCTTTGACGAAGACACTATATCTCCATTTGGAGCCAATTTTATAAAAGCGTAACATTTCTTTCCTTGATTTTGGTATTTTGAACAACGATAGACATTTTTACTGTTCCTTGAGAAAGTGTAATCTTCAAGCAGTATTAGTGGACGTCCCCCTCTGCTGTTTGGAATCCATTGATATTTTAAATGTATTGGAGACTCTGAAATTATATCACTCATTGTTAAAAAATAACAATGTTCTAGAACACGGTTATTTTAACATATCAGCGTTTCATTGTTAAAAATTTTAAAAAATATATTTCAATCAGTCAATTCAGTTATCTATAATATTATATTTTCGTTTGAAAATAACAGAATCAAAAATTTACTTAAATCAAAAATATTAAAAAAAGTTTTTACTCTTAAACCATTTGACAACCCTGCCAAGACATTCGATTGTAGACCGTAAATGTTGCTCATCTGAATTGGCTTTGATTTCTGTTTGACGGCAAATATATTGCCGGTATAGATTTAAAATGTTTTGGTTATAATGTCAAGTATTTTTTTATGTTTTAACTAGTGATGTGCTGGATATCCGTATCCGTATCCATATCCTCAGATATCCGAAGGAGAAGAAATATCCGTATCCGTATCCGTTACTTTTGGTGGATCTTTACCTTATTCATTTTCATTTCATAGGTATTCAAGAATATCTGAACACACCCGTAATTGACAATACGGCTGTAGGTACTTAAATAATTTCGAGCACCTAGAAACCTCAGATGTTTGTAATGGCGGTTAGGTATACGCTTTTCTTAGTAAATGTGTGGATCGTACAATACATTGACTACAATGCAATAAGAGCAATAAGGGCAAAAAGTGAATAGGTATATATCTTTTTGTAATCGACTGTACCAAACAACTTACGTAGCCAACTGAACATTAATTAATTAGATAATTTTACTCAATCCGACTACTTCAAATACTCACACCTACCTTACACTCTATTGAATTCTAGTAAATTAATTCAATCAATGTCGGGAAGTTATTCGAAAATAAGTAAAAAAAAAACATAAAAACAATAAATATTTATTACAATATTAAAATGACAAGATCGTATTCTAAGGGTACGCTTCCACTGAATCGTAGAGGTGGGGAGTGAAGAAGAAATATACAATGTGCCCCCACCTTCTGGACATAGACGCATAGGACATGTTGATTAGGGTATTTCTAAGTCACACACCAAAAGCCACTGTATTAACAGAGAAATTACTAATTTAAGATTTAATACTTTGGAACCACCTGTATGTAGATAAATGGCAATTAAAGAGTATTTCAACTTGATCAACCTCTGAACCGCAAAACTCATTGCGAAAAACTGATACAGTATGTTCCAGCTTATTGTTTATTTGTTTATGGGTATTAAATTTTTTTTTTTCAAGTCATCGGTCTGCTCTGCCTCAAACCTGCGCTGTTTTTTAGTAACGAAAAAATCTATTAAGAGGTCCGAACCTTCGCTTGACCCGATTACGATTACGATCGGCTTTTTACCAAGTAATGTGCTATACAAGCTCCCTATAACCTACTTCCGTACCTAAAGTGATCTAAAGTGGCAACACTATCGTTACGTCATCACAGACCAATGAGCGCCGGCTAGCTGCTTGTTCAGTACGCTTTGACTTTTTACCAAGTAACGACGTGTGTCCGTTCGCAAAGCGAATTATATTGAAACTAAGCTCCAAATAGCTACAAATATTAAGGTAAGTTTCACTTCATTTTCAGAACCTACAAAATCTATATTTCTGGATGGAGGATCCTTCAGCCAGAAATAATCAATACTACGTTTCATAAAACGTACCTACGCGAACAGCGTGCCTCCTCACCTGTATTGCCCGCGAAGTGCTTCGGCCATGGCCATTGCCCGAATTCGCACCCAGTTGTCTTGCCGAAACTGAAAAGGTCGTTATCCGATCTGACGGATCGTTCGACCCGACGGCTCATCTGACCGTCCCTCGCTTAGCCCGCCCGACGGACGGCTCAACTGACCCGGCGGCCAATCAGTCGCTCGATGTGTCATCCGTCGGATCAATCGATCCGTCGGCTCGATCGGTCCAACTATTCAGATGAATCGCTAGCCTTTGCATATTACTGACCGAATCCCTCCTTTTCACAGGGGAATGCCGACTATCCGAGAGATCCTTCTCTTTTCCTCTAATTCGGCCTTGTCCTCAAGGGAAACCATTGACAAACTACATGATGCGGTTTTACCACACATGCTAGAAGATTGGAAGAATTGGCATGTAGAGGACGTTGAAATTCATGGCCTCATAGGGGACCCGCCGCGCCGGACCCGAAAATAATCAAAAAGCTCCGCTTCGCCATCCCAACTGTGAAGATAGCGGGAGCTTTTAACCTGAAGGAACTATCGGAGAAAACATACAAGGGCATTAAGCTAAAAATGTTAGATTGGCCTTTCACCAGAGCCTTAATTTATGCCCCATACTCCCTGGCAAGTCGAATCCACGGGAACAATATAGAGACCTTCCTAAACGCGGTCAGATTGCTAAATCCGTACCTCCGGAGCAGAGAAGAAACTGACAATTTCCTTAAAGGAATCTCTTCGTCTCAGGGATCAAACCAGTCTCCTATCAGAACAAAGAGACTCAAAACACCTGACGCCACAGAAGCTGGGGGCAAAGAAGACCCTATTGCAGCAGCCCTCAACAGACAGATGGAGATGTTTCAGACGCTAATGCAACAAATGATGGCCGCTTCTAATGACACCGCTGACTGCGTAACGCAGGCCGTCAACACAATCAAAGAGACGACCCAAAGGGCTAACCAAATAGCAAGCCCTGTAATCGCTGAAGCAGACACCTCCTTCTCAGACATTGAAGTTGAGTCAAATGAAGAGAGTGAGGCAGAGCAAGGCGATGTGGGATTAGGTGAGAACTGCCAAAGCCCGCTGGCTCCAACAACGGATGATAGAATGGAGGCAATTGCCGGACTATGCTTTGACGCAGTAACTACGGAGGCGGAACCCGCAGTCCCCGCAGCTTCAGCGGAAATGGTGGCAAAAGGGACAGAATGTCAGCGCTTGGGTTCGGACACGTGGCATAACCTGCGATATAGAGAGGCGGAGAAAACCCTGCATGGAGCCCCAGTATTCACCGAGCTCAAGACCAACCCGCAACTGGTCAATATCAGTCCAAAATGGTGCAACGCAGAGGTGCTACAGAAAATAGATAAAACTCTCGGTGTACTCACACACGCCTTTTTGCTCGAGAGACAAGCTTTGGAAGAAGGCTTGAAGCAAGTTGCCCGAGAGGTAGCCGACCCACAAATAATAGCGTCCATACACAAAAACATCTTATCGAAGGACACCAAATAACGCCGCATTTCGGACCAATCGCTGCAATATGTATGTAGGCGACGCGCAGAAGTCATATCGTCCAGAAGATATTTCTACTCCTCACCGGATATTGCACTAGACACAGTCATACGAAACATCCCGCCATCGATGACACATTTGTACGACGAGACTATGCTCACTGAAGCATTCAAGCAGTATGGTGGTTATGACAATTTCTTCCCCCCGAAAAGATACAGCTCTAAGCCAAAACCGAAACCGACTCAAGCCAAGACCTTTCGTCGCTCAAAACAAACCCGACGCACGCAAAGCTCGGGGCAGCCATCGGCATCAACCCAACGAAAAAGTCGCAACTAAGGCCCACCCAATACGAAGAAGGATCCCAAAAAGCGCCCCGTGCGAGGTGATCATAACAAAAAATATTGACAAGACTTTCCTAGCAGGAGCGTTACGACTGAAGGTGGATCGATGGGAAAAGATGGGTGCAGATGAGTCCCTGTTAAGCATAATAAAAGGATACAGAATTCCCTTCATCAATAAATCTCCATTAATACACCTTTCCAATTCATGCACTAACTTGCTGGAAACAAAATCAAGCTATGCCATGGAATCAGAAATTCGAGACCTACAAACAATAGGGGCAATAGAGCCCTCAACAAATTTTAAAAGCCAAAAAAGTTCAGACTAATAAACTGCCAAACAGTGCAGGAATTCATACAACCAGGAGATTACCTATTGAAAATAGACATCTCCAAAGCATACTACCACGTGCCAATAGCAAAGGAACACAGAAGGTTTTTGATGTTAAAACATCAGGAAAACTTTTTTCAGATGACTTGCTTACCTTTCGGCCTAGCATCAGCACCTCAAACCTTTGCCAGGATAACAAATTGGGTGGTGAGTGTACTAAGAAACGAGGGAATACGAGTGGTTGTATATCTCGACGATTTTCTCTTAGCGGGGCAAAATCCAACACTCCTAACGGAACAAGGAATACGAGCATGTCAAATACTCAAACATCTCGGGTGGATGCTGAACACAGAAAAGACCAGTCGAACACCATCTCAAAATCAAGAATATCTCGGGATAATTTGGGACACGCAGGCAAACTTAAAAAGTATAAGCGAGAAGAAAAACTTGCTAGCAAGAAAACAGCTGTTACAAACTGTAACGGAAAGAAAGTGCACCTGGCTGGAGGCAAAACGTCTGTTGGGACGCCTCACTTTCGCGTCGTTTGTTGTGCCTCTCGGACGTCTCAACTATCGCTACCTCCAAAGAGACAACAACAGAATGAGAAGATACCCGAAGAACAGGCAGTACAGCCTCTCTCCGGAGACTATAGCCGACTGTTCGTGGTGGCTCAAACACCTATACGACAAATCACAGATCTTCCTAAAACCAACGACATCATTCATTACCACAGACGCGTCCGACTTGGGATGGGGTGCGACAGTCAACGGGAAAAATCTAAAAGGATTCTGGAACACCAAGCTAAGAACATGGCACTGCAACAAGAAAGAACTGTGGACAGTGTTTATCGTTCTGAAAAAGAACAAGAACACGCTACACGAACAAACCTGCCTTGTGCAATCGGACAACAAAACTGTCGTAGCCTACCTACAAAAGCAAGGAGGTACCAAGTCACTAGCCCTATTGAAGTTGACGAGATCAATCTTTCACCTTGCGAATCAGCTACACATAACCCTGACAGCCAGATACGGGTATGTATTACAATACCGAAGTACGAAAGACAGAATGTATTAAAACATCGAATGGGTCAAAAGACCGACACGATTTTTTTCTGAAACCGTAAACTTCTAAGAATTTATTAAAACGGCATCATACAGAACCCATTAGGTTAGGTTAGGTTTGTTTTATAACAATCTTAAAACGTTAACGGTTTCAGAAATATAACGTGTCGGTCTTTTGACCCATTCGATGTTTAAATACATTCGGTCTTTCGTACTTCGGTATTGTAATACATACCCGCCAGATACATTCCCGGCCGATACAACGCCACAGCAGACAGTCTCTCTCGACACCAGAGTCTACCAGAATTGTCCCTCTCGAAACAATCGATGGACACTATCTACGAAAAATGGGGCATACCCCAAATCGATCTCTTCGCATCAGCTCGGTCGACTGTGGTGCCGAGATATGCGACGGAAGACGCACAAGACCGAAACGCTCTTTTTGTAGACGCCTTTTCAAGACAGTGGAACTGGGACCTTGCATGGATTTTTCCGCCTCCGTGCCTGATGCCGAGGGAGCTCAATCACCTGAACAGGGCTCAAGGGACTTACCTAATCGCTTGTCCGAGGTGGCACAGAGTTCATTGGAGAGCCGACCTCAAATCACGAGCAACAGCAGCCCCGTTCACAATCCGTCACCTGTCGTCGAATCTAATAGACCGCAGGACAAACCAACCTCCACCAGATGTGAGAGACTTAGAATTGGAAGTCTGGAGGGTACGGGGTGGCCCCCAGAAGTAGGCACTTGGCCGCAAGAATATAGAAATCTCCTTGAAAACTCATGGAGAAAAAGCTCCCTGAAGACGTACCATTCAGCCTGGGAGCGTTGGAAAAAATGGGCCGCTGAAAATCACTGCTCAACCAATGATCCATCCCCGGAAAAGGTGGCAGAATATTTATGCTTCCTTCATCATAAAGAACATCTAGCCGCCGCTACCATATTGGTTCATAAATCAGTACATTTGCTAATCCATCAAGAGCAGAGCTAATTTCCAGTCATCCTCTGGTGAGAAATATCTTGAAGGCAATCTCAACCTACAAGCCTAAAACCAGGAAACTCATTTGGAACCTGGATACTGTCCTAGATTGGATGAAGCGGGTGACAGTAGCAGAAGATAGTCTATACGAGGTGTCCAGACATACGGCCTTATTATTGCTGCTACATTCTGGACGACGGATTCATGACCTGACCTTACTGGACATTTCACCAAATCACTGTCAGATTAGTCGCAAGTCGATAGTCTTCCAGCCGAAGTTCGGATGAAAAACGGATACCGCAAAATACGGTCAATCAGGATGGGTTCTAAAAGCGAACCATATCAAAAATCTGAACTCCAACTATTGGATTAAGAGGCTCCTGGAATTGTCACAATCACGCCGGTCAGCCAGGCAGTCTCTAAACAGCCTATTCATCACGACTAGAGGCCGAGTACGAAAAGCCAGTAAGTGCGTAATTGCGGGCTGGATTAAAAATTGCTTTAAAGATATTGGGCTCAACGCTCCACCTGACTCCACTCGTGCAGCAGTCGCGAACGATAATTTCGCCATTCGCGGCCTGGACATAGAAGAAGTGCTAAGTAAAGGTAATTGGAGAGGAAGGAACACCTTTCTTAAGTATTATAACAGGCAAATTAGCCAATCTGATCTCATAAGGATGGATCGTCCATCTAATAACTTTGTGTGAACTAGTATATTAGTTACCTAGTTGATTACTAATGTTCCTGATTATTTTTATGAAGAAGATAATAAAACTTTATGTTACTACTTAAAAAAATATTTTCTACATATACCACGTTACCTATCACAGTACACAAATTCAAAATACCGGCAGAATACAAACACATCTCCAGGTGGGTCAAGCGAAGGATCGGACCTCTAAATATAACCGTTTTTCCCCCGAAGGGATAAAAACGGATATTTAGAGTCCAGCCGAAGCTTGACCCACCCTAGTTTAAATGCCTTGCCGGCATATAAAGGTACTGAACAAGCAGCTAGCCGGTGCTCATTGGTCTGTGATGACGTAACGATAGTGTTGCCACTTTAGATCACTTTAGGTACGGAAGTAGGTTATAGGGAGCTTGTATAGCACATTACTTGGTAAAAAGCCGATCGTAATCTTCAGGGACTCCAGGTGGGTCAAGCTTCAGCTGGACTCGAAATATCCGTTTTTATCCCTTCGGGGGAAAAACGGTTATATTTAAATTTTATGCATACATATAATGTGGATACATTATACAGAACCATTCGATTTGAAGCTTGACCATAGTTTTTGATTATTTGTATCAGAATGATACACCAATGACTAGAAAGTTATGACATTAATCGTAATGGATCACAGAAAATAAACTATTCGGCTGCAACTAAACGTATTGCCAACACAGTCTCAATATCAATATCTTTGTTCTAGTGTTGCCTATCGATAGTCCAATATCGATAGACTATCGATAGTCTATCGATAGTTAAGACAAAACCAATAGTATCGATAGTCAATCGATAGTATCACCACGTGTTAATACTATCGATACTATCGGTAGTATCGATAGTGATTTATAAGCAATACTATTGATAATGGCAATACTATCGATGCTATCGATAGTTTTATGTCCAACACAATCGATAGTATCGATAGTATTGCAAAATCGATAGTAATATCGATATCCTGAATAGTTTGCGAGGTCAACAATCGATAGTCAAACTATCGATAGTTCTGCAACACTGCTTTGTTCCTTATTGGCTCCAGCTTGGTTTCATATTGGGTATGTGGGAAAGATAGCACGATAGAAGCTAAGCGCTGCGACCGCCGCATACAATCAACCAAATTACGTATAGAGAGATCCCTTAAATATCCCCGAGTTTAGTAGGTAATAATAATAAATAACACATTATTATATACAACCAGTAAAAAGTTCTTTATACAGTCAAATAATAACCACCGACTTTATGGTTGACTATGTTTAATGAGTACCTACTTAGTTCATAATTTTTATATTTACATTTGGTATTTTATTACAACGATAAATTATGAGTGGGTGTCTTCTTTTCTATCTACCTATTTATGAGAGGCTGTTCCATTCTCAGCAGATTCCTTTAGGCCTACATTGCCAGTCCTAAAAAATTGGCATTGATTAATTTTTTTTGATGTGGTCTAATTCCAAAACCATTTCGAAGAATAAGTTTGTTAAATCATTTTATAACATTTTAGTAAAAAAATACTAAATGATCGTGTGTATTTTTGCAAAATAATGTTTGACTTTTGTTTGACCTTCATCGTGGCATTAACTTTGAAATTCTTTGCAAGAATAAAAAAAAAAGCCGTTCGTCTATTTTCTCTACATTATCTGTCACTTTGACGTTGTTGTAATCTGTTAGTTTAAGGATGCTATTTTGATAAACATTCTTCGCTTTTTTCATATTTTAATAATGGATTTATGCAGGAAGCGTTTCATTCCTACTTGTGGAAATGATTCTGTCAATAGCCCAAACAAGAGAACATTTACGAGAGAAGTGTTGCCGCGAAGTTAATGAGGAGTATTTCAAAGTTTACACGATGTACAGGCAAGCATTTCGATCGAAGAATCTAAACGTAGTGATTATAATTCTCTTGGAAGAATCGGCAACTTTAGTGTTATTTATTAAAGATAACGTGTAAAGTAACATTGTCAAATGACAACTAACCATCACAATAGTGTCACAATAGTGACACAATTTTTTTTATGTATTTATTGTGTCTGTGATTTACCTATATCTATACACAGATTCAGCCGCGGCATGTAATTTACGAGAAGTCGTATCTCAAATTTTCAATCTTCTATACCTCGTATAAAAATGAATCGCTGAATGTGTTGCTAAGCGCATAACTTCCGATCGACTGCACCAAATTGGATAATTCTTTTTTTATTGCGTTTGTTATTGTTAGGAGAAGGTTCTTATGAAAGAATTTAAAAAAAAATACAACGGGGCGAAGCCGCGGGCATTAGCTAGTAAATTATAAAAAATGATTGGAGTGCTGAATTGCTGAAATATTCAAATTGGTTTGTTAAAATGCTATATACTTTTGATAAAAAAGGGGTGTTAGAAAAAATGAACAATCCCAATTACCAAGGTAATCTTGATCTCTCTGGTAAAATTGACGATATTCAGTTACAGCGAAATCTACATATTTTGGTCACGCTTGATATGCAGTGGCGAGCTTCTTACGTCCTCTAACATTATCGAGTATCTAGGTGGGTCGTGGTTATGCTCTTCTCGCAGTTGAATTATTTTTCCCTCTGCATCCAACTTAACACTGGATTTACACTTGGATCTTGTCAATTTCGAACAGTAGTAGCGTTTAGACTGCTCCTTATAGGAGTATGTGAAGCCATTCAGCATCAGAAGTGGAGTTTTGCCACGGCTATTTGGCACCAAACTGTAGGCCAACTCGTCTGAAATAAGGTTTTATTTAGTATAGCCTTAACTAGTACATAATTATCTGATTGTAGGTTAATGTATCGGAAAGTAGGTAGGTATTTTCGAATACAATCGAACGCTTACATATCACTGGTGTGAAATTGAAATTCATGCTAAACATGAGCTTAATTTTATTAAATTATTTTTCTTAAATTATCCAATTTGTTCACATGAAAAACCAGAAAACAATACATTAAGGGGCTGTTTCACCACCCATTGATTAATTTTAACTGACAGATAAATGTGATTCCGCCTCCGTCTATTCGAACAAAACAAACAGAGATGGCATCACATTTATCCGTCAAATAAAGATCAATGGATGGTGAAACAGGGAGTAAATGAACCAAATTATATCATACCCAACCAACAGATACCTTATTCAAATAAGAGAGCACGAACTAGGTTCAGTAAAAATAATGAAAGTGTATAAACATCTTAGTGCAATAGTCGCGAGAATATTTATATAAAATATAACAGATTAAGTAGTATCATTACACGATCCTTTTACTTAAGAGCTGTAACTTTAAATTAATATCTAATTTAAACAATAAGTTAAAAAACACAATAAACATAACAATAGTCCGCTGATTAGGTTCATTAATCTACAACGTACATTTAAGTTGCTGTAAACTTAAAATACTTAGTCTTTGCAGCTTGGTTATTTTAGTATATGAAGGGTCCACGGAAAGAACAGGTCTAAAAGTCACCTTTTTTGAAAATTGAGATTTTAATCTCAAAATATGCAGCTCTCAAAGTACTATGATATACCATTGAATTAAATATGGATGTTTGAAAACAATAGTTAAGTATATATTTTATTCACAAGAAATGGTTACTATAGTAATTGTTCGTGATTTTATGACTAAGTTTCAAACCGCTATAACTCCAGAAGTTGCTTAGGTGACTAGAAATGTTCGTTCCGTGGACCCTTCATTTCATGTTATTTCGTAAAACAAATACCTAATTTTAAACTTTTTATTAACAATACAACCTTACCTAGGATGACTTTTAGAATTAGAGTATCATACTTAATCAAATTGGATTCATCAAAAATTATTTTAACCGGCTATCACATATTTCATTCTAACAATGTCAAGAAACATTACTATACTTTTTAGATTTCCATTAGTTGACTTTCATATATTTTCCAGTGTGAGTGACGATGAACTTCGGTGGCGGGTGATTGTGTTCTCCCTTCAACACAACTATGCTTCCATATTGGTCCAGAATAAATCTTGACTTGCATTTAATCGTGGTGAACTTGGAGCAATAGTAGCTATATTTGCTGTTCTTGTGGTAAGTATACCCGTTGAGCATCAGCAAAGAAGAACCGCAGGAGGATTGGACCACTTGATACCTGAGATCTGAAAGCAATATTAGCTTTATTAGAAGTACATATCTCGGCGAACGAGCTTTGCGTTAACGTGCTTTCCCAGAGATGAGTCCCAGCTAGAACCATATTACGCCCCTAAAAATTTCTATATTCTATATATTACTAGCTGTTGCCCGCGACTCCGTCTGCGAAGAATACAAATAGCCTACGACCTATTCTCAGACAGACTCGGAGGAGTTCGATAACAAACACCGTGACACGAGATTTTTATATATTAGATATATTTTTTAAAGCAGCAGTTTTTATTACAGTATTATTATGTACAAATATTGCTAAATAGTATAGAATATGGTAAATAAATCAGTGGCTTCCAAACTTTTAACACCTCGACGAAATCTAGCATTCGCTAATGTGCCTATCATACGTCGTATGGATTTGCGATAAAAATAGAATTTGCGAAACCCTAGGGTTTTAACGGAAATTTAGCTCCCAACAAAAAACACAACTCTCAGGAAATTTTTGCCATTTACATTTTGATCGTGAATCACAAGTTCACAACCCTTTACTCGTTAATTTTTATGAATATCTGTGATTCTTCGATAAAAAATAGCGTTGGAGACTTATAGCAGTTTATCTATTGTTACCTTATCTTCTTTAGCCGTGGTAGGAACCATCAGATTGTACCATCAATGGTACTACGGCAAATAATATTTGCCGTGATTCCATTATGTCAATGGGACTACGGCTACGGCTAATATTATTTTTTGTTACCCGTGGTACTGGATAATGAAGATTTGTTCGCAGTCGGTCAACAAATCAAAAAGTCCACACAAATAAATTTATTGTATCATTATAACTTATATGTATCGCCCAAGTGCCGCATACGTCACCAGCATTCGCAAAAAAGAAATTGGAGTTTTACGAGACGGTCCGGTATTCCACTCGTTTGATGAACATCACGCACAGGCCATGATTAATATATATTCAAAGAAGCATTACGTCTAATTTCCTTCGTTTTATCAAGTGCCCGTATTGAGATAATTGCATTTCAATACGCAACTCAACGCAATGGTACTAGTAAACATTTGTTTAGCCGTATTACCATCAATGGTACCACGGCAATAAAATATCTACTTCAGTTGTACCATTAATGGTACCATGGCAAAAAAAAACACCAGAGTACCATCAATGGTACTATCTGATGGTGCCACGGTTAAGGAAGGTGTCTGTAAAATGTTACCGTGATTATTGACTGACAGATAACGCATAACTTAAACCGCAGGAGCAACAGACCTTTTCCCTACATAAGTAGTATAGGTACATATACCTCGAGTATTATAAAGGTACAATGTGAGGGGATTCTTTGAAATTCCCACGGGATGGGGAGTAAGAGAGAGCAGGTAGGCAGACCAGTATGAAGGTCTCACACAAGTAACGTTAAGTTCACACAGAGACAGCCGGACTGATTCTTGCAGGATAATATGGATACGCTTTAGTCACAATATAAAACCGAATATTAAAACCAAATGCAAGTGTACACCCATACAAACAAATTGTAATGTGACTAAAATCGTGACCTACAAAAATCCGATCCGGCTGTCTCAGTGTCAACGTCCCGTAAGTATGCTGTTTAAATAATCCGATGGTGAATATTGTACATCATTTCAGCCGAAAGACGACCACTGCTGAACATAGGCCTCCCCCAAGGCTTGCCAAACAGATCGGTCCCGCGCCATCCACATCTAACGCGATCCGGCAACCTTAACCAGGTCGTCGCAGGAAGACGCAGTATAATGGACGCAGATGGAATATAATACATGAATACAATTTTTTTACATTATTGTACAATTTTTTTTGACAACACCAAAGCAATGGAGGCCGCGCCGCCTAGATATTATGTCAGTCGATTATTAAGACCAATTTTTTAAAAAAATTACTAATAATCTGGAGCAACCATTCATCAATAAAACAACTTGTTTGTAATTTGTTTTCTATTTTGAACTGTTACTAAAATAACATATTTAGATCTTTTTGTAACGTTAATTACATTTATAGAAAATTTAAAACTTTGCATTTCTTTACAAAAATTATATTTCTATGAAATGCATAACCGGGGTAAGTCAAGAAAAACAGAATTAGTTAATTAACGGACACTTTAATAAAAATAATTAAAAAGGCACGTATATCGTGAGTAAACTTAAAATCTATATTTTGTGAGTACTTTAGTATCATGATATTACTATTATATACCATGGTATAAATAAACCTATGCGAATAATGCAGTTAAGTAAATAAGCATGTATACATCTAACCTAATCGAGAAACAATATAAACATTGTATTTAAAATTAAAACTATGTAAAAACAGCGAAAATCATAAATAAATAGGTATTACATTTTAGTAACTTTAAAATTTATAAACCAATTACATTAAATATGTGTAACTAGCCTTAAAACAACATATCCTCGTGTCGACATGTGTATAAAAAAAACCACACAAATCAGTGTATTCTAATTATATCTTATTATTTATTGTAAAATTTTATTGTTTACATTATGAAAAAGCTTCTCTTTTAGTACCTTAGGTTTAATTATCATTAAGCTCATTCTGATTTATAAATACAATTAGATTGATAACTGAAACTCTATGTTGTTGTAATGAAACGACAATTAATTACGACCTTACAATTTTACAGGGCAATTTCGATAGTCGATAGAACATTGTAAGATTTTAAAATCTCACCGTATTAGCAAGTAATATATGAACAATTTTCTATACTAATAACGACGGTAGTAAGTAACTTCATTACGGAGCTGTTTTGATAAACAGTGCACATTGTATGCCTTGTGTACGATTGTAGTAGGTATTACTGAGTGTGAATCTTATGTTGTACAGTTGTGCACACGTTACTGAGCTGGTCATACATCAGGGAATAAAACAAATTTTATACATTGTAAGTAAAATAACTTTTTCTACCATAAAAACAGTTGTTCACAAACTTAAGCTAATAAGATTTCAACGACTAAAAACAAATTTACATTTAGATATTCACTATTAGATATCTAGATTCTAAAGAATTTAGAGTCTTGCCAGCAAAACGAGGCAGCAAAGAACTGTATAAAAAAAAAGTTGAATACCATAATCCTTTACATAGAATTTGCATTTTAAAAACACAGCTTTTTGATAATTTAGCCTCGATATTCACAACAATTTCCAATTAAACTGGCAACGGGAAAAACAAACCAATTTTTATTAATTAAATTGAGGAAAGTATTGTACCTTGATGGAAGTATTTTTTTTTTATATAAATGGCGACTGAAACGTCAAAATGTTGCCATAGATTAATTTAGCGGCCTGTTATTCACTTATCACAATAGGAGTTTTATAAACATGATTCACTTATTTTACTGTAGACGCGATCAGCTGGCTACCTATAGAATGAAACTAATACTGACTTTTGACTGCCAAATAGTGTAAAACAGCGGAAGAAAAAGATTGTGAAGTGAATTATGATTGCGATCGTGTTAGATAATACGGTCATGATCTCACTACGTTGGCCTTCGCATCCCTGGTGACACCTTATACTTTAGCGGTGGATGGTTATGCACTTCACTCAGCTTCATGATTTTCCCCTGTGTATCCAGCTTCACAAAAGATCTGCATTTCATGGATGATAACTTGGAACATTGGTACCGTCGATTTTTCAGCTTATATGAATAGGTATAGCCATTGAGCACCAGTAGAGTACCACCACGTAGTGATGGAATCATTTCGTAATGCATGTCTGAAATAAAAAATATATTTTACAGATTTACAGAACACACTATGACATAATGTATAATGCCAGCTTATTTTGTTTTAGGGCCGCACGGTCTAGGGTTAAAAAAATTAAACCCTAGACCATATAAGCGGCCATTAGTGTAATTATTTGCATATGAAGTCAATGAAGATAATAATCGTAATAACAAGTTTAAATAAAAGATTAAAGAACTGTGCTGTTGCTCTTTGTTTGGATTAAAATAAATAAACTAAATTATCATAAGGTAAACACGATTTATTGTAAAATAATATAGAATTAAAATAGATAATTAAATATTACAATTAATGACACATATTTGATTAAAATTCCATTTTAAAATATAAACACACGATTAGACGCTTAGTCTAACAAAAATAATAAAATTTAGGTACATAATGTAGGTAGTGGTAGGTATTGTAAGTTAAGACACTGTAAGCCCCTTAATTATAAAAAGTTGTTACAACTAAACTATTTTTGTCTGTTTCTGCCATAGGAAAATGTTAAAGTGACAGAAGACGCCAATGGTAAGAAGCTTAAGAAGCATTTATGACTAGGTAAGGGAGTTTTTACCACAGATTTTGAATATTCCGTGTTTTAACTCTTTAATATTTTGTTACTTTACTATTAAGTTATAAACTATAAGAACTCCCAAAAATCCTAATTTCGTCCTCCTATCACTATTTAGGGCCTTTACATTTGGTTTTGAGGGAGGACGAAATCAGGACCTGCAAGCTCCACCTGACCTAACCCTATTATCTAACATCTTAAATCTAAAAAACGGTCAAATTTAAATACTACTTTATCTAAAATAATTTGATCCGTTTCCAATCAGTGTAGGTAAGGGAGTTAGTGCTTGATGGGTGCCAGAGAGCGGCCAGTAAAGACGAGGCAGACCAAGGAATTGGCGGGATGATTTGGACGTGTACGCAAAGGACTGGTCTGACACGGCGCCAAAAATTGTGAGACACTGACAGGCTAATAAAATAAGACAAGAAGTTACACCCTTGGGAATAACTAAACCACCGACCACACCAATTTGTCAGTTTAAAGTGGTTATTTTATCCTAAACCTTACTAAATATTACTAGTATGAGTGTGTTAATTTGTTTTTCCCAGATTCACATCTCATATACTACCGAGGCAGAGACGCCAGTGAAGTGTTAACTTTTTTTCGGGAATCAAGACTTTGTTATACCAAACTGAAATAAATGATAGTAGAACTGGACAGACAATTATGCATGCTCTGAAGCGTTTCAACCGCTGTATTCCGTGTGTTACTACTAAAATATAAGGATGTCCATGTACTAAAACAAAGTGAAATTCTCGACCACACGCCACACCACGCGTGGTGGTGATCATTGGAATTTTTACTTGACGGACGTTCCGGACGTATTATTAGTCAATTTGCGTAACAGTAACACTCGGGATACGACGGTTGAAACGCTCAAGGGCACCATCCAAATCTAAGCCCAAGGACGATAAATGTTGTGACAGATGAGTGAGTAACCAATTCAATATTTTATATATTGGCCATCGTTCGTGACTAGATAATTGGGTGGTTCATGATTATGGTCTTCATTCAGAAATGACACCACCCCGTTGTCATCTATCTTCACAGATGCTTTACACAAATTAGGTTTTTTGGATTTAGAACAGTAATACCGCTTAGCGTGTATGTTAAATCTGTATGTATAGTTGTTCAGCATCAGGAGTAGACCGCCGCGTTTTGATGGTATCATGTGGTAGCAATGACATTTGTAATCTGTAAGCAAATGGCAAGAAAAAGCGATGGTTAGAAATCAGATCACAGTTAGTAGAGTTAGTAAAAACATGTAAAATATAATGTAGCGTTATTTACACGGTGCGTTGCCGGGTAGTGAGCGCCGGGCACCGTACCCGATGGTATGTTGTATGGGCATCCCAGCTTGATTATATGTACGGAAATTATGTGAAATCGACCATACACGCCGGCGTCCGATACCCGGCGCCATCTATCCAGCAATTGGCACTTAACGAGTCAATCGAAAGCCTCATGGCCCCGCCGTGTAACGCACATCGCAAGTTTTTCGCATCGTCTAAAGGAATTCAGGCAGTCCCAGGGAAAGGTTAGTTAGTAACAATACACACTAATTTATTATTTCGTTGCACAAAAAACTGAGGTAGTTAAGATATAAAAGAGAAAAGTGAGAATTTTTAGTAAGTTTATTAACATAAGCTAGAAGAAGAAGAGTACATACTAACAGCCATTTGGTTTTTAGGAACGGGTAAATTGATTGACTGTCTACCGATTATTAATTCGGTAACCTGAGGCCTTATTGTCTAACGCACTCAGAATTACAATCGCTTTTACCACTTCTCTCTGTTACACGGTATAGGGTGAAAATAAAAAGACATGGTGAATACGATCGCCAGCGCCCACGAGTTAGGCCCTTCGTACACAAGGATACGCAAATCTTCGAACCCGACAATACATAGAGGTTCGTACACATGCACGCGTCGCCTACACACGTAGCCTTATGTATGTTGGGCTTTAGACAATATGGCCTCTGTAATATATTAATACTCAATATCATTGGGCGGTGCCAGCGGCACCCAAGCACTTTTCACAGACCTAATGTATAATGCTAGCTTATTTTGTCTTAGGTCCGCACGGTTAAGGGTTAAAAAAATTAAACCCTAGACCATTTAAGCGGCCCTTAGTGTAATTATTTGCAAATGAAGTCAATGAAAAGATAATAATCGTAATAAAATAACAAGTTTAAATAAAAAAATAAAATAAAATAAAATAAATATTAGGGGACAATCTTACACAAATCGACCTAGTCCCAAACTAAGCAAAGCTTGTACTATGGGTACTAAACGACGATAAACATACTTATATAAATAAATAAATACTTAAATACATAGAAAACATCCATAACTCAGGAACAAATATTCGTGCTCATCACACAAATAAATGCCCTTACCGGGTTTTGAACCCAGGACCTCTTGCTTCGTAGGCAGGGTCACTACCAACTAGGCTAAAGCGGTCGTTAAAGAACTGTGCTTTTGCTCTTTGTTTGGTTAAAATAAATAAACTAAATTATCATAAGCTAAACACGATTTATTGTAAAATAATATAGAATTAAAATAGATAATCAAATAATATAATTAATGACACATATTTGATTAAAAATTCCATAATCAAATATAAACACACGATTAGACGCTTAGTCCAAAAAAAATTAAAGGTAGGTGGTGGCCTAATGTAGGTAGTGGTAGGTATTGCAAGGTAAGACACTGTAAGCCCCTTAATTATAAAAAAGTTGTTACAACTAAACTATTTTTGTCTGTGTCTGCCATGGAAATGTTAAAGTGACAGAAGACGCCAATGTTAAGAAGCTTAACAAACATTTATGACTAGGTAAGGGAGTTAGTGCTTGATGGGTGCCAGAAAGCGGCCAGTAAGGACGAGGCAGACCAAAGAGTTGGCGGGACGATTTGGACGTGTACGCAAAGGACTGGTCTGACACCGCGTCCAAAAGATGTGAGGCACTGACAGGCTAGTAAAATAAGGCAAGAAGTTACACCCTTGGGAATAATTAAACCACCGACCACACCAATTTGTCAATTTAAAGTAGTTATTTTAACCTAAACCTAACTAAATATTACTAGTATGAGTGTGTTAATTTGTTTTTCCCAGATTCACATCTCATATACTACCGAGGCTGAGACGCCAGTGAAGTGTTAACTTTTTTTCGGGAAACAAGACTTTGTTATACCAAACTGAAATAAATGATAGTAGAACTGGACAGACAATTATGGGTGCTCTGAAGCGTTTCAACCGCTGTAATCCGTGTGTTACTAAAAATCTAAGGATGTCCTTGTACTATAAAACCAAATGCAATTCTACGACCACACGCGTGGTGGTGATCATTGGAAATTTTACTTGACGGACGTATTATTAGTGAATTTGCGTAACAGTAACACTCGGGATACGACGGTTGAAACGCTTGAGCACCATCCAAATCTAAGTCCGAAGGAGGACGATGAATGTTGTGACAGATGAGTGGGTATAACCAATTCAATATTTTATATATTGGCCATCCTTCGTAATTAGATAATATAATTGGGTGGTGCATGATTATGGTCTTCATTCAGAAATGACACCACCCCGTTGTCATCTATCTTCACAGATGCTTTACACAAAGTAGGTTTTTTGGATTTAGAGCAGTAATACCGCTTAGCGTGTATGTTAAATCTGTATGTATAGTTGTTCAGCGACAGGAGTAGACCGCCGCGTTTTGATGGTATCATGTGGTAATGACATTTGTAATCTGTAAGCAAATGACAAGACAAAGCGATGGTTAGAAATCAGATCACAGTTAGTAGAATTAGTAAAAACATGTAAAACATAATGTAGCGTTATTTACACTGAGCGTTGCCGGGTAATGAGCGTTGCCGGGTAATGAGCGCCGGACACCGTACCCGATAGTATGTTGTATGACTTGTATGGGCGGGCATCCCAGCTTGATTATAGGTACGGAAATATGTGGAATCTACCATGCACGCCGGCGTCCGATACCCGGCGCCATCTATCCAGCAAATTGGCACTTTACGAGTCAATCGAAAGCGTCATGACGCCGCCGTTTACTTAACGCACATCGCATGTTTCTCGCATCGTCTAAAGGAATTCAGGCAGTCTTAAACAAAGATTAGTTAGTAACAATACACACTAATTTATTATTTCGTTGCACATAAAACTGAGGTAGTTAAGGTATAAAAGAGAAAAGTGAGAATTTTTAGTAAGTTTATTAATATAAGCTAAAAGAAGAGGAGTACCTACTAACAGCCATTTGGTTTGTAGAAAAGGGTAAATTGATCGACTGTCTACTGAATATGAATTCGGTAACCTGAGGTCTTATTGTCTAACGCACTTAGAATTACAATCGCTTTCACCAATTCTCTCTGTTACACGGTATAGGATGAGGGTAGAAAGATATGGTAAATACGATCGCCAGCGCCCACGCGTTAAGCCCTTCGTACTCAAGGCAACGCAAATCTTCGATACCCGACGATTTTGGTCTCTAAGCGACTACCGCAATACAAATACATAGAGGTTCGTACACAGGAGGCACGTGTCGCCAACACACGTAGCTTTGTGTATGATGGTCTTTAGACAATAATGGCCTCTGTGCTATATTAATACTCAATACCGTATTTAGGCGGTGCCAGCGGCACCCAAGTACTAGTCATAGACCCCTTCGTAGAAATGACCAGAACGGGTGGTCAGTTTTAGGTTTCAAGGGCACACCAGGCGCGTAAAAAACTAGTTTACAGCGCTGTTAAATTAGATTTACGCAAGGTGATTAGGTACAAAATAAAACAATTAATGCTTGGCGTAATGTGCCAAATACCTTCATGTCATAGATGCTCTTCAATTAACATGGGGTTATAGTAAAATAAAAACTAAAAAAATAGAATGATTAATTCAATATTTGGAAAGCATTTAACTAGATACTTATACTAAACTCGAGCTACACTTTAATCATCTCTCCTGAACCCGTCTGTATGTAAGTTGGCGGTTGATGATTATGTTTCTCCAGGGCATATATAACTTTTCCTTTTGTATCTAATCTGACTCTACTCTTACATAAAGTACTCAGATACTTTGAGCAGTAATAAGTGTTTTTACTATTTTTGTAAAATGTGTAATTATTCAGCATGAGCAGAGGTTTCCCGCGCTTGTTTGGAATCATTTTGTAAGTCAACCCTAAAAAAATAAACATTAATAAGTTTACAAAACCTTATATCAGTAAAATACCTACAGAAAAAATATCCGAATTAAATTGCATAAAGGTTCCCAAAAAGCTGATAATATGATAAAAAGGTGTCATAATTATGGGCAGTAAAAGTAAATTGTAATCATCATTTATTCGTGTTTTCATGTCCTCTTTATCTTCTATACTTATAAATAAGTACCAAAATAAATATACTTATATTAAAATCCCATAGCATAGACCAAGTGGTTTTGCGTAGATCTCTTAAAACGTGTATAAATAATTATAGTTTCTTCATCTTCAGTATAATTTTAAATAAATCCCCGAAGAGGTCATTCTATACTTGGGCGGTAAATGGTTGTGTTGTTCTTTCAGAGCTACGATGTACCCATTTTCGTCTAACTTAACACTGGCCTTACATTTAAGGGATATGGTTTTAGAACAATAGTATCGCTTGGCGTGATGATTATAAGAGAAGGTGAAGCCGTTGAACATTAGCAATTTGCCGCGTGAGGTCGGTATGATCTCGTAGTTGAGGTCTGTAACAGAAGAAATTATTAGATAGAGATGGAGTTTCCGCGTTACCAATGGTCTGTATCCTGATCACTTTTCTATGAAAGAATCTCAAATTAAAAAGATTCTGAGATGGTAACGTCTTGTGCTTGCAAATGAAGGAAACAAATTATCTGAGATTCGATTTGTGGCATTCGAACATGGCGGATGTAGACAGTATCTAATTTTGGTATTTCTGTTTCTTTGGCTAGTTGTAATATAATTTTGATAGTGTTTTATGCGGCGATTAACCTTAACTGTTACAGTGATCTCAAAATACTATATTGCTCTCTCTCGTGTCTGACATTTTTTTATGCGCAAGTTGTCTCCACGTGGTTTCTGGAATTTTACTATCAAGTTGCAAAAACTACAATCACCGTACAACGTCGCTCCCAAAGAGAGCAATTAACTGACATTGGCACAAGCCTAGCAGTGGCGGGGCGTGAAAATTTTTGCAAGTAAAGCCGGAACAAAAAGACCCTAAAAACCCCATTTATCCTCTTTTTGAAGGTCCAGTAATGGAAGAGAAGCATTTGGTATCTTCGAAAGTTTAGTCAACCCGGGGGAATCGGGTTGTTAGTACCCTTCGCCACTGAAGCCTAGTGGCCGCCATTAAAGAGGAAGAAAGAGGAAGAGGAAGAAACAAATTATCTGTTACGGAGCGCTTCGCTTTTCTAAAAAAACCTGTTACTCGTATTACCGTTTCCGGTATCTGCGTAAAGGACCAGTATTTAAATAATGGTCTGAACCTAAATATCACAATGAGTGGAAGTGGAACCAGGGCGAGCTAATAGGGGAATACTTGAATGTAAACAAAATAGTGTGTATCATACTGACATATAATAATTGCACGTTTAATAGATACACGGGGCAAGATTACGGACTGTTTCTTAAAATGGATTGTCTATCAACAATGCAACCATTTCTTACTTTGTAAATAAGTGTAGGTTTTTTAATACAATGGCTAGCTCACGCCCGCGTTTTCACCCCGCAACAGAACTCCCAATCATTTGAGAATTTTACGAATTTCGTCCTTATTCCTTTTTTACATATCAAAGGAACAAACCAACAAAGAAAAATGACAGCTTTTCGAAAATTTGGACTGGGCGTTAATGAGCTGTCAGTCAGGGTTTTTTTATACATAAAATAATGGTTGCTTTTTGGTATAACTATGTAGAGCTGTAAACATAACTTAAATTTTCTGTTATCTAACCCAAACATCGTTTCTTGTGTGGAGTTCTGGTAATATAATTCAAAGGTTTTTAAACTTACAACTACAGCGCAAAAATTAAATTTTAATGACTATGTATCTATCCACATAATTGCATTTATCCGTTTTTTTAATCCCTATAATACAAGCTTTGCTTACTTTGAGACTACGAAAATCTTGGTGACAATTAGTCCCTTGATATTTATTTTAGTTTTATTCTTATCTTATAAGAAGGTATGTGTAAAAAATTTTGTAAAGTTAAACCTAATCGTACATGACTAGAGCCATTTTGCTTTCAGTCTCATTGGTGTGCGTAAGTCTTTATGCCACTAATATTATGAGCCAAAATTATCATTTTCTATGTAAATATATGGTATATATATATACTCATATTTGTGCCAAGTGACAACTTTGACACTGTTAACTTACATTTTTTTTTCCTCGTTTGTACAAAACAAACTTACTGGTAACATTATGTGTTTATAAAATATAACCTATTTAAATTATAAGATTTTCACAAATATAGAATACTGAATGGCGTATAGGTAACGCCACCAGAGTTGAGGCCACGCACACAACCACATCTCATGTAATGAAAGCGGGATTTTGACGTTGTGTTGACGTTTAACAACAACTCAACGTCAAAATCCCGCTATCATTACATGAGATGTGGTTGTCTGCGTGACCTCAACTCTGGTGGCGTTACCTATACCTATAGTGAATCACACAACTCATGAGTAAAAAAAACGACCAAGCGCAAGTCGGTCTCGCACATGAAGGATGCCGTTGCCGTACCACCTTATTGTAAATTATAAGGTTGAGCAAAAACACGCCGAAATCACATTATTATAAGGGGTTCCGTTCTGTTATATTTCAGCTGTATTGATTGGCGGCCATTCTACATAACGATAGCAACGGTATACACATTCTGTAAAAATTTCAAGTATCTACCAAATAGGGTACAAAAGGCTTGCCTTGTAGTAGACGGACAGACCAAAAGCGGAGCCTTGATTTTATAGGTCCGTTATCACCCTTTCAGAACGGAACCGTAAACGTTCTATCCAAAACTTAAATGTTACTTAATTTTAATTTACCTAATCTTAACAATATCAACATTTATAAATTGACGTAGATAACACAGACACAAAGCAGACACAACAATATTTATAATATAGGTCCGTCATCACCCTTTCAAAACGGAACCGTAAAGTTTTTTCCAACACTTTATTGTTACTTATTTTTAATTTACCTAATCTTAACAAATTACCTAACATTTATAAATTGACATAGATAACACAGACAACATTAATTAAAATATCTATCTTGTAAAACAGCTTAAGGAAGTTTCGATTATCCCAATTTATAATCAGTGTGTTCACTGATTATAAATTGGGATTATTTATGATTTGTTATATCAATTTGCCAGAATCGTTATTTCCTAGTGGCAAAATTTCCATTCGCATCTTATCCCAAATCCTTTTTTCCTAGAATGGTTTTTTGCTGAAGCCTATTATCAGTCGCGATGTTTTTCCAATTCTAATCGACACAGAAGCATAGGTAGGTTTAGGTTATGTTAAGTTTGCATCGGCCCGAAGGGCCAAAAGCACACAGAAGAAGGAGCTCCGCCTGAGTGGAGCTCCGTCGACATTGTTTCTGTTTCAATCCAAATTGGGAATGTCTAAAAAAAATTACCAGTGATTTTTATATTTTTTTTGTATAGAAAAGTCAATTATAAGAAACTAATTTCAATATTTTGTCATTTAGTTCTCTACTTTTTACAAAATTAATTATTGAAACTATTTTAGTTGATGACGTCAGATTATAATTGAGGGCTCCCACAATGCCAAATTTCTAAATCTATCTAAATGTTTACGATAAGGCAACCCCTTTAATTATTTTTTGCGTAGTAGTACACTATACACTATGTCACTTTACTGGCACTGACAAAGTGCTAGATGTCAGACAGCGGGTCCAAATCAAACTCCGTAGTATAATCCACGCGTAAATTGCGAAGAATTCTAACCACACAGAATAAAGTACGACTTGAACCGGTCACGCAATTTACACCAATGTCAAATGAAGTTCATTGCTTATTTGTTATATAATAAATTCATTACATAATATTAGATTCGGCCGAGTCGTAGACGAGGCCGGATAAACCCCAAATCTCATCCATCAATCCCTTACTTCACGGCCTCTACAGTAATGTACTATTCTGAAACAGTATTTTCTTCAGAATTGTTATAAAACAATTCCTAACCTAACCTACTATTCTATAAGATGACATTTCAAAAAATCCTGAAATATGCACACTTTTATATATCTTATGGCAAACGTTGTTATGGCAAGTGAAATTATGGCAAATGAAATGATCCGAGTATAATAACGCCATAATATTTTGTATATTGTTCCGAAACTATGTAAAAGTGATTGTATAGATTCACATACATGCAGACTATGACCAAATATGATCTGAAACTTATACCTATAACTTACTTACACTATAACATTAATAAACGTCTCAAAAGCTAAAGTACATTAATTTACAATCTTCTCTACTACTATTCTACACATATGTGTAGGTACTGTAGGTGCCGAAGGAATCGCACGAGACTTTTCTTAAAATGTTTCGTAAACTTTTACCACGTTACTACAAAAACTTAGGCAACCATTGAACATGTATTTAACACATGTCAGGTCATATGTCTAAGACATGTGGTAAAGCCATCATAGTCAGAGACTGAGACACAGCATCAACTTCGACACTTCAAAGAATGTTAGATGCATTTTAATAGTCCCTATGCACATCACTAGCAATACTGTCCATTCATTTGCTTTTGCTAACTATTGTGGTATTTGTGTACTAGTATCGTTTTACAATTATTGTCCTTTCGAGCTTGTCGCACAGTATAGAGGTACCTACACATTAACGTCATACCACATAAAGGTATAAAAACGTACCCGTACTGACTAGCATAAAAATCAAATGTTAAAGCAATTCCGACATTATGTACGAAAATATATACATTTTAAATGTGAAATAACTCGCGCTAAGAACGGAGCAGAGGGAACTGCTCCGACTGGGCTTTATCCGAGAGTGTAAAGGGTGCACGCTACACGAGGCAGGGTCCCAAGGGACGCGGTGTAAGCGGGTCCCACATATATTTTTAACAAAAAAAATCTGACAAGGGGACGTCATTGGCTAATATTTGCACCCTAGCGCTCAATATGGTTAAGACAGTCCTGTACACCGACTAGAGTTTCACTCCTAAATATTAAATAAATAAACAAATCCTTAATATAAAAATATGGATATAAAGAAATAAATAGGAGACTTAATTCGTATATCTTAAAGCTTAAAAGTTCGAGTTAGACTAATTTTCCCTGTCCCCGAGTTTATCAAATTATCACATAAGAAACTTAATGTAGGTAAAGACTACATTATTATTTTATACACTTTTTGTAATAATAATCTTGCGTTTAAGTTTTGCAGTAGCTCGAGCAACGAATTTTTCAAAGTACCAAATAGGCCATCAAACACTTAGTAACTTAGTAAATGTTGAAACATTCAGATTAAAAATACCTATATCTTTTGACAATTTAAAATCTCAACATAAAAACGCTGCTTTTGACTTTATGTATTTTTTTCAAAGCACCAAATGGACCATCAAGCACTTATAGTAAACGTTGAAACATTCAGATTACAACTACTTAGATTTCTTTTGGTTCCACAATTTTAAATGTCAGCATTATCTTCTGACAGTCGCATTATAAATGCTGCTTTTGGCTTTATGTATTTTTTTTCAGGTAGAACACATGGAGACGGACTCAGAGTTATTGGCGGAGTCGGAGGCATTGACGGAGTTCTGGACAAGAAAAATTTTGGAGTCGGTGGGGACTCCAGATCAGATGGCGAAACAGGGGGACTGCCAGGAGGAAGCGGGGGAGGAGGCGGCGGAGGCGGTAAGGGCGGTGGGTATGGAAAGTGAGAGAGTGTTAGAGGATGTGGAATCGTCGGCTCCAATCCATCCTGGTAATGCAAATTGAACCTGGATCTGTCCCAATCTGCAGCTGGCTGTTCAGGATTCAACTTTGAATAAAAGAACACGTAACGGACAGCACCACTTTTTTTATCTATAATAGGTTTAATTTTAGTATACTTTATCGTAGCATGGTTGAATCTGTTGTCGAGAGCGAATTCTTTAGAAAGCAAGTATGAGTGTGTTTGCATGTCTTCGTTGTGCATTGGTATCTCTGAAAGTAGAATAAAGTTAGATATCCATAACGATAGGTTTCAAGCTATAAGACGTGGATGCTTGCAGACGACAACTAGATGCAGCTTAAATTAGAAAGTGGACGAGTCGTAATTGATTCACTGTTGACTGAGGATACCTTTACTTGTCTTTAAAACACAATTCATACTGGAGTCAATTATTTGTTCCAATCATCATACAGATATTAATAATAAGTCCACATCAATAAATTTTATAAAATGATGGTGAGGCATCAGGTAGCGACCAGCGAATTCGATGCCTCCCTTAAATTCAACGCCAGAGGAGTTATTGTCTATGCACTCAGAATCACAATCGTTTTCACCATTTTTTTCTGTCAAACGGTATAGGATGAGGATAAAGATATGGTGAATGCAATTCTGAGCCCTTGCGCATGAGACAACACGGCAATTGACTTTAGATTGTTGCAGTTGTGTAACCCAGCCCAGGGAATTAAGAAGGCAAATAAGCAATCTTTGAATAAAATGCAGTTTGTATTCATTCATTTTTTATTTACATAAAATTATACCAGTATGTTTATAAAAAAAAATCAAAATCTTAATACTACATTAACATCTTGGACAAAACTGACTGATATTATTATACCTAAAGATTAACATTACGGCCATTTGGAGAGCTACCGAGTGGATACCTCCCTTAAACAGGTTTGAAAACTGAACAGGCCGTGAAGTAAAAAAATCCTAAATAATTATTAATTAAGATGACGATAAACTACAATTTTTACCTTCATCGTGCGCTACCATAATGTCAAGCATATACATACATAGATATCAAGTTTTACTCAAATATTAGGACATTTTACTAAAAAAAAAGGCGCATCCATGGAATTGAATAAAATTTTTTTTTAATATGTTGTTAAATTAGATGTTACAAAGTCCATAACATAAACCTCGATAGTTAGATAGTTTGGTTTTTGTACGTAAGAATTTATAACTCTTTATTGTAACATATGAAATTAATAAATTACATTGGAAACAGTTGAACAAATATGAAGCGGATTAGGGAAAAAAGAAGTGGAAGGCACGGCGGTTGTTGTTTTTTTCCGGCTCCTTGGCTAATTTTTAACTGACCAACCTTTACGGACTCTATCATAAAGTATTAGGCTGTTTGTTTGTCATTTATATAACCGGTTCGATTCTAGACTGACGCAAGTGATTTTTTTAAAAAGTTGATTAAAATATGATCTCTTCGTTATTTTGAGTATTTTTAACCGCCAACACAAAAAGAGGGGTGTTATAAGTTTGACCGCTATGTGTGTGTGTCTGTCTGTGGCATCATATCATAGCTCTTTAACGGGTGCACCGATTTGGATGCGTTTTTTTAGTAGAAAGCAGGTTTCTTGGCGATCGTTCTTAGATATGTTTCATCAAAATCGGTTCAGCCGTTTCAAAGTTATCAGCTCTTTTGTTAGCTGCGGAAGGGATCTAAGACGCATAACGGGCATTGACTTAATGTCAAATATACGAGTGACATAATTGCGTTGGGGGTTTTTTAAATTTTTTTCTACTCGCGTACTACAATGTGCTACTATCGATATCGCTATCGGTAGTCCAATGAGGTGCATTGTGTGATCGCAACTTTGACATTTCATTATGAAACGTTTCACAATGTTCTTTTTCGCACTGCAAATGGCGGAAATTAAAATAAAAAAAAAGTTCACCGGTTTATTGTCTGTGGCCGACAGCCAGTCTATTTTATTTAAGTACTTAATCATTGTTAAATCGACTTTCTACATTAATTAAAATATGTTTACATAAACAATTATTAAATAATGAATACTTAAATAACGGACAATAAATGAATTTTAAAGTTATTAATAAATATGAATATTTTAACATCATTCAATATGGCTGTATGACAGTTCCCGGGTCCATTCTAAGGTTGTGATTAGTGAAAAAAAAACGTTACAAAATAGCGGGATTTTGTTTTGCTTTTGCACGGAGTTCTTCAAAAGGAAAGAAATAAAAGAGTAATCACTATATAAATGACTTTTTATCTGTGAGAATTTGTGAGTTTGGAGAATTAAGTGATGCAGAAATGTTAACGCCGCCAGAAATAAAACAGGCGACAATGAAAGTGAGCAATAATTTGCTAATTTTAAAATCGAAAAATTCATTTATTGTCCGTTATGTAAGTATTCATAGTTTAATAATTGTTTATTTTGAACTCGTAGAAAAAGTAATGTATGCAACTGTTCATAATCTGCATAAAATACTATTAATTTATAGTTATTCTTCCAGGGTACATTATTGACACCGAAGTCTACGAAAAAGGGATTAAGAAATTTTTAAATATTCCCCATTCGGCAACTGGACGTAATCAGGTCGTCGATGAGTGTGGTTCAGATTAGCGTTAACAATCTTACCCTCGTCATCTAGGTTAACTCGAGCCCTGCAGTTGCCGGACTGCTTCTTAGAACAATAATAATTGCTTGATGACTTCATTTGAGAATAAGTGTATCCATCCAGCATTAGCAGATGCTTCCCGCGCGGAGTTGGTATGAACTTGTAAAGCGCTGAAAGAACTTGTTTTCTTAAGACAGAATCATTAACCGACTTCATAGGTGAATGTCATCTTAAAAGCTGAAATGATTTAATAAGACTTATATTGGATCAATCTGAAAGTTTATCCTTTCAGATAAAAAAAAAATCCATATCGATTTATACCAAAACAACGGATTTTTCAGGTAGGCAAAAAACACTAAAAAAATACAACCGATTGAGAACTTATTTCCTTTTGAAGTCGGTTCAAATTGGTATGGCTCGAGCCCGCAGATAGTGTTCTAGAAGCGTTGAATGAACCTCGACGATACGAACAAAAATCCCTCTGAATAAAATAATACTTTCAGTTTAACATATACGTCAGTAGACAGAGTTGTGCGTACTCGTTCACTAATCGGATCGCCCTAACTAGTACAATCGTGCAAATGTACCTACTAGTTCGATCTTTTAGTTCTTTTCAGTACACTACTACGTAACGTACGTAGACCACGCATGGTTTGCTCTCATTCCAATATCCGTCCCGTTCCTTTTTGATATCTCACTCTTAGTCAATCTACTAAAATACATTCAAGAAATCGTTCCCTAAGTCTACTCCACACTGCACTGTTCAGTTTGATTTGGTTGGCTCTCGGCTGGTGCGTTGATCGGAGCTATTCGAAGTACTTCAGAGCGATTAAATTCGGTTCCTTGCTCTCCAAATATTGTACTACTCGTACATGTAAAGCAGATAGGAGATGCGAATAGTAAATTCTAATACAGTGTCAGAAAATAATTATTACTAGCTGGTGCCCGCGACTTCGTCCGCGCAGTAAAGCTTCTTCATTTCTTTCATTGAATAAAACAAAAATCCGGCAACGGCAACATCCAAAAATCCATCGTTTCATCCATCATCATTGGTATTACTTAGTGAATATAGTAAATCCCGTTTATTCCCTATCCCGTGGGAATTTCAACAAATCTCTCCTTTTTTAGGGTTCCGTACCCAAAGGGTAAAAACGGGACCCTATTACAGAGGCTCCATTGTCCGTCCGTCTGTCCGTCTGTCACCAGGCTGTATCTCGGAAACCGTGATAGCTAGAGAGTTGAAATTTTCACAGCTAATGTATTTCGGTTGCCGCTATAACAACAAATACTAAAAAATGGAATAAAATAAATATTTAAGGGGCTCCCATACAACAAACGTGATTTTTAGGGTTCCGTACCCAAAGGGTAAAAACGGGAACCCTGTTACTGAGGCTCCGCTGTCCGTCCGTCTGTCTGTCTGTCTGTCTGACCGTCTGTCACCAGGCTGTATCTCGGGAACCGTGATAGTTAGAGAGTTGAAATTTTCACAGATGATGTATTTTGGTTGCCGCTATAACAACAAATACTAAAAAATTGAATAAAATAAATATTTAAGGGGGCTCCCATACAAGAAACGTGATTTTTTTGCTCGTTTTTGCTCGATATTGATAACGGCGACAGGTAGACGCTTGAAATATTCACAGAATATTTAATTATATATTGGTTTTAAAAATAAATCATTAAATTAAAATAAAAAAAAATATTTAAGGGGGGCTCCTATACAACAAACGTGATTTTTATAGATAATTGTACGGAACCCTTCGTGTGCGAGTCCGACTCGCACTTGGCCGGTTTTTTATTTTGCTCGTTTTTGTCCGATATTGATAACGGCAACAGGTAGACGCTAATTATATATTTCGACCACTATGCATTTCAAGCTTATGCGTTCAAAACTTATGTCAAATAACTTTATACAGGGTTATTTGTAATTCACTAGCATCCTTTTAACCCTAAACTCCTACCACTTAAACAAATGTTTTTGTTTTACGGCTTTTGTCATAACTTAATATTTTTGGTGTAATAACGTTTTAAAAATTTGATTCTGCCTCTTATTTTTACGATATTCTGTGTATTTGTATGGGAAAAAAAGTGCTTCATCTTAAAAAGTCGTAAAACAAAAAACATTTGTTTGAGTGATAGGAATTCAGGGTTAAGAGGATGTCAGTGAATTAAAAATAACCCTGTATATTTTGATACATTATATTTTATGATTTTCGGCATTTCAACCGATATGTATTTTAAATTTAAACATTATTATACGTACCCGTTGAAATTCCCTCGGGATAGGGAATAAACGGGATTTATTATATTCACTAAGTAATACCAATGATGATGAGACGATGGATTTTTGGATGTTGCCGTTGCCAGATTTTTGTTTTAATCAATGAAAGAAATGAAGAAGCTTTACTGCGCGGACGAAGTCGCGGGCACCAGCTAGTTATGTATATGTGAGTGACATTGAGTATTAATTAACTTATTCATAAAAAAATAAAGTAGCTTGAACAGCTACTATATCAATTTATAAGAAATAAACTAAGCATAATCACGATTAGGAATAAGAAATCAAGTTGGTTATTAACTTAAAGCCATTCAAGTAAAATTAACTTCCTCTGCCTGTTTCTATCGAAGCTTTTAAAAAAAATGTAAGTGACAAAAAGGTAAAATTAATTTTAACAAACTAAAAATATTCCCAACACTTATTTATTTAAACTTATTTTACCTACACTTCCAATTTCACCCAAAATCCCAACTTATCCCGTAATATTACTTGAGAATAATGATTGTGTATTTCTTCTATGTCTATTGTATCTTTTTCAATGTCAATTTCAGCTTTTGCTTTGCAATGAAGTGACTTAGATCTTGAACAGAAATAGAATTTTGATGTTCTTGATTTTCTACTGTATGTGTAACCGTTGTATATAAGCAGACTCCCGCCTTTTTTTGTTGGTATGAAGAAAGGACCTGCAATTATAACCATCTGTGTTGAACGAGCTAGATAGACAGTGAAAACTGTTGTTTGTTAACTTGTCATTATACTTGTAAGATACAAGTGGGTGAACAACATTACGGAGAGACCTCAAGCTACAAGAATAAATTGTAAACAATTATTTTTTAACTAAAAATATAAAAAGGGTAAAAGGGGTATTATTATTAAATGAAACTAGGGAATTCAGATAATTTAAAATATTTACTATTGGGGTGGCAGTTGTCCTATACGCCAATTTTGTTTACAGATACGCACGTCATGACGATCTTATAAAACGCTCTAACGACTTCAACTGTAGAAATCGATCTGTAAAGGTCTAATCTTTGGAAACAATCATTTTTGATGAATGGCTAAACTACCGCCAAAGCTAATTAGTAGGTACCTGGGCGACCTAGGGTTCGTTTAATCCTGATTGATTTTGATTATTATCTGAGCTCGAACGAGCCATCTCAAAGAAACTGCAATACGTAAACAAACGGAACTAGATTCGTAATACAGTCGTATTATTATTATGTACAGTCGGTTCCCTAACATAAGTATCCACTTTTCTATAAAGTTAGTATGGAATAGTGGATACTTAAGCACAGAATAAGTAACAGTACTAACGTACAGAAGGATCACTCTCGAACAAAAGTCAACTTTAGTTATAAAAACTTGCGTACTCTTACTACTAGCACGCGAAATTGAAACTTATCGTGTGATACGAGCGTTCATATTCTGTTGGGCACCGCTGATCCGAAACCAAGGGCACAGGGTTTCCACTCGCCGATATTTGGCAGGTATATAAATCAAGAAAGATAACAGTGTGTATTAATTCAGTAAACTACCTTTAGTAAGTAAGTAAGTTATTTATAAGCTCGTTTAGAAGTCATTTTTGTTGCAAAAATTACAGAAAAAAAAGATGCTTAATTACGCGCGACGCAGCTAGCGTGCGAACCGAAGGCCGACTGACAACCTACTGCCATACGCCTCCCCGGGAGGCGCGCCGGCCGAACATACCTAAACTGCGGAGTGAAAACCCCCTGACTTAAGTTAGGGAACCGACCCTACAGTATTGTTTCTGTTCAATTACTTTGATAACCGCAACCGAAAGTAGCCCAGAGTTTGTAAAAGTAACCCACCGTAGAAACTTCCTTCGTTTCACTCACATGCATATGCCATTAAATCTGTGACAAAGAGTGATATAATTATAATCTTAGAACTCGCCTCAAACAAGTAGGGTTCAACATTGCGTAGCGAGGTTCATTCTAACGCAGCTCGCTATTTCCGCAATAAGAAAAAAAAGTACCTAAAGGAAGAGAGCAAAGTTTATTCGATAAAACAAAAAACGGACACATTTATGTTAAACAAAATATACATTCGTAAATTCTTCAAAGGCGATGAACAAAATAAACTACTTGTATATTTTAAAATATTTTTATTCAAGTAAAGAACAAAATTGCACTACGAGTAAAATGCAAAACTACGATCCAGGTTGCACGATTGTAAAGTACTTATTTTGAGTTCTTGCGGACCTTAAATATTCTTTATATCTAACGACCATATCGTCTCCATGCTTTCTTTTTAGATGAGACAGGAAATTCGATGTAGTATTACAGTATCCGGAAATTTTAATGGTGTCAGGTAAGCAATGTACGCATATACCGACTTTCTTTGTAGACGTAGATTCTGATGATAATATAAAAAACGTGCCATCAAGAACTGTAGGAAGTAGCTGTGAGGCTGCAGATTCTGCAACGAAAAGGGTTATTCACTGTAAAGCAATAATGACGGGTTGATTTCTATTGTAAGCGAGTTTAACGTCAATTACAAAAATCTTGTTGCGTTCCTGTTGTGCATGTCTTGTTGTGTTGCTGAGTAGCTAGTTTCTGAACCATACTCATACTACCTACTACCAATATTTTAGTCAAACATCTGGACATCGGATAACTTAACCCCTCGTATGCGGGAAGTGAAAAAATCGTGCATTAAGTTGTGTTGGTGTGAATTGTCCCGTGATATTTATTTATTTATTTTATTTTGATTTATTTATTTATTTGGTATTTTGTACCTCCTCCTGCTCTGAAAGCCGAGGAAAGAAACTCATGGTTGCTTTTTAGACTATAAGTGAGTTATCTATACCTATAAAACAGTACCGTGACTGACTGACTGACTGACTGACAGACAACATACAGCCTAAACTACTGGTGCTAGAGACTTGAAATTTGGCATACATGTACCTTGAGTATTGCAGTGGTGCACTAAGGAAGAATTTTTCGAAATTCCCACGGGATAGGGAAATATCTAGACTTTCTTCGTTTTTTTGTTTGTAGCGGAATCTCTGAAACTATTGAGCCGATTTTTAATTTTTTTTCACCATTAGAAAGCTTCACTATCCTTGATTGACATAGGTTACTTTTTATCCGGGAAAATGCGAAATTCCCACGGGATTGAAATAAGTTAATTCAATTTCGGGGCTGATTTTAAAAATGCTTACATATTATGTTATATGACTATCCGCGATTGGCATAGGCTACTTTTCTTCGGGAAAATATAAAATTCCCACGGGATAGAAAATAAAATAATTCAACTTCGGAGCTGATTTTAAAAATTCTATCAGCAATAGAAAGCTACACTATTCCTGATTGGTATAGACTGCTCTTTTTCGGGAAAATTCAAAATTCCCGAGGGATAGAAATAAGTGAATTCAACTTCGGGGCTGATTTTAAAATTTTCTTGCACCAATAGTAAACTTCAGTAATATCTCTGATTGACATAGGGAACTTTTTCCGGGAAAATGAAAAATTCCCGCGGAATAGAAATAAGTACATTCAACTTCGGGGCTGATTTCAAAAATTTTTTTACCAATTAATAGAAAGGTACTGTGGTACTGTGCTCAGATATTTAGGTAGATAAGTACGGGCAACGCGCGTGATGCTACACTTCAATAAATAATACAATAGATGTCTTCATACGTGGGTTTATTCTATTAGCAAGTTTTCTTAAATAAATACTTTACAATATTATGTCCAGCTCTCTCGGCTGTCCGGAGCAATCTGCCCTGGCTCGTATACCGCAGACAACTCTATTTATTTAAACTCAAGTTCTAGAATTATTTACAAATTTTATACATAATAACAATAAACTAACCTGCCAGTTCCTGATTGGTGTGGACTACTCTTCTTCGGGAAAATGCAAAATTCCCAAGGAAAGAAGTAAGTCAATCCAAATTCGGGGCTGATTTTAAAAATTCTTTCACCAATAGTAAGCTACAGTAGCCCTGTTTGACATAGGATACTTTTCTGCGGGACAATGCAAAATTCCAACGGGATAGAAATAAGTGAATTGAACTTAGGGCCCGATTTAAAAAAAAAATCTAATAAAAAGCTACACTGGCTCTGATTTTCAAAATAGGTCAAAACAGTTATTTCTATCCTGCGGGAACTTTACTTTGCACTATCCCGGGATAAAATAAGCCAGTTTTTATCAGGCACAAACCTCCTCCCAGAATGAGAGGACTCGGGTAGTAGTTCCTACGCGGGTCCAGTGCGATTTGGGAACTTCACACACACCATTGAAATTCTTCACAGGTGTGTGTGTTTTCCTTCACTGTTAAAGCTTATGGCAAACTTCAAACGTAATTTAGCACATGAATTAGGAAAAACTCAGAGATGCAAGACCGAGCACAAACCCACGACCCTCTGCTTAAGAGACCATAGGTCAAACCACTAGGCCACCACGGCTTAGCGGCTATAGAATTCACTTATTCCTATTCCGCGTGAACTTTGCATTTTCATGGCATTATACTATTAAAACTACCTGTATGGCAAATTTCATCCAAACAACTAACGTTATTGTCTTCGCGTACGAAGTCGCGGGCAAAAGCTAGTTTTGCTATATATACTGTAAGTTCAACGACTTTTGTAAATGTATTATTAATTAACATGGCTTATGACATAAATATATAAAAAACTAGGTGTTGCCCGCGACTCCGTCCGCGAAGAATAAGAGTATAAAAATTAGCCTACGATCTATTCTCGAACCTACTGAATATAGACAAAAAAGTTTCATAACAATCACTCAAGCCGTTTCGGAGGAGTTCGATAACGACGATAACAAACACCATGGCAAGAGATTTTTATATATTAGACTAGATGTTGCCCGCGACTCTGTCCGCGAAGAATAGGGGTAGGTACAAAAAACAGCCTACGACCTATTCTCAGACCTACCGAATATAGAGCAAAAAGTTTCATAAGATTTGGTCAAGCCGTTTCAAGATTAGATTTCAAGGCAATCATTTCAGGGCAGTACAGACTGGAAAAGACGTCCAAATTCATGTTTCAGTGTCTTTTAAGCTTCCGATTCAATTTTACTTGTAGACCTTTCTTTTTTTCCGAAGTCTGATAATGGGATCCAAGAATGAAACTTCTTCTTCAAAAAGACTCTTTTTATTTTAGTAGTACGTAATTTCCTTGTTTGGACAAGAAGAACGGTGGAGGTTCGTGGTTGTGTATCTCTTTCGCATTTACAAGCTGATTATTTTCATCTAACTTCACCTTGGCTTGGCATTTTAACCTAGATTTTTTGGAGCAGTAATATAATCCCTTGGAAACTCGACTATAGGTGAAATTTTTGTACAACAGAACTTTCGAACCACCGTATCTGGCAGGTATGAACATTGGCCCTAAAATAGAGAAAAATATTATTAAAAGACAGACTACATATTATACTACGTGAAGTTTATAAAATGATACATCCAGTCTACCTAACAGCATGATTACTTCGTATTGAAAAGTAAAGTAAAGATACAATAAAACAATTTTTTTATTATAACAAATAATTAAATATCTCTTAGGGGCTGTTACACTACCTTATTCTCAAACCGCTGATTACGTATATCTAATTAATAAATTACGTTCTAAATAAATCCATCACATAGTTTTTTTTTTTCAGTTTCACCTCTCCTCCTTCAAAGGAGAGGAGAGGAGTTTCGTTCAATGATTAGCTTATCAAAGCACAGGAAATCTTAAATTTTTAAATACATATTTTTTGCATAAACTAATGGGTAACATTATTTGTTAACTATATATAACACAAAGATAAATAATATTACTATAATAATACTGGAAGTAATATATACATACACAAACCTAAATACCATTAGAAACAACAGAGGAGGCTCAAGTCCGTATTATTTAATTTCATAACTTTCTTTGCTTGGAAAATGTCAGGTATAACATTATTATTAGGAAATTCTGTGTTATTTTCCAGTGTAAGTATGCAGCTTGTCAATAAAAATATTGGGAACAATTTTAAAATTTTAACATTACTTTAATATATTTTTCTGAAATCTGCTGAAGGGCTTTAACCACAAATAAAAATAACTGACTTTTAAAAAAGGCCACCTTATCCGATCGGTAAATATTATGGAACGGTGTACTTCCGTTTGGCAAATTACGTTTCCCAAACTGATTCATTTGGCAAATGTTTCATTTCCCAAATGTTTATTTTTTCTGAAACTGTAAACTATTCAGGATATATTTCAGGACTATTCTGTAGGTTAGGTTAGGTTAGGTTAGATTTGTTTTATAACAATCCTGAAAAGTTTACAGTTTCAGAAAAAATAAACATTTGGGAAATGAAACATTTGCCAAATGAATCAGTTTGGGAAACGTAATTTGCGAAACATTAGTGGTAGTTTATCTACCGCATACCGCTATTTGACACTTGTGAAACAAATTTTAACTCCTTCTGCCAGATAAAGTAATGTTTAAACTAATCTGAACTTTAAAAAAAGTGGTGGAAGCTTAAGGACTTATTCAGTAATTATGTAATGTCCATCTCTTTGAAATACGCTCGTTTCGTGATTATGCGTTCCATTTATATCAATTATAGTGTTGTTCTCGTCCAACCTTACTTTTGCTTGACACTGCAGTTTCTTTTTCTTAGAGCAGTAATAATTTCCACAGTGCGAGAGTATGTAAGTATGGCCGTCGACCATGAGGATATTTCCTTTCGTAGTAGGTATCAATATTGGCCCTAAAGCAAAAAATATGGAGTAAAGATAGTACGATTAAGAAACAACCTGTAAATTATAATTGTTGTTATTTCAATTTAACTTAATTCATAAACTACAAAGATGAACTAAGTTGATCGAACCATGTGTGTGTAAGTAGGTACCTATTTTACAAAAACAAATCTGAGAAAAACCACACAAACGAATCGCAGTGTAAGCTGCAAATCAAAGAAATAAAACACTTATTTTAATAATATTTTATCAATTTCATATAATTATAAAACCCATTGAATAAATTTTAAAACTTATTATGTTAAGTACGTTTGCTTCTAGTTCTAGCGCATTTAATCAAATACAGGAATAAAATATATCCACCTTAAATTTATCACGACTGTATATATGTCATAACTCATAGTATTATTTAAACTATCTTTAGAAATTATTTATACTAACTAAAATTAAACAGCTCAGCTCACAACTTAAAATCGTGAGTAAACTTTGTAGTCACTACATATTTTATGTTAAAGGACTACCATTAAATACTTAGGTAAAATTACGAGATTTATTACTAAAGGCATGGTATATTAGTGGCGAAACAAAGGACATTGTAGAATAATCCAGAATTTTTCAGCAGATGGTACGGTCAGTATAACAGAACAACATTGCAAAGGTTTTTTTACCGGAATTTTTAATATAAAACATAGCCACGCCTTTGGCAGGGTACAACTTGAATATCGATCAATGTAAATGTCGAAACATGTCTACTAAAATTAAAACGTCTTCGAATATACAAGGTACATGAACAGCCAACTACAATTTTACGGTAAGAAAATGCATTAGGCATACCTACGGCCGCGCCCAGTTAACCTGACCCTAACATCTGCTGCAATATTCCGATCATAAAATACTTTGTATACAAGTGATCACATCAATTGTCGCTCTATGTGTCTTTTTTTATTCTAGCGGCAAGAAAGGATCCCCTAACTAGAGCGATCAGAATCTAAATCCTCCAAAAATTATCGAAAAAGTGACTCACACGCCTCTTTTGCTAACCGTCTACATTTCAGGTAAGATCATTTTTGTTCATCTCATCATACTATTTTATTGTGTGATTGGATGTATGAATATCAGTAACTCTAGAGACTAATATGCACGCTTTACGAAACGAATTAATGTCGAACAGTGACGAACCTTTTTTACCCCGATTATACATACATTCATATTTAACTTTATTCGTGTAGTGTGCGTGCATTCAGTCCAAATTTCAAAATACCTCGAATTGCATTATCCATAATGGGATCTAAAGTTTTTAGTTCTAGTTTCTACAGTTCCAAACTGAGAACTTAACTGTCAAGCCATATTCGTCTACTTATCTTACTATAGGAATATATTTTCCGAATTCTGCTATTTTTAAAACGGGGGGTTCATGGTTGTGAGTTTCTAGTACTTCCACAATAGCACTATCGTTCTTATCCAATTTCACTTTGGCTTTGCAGCTCAACTTGTACTTTTTGGTGCAGTAATAACGCGGACATTTGAGGTGACCTTGGTTGTACGTGTAACCGTTGTATAATAGAATCTTGTTGCCTCTCCGAGAAGGTATAAAGATTGGTCCTGAAAAAGCAATAAACAAGGTTTAAATTATAACTGGTATTGGTAAACAAAAACTTACATATCAAATATAAAAAAACGAAACAATTTTTTTAACTATTTATTTCATTCTTCCCAGATAAAGGTGTGTTTAGATAGCGATCTCGCTCAGCGGAGCCAGAGAAGGAGCACGACCATTATTTCTTTTTGTAATGAACTTCAAAAAAGGAGGAGGTTCTGATTCTTTGATTTATTGAATTTTTTGAAGCGAAGAGAAGATACCTACTACAGAAATTTCTACTTCGTTCACACAAAAAGAACATAATGGATCGTGCATAGAATGCTCGTTTGTCTGCTTGGTCTAAATGCACCTTAAATAAGTTTTTACAGATTAGTATTTAATAATATGAAAAAAAATACAGTAGTACAGTAAATGCAGAAACCGCATTATGTTTCACACACAACCGGTCACCAATGATTGTGAGTGTCATGTGCAACAATAATGACGTTGTTTTTATCCAATTTGATTTTAGCTTTACAATTCTTTGGCCTTTTATTACAGTAATAAAGCCCCGTGTAATATTTGTTATAAATAAAACCATTATATAAAAGATTTTCATTGCCTTGCTGGGACGGTATGAATACGGGTCCTGAAATAAGCATATAATTATCGTCAAAAATTTGAATGAAAACTGTTAACTATTCTTACGTGAAAAGAAACAATTTGAAATGCGTTATTAGATCCGTATCGTATAGCTTGACTAATTTAAAATAACGCGCCCCACCACCGCATTTGACATACAGTATTTGAAATCCTGTATGTCAAACGTGGTGGTGGGGCGCGTCATTTTAAATTAGACAAGCTCTACCTAGGTTGTAAACATAGGCGGTGACGCTATTTTGTGGGCGGTGAAGGCTTTCAGGGAGACAGTAGCAGTAGAAAACACGGGGAAAGTTAGGAGGCTTTACTTAGTAATTAAAAGAAAATGGAGACGCCTTAGAAAAAAATAACAAAGGAGGCGGGGGATTTAGTAAGATTGAGACCCTATGCTGTTGTATATTTAAATTTTAAACTGTCTATTTTCAAATTGTTCAGTATTTCTAACCAGAATATAAATCTATACAAGTAATGTAGTAAAATAATTCCATGTTAAATTTTACTGCATTACTAAAGAAATAGATAGAGAAATGTTGCCTTTAGGCAACAGTTAAACCTCCATTCAATGTATTTCCGACAGAAGAACGTCTTTTATTTATGTACGTATACAATGTAATTAAAGTATGTATAGTCCGTCCGGCGGGGTAAGAGCTAAAAGGTGTGAAGTCGAAATACGACGAAGTGAGATTCGACCTAAAAACACTTGTATTAAAGCTCTTTTTACAATAGTCGACTAATTAGCCTATCTTTACGGCTTTTAGCTCTTACCCCGCCGGACGGACTATACCTACATAAGTATAATGAAAAAAAAAACATGGAATAATCAATTTTAAGTATTTTAACTTATATCATTCAGCGATGATTCAGTAACTTATTAGTTTTTTAAAGGGTTTTCTCACAAACAAATTCACAACTTATTGATAAACGTTATTTATTTCAATCGAAAGCACTAAGTAGTTATGTACATATCAAGTCAAACACTACGGTATTTCTTACAGATCTCTCATAACATTCTTAAACATATTTGTTTACTTATTTGTTTGATTTAAAAACTAAAGGATTTAAACTACACAGCGACCTTTTTTCAAACAGAAACATCAACATTGAACAATAATAAACGTAACAAACATGTATTCATATTACAAAAAAAAATGCAGAGCAATGTCTCTCAGTCCCCAACAAATTATCACAATAAGCAGTATTGATAAAATATAAAGGACAAGGGAATCGATCCGTCATATATGTATATTAGAATAATAATTTAAAAGAAACAAAACGAAAATCAAAAACAAAATAGAAATATAGTGAAAATAAACGGATCTCTCACGTCTTAAAACGAGTTTAACTCTACTTGTTTTGGGCTAATCCGTAGCCCTTCCTCTGGAGTCGCACGTCACGGCGGCTGCCAAATGCGCACTCCACGCCGTCGACATGTTTAGGGCTACGGATTAGCCCGAAACATGTCAAGTTAAACTCGTTTTAAGACGTGAGTGATCCGTTTATTTTCACTATGAGTGAGTCTCACGGTAGTTTCATGTTTAAAATAGAAATATCCTCTTTGCCCCTTATCGCTTATCGCCAGCAACATTTGTCGCCAGAAACAAGACCAATAGTGGATAAAATAAATGATTCACCGTTATTTACATTGGGTATATTTTCTACATAGGTTTTTTCACAGGTAATCACCAAACCGAACCAATCAACCAAGTTTATGGGTAGAGGACAAAAAGTTGGACCACGATAAAAGGCTGTTAATCATACAATACGACTGACGGGAAAGGTTCCATTGTGACACGAGAATTATCCATAAAATTGTATAGTGATTTTTGTGTCACAACGGAAAACGTAATAAATTTTATTTAACTATCTAAGTTACGGTGTCCAACTATTTAACTCCGTCCTTATACTGTACCTAGATCCATACAGCTATAAGCATACCAGCTGGCAACTTAAATTAAAAAATCAAAAATTGAGTTATTATTTATTAGAACTTCGGTAGCATAATTGTTTGTCTGTTACACGTCAGGCAGGTAACGGATTGGTCGAGCTTTCCACTTAAATAATTTATTGAATCAGGCGTTTCTTTGCGGAGGTCCATAAAGTAGTTCTTTCCACTTAATTTACCAAATTATCGGAATTCATTTCTGAATTAGCTTGGGCATTTCTTGCTTGCTGCATTTCTTGTAGAAACAATCCTGGAGTTTCGTTCGCCTCAAAAAAAAAATTATTCTCTATTTCTTTTTTTTAATCTTAATTTTGTAGCTGAAGCCCGTACTCGTTTAGCAGCATTTCGTTTGACTGCATTGCGTAACATACTTTTAAAAAAGGCTTCGCACTCTACAAGACTGTAAGTGTTGTCAGAATCGTAAATGATTGAAAAAAAGAATTGTATGACACGATTAAATGCTTTGAAGCAAATTTTTTTACCTTCTCCACGAGTACCTCCAGCCCACGAACACGTAGTCAAAAAATTACGGCTGAACATTACATCGATGAGAATGAAACAGTTGTTGGGACCCTTACCTTTCCCAATTCTACAAACAACAGACAGTTTTTTCTTTAATTCTGCTGCTGAAGCTTCTTCTTTTAAAAATTCTTCTAGGTTTTCAAGTGAATCTAAGTTATCTATGGGTTTAAAACTAAGTTTTTTTCCTCCAGCTTCACTTTTTGATCGTTTTATAGATTTTTCTCCTTGCCTACTTTTACCCGCTAAACTGTATAATATGGCTTGTTGGTCACTTTTCAACACTCTCACCGTCGCGGTCAACCGGCCCTGTTTGAAAAACAATATATTTATTTGTGTTTTGCGTATTATTATAAGCTACCTGAGGAGACGATAAAGCTTGGCCTGTTTGAACTACACTTACAGATTCTGCGAATACAGCGTGTTCGTTCTGACAACGACTTGCCGGCTCGAAAGTCTTGTAACAGCTCATCGATACTGAAAAAGTATAATTACTTACATAAATATAAAGGGTGACCGTTAAAGGTAAAAAACATTCCTCATGCTGAAGTCGAATAAAACTGTACGTGTATTTCAAACTTAGTTATTTCTTAACAAGATTCTTAATTTAGAGAAAAATCAAACATTTAATAATAAAAACAAATTAACCGCTAAACAAAACATTTTTCTTGCCTTTATGGATCCTGAAAAATTGTAAACTCTTTCCTGGACGATACCATGGAAGGAGTCTAGTAGATTGCACTGAGATGGAGTTGAAGGAAATCTTGGAATAGGTAAAAGGAAAGTGGTATTGATCGCAAAATAATGCTGGCTAACTGTAGTAAATCCCAAATAGTCGACTTTTATGATATTATGCGGAAAGTTGTGGCAACCCTGATGTGTCGCTAGCGCAGGAGAAACAACAGCCTCAAAAAAGAGATAGGAAAGTGGTTGGATAATCCCATCCGTCGTGCTCGGGCATCCTGTCACATGGTCAAGTATACAAGCCATAAATAGTAATAATAATATCTAATTGTAATCATAACAATAACCAATAATATCTGTGGCACGATGCCCGTAATAATAGCAAAAGACGAATTACGAGTGGACTGATTTTCGACAATGGTGATTTATTACGTGTTTTCCGATCTATTTCGCGATTGAACACTAACATAATTAAGTTTTATCTTTAACAAAAAATATGGACCGTAGTATTTAATAAAATAAAAATAAAATAAATAAATATCACGGGACAATTCACACCAATTGACCTAGTCCCAAAGTAAGCTAGGCAAGCTTGTGTTATGGATACTAGGCAACGGTTAAACATACTTGTATAGATAGATACATACTTAAATACATATTAAACACCCAAGACCCGAGAACAAACATTCGTATTTAATGCATTGTATTGTCTGAAATAAATAATAAAATAATAATAATAAATACACATTGTTCCAATAATTGTACGCACAATAACAATTATACATGAAAAATTTGTGGCTGTTTTTAGTAGGAAGAAAGTCAGTCCTAAAAAAACTTCATTAAGAAATACGAACCTACTAATATGTACTTTTTTGTAGCGATTAGGTCTGTCTGTCTGTCAGTCTGTCCGCGGCTTAGCGCAGTGGCTATTAGTGCTAGAAAGCTGTAATTTTGCATGGATATACATTACAGTGACCCCGAGAAAGTGATAAAATAAAATGTAAAAAAAAATTTTTTTAGGGTACCTCCCAGTCTTTTTTTCTCGTCAAACTTTATAGTGTGGGATATCGTTGGATAGGTCTTTTAAAATCATTACGGGGTTGTGAAGACGATTTTTCGATACAGTAATTCGTTTGCGAAATATTCAACTTTAACGTGATTTTTTTTTATTAGATTAAAAACGAGCAACCCCCCCCCCCCCCCCCCCCGCCGCCCCTCCCCTGAACGAGAAAAACTATAACGGCTAAGGTTGCTTCAGAATTATTAGTAGTTTAAGAGTAAATAGCAGCCTGACCTAGAAAATCTATCTACTTTGGAATTTCCGTAAATACAAAATCCTTACAATAATTATAACTTGTTGAATACAGATAGTACACGTCGTAATGGCTGCGAAACCCTATCCTGGGCATGTCCGACACGCTCTTGGCCGGTTTTTTTTTTCTCTATACTCGGCAGGTCTGAGAATAGGTCGTAGGCTATTTTTTACCTTCGCAGTAAAGTATTGAACGCATAAATATATGTAAGAATTTGAGAAACATTACATCAGGGCATCCATTTATTTTATTAAAATAATTTATGTTAAGTAACTTGGCTGAATGCAAGATATTACCTTTGCCTGCAAAAAAATGATAATTCGAAACTGTTGCATCACTATCAGAAATGTCACTGAAACTGTCATAGGGATTAAGGTTCCCCGTGAGTAGTATAATCATAGAAAACGACTGACTGGGACAAGTTCCATTGTGACACGAGAATTACCAATACATTTGTATAGTTAATTTTTGTGTCACAACGGAAAACTTAAAAAATAAATTTTAACTACCGGAGTTACGGTGTCCAACTCTTTAACTTCGTCCTTGTACTATACCTAGATCAATTCAGCCATAAATAAACTGGCAAATCTAAATTTAAAAAATTTTTTAAGGGGTTTCTCACAAACAAATTCACAACTTATTGATAAACGTTATTTATTTCAATCGAAAGCACTAAGTAGGTATGTACATATCAAGTCAAATACTACGGTATTTCTTACAGGTCTCCGTAATCAGCGATGCCAGATCTACGGAAAAATCTGTAGATCTACGGATTTTAGGCCTTGTGCCCAGACCTACGGAAATGCTTGGCTAATCTACGGAATTGCAGACTAGCCTCATTTTTTTAAATTTACCTACTAGTTTCGCTGACAACTAGCAAAAATGAACAAAACGGAACTGAATGAACGGGAAACCGAAGCGTATGAATAGAAAATTTCTTCCTTGTCAGAATAGATTGCCAATTTTTTTTTAATTTTTGTCGATTTTCTATTGCCAATTTACTTTAGCCAGACTCTAATCTAATTTTGAATAGCATTTAAAGGTTCAGGTGCAGTCGAATATACCTAATTTAAAAAAATCCGTAGATCTACGGATTTTTCTTCAGGTGATTTACGGAATTCTACGGATTTTTTCGCCTGGACCTACGGATTTACATAAAATGGATGTGGCAACACTGCTCGTAATATTCTTAAACATAATAATATTTGCTTACTTATTTTTTTGATTTAAAAAATAAAGGATTTAAACTACACAGCGGCCTTTTTTTCAAACAGCAACATCAACATTGAACAATAATAATAAACGTACCTAGCATGTATTCATATCACAAAAAAAAGATACAGAGCAATGTCTCTCAGTCACCAACAAATTATCACAATAATCAGTTTTGATAAAAATATAAAGGACAAGGGAATCGATCCATCATACGCACCCTCGGTACAACAGTGTATCATCTCGAAATAAGACACCATTTTAATTTAGACTTTACTTAATTTCCGGAAAGTCAAAATTAAAATGGTGTATTATTTCGAGATGATACACTGTTGTATTGAAGGTGCGTATCATAATTTAAAAGAAACAAAACAAAAATCAAAAACAAAATAGAAACATCCTCTTTGCCCCTTATCGCTTATCACCAGCAACATTTGTCGGATAAATAAGAAACAAGACCAATATAAATTATAAAATAAAAAATGGAGTTATTATTTATTAGAACTTCTGAAGCATAATTGTTTGTCTGTTAAACGTCCGGTAACGGATTGGTCGAGCTTTCCGCTTCGTTTACCAAATTGTCGGAATTCATTTCTGAATTAGCTTGGGCATTTCTTGCTTGCTTCATTTCTTGTAGAAACAGTCCTGGGGTTTCGTTCTCCTCAATATGAATAAATTCTCTATTCCTTTTTTTTAATCTTAATCTCGGAGCTGAAGCCCGTACTCTTTTAGCGGCATTTCGTCTGACAGCATGGCGTAATATATTTTTAAAAAATGCTTCGCACTCTACAAGACTGTAAGTGTTGTCAGAATCGTAAATGATAGAAAAAAATAATTGTATGACGCGATTAAATGCTTTAAAGCAAATTTTTTTACCTTCTGCTCGAGAACCTCCAGCCCACGAACACGTAGTCAAAAAACTACGGTTGAACATTACATCGATGAGAATGAAACAGTTGTTGGCACCCTTACCTTTCCCAAATCTACAAACAACAGACAGTTGTTTCTTTAACTCTGCTGCTGAAGCTTCTTCTTTTAAAATTTTTTCTAGGCTTTGAAGTGAATCTAAGTTGTCTATGGGTTTAAAACTAAGTTTTTTACCTCCAGCTTCAGTTTGTGATCGTTTTATAGATTTTTCTCCTTGCATACTTTTACACGCTAAGCTGTATTTTTTGGCTTGTTGGCCACTTTTCAACACTTTCACCCTCAACCGACCCTGTGTTTGAAAAACAGTATGTTTATTTTTATCTTGCGTATTATGCGTAGCTACCTGTGGAGACGATAAAGCTTGGCCTGTTTGAGTTACACTTACAGATTCTGCGAATACAGCTTGTTCGTTCTGACAACCACTTGTCGGCTCGAAAGTCTTGTAACAGCTCATCGATACTGAAAAAGTATAATTACTTACATAAATATAAAGGGTGACCGTTAAAGGTAAAAAACATTCCTCATGCTGAAGTCAAATAAAACTGTACTTAGTTATTTCTTAACAAGATTCTTAATTTAGAGAAAAATCAAACGTTTAATTATAAATACAAATTAACCGCTAAACAATACATTTATCTTGCCTTTACGCGAATGTATGGATCCTGAAAAATTGTAAACTCTTTCCTGGACGATACCATGGAAGGAGTCTAGTAGATTGCACTGAGATGGAGTTGAAGGAAAACTTGGATTAGGTAACAGGAAAGTGGTATTGACCGCAAAATAATGCAGGCTAACTGTAGTTAATGCCGAATAGACGACTTTTATGATATTATGCGGAAACTTATGGCATTGGATTTTATATGTATATTAGATAAAAAAAAACATCACTATTTAAATAAATCAATAATATATTTCATTTAACAATTGAATTCTCAATGTTCTTGGGGCCTGCCTGATTGCATATTTAACCTATGTTGAAGTGTGTAAGAAGATAAGAGCTTTATATTCTAGTAAAAAAATTACTTTCTCAGTCTGCTTTGATAATCAGTTAAGTCCTTCGATCAACAATACAACTATTTTTTTTGTTGTTTTACAATTGTATTGTTGATCGAAGGTTAAGTCACATCGAACTAAACTAAATAAAGAAGCAAGAGCAGGTTTACCAGGGAGGTTTCACTGCGCAGATCGAATCGACCGCAGAGCAGTGTATATTGGGACAGAATAGATCTGTACGTTTAGTATAAGTTTTACTTCACCAAAATACTTCTCGATCGCGTTTACGTAAAAATTTCAATTCTATGGAAACATGGACAGCGCCTCCGCGCGCGCGCGTCCATGTTTCCATAGAATTGAAATTTTTACGTAAACGCGATCGAGAAGTATTTTGGTGAAGTAAAACTTATACTAAGCATACTGTGCACTTTTTTGACCTACGTAGGCGCAAAAACGAAAATCAAATGTTTTAGATGAAACTGCGCGGTTAATTCTTTAAACGTAAATATGGATGATGACAATCAACTAACGTAGGTATTCTTTATGAGCTGTAAAAACACGATTCGCCCATAGATTTTGTATGACAATTGCTAGTTATGACGTCACTTCTTACTAACTCAAATTACTAATTAATTATTTGTTTAAGCAGCTAAAAATCTAATTTTGCAGTTAGTTGAAAATTAATCTGGTTTTCAGGGCTAAAATAAAGTGTATTTTACTAGAGTTGCGACTTGGAACTATTGTTTTTATGGTATCATAATTTTTCTTGCACTTTGAATGCGGATGCGGATGACGCAGTACCGGTATGTTTGGCAAATCTTGGGGGAGGCCTATGTTCACCAGTGGACGTCTTTTGGCTGAAATGATGATTTAGTTCATCTAATATAATATCTCCCGCTTTTGCTTCTGTGGATTTTTGGAGGTTCGTGGTTGTGTATCTCAAATACTTGTGCTACGTTGTTGCTGGCATCCAATTTCACGTTTGCTTTGCAACTCACTATCCGTCTTTTGGTGCAGTAGTATGCGTTTCGACGAGTATGATCGTAAGTAAAGCCGTTATACAAGATCATTTGCTTTCCTCTTTGGGTAGGTATAAATATCAGCCCTAAAATACATAAATGAAGACAAATGTTATATTGGTGAGGTATTGGGATTGTAAAATAGAAATTAATTCCTATTTTCATTCATCAGCGGCGGAACCGGAATCTAGCCGAAGCGTCGAGGTAATTTAGACAGTATTTGATTACGTGATTAAGTTTACTACCTATTTAAGGTTACTTGACTACCATTCCTGGGTGTTGAATTTTCTGTTGTGTCGATCTATGTATAGTCGAGGGATAGGAATGTTTCAAAATTTGACACAAATTTTCGGGTTTTAAATAAGAGAACTGAAATAAAACGGAAAGTGAAATTCTACGATGAATTTTTACACAGTCTTTTAATTGTACATACGAGTATATTACAATCATATAAATAATATTTATTATTTTTGTTATTTTTTCATCATCATCATCATTTCAGCCGAAAGACGACCACTGCTGCCAATACATAGGCCTCCCCCAAAGTTCGTCAAACAGACCGATCTTGCGCCATCCGCATTCAACGCGCATGTGTATTATTTTTTACATATTCCTTATTGTTTACTACATAGGTAGTATAATCCGCGAACCAGAACACGTGGCCTAGGAAGGTCCCCAACAAGATGGACCTACGAGCAGGAATCACTTAAGTGATTAACCTTAAGATTTCGACACACAGCGGGCGTCGACGGGACGCCGACGGGACGGTACAATCTGTAATGTACTACTTTAAATAGACGCCGTCAAACAACGCCGTTTGACGGCGTCTATTTAAAGTAGTACATTACAGATTGTACCGTCCCGTCGGCGTCCCGTCGACGCCCGCTGTGTGTAGATGCAGGCAGCGTAGAGCCGATCGTTGTAGAACTATTTGGGGCGGGCCTGTGCCCTACAGTGGAACGTATATAGGCCGACATGATTATAATGATGACGATAATGAACACCACAAATCATTACAGTGAGTTAATACAACTAAAAAATAAGAACAGAATAAACAAAAGGAGGTTGTATCGTTTAAAAGCGATCTCTTCCCGACAACAATTTAAATTTAGAAACTGATATAAACAAGTTAAAGTAGTGGCGTGTATCTAAATAATCATATTCACATCCTCTATTTCCGCAGCACCATAAAAACTATTTTGGCTCATACGATGTGGCGGAGGCGAGTGATTGTGCGTTCCTCCTAAGTTGACGATATGATCATTCCCATCCAGCTTCATTTTCGCTTTGCATTTTAACGATTGTCTCTGAGAGCAATAATAGTTTCCAAGACTGACGTAATTGTATGAGTAACCATTGTACTTAAGAAGTTTGTGTTTTCGTGTTGGGACGAAAACTGCTGCTGAAAGATAATTAAAAGTCTATATATACAGGTAAAAAGTGCATTTATACATTTCCAATGATAAGTTTTCTTGATTGCTTTGTTGTTAAACGGACCTCCAGAAAGAAATAGGTTCTCAATTAGACTGTTTTGAACCACGTACAGCGATAACACTTTCAGTCAACTCTTCTCTTGAAGCCGATTTTTATTTACTTACACGGAGTAATATTACTTAATCAGACTACATAATATTTGCCATTCTTGGTTTTAACAATATTCGAAGGCCGTTCATGATTATGTGTCTCTTTTACGTAGACGATGGCATGGTTTTTGTCTAATTTCACTTTTGCAGTACATTTCAAAGTAAGTTTCCTTGAGCAGTAGTAATTGCCGCCAGTCATCAGGCTATATGTGTAACCGTTATATAAGAGAAGATTTCTGCCCCTTTTCGTAGGTATAAATATTGGACCTAAAAATACAACAAATCATTAATTTTTGCTAATATTGAACAATGTTTTGTTCGGATCGACATCTTCGTGTAACAAAAAACAATTTATCTCTTCTATCTTATTATTATATTCAAAAGTCCAAATCGCGAACGCAGCATTTCAAGGGTTAAAAGGACTTATCGTATCTGGACTAGAACACCACAATTCGTTTCGCAGGCGTAAAGCAAAATAACCACCTGGTCCAATGAGATTAGACTGACCACGTCTGCTGCATGTACCCAGAGAGGTGCGCACGTGTTACTATTGGTTGATGCTCCAAGATACTATCGACGTCTCGACAAACCAAGACGAAGATGGCGGGATGACCTAGACGCGTGCTCCAGCGACTGGCCAGACATAACTGGAGGCAGGGCAAGTTGAAAGTCAAGGAGATATGCCTTTATCCATGAGTGGGACACTGTCTCTCACCAAAACGGGACAGCTTGTACAATTTTAAGATCATTTTACTTACTGTATTCTTACAAATAAATGTTTTTAAATTTGAAATTGAATTTACCGCGTTGGACGCGCAGAAGGCGGATCTGTCCTTGAAAAAGCGCTTCGTACCAGGCTCAAAACCAAGGGTGTGTAGTGTAGTGTAGAGCAACGGCCTATAAACTTACCAAAGTTATATGATAAATTATCCAAATTTTACGTTGACTATCTATTTATGTTTATAAATTTCAAAGTCATGAGTGAGTGACTGATATATAAACGCACAACCCAAACCGCTGAAGATCAAACTTGAAATTTGGCACATATGTACCTTGAGTCCTTGAGTGTCACAGAGGTACAATAAGAAGCGATTTTTTGAAATTGCGACGGGACAAATTGGAACAGGGAAATGGGATTTATATTTTCGCTTCAAGGTAGCCTTGTCTCCGTAACTATAATTATTAGAGAGTTCTTTGGCATTCAAGTATGTGATTATAACGGTAAAAAAAATATTTTAGAATTTTCGGAGAACCCCACGGGATAAGGAAAAAAATGGGATTTATATATTCAATTTAATAGGACCCTATCTTTTTAACCATTCCTTTGGGATCATAGAGGCGCAGTAAAAAGGGATTTTTGGAATTTCCCGCGGGACAGAGATCGGTAGTTGACCATAAATTTTATTTGTGCGCGGAAGAATTTGCGGCCAAAAGCTAGGAAAACATACTGTAATTCAATGACAATAGCGCCGTATTTCCAATAGCGGCCACGGGTCGCGGCGCGATCCACCTACGGACTTTAATTGGAGTACCTTGGTGTAGTGAGGAGTATGAGTTATAATATAAAAAACATCTTTAATTCGACAATTATAGTTAGTAGTACCACTTTCTATTACATTTAGTAAGCATTTGTATAAGGATCAACTCCAATGTTTTTTGGAAATAAACAAAAATATTGCAGAAATAAATTGTAAGGCCCATACTACACGGGCGGTTCTCCCGCCGCGGGAAACCGCTTCTGAACCGCCACTAGACACAATTTTATATGCAAGTTGTATGGTGCAAACTACACTGCGCAGCTCCGTCGAGCGGGAAACCGCGGCGGGAAACCGCCCGTGTAGTATGGGCCTTATTGTTATTATACAGGATGACCAAAACTCAACGTTAACCTGGTACCGGGCGAAAAGTCAAGTTATACTAGTTCTGGAAAATATTAGAAAAAAATCCATGTCACTTACAATTAGTTAAGCAATAATAGTCACGTAAAATATCACTTACCATTACATATTTCCGAATAAATGTCTTGGGGCTCTTAGTGAAAAAGAGGTTAATTCTGCAGAAGGTGAACAGCTGATTTCGACTTAAACCCCTTTACACACAAAATAGAAAAAAATAGCTGTTTTATTTCTGCAGACTTTCTCACTAGAGCCCCAGGTATTATCGCTTAACTAAGTGACATGGTATTTTTTTAATTTTCCATAATTGTTATAACCCTTCAATTCATAAGGCCTTCGCCGGTACCACGTCATTGTCGAGTTATTTTGGGACACCCTGTATAACTTCTTTCTTATTAACATTTTGGTAGGTAACTATTTAAGTTTTTCGTTGTATTAAAACTTATTTGGCAATTAAAAGTACATGTATATAATAAATATCTGTCCCTTCTTTAACATTCACATGACCACATTAGAAGACATAATGCATTTATGATTATTTTAGAGACAACTATTATGATTATAAATAATCTTCTCCTTTCTCCTCTTATTGTAAACTATATTTAAACAAAAAAATAAACAGGTCTCTAAAATCAATCTAGTTAAAATATGGCACATTTAGTGCCTATTTCATAACATTCTAATAAATCCTTGATATTTTATGTGAACATCTGTGTTATATTGTTTGTATAAAACAAATTTGGTAAAATTATATATAATTATTAGTTATTTCTATTAAGTGAAATTTTACATTATTGTAAAATTATTATTTTATTATGAACTATAACAAATTCCATTCCTTGATTGCATGTACACATGCAAACAGACATGTCCATGCTGACTTAATGCTTGTGTAACTGATTTTGCATGAAAACATAATGTACCACACAGACATAGCTGTCTTACATGTGTGGTCATAGAGCACCAAGGATTTAGTTAATGGATGCACAAACTCTACCATTAATTAAGCAATTATATTCATTGCATTGATACTACCCAACCGGTGTTGTCAGTTTTTTTTCCGGACAAAACAGGTTTCTTAAAACATTTGAGAAAAAAAGTAGTAGGATTCTTTCGTCGAATGCAGGACATACTACTAAAACAATTTGTAAAATCAGTGGTTTTTCAATGTTCATCTTTGTATTTGAATTTCAAATAACATTATAAATATGACAATAGCTTGCTTTCTTTCTTTTTTAACCCTTTCACCGCCGCGCCTCGACAAAACGTAAACTTTGTGACCTATATATGTGTCGTTGGCGTTGAAAAGGTTAAAGGTTGCCTGGAAGAGATTGCTTCGAAGCGTTAAGGCCGCCCATTGCTTACCTCACATATTTTTCCATGTACTTGTTTTCTGTATTGTATTATTTGCGGTGTACAATAAAGAGTCATTGTATTGTATTGTTATTTTGCCATACATTGTCTCACACAGTCGAGCAATCTCCCAGAAGAGGCTGAGCCTGTCCCATTCCCATTTAACTTTGGGCTAAAAATCAGGACATATGGCAATGCTGTACCTACCCCATCACTTGCAATCAGGGGCGGACTGTGAATTTGTGGGGCCCTGAGCTACTACTTGTCTACCTAATTATTTACTAAATACGATTTTCTCAATGTTTTCGATAATAGTATCCAGTGGGGGTATCAGTTTCCAGTGGGGTTGAGGGCCCTTTATATCCATGGGGCCCAGAGGCCGTATTGTCTAACGCTTCTGATGCTTGCCTTCGCTTTCACCATCTCTTTCTGTCATCATCTTATACCGTTTCACAGAAAAAGAAATAGTGATAGCGAAGGCAAGCGTCAGAAGCGTTAGACAATAAGCCTACTGGTCTGTAACTTAAAAAAGCCCTTCTATAAATCTGCCCCTGCTTGCAATATAGTCTTAGCATTTTAACAAACATGCCCAATCAACCAATTTAATTCCTAAGCCCCAAAGAACCTTGTTGTTGTGACATTTTCCATCAATTTTGGACAACCGGATAGCCTAGTTGTTAGAGAACCTGACTAGTACATAACATGCCCAGTACTTTAGCAACTTTTATAAAAAACATCATAATTAGATCTCAAATATTTCACAGTGAATGAGTGTGCTGCATAGATGCTGCCAAAAATCCACATAATTTTATTGTGAGCCATTTTAATGTACGCCAACCCCATAGCCAATTCCATGTCGCTTCCTACCTGGCAATAGTTTGGCAACTGTGGAGGACTGTCCGCTAGCACATCCTCATGGTGTATTAGGGGATAGACCTCCATTGTTGCTCCCATCTCATTTATATTATATGGTACCAAAGGCCTCCTTGTGTTGGCTTCGGCCCCATGAATGCCTTTCAAATGACAGGGTCTCCATGGGCCCGTGTTTGGATATCCGTACCAACATAATAATAATAAATGCAAAATAATAAACTAGATACTGTACTACTTGGAATCCATTAAGAAAAGTCCAATTTTCCTGAAGTTTTTTTGTATTCATGACAGTAAAACTTAAAACTAAGTGTTTAAATTTTTTTTGTCTTTTTGTCTCAATTTCAGTCAAATAACTGACAAGAGACCAAAATGATTTTTAAATTAATAAAAAATACTTGCATATATATTCAAACACCCAAATATAACTTAACTATTCAAAAATGTATACATATATGTAACAATTTTTTTGTAATTGAATTCAAAATGATTGTGTTAAACTGGCAACTACCTCTAAAGACAAACGGGTGACCAAGATAACAAAAATGTACAATTTGTTACTGATATTGTATGTTACTAACACTTCAATTCAATCTGAGGCAATAGGAGTAAGTTAAACAACATGTTTGTTTGTTCAGTTAAAAATTTGCCAATAATAAATACCTGGTAAAAAAATAGGTACACTTTACAGTCTAAGAAACATTTCCTTTTGGCTTTGCCGTAGTCGTGTAAAAACTAAGTTTACCCACTAGAAATAATTTCAAAACACTGTAGACAATTTTGAATGGCGCCAAAAGCCTGTGCCAATGACAACAAAAAGGTTTGTTATTGTCTATGTACTTACCCCCAACAGCATCGCTTATCCGAGGAAATCCAACAAATATAGAACACTAGCACTTCACCACATCACAGCGGCCAATTCACGAGCCTTTTTAGCATTTTACACACACAATAATATACGAAACACAAAATGTAATCACAATTTTGGACGCAATTTTTAGGTTATGTCAAACTTCACTTCAAATTATTTGTGATTTGAGTCACTATATTTTATTTATAACATGAACAACGGGGAATAAAATTAAATCTGTAACGAATGCATGTTTTAGTATACTTGACAAGGTAGAAATTACCGTTAATTTCTTATTTTTTGACATCCCGATGTTTACAACTAGTGTAAACGACCGTAACTATTCCGAACTGTCAAAACAACAATCACAATCGACCGATTTTAATAATATTGAATCGAAGTATAAAGCAAGATAAATACTTCAAAAAAGACAACGAACCAAGATTAGATCAAAATCTACCAAAAGTAAACAATTTGTGAGTTTATCCAAAGCAAATGTAAAAATAAAAAAATAAAATGATATTTTAAATACTAAAACAGTTTACTTTCAACGCAGATACATTTATAGCATACCATTTTTTTATTAGTTTAGTTAGTATTTAGTTATTGTCAATCAGGTTAATCCATATTGCTTAATGTCTGCCAAAAAAAAATTATTATCTGGTGCCTGAAAGTTTCTTTCATAACATTTCTCATGTAATTGGGTACACGTTTGCATCAATCGTGAAAACTTCTTAAATCTGGTACACGGGCAACTTTTGTTTATAGGTTGTCGTAATGACTTGGCTAAGTAAAGTTTTTTGAAGAGGTGCTAAATATATTTTTTTCGACAGTAGTCTTCTTCTAGACCGAGAAACTGCAGCCGTTTTATTTTTATCTCCTATTGTTTACTGGAAATATTTTTTTAAGTGTTCGAGATGACATTTGTGAGATTTAATGGCTGACAAGCGGTTCGTGCTCAGTACTTAGCAGAAATAGAAAAAAAAACGAAGTCAATTATCAATGTCAAATGAAATCTAACCGTTTGCGTTTCGTTTACTTTGCATTGTCCAAAAAGCAGTTCCAAAATAATGATCAAAAATATTCAATCGTGATTCAATTATCGTGCATAAGTCGTGGAAAAATGCGGTAAAATTGTAAATCCGGATTTTGTGCGGAGGTTGTTAAAAATAGTCCAAAAATCACACCAAAACGCAAAGCAAACGAAACGCAAACGGTTTGACATGGACAAAAGTGACAGATGACTTAGTTTTTTTTCTGTTTCTACTAAGTACTGAGCACGAACCGCTTGTCAGCCATTAAATCTCACAAATGTCAACTCGAACACTTAAAAAAATATTTCCAGTAAACAATAGGAGATAAAAATAAAACAGCTGCAATTTCTCGATCTTCAGAACGCCGACTGTCGAAAAAAAATATAATTAGCACCTCTTAAAAAAACTTTACTTAGCCAATTCTCGACTCAAATTATTTGACTCTAATTTTTCATTAAAGCAGAAATGTATAACACAGGAGTACAATGACAGGACACAGGCAGTAGGTATGTACCTGTAGTTTTTCATTGAAGTTTAAATTACTTAATGAACTAAAACAATTACTTTGCTCACCCGCGACCTTACAATAATTGTTTTAGTTCATTAATATGGACCTCCGCAAAGTAACGCCTGATTCAATAAATTATTTAAATTACTTAATCTTGTTTTGTGATTTACAGTGGTGATTACAACATTTCAATTTCTTCACTAAATTCTTCCTATAATATATGAAAAGGCACCAGTCTCTCCAAGGGAGAGGAAGCGATTATCTATCGACTATTCTCTCGCTCAAGAAACGAACAAAATATACAGATCCCGTGTAGGTAAAAGAGATATATATATACTCACTAGCTTTTGCCCGCGACTCCGTCCGCGTGAAATTAGTAATTTAGGCAGCTTATTTTTTTATCCAATTTGCTTTTTCATCAATTATGGCTCTCCTTAGTTCCTCGATATTAAAAAAAGCAAATTGGATTAAAAAAATAAGCTGCCCAAATTACTAATTCCACGCGGACGGAGTCGCGGGGCAAAAGCTAATATTAGTATAGATAGTTAATCGCTGGCTATTCACACTGAAGGCGGGGACTCTCTCTTCACTAGATGATCGCAGCGATAAAAGCTATCAACGATAAAACTCGCCCCGTGGTACTCGTTCAGCAATGGTGGCTTAGCGGTCAGAACTCACGCTGAGAGACAACGGTTGGTCACCAACCAGCGATCATTCTAATGTACAGCGTGGATTTGAGTGCTCGTATGGACTGGACTGCATGCTCGACACCCCGGCCCGCCCGAGCAAGTACTGCGAGTAATCACCCGTCACACTCAAACACCCTCTTATAGTCAAGCGACTCAACTATCGGAACTACAAACTTGTTTCTCACTGTTCGCTAACTCGTTTCTAGCTCTTATTGCTTCTCGCTCATCGTCGGCGGTGGGATCAATGCCTAAAGCATGAAACAAAAAATAAAATCAGAGTATGCGTAATCATGCGAATGTGAATAACCCAGCTTTACAATTGTCACCATTCAATTTTGATTTACATGCCGCTTGCCTGCCTGAATTTTAGGGTTGCCAACACGAGGTTTGCTTAACATTTCTTCAGCCAGAACTTGCTGGTCAGACGCTACTATGGCTGTTACATTTTACATTCCAAGGAATCCTTTTCGTTAAATAGGTACTTAAATATTTTTAAATACTGAAACTGTAATAATGTACTAAGTATCAAATGATTAGGTAAGGTAATGGACAGTAAAATGAGTAAAAAAGTTTTTTCGATACATCAACCTCAAAAGCACCATGTATGGTTACGCCTGCTATAAGCTCGTATGTTTCCTAAAAACATTTAGCGATTCAAATATCCTAACAAATACTACAAAATCATAATTTTATGTGTAAATGGTTTTGTTTATTACCTTAACTAATGACAAACCCGCTAGTTATCAATATTACTCATTTTTTCAGTTTTTCAGAATGTCATTCAAATACATATGGAATAGAACTACTTACTTACTTGGTATTTTTGAATGAGACTTACTGGAATGGCGTAATTCATATCGTAATGTAAATGGTTTATGCTCATAAAGGTTTCAAGTCACATGACATGTCTATTAACATTTACCATAATTAAGTCTTAATACGTCGAAAAAATTAAATTTGATTTGTACTGTGCTGTTTTTTTTTCAAATTGCGTAGGTAGTTCCTATGTTTACATTTTAATATAGTGTGGCCCAAGTGTAATATGGACATGCAGATTCTGGCACATTAAATATACTAAAAACTAAAACGACAACTACACACACTTAATACACTTTATTTGAGTTTTTTTTTTATGTTAGTGAAGCCAGACAAACGAACTGTCCATAGACACTCGCAGCGCTTTACGCGATACCAGTGCGTTGTCGGCCCTGCAGAATATAAATAAATAAATAAATAAATATTAGGGGACAATCTTACACAAATCGACCTAGTCCCAAACTAAGCAAAGCTTGTACTATGGGTACTAGACGACGATAGACATACTTATATTGATAAATATATACTTAAATACATAGAAAACATCCATAACTCAGGAACAAATATTCGTGCTCATCACACAAATAAATGCCCTTACCGGGATTCGAACCCAGGACCTCTCACTTCGTAGGCAGGGTCACTACCAACTAGGCTAAAGTGGTCGTTGTACACTCGCCTCTTAAAGGCACCCAGGTCGCAACTCGATGGGAAGACCCCAGCGGGAAGCTCGTTCCAGATTTTGCAAGTTCGTGGCAAAAAAGACCTCTTAAAACGCACCGTCGAAGACTGCCATTCATCAACATGATGTCGATGAAATTAACGCTTACGACTAGTTACGACAGGAGGATCTGTAATGGAACCCCGCAGCTGGAATGAGGTCAAAGAGTTCCTCAGAGCATTCCCCGTTGTAGATCTTATAGAACACGCAAAGGGAGCTAACGTTCTGCGTTCATTTATATTAAAATACTTACAGCAGGTTTTCATATAATTATAGTAGTATTCCGTTGTTATGTTCATGTTTTAATTTACATGCGAAATTACTCAAAGAAAAAAAAGTTGATTCTGAGAAAATTATACGGAAACAATTTTTTTTTTGTTATATTTATGAAATAATTAGTAATAGCTTGATGTTGTTTTGCAATCTCCATCTTAGTCGATGTGGTTGACATCACTAGTCGTGGAGTTGACGTTTCTCGACGCTTACACATAACCTAAAATTAGTTGCTTGTTTATCTTTTAATTTTAAAGGAATACAATAGTTAAAAAGTAATTTGTAATTTTTGAACATAATTTTGTGGGAAAGAAGGTCAAGAGTGAATTATTAATGTGTTTTCGGACGCTAGTTTAATTTCAAGGCACATTAAGTGTAGTCTGATGTTTCCAAGAAACATATTACATTAATCATGGTATTTTTGTGAAAAACGACAGGTTATAGCAGCCTGTATAATTATTTGCTGCCACATAATCGTATACTTAGTTTTCTGACGTGAAAAATGTGTAGTGTATCGAAATTGAAGTGTTCTTGTTTGTTTACCTCCAACTTGTGTATGTTCTCTTTGGAAGGTTTGAAATTTTTTAAGGTAAGTTTTCAAAACCATTATACTGTATTTATATTGGTAACTTTTGTAGAGGTATATTAATAAGCAGACTTTATATCACTCAAGATTTGTATGGAGATTACAGCTACCAGTCTACAGTTTACTGAATGACAATGGAGACCTGTTGCACCTAATACATCTCTGTACTATACAGAGGCTGTATAGTCTAACATGCAGACGCTTGACATTGCTTTCACAATCTCTCTGTCACAGTCTCATAATATTTGACAGAAAAAAATAGTGAATGCAATACCAAGCGTCAACGCTTTAGACAATAAACATAAAGGTTGTCCCATTAGTCGCACACTAAATTTAAGGTGGAGGTAGGAGGGCAGGTCACCTTACAGATATAGAGAAATTACTTCAGTATAAGTGACACCAGCTTCAAGATATTCGGATTTTTCTGAAGTTTATTTTAAATGTACACCTACGGAAACTTTTTAATTTGTTTTAATTTTAAACAATCTTGGTAAAATTAATTTTCAATTCAATTAAATTTTTTAAATTATAGCTTTATCAGTACTATCGATGATTCTGCCAATGTTGAGGTTTGTAAAGACACTATCGGTTGGCTGTTGTTCGGTAACTTTGGCGTGGATGAGAACCTAAAATAGACAACACAAACATACATTTTGTTAATCTACCCACAAATATATTTTTTTAATCTACCTATTTACATAATACATTTATAAGGTGGGTGTGTGCTAGTGCAAGAAGGAATTCTAAGTTAACAGGGCGAGGAAATTTGGAAAGGAGGAGGTCATATAAGAGAGTAATAATTTTGTGACAATTAAAAACATGTGTTCAAGGGTTGCTTTGTCCATGCCACATTCACATATCGTCACTACTTTAAAAAAAACCTCGTATTTCAAATCAATACATTAACCAATTTGAACCTTGATATACTTTTAGTAAAGTTCACTTGGCAGATTTTCGATTTTAAGATACAAGATTTTTTTAAAGTAGTGACGATATGGAATTGTCTCGGACCTGTATTTTGGCAAGAAAGACTGAAGAGCATACACAAAATTAAGTTGCTTAACTTCAAACTAAGTCCTTCATAATAAAACTTTTTGGATTAACAATTGGATTTATTTGAGTTTGAAGATATGTAAATTAATTGTACTTAGTTTATTTTTTATTTTTATATCAATTAAAATTTTGTATGGTCTCCGTAACTTAGAAAAAAAAAATACATTTCTGTTCAATCAGTCCAGCTCATTAGCTAAACATGCCTATTTAATAGACTACATATATTTCAAATTTTCAAATAAAGTACAAATCTTCCCAGGTGAATTTTTTGCTTTGAGCCATTAAATTTGAACCTTAATACTATGACAATACCGTTTGTTTTGAAAGATAAGGGCTTGAAGCGAAAAATTCACCTGGGAAGATTTATACTATATTATATCATCAAAAAAGTAGTAGTTTAGCAGCCGGAGGACGCAGTGTAGGTTTAAGATGGATCATCAACCTGGTTAAGGTTGCGGAATCGCGTTGGATGCAGATGGCATGGGACACCAATCTGTTTGGCGAGCCTTGGGGGAGGCCTATGTTCAGCAGTGGACGTCTTTCGGCTGAAATGATGATGATGATGATGATGAGAGCTCTAGTTAAATTAATCATCAATGAAAAATTTATCAAAAAAATTAAAATCTTTAATTTCTCTGATTCTAATTTAAAAAAAGGGTTTAAAAGTAATAATCTGCTAATTGGACCCCTTTTCACCCGACTGTTGAAGGAGGATTATATTAAATACTAGCTGTTGCCTCTGACTTTGTATGTGAAGAATTCATTTATTGCGTACCCATGGAAACTATGCAATTTTCCAGGATAAAAATTATCCTGTGTCCTTCTCAGGGTCTCGCACTATATCCATACTAAATATAACCTAAATTGGTCCAGTGATTGCACGAAGAGGTAATAGATCAATCACATTCATGGATATTTACTGCACACCAATGCTGCTAAACAATGGCCAACCAATAGTGTCTTTTCAACCAACTTAAAAAAAGAGGTGGTTCTCAATTCTTTTTTTTTGTTACGCGATTACCCCCCTAATTGTGAACTGATTCTCAAAATTCTTTTTTTCATTGAAAGAGTATACTCCTGAGGTGGTCCCATTGGCATCTAGCCAAGATCTGATGATTGGATCCTAGGGAAATTGAAAGCAACCCTCAAATTTTTTCTACCTCAACATTTGCAGGTTTATAGATAGTATTGATGTAGCTATATTTTAAAAAAATTGAATTGAATTGAATAGTGTGGATGGAAGTATGCATGTGTATTGTGTGGTTCCAAATGTGGCTATAAAAATATTTTTCTTCTTCCACAGGTAAGTGCTATATTTGTTTTGGAGACCCATCAGTTAAATGAAATGGTGAGTTATAGTTTTTAATTTTGTTTAGCAAAAGCTGACTTTATGAACATTTTTTTAATGACAGTTATTTGGGTCATACACACCAAAAGAAACAAAAGTCGTCTCTCCTGTGGACATAAAATTAGCGACTCCGAGTCAGCAAACTTGAGATTTATTTAAATGGGCCGTAAGTTGGCCAGGCGTCCCGCACGCTGATGTAGACTTGATTAAAAAATATTGGCTATGGACCCTTAACTTTTGCAATGTCCACAGGAGAGACGCGAACAAAAAAATGTGTATGACCCATTTATATAGCTTAAGTTTGTACGTGGATTGAAACGCGATGACTCGCCAGCTATTACATAAACCCCTTAGGGGTTTTCAATAGTGGCTCGTAATTTTTCCACTCATTTGTACCACTTTGTTTATATTAAATAAATTAAAAAAAATATATATAAATAGTTGTTTAATCTAATCTTTTAGTTCTACAAAGAAGGTTAGAACAGTGTTGCAATTCAACATAAAAATAGTTTTTTTTTCATTTTTATACCACAGAAAGCACTTGTAATGTTCAAACTTCCAAAATAGGATTGTGAGAATATTAATTATAATTAGTATTATTGCTTCACTATTATATGTTTAAATAGAAATGGTGCTTTGTTTTCAATTTTAACTCTTACTGTTAGACATTATAATCTGTAACTAAAATAGAAAGGCTGTGGTTCAAAATACTCATGATAAAATGGAAAAATGGTTACTGTTACGTTATGTTCACACATATGATCGGGATACATTTTAACAATTATTGAACTATGAATACTAAGTTTACTCAATGATAAAACAGTTTCGTCATATTTTTTAATATATCGACGCTCGAAAACAACAAGGGCGTATCCCATAAAAAGGTCGTAACTAGATTATTACATAGCTATAATCAGCTTTTTTTTCTGCGTCGAATGGTCCGGGTCTCGTGTCTCTACGACGACAAAAAATTTCAAAATCAGGCAGTATTTTGGAAAATGGGAGTAATTTTTTTGGTCGTAACTGCCCATAAAATGACGAATTTAAACTTTTTAGAGATACGACGAGTAGAAGTTTGCGTTTTTCAAAAAACATTAGTTAAGCCGTTCGAGTTTCTACACACGATAGTAGTTACGACCTTTTTGCGGGATGCATTTTTCAAACTTCATTGCTTACGACATTCTTGCAGTTCGCGTTTCTTCTAAGAACAACGAATGACCTCTAAGATACTGCAATTTCGTGGTTACCCGAAATCAATCTAAGCCTAGTTAAACCAATATTATCAGAATGAATATTTTGGACCATTTCGGTTTTTCCCGGCTTACGCCACAGGCACAAGCTCCTGTAGTCACTGCGCGGACGCAACTGAAAGGTTGTGTTTGTTTTTCCTCGACAAAATCATAAAAGATTATCACAATTAAGGTATGTCATATAAACTTTGGATTACTCGTACCAACTAGTGAATTTCATGATACTTAAGGGCCGAGTTCATTTACCGTTAAACTGGCGTACTTAAATCACCGTTCAAAATAATGAGGTATTATGTGATTACATTAACGACTGATCATTTAAACGTCAGTTTGACGGTTGCACTTGGTGAACACGGCGTTTAGTCAATTGATTAAGGTTCATTTATCTTAAAATAGCATACACGATCAATAAAACAGAAGGCCATATAAACTAGCAATTAAATTTCGTTTTGTTTCCACCAGTCGCGAGAAATGGATCGCAGCTGCAAAAAATATCTTAAATATTGGAAATAACAAATTTGTACCTAAGGAACGGACACTTACTTTTATTTTTGAAAAATTGATAAAATCAGTAATTTACTAGCCGGAACTCAAACAGGCCAAAATTAAATAATGACAAAACATAAAGTCGTACTTTATATTACCAATCGAAAGCGTCATTCATAGTGTTCATTTATGGCTACAACACGTCCCTTAAACTAAATAAAAACCTCATAAAATAAAAATTACTAGTATTCTACTATTTGCTACATATTCCCAATATGGTAGCTGAGGTCCATTTCCCGTAACGAATAAAAGCAAACTAAAAAAAAACTCTACATCATAAAAAACTCTACATATCATAAAACAACAACGCAACAACACATGTTATTTTATTTGTTTATGTTATTTTTATCGTATTTGACCGGTTCAAATCCCGACAAAAACAAGCGATTTTTCAAAAATGCATAAATGCAGTATTTATTGTTTTATTTTAAACGGAAAGAGTCCTTAACATAGATTATACTATTTTCGATATTAAAGGTAGTTGCCCTGCACTAGTTCGTTTTTTTTTCACCGTGTATAAGTAGGTAAGCTTATAAAAAATGATAAATATGTTTAAATTTAGATGAAATAGAAAATTTTATGTTACAAAAAGAACAATTGAATGAAAAAAGAACCCGCTTGCTTGTTTCCTCCCTCTCACAATAAAAAAAAAACATGTATTTGTTCATTTCATTATGTGCTTTTCAAATTGCTGAAGCCGGGAATCAAATCCTGGACCTATTAATAAAGTCCTTACTAGACCTAGGTAGGTACTAAGGATGTTTTATCTAGCTGATTGCTTAAACTTTGATAACGCAAGTATACTTACACCAACAAACAATATCACACCAATTAATAGATGTAGTAAATCGATCAAAGTCTATCTAGCGGTGTGGTGAAATACTAAAGAATAGTAGTTACGCTGTTGGACAGGTATCTCAGTTAAGTTTTAAGCTGACATAAGATAAGGATAAAGTAGTCCTAACGTTGGGATATAAATTGTTAATTTTACATTTTTTGTAGATGGCAGCGAAGAAAATGGATAAACAACCTGAATCACGAATTAAAAATTGTTACTACGATGATTGATCATTTAAAACACAAATTTTTAATGTTTAAATGTTAACATATTCATATTTAACTAAGTTAAAATAAGTTTTGCTGTTAGTAATTTTTTAAAGTTCAATAAATTTTCGTTTACAAAAGCTTTATGACGTTTCATTAAATTCATTGAATTTGAAGAGGTTAAAGTTACGACATTTTTTCTAGCCATTGTCATGCATTACGAACGTGCTTACACCCCCGTTCCTTATGCGAAATTAAAACAAAAAGTGGTTACTACCTTTTTGTAGTCAGCTAATTTGTTATCATTTTTTGATTCAGTACAAACATCATGTCAAGTTACGCCATTTTTGAGGTCTTTAATTTCTATAGACGATGGGCGTAACTCGATTTCTCGTGATCCTGGTTGTACCAAGGTAACAGTTTGTAAACAATATAATGCAGATTTATATTTTATAGTTATGGTCCAAAAATTACGTTCATACGACAAGCCGTTACAAAGTTATGATTTTTTTCCCGTTTTTTTTTCGGTTTTTTGGCTCTGGTGTAAAGTTGGGTTTTTAGGGTTACGCCCTTGTTGTTTTCTGTCGTCGATATTGTGTTGGTCACATAGTCCAAATACTTGCCTAAAGTACATGAATGTTTATTTTCTTCCTCTCTGTGAAAAAAAAAAACCTTTTTTACCTTTCTACCAAGTTTACAAATAAATTATTCCTCTATGTTTCGTGTTTAATTACTTTGAATATGTTAACCTTGATAATTTATTGTTTTTGTTTAAGAGGTAGTAGATATTTATTATTGTATACATATGCACATTAACATTATTATAAATACTGTAGGATTTGCCATATACTTTCATATCACGTAATCTTATTATTGTTCGCTCACAAAACTAAAACAAAACGAATGAAATTCACTCACGTGTGCTTTCCTTTTAGTTTGAGCGAAGGACACATAGTCGCAAATAGTGTTCAATGTGACAAAGTCGCAGACGACGTTTTTATTTTCATTTTTATATGATGAGAGAAGAGTTATACCACACGGCGGACACGACGTACATAATACGCGTTCTTGAATCTACATAAGCACGACGACGTCTGTACACGCGTACGCCTACATACATCGCGCGCGCACTCTTCTGGATTCGGGCGGTGTCCGGCAATCTGCGCCTTGAGGGGTGGGGTAACTCGAATCGGTGCGGGGCGGAGCGTGTCCATTCTGTACGTTAGTACTATTATATATTCTGTGGTTATACCTCGACAAGCTCGTGCGCGGCGCTCGGCGGAACCCTGTCGCAGGGAGCCTCGGCTGTCCTTAACAAGATTGTTTTTAATGAGTGCGGCTAACGCTGACTGCGACAGGGTTCCGCCGAGGGTCGCGCACGAGCTTTCGGACTATAAATAGCTTAGCTATACTTAACGTAGTATTCATTCACCCTGAAGCATGTGGTTTGGCTCCTTTATAGGCTCCCACAATTCTGCCTTATATACGACAGTAAATCTAAAAGATTCCTTACCTTGCGGGAATCTTTCAGACGTACTGCGAACCATATATTAAGGCCTATTTCATAGAAGAATTTACGTTTCATTAGGATTGACTGTACTCATTCTTACAGCAAGCTACGTAAGATCCGTGCGGGGAGCAACTCTTCTTCTCTTCAACAAATTTATCTACCGACTGCAGTGCAAAGCCACGAAGGACGGACACAAGACCTGGTACTGCGTTATGTACGGAAAAATCCAATGCCCCTCGATCCTCACTACCGACGTTAAAGAGCACATCGTCCAAATACGCGGCACGCACAATCACTCCAGACCTGAACTCAAGCACACTGCTGCGGGATTGGAATATAAACATTTTAAGAAGAATCCCCACAAGAAAGCTAGTAAGAACTTACCTGCTGAAGATTGTGATGTGGTGGAAATTTTACCTTAGTGACGCGTGATTTATTTGAGGTATACGATGAGACCCTCTATGCACTGGCTGAGAGGCGTAATAAGTATAAGTAAAATAAAATTAATAAAAATAGCCTTTATTCAGTGATCAAGTGTTGTTTTATAAAATTAGTTGGCACAAGCATCCTTCACATCAGGTTGTCCATCCTGGACATAGGCCTCCTCCAGTTCTTGCCATTTTTTTCTGTCCCTTGCAGTTCTTCGGAATCCTTCGGGTAGGTCATTCTCCCACCTCTTGCATTGCCTCCCTCGAGTTCTTTTGCCATCCCTGGGGTACCAAAGCGTAACATCCTTAGTCCATTTGTCCCTCGCTGACATTATCACATGGCCTGTCCATCTCCATTTCAGTCTTTTTCTCTTACGAGAAACATCTGTCACCTTTGTAACCTATCAGATTTTTGTCAGTCTCCATTTGTCGCTGAGTCTTATATGTAACATGCTCCTCTCCATTCCCTGTTGACATTTTATCTTATGGCTCGGTTTCTTTGTTAGACCCCAGTTCTGGCACCCATATGTGAGAACAGGTAGAATGCGCAGGTTGTAAACTTTGCTCTTTTGTGCTATAGGAATGTGTTTATTTTTCATTATGCTTTTGAGTGACCAATTTAGTAATAAGTGGATTGGCAACAAATTAATTGTAATTTGCCTTGTTTGCAAGCCAAGAGCTAAAATTCTTTCCAGTTCGAAAAAGTTGTAAAATCGGGTCAGCCCATTTGGCAAACACGCGAAAATATATTAGTTAAGATCTACTAGAGGCCTATGTTCAGCAGTGGACGTCTTTCTGCTGAAATAATGATGATAAAGATACTAAGTCAAAGATTCAGTGACTCAAGCTCCATAGGAATTTAGTTTGATGTTTAAGAAGTGGTTCTTTGCATATTTTATCGTAAAATCGTTTTCACTCTATCCGATCCGATATTGGCGATAGACGCCGATTGGATGTGAGCGCGTATCATTGTCATCATCATCAGCCGAAAGCAGGGCCTCGTGAACTCGTGAACCTTTCTGCCCCTTCAGTTATGCGTTCTTTGAGTGATGCCTGCCCATTGCCATTACAAAAGTGTAAAATGTATTCGCATTTATCCGATGAGACAGCAAGAAAAGAACATAATTCAAGAATATATTTTACTTGCCCTCTTATCGGATCTACTTCTTAACCTTTTCCAACGCCAAACCTCAACCAAACGTAAAGCTACTTTGAACCTTATGTCATTGCGTGAGTATCATTTTGACGTTGTGACGCATGTATCCGTCGTTGGCGTTGAAGAGGTTTATAATTGATAACGCTCTAACAGGTATATTTAGTTCTTTTGTTTTTTAGTTAGAGACTTATGACTCAAAAACTTAGATTAAGTATAGGTTCTTGGCAAAATTATGTGATAATGATTGTAAGTGTTGAATGCTCTAATTGATTTAGAGTTTCGTATGGTGATATCCAAACAAAAATTTAAAGATATAAATGTTGAATTTTATGTTTTTTTTTGGCAAAATTAATAATGATCCGAAACGATTTATTTCAGTTTTAAATTTTTTTTTTTTTTGTCTAAATTCGTAGGTAGTCGAGCGGGACTTTGTTTCGCATGTTCGATTCTCATAAAATATATCTTGGTTTAAGGACTTTGTCACATTATTCATATGATTAAATAAACGTTCCTAAGTATCACCGCATTATTTTTTGTAAATACAATATTAATCCCTAATTCATGGTATAATGGTAACAATACCTGTACCTAAAATAAGCCAATTCCGTTAAAATGGTGATTTTAATAGTGAACAACAACATATAAAGTAAAGGTTAGGTAACATTTTACGATTAAAAAGCTGAAACTGCAGCGACAATTTGAGAAAAACAATTCTAGCTTAGCTAGTCAAGTAACAAAACGAGGCAATTTCTTGCTTTTTTTTTTATATATATATATAAGAGGGGGCAACCGAGCAGACGGGTCACCTGATGGAGAGCGATCACCGTCGTCCATGGACACCCGCAACACGAGGGGATCACAGGTGCGTTGCAGACCCTTTTAGGAATTGGTAGGCTCGTTTTTTAAAGATCCCTAAGTTGTAACGTTCCGGGAATGTTGCCGCAGTAGGCTGAATCCAGATCTTCGTCGTCGTTGGTTGCATTTTTTCACGTTCTCCCATAATATGACAAGTTTTATTTACAGAGGCTCACATTCTACAGACGCGGGGAGGAAACGGCATTCTGATTTTCCGTGGCTACAAATACTCCTGGAGAAATTCTAAAAAATGCGGCGGCGCGTATTGGACTTGCTCCAGTCACCAAAAAAAAGGTTGCAAAGCTAACGTGTCTACTGAGGAAACAGAGAAAGCCATCATTGTTACTAAATATAATTGTAATCATACCCATTCGCCTCCTATTCTTCCGAAGTTTATTAAGATAGAAGACGGGGAAAAGGAATAAATTGATTTTATGAAATATTTATGTAGGATTATCGGTGTTACAGGGCAATAATTCACGGTCAGGATAAATATGCTGATTTTAGGCTGAAATTTGAACCAAGTTACGAAAATATTCTGCCTCGTTCATTTATTATTTTACTGTGATTGCATTCGGAACTCATTTTATTCGAGATTCACATTGTATGGCATCGTTTTCATTTTTAGCCCATAGGTTTGGAGAAATTGTTTTAAATAATTTAATAATATCTTAACTGCTGAACAATGTGAAGAGGATGTTGAAGGTTTTTGCATCATTGGTCTGTTAAACTTATTTAGAAGATAGGACATATTGAAATATTATTTTTTACGTATTATGGTAACTGAACATTTATTATGTTATTGTCTTTATATGTATTGACATAATTTGATATTAGTAGTATGGGACTCGGAGGTTAATAAATATGATCAATGTTTTGTTCTAGTTTATATCCAAAAACCTTAATTACCTAACCTACCCCCTACCTACCTTAGGGTGTCTAACATACTATGAAACGGAAAATACTACATTAAGGGGCTGTTTCACCACCCATTGATTAATTTTAACTGAGTGATAAATGTGATGCCGTCTCCGTCTATTCGAACTAAAAAACAGAGACGGCATCACATTTATCCGTCAAATAAATTTGATCAATAGATGGTTAAACAGGGGGTGAAGCTACTTTGCTTTATTTATTAATTTGTTACAGCAATACATTTTATTACTTCGAAAAAAGGTAAGAAGCTGCTCGTTTTCGAGCAATACACTTACGCCAAAAACAGCTCGAGCAAACACAGAGTTTCATGGACATGCTCGTCTCGTTGCTCAAAAAAATGCCCAGCTCACGTCTCATTGGGCAAGAATGGTGACTTCGTTGTACTCAATGGCGATCACAGCCATCCTCCACCAACTTTCTACGTCAACGATGTCGGGGAGTACATAAGAGTGCCCGAGCAACGTTTAATGTTAGGTTGTAAATAAAGAATCAGATGATGCAAAAAATTGATTAATCAATACAATAAGACATTAATCTCGAAACTTTGAATTGTGATAGATAAGATTTATGTCGACGCGTTTTATAATTGTGTTCAAGAGAAAAAATGTTGATGATAATTAGCATAATCGCTAACTATTTATGTTTCTGATGTCATATTGTGGCTTTAATTTTTTTTTAAATAAAGATCGATTTAACATTAGATGTAGCAATTCTAAAAATATAATTGAATCAGGGCTTGCGGAGTTCCATTTCCATGAGCAAAAACCAGTTAACTGGGATTAGTTAAATGTAGCAAGGTGATTGGTTTCAAGAAGCAATTCTGTCAATAGAGAGGTATCCATGACCGACGGAATAGTGGTGTCACATTGTCAAATCTCATTTGATACAAAATAGTTCCACTCTGATTACATTGTCACTGTCCTCGTCTGTTTCACGGTACTGATAACAGTTTGATAAGCTTAATTAATTAACTTGCTTTCATGCATGTGTAATACGTATGACTCACTTCACTACTGTCGTTTGTTTGCAGGCCATCTCGTCAGATCATCTCGCGGAGAGCCAATGTTGTTATACAATAACTACACTTATAATAAAAGTTACTACTCTAAAAGGGATACTCACATAAAATGGTACTGCTCTTCTAGGAATTCAAGACGATGCAAAGCCAATTGTGTCACTGATTATAACAATAAAATTATCCACGTAATCGGCACTCACACCCACGATACAAAGATGATGAAAGTGCCTGATTGGCATATTTTGCTACCCCCTAAGCATTCGTAAATATTATAATATGTATTTGCTATTGTGATTCAAGATCTATTCGAGATGAAAAATAGACTTGTTAGACTTGATGTTTGATCTGATAATAGGTGTATTTATTGCAGGTTATTTGTGTTTTTTCTATTTCGTAATTGTAACATTCGTTATTGTATGTTTTTGATTCGTCTGATCTATGCATACCTATGTCCCAAACTATGATTTGTGTTAGTTTATTACTCTTGCGTAAATGTATAATATCGGTAGTTAATCGAAAATATTATTTGTAAAGTAATACATTTACGAATAGTTCCTAGTCATTTATCTAAATAATATTAGGCTAAGGTAGTTTTACATAATGTTATCGTTACCTATAGGTTTGTGTAGGCTTCACAACAGTTTCAAGAAAATTTTATTTTATATATTTTTATTTTGGTAATGTTACAATTTTTATTATTTACGTTTACTTTTTGGGGCGAGTCTATATTTGTATCATTTTAGTGTACCGTACTCGTATCACCGTCACGCAGCACCGACGAGTGCCTGTCATGATCGTTAGTTTGGACGCTTAAATCAGATGCGACGTGTTGCATGATTGCGTATCTTTTCGGATCCAAACTAACGATTGTGATACTTCTCGTCGGTGCTGCGGCGACGGAGATACGATACAAATGTGGATCCACCTTTATAAATCTAAAAACTAAACGAACAATTGAAAGATAGACTTATTTAGATGATATGGTATTTTATAGACCAAAATATTATATTGCAGTTTTCTTTTTTCAACGCGCTTCTATTAGCTTCATTTATTAAGTTGATAAGTAAGTAAATAACAATGTAATCGAATCAAATTTGATCAACTTCTAGCTGTCGTATATAGATGAATTTGGCAGGTACAAATAACTTATTTAACTTAAAAGCTCCGTCTTGCCAATAAAATAATTTCTATTTCTATTCGGCCTTCGTTCAGGCTTTTGGAATTCTTGATACGACTAGACTAGATATTTGCAATATATTGTATATAATATATATGTTACAATATATAAGTATTGTAGGTAATAAAAAACATTTTGAATTCAATTTTCTTTTTAACTTCTCCATTATACCCAAAAGGTACGCATAATTAATTAGTATCCACAAAAGAAATAGATATTTTATAGTATCCTTTGTAAATGCGGCAAACTAAGCTTCTGTTTGATCAATTTTCCAACCACAAAGCAGAGCCATTTACTGGACGGTAAAGCTAACTTTTGCTTATGGTTTATACATAATTATTGAAGAATTTAACACTCAAAAACCTCATCCATGCCATATCTTATCAATCCTTAACCAACTCAGCCCACAACACACAGCTGCAAGCCATAATCTGTCCCGATCCGAAGGTTTCATTTATTGGCTTGTAATGTTGGTCCCATTACTACGAATGGTATACTAGCGTAGCTGCAGTTTTGACATAGTGAATATGCAGAAATTTTGGCGTTTCCAGTCTATTTCCACCATCGTCTGGAAGAAATTCCACGCCGTCGTGATAATAAACTGGTGAGGAGACGATGTTCAAGCTGCTACCATAAACTCAAGATGCAGGGTCGGCCGCCTAAGGCTGCCAGAAAAGTGCGTACGCAGTGTAAGCGATGTGCCAAGGCCTTATGCTTGACCTGTTTCAATGAAATACATCCATGAAATGCCTATATTGTTATGTTAATAAATTTATTAACTATTGTTTTATTTAATTGGCACTTATTGGGAAAGTATTTACACCTACTTATTAGTCCTAACTCTACACGTCGCGAGCGAAATTCTATCAAAAGCGCAAGCCTTTGGTACACATATGAGTGAGATAGCATTTCGCTCGTAGGCATCTTGTCTAAAAGCACTGGTTAGGACACTTCGGAAAGAGTGATATTCCCAAATTTTCTACCGTTTTCAATGGGACCACAAAGTAGAATCCTTAACTGTATGTAAAGCAAATAATATTGGTTACGATTTCACTACCTTTTTGAGGTATATTCCAACCTTAATCAATTTGAAAAGCTTCAAGTCATGTCACCTAACCCGATGCTGAGACTTTATTTATTGGATTGTAATGTTGATGCAAGCACTTCGAGCGGTATACCAAAGTATGTGTGAATAACTTTTGACCTTTGCAGTCCATTCCCGTCATCATCTCGAAGAAATTCCACGCCGTCATGACAATAAACTGTCGAGGAAACGATGCGCTAGCTGCTATCATAAACGCAAGATGCAGGGTCTGTCGCCTAAGAACGCCAAACAAGTGCATACGCACTGCAAGCGATGCGCCAAGGCGTTATGTTTGACTTGTTTCAATGAAACACATCCATGAAACTGTAATTTTATGTCAATAAATTTATAAACTGTTGTTTTATTTCATTGTCACTCCTTACAGTAAAGTACTTAAGCCTGTTAGCGTTTACGCCACTCGTCGCGAGCGAAACTCTATCAAGAGCGCAAGCATTTCGTTCACATAAGAATGGGATAGCAATTGGAGATGTCTATTTTTTTGCAATGTATAGTAAATCGAAAACCATTTCGAGATAAATGCTTTTTAACTCGTTTTCTGTAGTTATTTAATTTTAATATTATGTAATGAATTTATTATATAACAAATAAGCAATGACCTTCATTTGACATTGGTGTAAATTGCGTGACCGGTTCAAGTCGTACTTTATTCTATGTGGTTAGAATTCTTCACAATTTACGTGTGGATTATACTACGGAGTTTGATTTGGACCCGCTGTCTGACGTCTAGCACTTTGACAGTGCCAGTAAAGTGACACAGTGTATAGTGTACCACTACGCAAAAAATAATTAAAGGGGTTGCCTTATCGTACGCATTTAGATAGATTTAGAAATTTGGCATTGTGGGAGCCCTCAATTATAATCTGACGTCATCAACTAAAATAGTTTCAATAATTAATTTTGAAAAAAGTAGAGAACTAAATGACAAAATATTGAAATTAGTTCCTTATAAAATTGACTTTTCTATACAAAAAAAAATATAAAAACCACTGGTAATTTTTTTTAGACATTCCCAATTCGCCGCTTTTAGAAATCTTGTCTACGTACAAAGGTCTGAATTCTTCGGCATGGGTATGGTTCTTTGTGGATTTATTCTTGTTTAAAATATATGCTCATACAGTCAACCGTTTATAAACATATAGACGCAGGTATGAGGCCGTATTGTGTACCCGAGCCGAATCACAATCACTTTTACCACTTCTTTCTATCAAGGATATAGGATGAGGATAGAAAATATGGTGATTGAGATCGCGAGCGTTTGCTTTGCACGTTACCAGTTGCATAAAGCGCGCGTCCGCGTAGATTGGTGTTTATGAACGATTGAATGTTAGATTGAAAACTTACAAGAACTTAAGTATCCAACATTAAGATGCAATCGAAGTCTAAAATAACATTCCACTTCTTTTAGGTCCAGTCTTGATAAAAGGTGCCAAGAAAGGCGTTTATAAACTTCTATACAAGAGGCACCTTTACACAAGAAGCAGCAAGTCCAAGAAGGGAGTAGTATGGAAGTGCTCAGCGAGCAAAACTGAAGAATGCAATGCTAAGATCACCACAGACGACAATTTAAACGTAGTCGTTAGAAAAGGGGAACACACCCACAAAAAACCTGATATAGAGTCTAACCCTAAACATGTTTATTTTACGACACTGTAAGCTGCGGGAGCGTTTTTATATTTGAGAGACAGTTTGATCTAGACTCTTAATGTAGATTCTAGAGTATTTTGGAAGCGTAGGTATTTTTTCTCAGTAGTAACCCGCAAATGTTTTTATTTACCCATTGGTAAAATTCTTTACTAATAGAATAAGTACAGTCATGCATGACTTTGGTAGGATAACTAACCGAAACAATTTTTTTTTGCAGAATATGTAGATTGTTCCATTGTATCGATGGTTTAGATGTAGGTAATCATGCAATTTTCAAGGTCACTTATCATTTAGTTATATTTACAAACAATATAAGAAATTCTATCAATAATTTACCTACAAACATTATGTGTACGTGTGTATAAGTAAGTTTGACGTAAGAGAAATTTTAAATAACAATGAATTAATAATAAAGTAGTATTAAGTAATAATAAAGTTTTAATCATAAACAGCTTTTTGACAAACTTTTAATTTTCAAATACAAAAGTAATTCAGGTTAAATTATCTTATGTATTTTTTATCTTTGAAAAAGAATGTCAGCTAAAACACATTTACATCCTTCTTCCACGTATGGGCTCGCCTATATCACGTAATTCACGTATTCATTATGTACCTAGTCCAATATGGTATCTCGTTTAATTTTTGTAACAAACTAGGCAGCTCACAGACAGCGTAAATTTAACAAATCGCTTTCTTTATCGTTATTCTGAACAATCGGGCTTCATATGGGCTATAAGGTTAAGCCGTGGTGGCCTAGTGGTTTGACCTACGGACTCGCAAGCAGAGGGTCGTGGGTTCGAGTCCGGGCTCGCACCTCTTGAGTTTTTCGGAATTTATATGCGAAATTAAATTTGTAATTTACCATGAAGAGACTGCATACACCTGAGAAGAAATTCAATGGTGTATGTGAAGTTCCCAATCCGCAGTGAGCCCGCGTGGGAACTGTGGCCCAAGCCCTCTCATTCTGAGAGGAGGCCTGTGCGGCGCAGGCTATACGTATATAGGCTGGGATGATGATGATGGGCTATAAAAACTTGTGAGTGAAAATAGCTTTTGATGTTTTGAGCCATGCAACTGTCATTGAACCTTGGATGGTGAAGGGATTCCTTGGTTGACTATACCGCTATACGTTTTTTTTTATCGTCCTACCCGCCTGTTTTGCTATGTCAGCACGCTATATAAGGGCGCAGGCTGAAAACCAGCGCGGTGATGAGTAATCCTCACCGCACATGCTGAGCCTGAGCCTTTTGCCACATAATTTTGTGTATTTTTTCTTTTTCTTTTTTTATGGGCAATAAATGGTTTTTTATTTATTATTTATTTATTTATTTAAAAACCGAATAAGCGTGCCACCACGGTCAGTCACAGTTTTAGTTGTTAAACATTAGAATAAAACCTCTCAACGTACGGATCGGACCGTATAAGTTGTATTAAGTGCATTTCTTTTGAATAGGTCATTTGTACTAGGTATAAGTATAGCTATATAGTGTTATAAATAGTCATCTACCTCATTCTACCTCGAATGTTTGAATGGATGCGGTTATGATATTACTTAAGTGACTTAATTATGATAAAGTTTCTATAATATAATAACTATGTGTGTGTATAAGTAAGAGTAAAAAAAAAAAATTAGGGGGAGGACAATCTTACACAAATCGACCTAGTCCCAAACTAAGCAAAGCTTGTACTATGGATACTAGACGACGATAAACATACTTATATAGATAAATAAATACTTAAATACATAGAAAACATCCATAACTCAGGAACAAATATTCGTGCTCATCACACAAATAAATGCCCTTACCGGGATTTGAACCCAGGACCTCTTGCTTCGTAGGCAGGGTCACTACCAACTAGGCTAAAGCGGTCGTCAAAGAGTTCGACATTACATACTTTTTCCTTTGAACTTTGTCTTAATTTACACTAACTGTTGTGTAACTCTAAGGAACCTTTTGCACTGTAATATTCTCTAATATATAAAAATCTCGTGTCACGGTGTGTGTTATCGAACTCCTCTGAAACGGCTTGATCGAATTTTATGAAACTTTTTTGTTTGGTAGGTCTGAGAATAGGTTGTGGGCTATTTTTTATACCTACCCGTATTCTTCAAAGACGGAGTCGCGTGCAACAGCTAGTATTATATAATATTTACGCCGCGTTACCTTCTCAGTCTACTGACAAAAATAGATCTAGCATTTCTTACGTTGGGCGTTTGTCTGATAAAATTTATGGTATTTTAAAATCAAACAATATTAATGTTGCCTTTAAGACTAACAACTCTTTGTACTCTAGGCTATGAAACCTTTCGATCAACAAGACAACAATACAATTGTAATTGTTGATCGAAGATGTAACCACAAAGATCAGGTAGATAAAGGAACTAGATCGGGAGTATGCAAGCTTACTTATAATTACTGCAATAGTAACAGACAGGTCGTAGTTTTAAAACTAGATTTAAAGAGCATGTTTCGGCATATAGGAATGAGCATCCAGAAGCAGATCGAATTTTGCAAAACATTTGTTGGAATCAAATCATTCAATATTAGATTCGGATTCTTATAAAAGGTTACATTATTGCGGCAAGGGGTTGCGTCTGGATGCTCTGGATTGCATGGAAATAATTAGGTACAATACTATGGGGTCTATTATTAATGAACAGGTAAATTTAGTATCTTCTCCCTTACTGCTGCTGGGGTCTAATTTGAGCAATGACAGTTAGTATTATTAAATATGCCTCATCATTATATAAACAAAACTTCAAGGTAGTTTTATATGACAATAAATGTTCATTAATTTTTGAGGGGTAACTAGTTTATTTGAGAAAAATAAAGTGGGCACTTGAGAAGTTACAGTGACAAATTAAAACATTTGTTTTTGTTTGTTAGTCTAACATTTGGTAGCATAGCGTACGGTAGTGGTACTTACTCTGAAGATGAGTTCTGTTAGTTAGGTTTCTGTGATTTGTGTGTGTTCGTACAGTGTGGAGGTATCGTATTTAGAGCAACCATGTAAAAATGATAAATTTCTGTATACCTACACCACATATTGAGTGTAACAATTTTATGGAGTGTTCAATCTAATTTCTTATAGATATTATGACATTAAATATAATAAGTGAAATGGTGTTTTTCTCCGTAACCTCGAATCGAAGGAGATCATCGATGTAAGGTACATTACATTTTTCACCATCTTTGACATATATTAACCTCAATGTGACATTTAATGTAATTTGTTTGCAGGTTACCAGCCGAGACTCGTAATGTCCTACAGAGGGCAACCATTGCTCTTATATCGTCACTATACGTATTCGAGGCACCATATGACATTAGATAAAATATGTTGGTACTGTTCATCGACCAAGGCACAAGGCTGCAAAGCGAGGCTTTACACTGATTTTTTTAACGCTTATCTGTATTCGAGGTATGATCATACACATCCCCCACCGAGCTAAGACTGTAATAAACTTACTTATGCAAGAAAAATGTCGCCGCCTGACGTAAAATTACGTTTTAGAATACATTACACATACAATAGACTAATAGATGTTAAGTAACAACGTCATCTAATATACAGAGTGTATACGGCGTTGGGGGGGGATCAAACGAAGACCAAACGTAGGCAAAGGTAGGGGACCTCAGGAGCTACCGAATCGACCCCTATGTATGTTCAGCGATTTTCATTTGTTTCAGAGTTATGAGCATTTTAGTGAAACTTTCAGAAATGTCGGATTTCAGGTATAATTTCTTGTGGTAGCTGAACTATATTCGACCTACGACCGTGAATTTTTTTTTGGAAGTAGTGGGATAGCGGTTCTAACCAATAACAATTCCATTTTAACTCGTGTCATCCTATATTTTACAACAAAAAATAAAACTCTCAATAATTTGAGTTTATTAAAAATTTTCATACATTTTCGAAGGTCATTTTTTTATTTTTTTCACACAAGTTTTTTTTCTACATAGTACTTAAAAACTACCTTAGTTTATGTAGAATTTAACCAGTAAAATTTTCCAAAATAGTCCCTAGGCATCACTTTAATAATAATATGGAAAGGGCACTAGTAGTAAAAAACACTTTTTAAATCGCTACGTAAAAGTTACTTTAAATAAGACTAGTGCATCAAATTACATTATTTTTTATGAAAAACATATTTCAATGTTAATCAAAATTAAATTACAACAATTAAATTAATCTAAATATCTGCGAGATAAGAATGGTGGAATCTAAATTGGTGAGTAAAATTTGATTTAAAATATTTTTTTATTTTCGAATATTACTGGCCATTAAGTATCGGGTTAGCAAAAAACAAATTATAATTTAGAACCGTTTCGAAATATTTTTATTTATCATTCATTGCATAATTAATCACAGTGATGCAACTTGTCTCTTTAAATAACAAATTTAATTAATTATAGGTTTACAAGTGACAATGTTTAAAGGATAATGAGTTATTCTCCATGAGAATATGCAAAAATGCATTAATAACCTCATTATCCTATAACTATACACCCTGTATAAAAAATTCGTGTCACGGTGTTTGTTATCGAACTCTTCCGAAACGGCTCGACCGATTTTTATGAAACCTTTTGTCTATATTTGGCAGGTCTGAGAATAGGTCGTAGGCTATTTTTTAAATGGCAAAACAATGTTTGCTGGGTCAGCTAGTCTAATATATAAAAATCTTGTGTCACGGTGTTTGTTATCGAACTCCCCGACGACGGCTTGACCGATTTTTATGAAACTTTTTTCTCTACATTCGGTAGGTCTGAGAATAGGTCGTAGGCTACTATTCTTCGCGGACGGAGTCGCGGGCAACAGCTAGTCTATTATATAGAGATCTCGTGTAACTATAAATAAATATTAAATATAAATAAATATTTGGGGACAATCTTACACAAATCAACCTAGTCCCAAACTAAGCAAAGCTTGTACTATGGATACAAGACGACGATAAACATACTTATATAGATAAATACATACTTAAATACATAGAAAACATCCATAACTCAGGAACAAATATTCGTGCTCATCACACAAATAGATGCCCTTACTGGGATTTGAACCCAGGACCTCTTGCTTCGTAGGCAGGGTCACTACCAACTAGGCTAAAGCGGTCGTTAAATAACTGGTCGTAACTGTGTTTGTTATCGAACTCCTCCGAATCGGCTTGACCGATTTTCATGAAACTTTTTTTCTCCATATTCGGTAGGTCTGAGAATAGGTCGTAGGCTAATTTTCTTCGCAGACGGAGTCGCGGGCAACAGCTAGTAATACTATATTTAAAAATACAGGTAAAATTGATACAATTTATTTAGAAGGTAATATGCAATATTTTAAATATTTCTTCATCATTTCAATTATGTTTCTGCACAAATGGAAGAAGTTCATTTAAAATTTAAATGATTCACCTGCACACTTTCTTGGCTCCAAAAGTTTACTGTTTTCGATATAATCATAGATTTCCGATTGTTTTGAAGAATTCCACATAATTGATGTTTTGGATTGGATCACATGACACCTTAGCAGCTAATTTCGTATATAAATGTATGATAGGGTATGACCAAAATGTAAAAAATCGAGTTTTTAGATCAATTAGAAATTCATGATTTTCTCAAAATCTACGTTTGGACTTGAGATATTGCTTAAAAATACCTAAATTATTTCTCCAATCCACCTGTGAAACTTGCATCGACCCTGCTGCACCTGTATGATGTTAACGTAAACTGTCAGTCAATTGAAATTGCAAACAATGTAAACAAACCTTGTATTTAAAATGTCTTTAATTTCCATTTTCCCATTTTTAATACTGCTAAATCCGTGTAAGAGTGCTATTATATGGATATTTCATTAAATGATTTATTTACATTCTTCGCAATTTTAATTGACAGCGATTTTAATTAAGTAAATTAATGAAACATGACATGATCTCGCGTTCAAAATCATCCCAACGTTTAAAATGAATGTATTGTAAATTAATCTATTTTATCTTGGAATAAAAGTTTTACATTTTTACGTGATCATGGTTGTATTGTTTGTTTATAAAACTTCTCTTCTATAACCCATTCCAGGCCCGTGACGACAGATATGCGTCATGGTCGAATCGAACTCTTCTGCCATGCCCATGACTAGTATGCGCGCGTCATGAGTAAATTAAATATAAATTAAAGCTTACCTATACGAAGAATTGATATAAATTATAACAACCATTTTCATATCATAATTTAGTTTATAAAAATAATTAATTATTTTTTCTGCTAAATACGCCAATAGAAAACTGAAATACGATTTACTATAGGTATGTAAATAAAATATTGTTTTTTTTTTGAAAAATTAAATTTATAATCTATACCTTTTCACATAGTGAATCTACTTACTAAATATAGCAAATATATGTATTTTTATAAGTTATTGGCATGACGCACGGTTCTCGTCACCGTGGCCCGGCACATACCGTAAAAACTTCCACTGTGTTCAAAACAGAGAAAAATTAACTTTACACATTTGATTTAAGGTTTATTTTACTATAAATGCTTTTTGTCCTTAGACCCTTTTGCGAAAGACTCAAATCTGGATGGCTCTAAACAACCATCAAAGTTAACCAAAACTATACTTATTACTTACATTTACTTTTGATTTTATGAACTGGAAAAAAAATCATAACTTTGTGGATTTCCTTTATTTTTGGGAACAATGAAGAAACTCCCGTTATTTAGACGGGTATTTTTTTACCTGACTGAAAATGGCCGCTCTTATCATTTAGAGGACAATAACGGCTTCTAACAATGAGCACTTGAGAGGCGACGACACTATTGTTCTAGCTCATTAGACAATTAATTTTTTAATTTTTCTTATCTGGTCGAATTTTGCACGTGTGCACTTGACCAGGGGCCCAATTGCATAACAAAGTACAACTTATATCACAAGCTGAACTTCCTTTCTAGTTAATATAACTGAAGCGAGAGTTCCGCTTGTAATATTAGTTGTACTTTGTTATGCAATTGGGCCCAGGTATGCATGAAAACGGATTTTACTGCCTTCTCCCACACTACCAGACAAACCTACTTCTGAGGCAATGACAGGGTGACGATGAAGGTAAGTTATTTATTTAGTCACGATTTACTCGTTCGCACCTTCCTATCTGTAGGATATGCATATCGAAATTGTAAGGTAGATAGACATCACTCGGCTAGCAATATACCAGTCAGATTCTAACCCGCGTTTCATTGATTGATTGATACGTACTCGCCCAACCTGACCGACCCCACTATGAACTGGACACCGAACCTGCTTTACACGAACGACCTGGCTACGAATTCTGGAAACCTGAACCTGCCTGTTTCGACTGACCCGGCTATGCATCCTGACCTAATAGCTATGCAGGAGGAGATAAATACTTTTGGGGAAACTGCATCTGAACCAACCGGTAAGTGTCTAGCTTTTTTACTTCTTTATGATTATCCTTTTCTGGATCTAACGTAGACACAGAATGCAAGATTTAATAGTTACCAGAACGATTTCGATAATCTTTTTTTTTAAGTATGATGCATCAATAATAAATCATTAAAAAAATTGTGTGATTGATTATAGCTCATGCTAATAGCGATTTATATTTATATGTTTCTGATAAGTGTATCTTCTAAACAACCAAATGGAAATTATTGTCAATCATGGGTTAAATTCTATGTTTATCAATATTTTAGAAAAAAAAAATAGGTATGGAAATGATTACATTAGGAATGTGATTAAATTTGTGTTCATGTGTAATTTAAAAGTTCATGGATTTTATTATTATTGAAAATTACGGTAATATTTTCAGATGACCCGAATTATGTGTTGACGGACGCAGAACTGCTCAATATTTTGGGCGGGTCTGAAGACGAGTTGTCCGATTCGGGGTCCTCTGATGAAGATTCCGTTGCTTCGGTAGAAGAGGATCGAGACGAACAGCAGGACGAATGCACCGAATGGACCTATCAGCACCAGCAGCGCAGCAAAGTGCCGGATTTCTCCCAAGTAACCGGCTTATTAAGTGGAACCCCTAGAACACCAATTCAGTACTTTGACCTTTTATTTAATAGTACATTTCTTATACACTTAATAGACAATATAAATTCGTGTGCAACAAAGCTTCTAGAAGCCAATAATAGAATTCACGCGAGAATAACCAGATGGAAACATGTGACCATGCGGGAATTCCGAGTATTTTTAGGACTTTTGTTCCACATGGGTACAATTAAATTAGCTAGATTAGTAAATTACTGGAGCACAGATGAACAATTCCAAATTGGATATTTTTCAAAAAATATGTCTAGAAACAGGTTTCTTTTAATCCTGAGATGTTTAAATTTTATGGCTAATACTAACGATGAAAGCAGGCTTAATAAAATATCAGGCCTAATCAACCGTTTTAACACAATCATGGCATCAGTATATTATCCTGACAAGGTACTGTGTATTGACGAATCACTTGTCCTTTGGCGTGGCAGACTTTGGTGTCGTCAGTACATAAAAGGGAAAGCCCAAAAATATGGGATAAAATCATATCTCCTCACTGACCAATTTGGATGTGTTTTGAAAATTATTGTTTAAGGCGGAAAGGCCGACGCTCTGGTGGGAGGTAAAAATCATGTGCAGAAAGTAGTAAAAACTCTGTTAGAGGGGAAATTGGGCGTGGGGCACTCGGTTTATATGGACAACTTTTATAATTCCATCTCATTAACCAATTTTTTAATAGAAAATGAAACACATGTAACCGGTACCCTACTGCCAAATAGGAAAGGCCTCCCTGTGCAAATAAAAAACAAAAGATTAGCACGCCAAGAAAAAGTTTCATGCTATTCCAAAAATGGGATTATTGTTACCAAGTATAATGACCGTCGCGAAGTTATAATGATTTCATCCGAGCATAGCGGCGAATGGCATGAATATACAACAAAAAATAACGAAACAAATTGCAAGCCAAATGTAATATTACAATATAATAAATACATGGGTGGAATCGACGCATACGATCAGATGATGGCATACTATAATCCTGAGCATAAGACTCTTAGGAGGTATAAAAAATTGGGTATTCATATTTTTAGTATAATGGTATGTAATGCTCATAATTTATATAGTAGATTTGGCGAGAAACCAATGTCCTTATATAATTTCAGACAAACTGTTATAAGGGCGTTGGTTTCCAGCGAGATAAACAATAGTCCACCAGCAAGCATTTTAAACCTTCCAAGCCGTCGTCAGGCATCTTTCAGATTACCTCGGGACAGTAAAAATAGAATAAAACGAAAAAGATGCGTGATGTGCTACAAAAATAATAAAAAAAGAGTTGATACGGCACACTATTGCCCAAATGCCCAACGCAACCTGGTCTATGCCAAGGAAAATGTTTCATAGAATACCATGATCAAATCAATATTTAGCCTTTGTAAATAGCCATAGTAAATCAGTAATATACGAACATTTGTATTTAGACTAAGACCAAATGTTATATTATATTTAATAGTGTTAATATATGCGTTTTTTTTTACAAATTTGTTTAATTTAGTCATTTGATCATAAAAATTCACTCTGCATAACTACATTTGAAATCACCACATCATAATATTATCGCATCAGAATTAACATCGAAGTTTAGGTAAACCAAATTTCAACTCAAATGGATACTTACTGGCAAGTAGTTGAGTAAAGGTTTGCAAAATTTTAAACCAACAACTTAGATGCGAACATTATGAGATACGTAAGTACATACGATTTAATTAAATGAGCTCTATCATTTTTAAATAAAACGTTTGTGTCTAGACTATCTACTAGACAGCTTTTTGAACGTATTTTTTTGTAACTTATTTCTTTCCTTTAATTTAATTATGAACTGATATTTTACTGTTCAGATAAATACTGCCCTCGTAATGAAGAATGCAGTAATCGACAAAAAAATCGATTTTGAGTTTTTACGCAAAATGGCACCGGACAAATTCACCGGTGCCATTTTGCGTAAAAAGTCAAAATCGTTTTTTTTGTCGATTACTGCATTTTTCATTACGAGGGCAGAATAATAAACCAAGAAATTTCGAAATAACTTACTAACTTTATTTAGCGCCTACCTAAATTGTTGTCTTGTGAAATACTGAATAGGAATATAAGTCATATTGACTGATGTATAAAATTAATATACATTACTTATAAAAAAAAAGATACGTACAGTCGAACATATAACCTTTTTTTGAAGTCGGTTAAAAAGAAGTGGTTACCAAAAAATGTTGCAGGAACACATCCCTTTCACCTGGGTCATAAGCGGCGGTTCGTTTACGGGTCGAGCCGGGCCCATGACGCACGACTGTCGTTATCGCTTTTATCGAAAAATGCTTTGTATGGGGGCCTGGCGTGCAACGTTCGCTCGCAGATACTTGGCCGCGAATGGGTTAAGAGGGTACGATGCGCACCATTTCTCCATACAAACGTAGTCCCCTGTTTCCTCCATGGATAATGGCATTAGAGCCAAATTTTTTTTACTGTGTAATCTGTATCTACCACTGCTATGCCCCTATGTTTCGTTTTTTTCCATATTTCAATTAACATAAGAAATATGAGCTTTCCAAAACTGAAAAAAATTGCCCAATTTCAACGTCATTTTCAGACACTCATCAGAAAAGAATCCCTTATATTTTCAAAAAAAGGAAAACGTAGGGGCATAGCTAAATCTGTCTTCTAATTATTTTTGAAATAAATAATTTTATTGGTCCAGTTTTCGAGAAGAAAACAGGGGACTACGAAATGCTGTTTTGATCAATTTTACGCGCCTATTAACGGTCTGAGCTGCAGCTGTCCCGCTCTCGCTGTACTGACACGGAGGGCTTCGGGCGAGACAGCGACATTTCATTAAAATACCTATTTCTCATAAGTCTCTCAGCCATCGTATCCTCTTAATTGCTAATTCGGGAGGAAAATTAAATTCAGGTCGATCGAATATCTGCCACCTCATTTACATGTTTTTATTCTGTGGTCGTATTGTCCAACGCACTAGCGCTCGCGATTGAATTCTCCATCTCTTTCTACCCTAATCCATCATCTCGTGATGGAAAGAAATGGTTAAAACGGTTGTAATTCAAAGTGCGTTAGACAATCAGCCCTCTTGAGTCTTTTCTGTGAAGGTCTTCCACTCTCCCCCAAACGTTTAGGAAACTTTACGTCTTCTGCGAATAATTTTGATTAGCCGTGTTAGAATATAGTCGTTGCATTTCCAGTCTCAGTGGTGACTGCTGTAAATGGGGCGACGTTGCTCATGCTGAATGGATTCTCTTTTACTAACCCCTCGCCTATGCCTGGAGGGGAAAGGTGGTACTGTTCCGGAAGGATAAGGTGGAAATGCACGGTCTGCCTCCACGTGAACGATGACTATGAGCTCGTGTCCATATCCCATGAGCATACGCATGAGCCACCGGTTTACGAGAAGACCAGTACGGGACTTTATGTTGAGGCCGTGCCGTAGAATTTAGTTAGTTTTAGTGAAGACACTGAAAGTGAAGCTTTAACAATGTTTTATCAAAAGACAATTTAGCGTTTAATGAATAAAGTATTATGGATTTCTATATTTGGTACTAGAACTATTGAAGAATGACTATTGTTGGAACTCCGATTTGACTTTGAAACTGTAAACATAATTGAACACATTGGAACTAAATTAACCTGACGCTACTTCACTTCAGCATGTTTTGGTTGTATTTGAAAGACAACTGACTATCAGTGGCGAAGGGTGCTAACAACCCGATTCCTTCCGGGTTGCCTAAAATTTTGAAGTAATCAAACGCTTCTATTAATAACCCGTTGTGTGTAATACAGGCATACTCTTCCCTAATAAACTTAACTTTTTTTCAACACGATGCAGAATCAAAACGCAACGTAATACTCTCACAAAAACGATTCATTCACGATCTATACGATATTAAATGCCGGTCGGAAATATCAGAAATTGTACACTCAGACATTTAAATAATTCATTGACAAACACCCACACCACTCCAGGAAACATCGCGTATTTATGCTACTTAGATAACCCGGGATTAAGCGGCTTATTACATTTAAAAAAAGACTTTGTGTGTTGTGCGTAAGGCTCACTTTCACTTTGCCTGCCGAAGCCGCGAGCCGCGAGCCGTGAGCGGCTTCTTGGAACATTTTTGGCGCTACGATCGCCTACTTATACAAAATTACTGCAGCGAAATGGAACGTAAAATATCGATGATTTAGTGTAAAACAAAAACAATTATATTTTATCTGCTTTTATTATTAAGGTTTATAAACTGGCGAAATTAATATTAGATTAGAATTTTATAAAATAACACCGTCACTTATTGGAAATAATTGTAATGGCAACATTACGATTGATTTGTCATTGATTACAAACTTCATATTTCGTTCCTTGTTGTGAAGTATTATTATTGTTTATTAGTAGTACATATATCGTTTTAATTTAATAAAAAAATACATAGCCAGATTAGTGTTGATGCTCGAAACCAGTGAAATTTCGTAATATCGGATTGTGCAAACTTATAGTGTCAAGTGGTCAGTTTAATTTATATTTTATCTTCAGTCGGACTCGCTTGATAAATTATTTTGTATTTACTAGGCTTAATAAAGGTAGAAAAGGCTCCTTAAATTAAAACTGATTGTGGATGCGAATTTGTTGAGTGACGATTTTAGAAGTTATGTCCTAATTTTCAAGAAGAGAATAAATAAAAAGGGTAAGATAAAGGTTAGTAGTTTTCGCCAGAGGCGGCGCTGGGTAAGGGCGACGTGGGCCACCGTCTGTCTGAGGGTCCTCGCGCCTCGAAAGTTTCCCGTTTTTTGCTCATTACATCCGTAATCTAATGTGTGGCGCGCCATCACAGGGCCTCGCAAATTGTGTCTTGTCTTGCCCACACCAAATTTAGGTTCTGCGCCGCCACTGGTTTTCGCTACGGCTTTACCTGAAAAAATTTTCACGCTTCGCCACTGCTGACTATTGACGATAGCCCCGATTCATCTGGTCTACTTAATCGTTGAAAACAAATGAACATGAATCAGGGGCTAAATTCCGGAACGGTCCAACACTGTTTGCGAGCGGTAATAGGGATGACGACTGGGTTAAAAATTGGTCATTCTAATTAGTCCGACATTTAGATTTTGAGAAAATATGGGACACGTATTTTTTGGTTTATCAAATTATTAAAAAACGACAAAGATATAGATCATCAAACTTCCGGAGTGGGGGCTTGTGACGTCACCCTTAGGTAAAAATTGTACCATATAGTGACGTCACTCGAAACTTCTAAGCGCTGTATCCTCCTCATTTTTTGTTTGTCAAACAAAAGAAAAAATACGTGTACAATATTTTTTAATAATCTAACTGACGGACTAAACAGTTTTTTTTAGTCGTCTAGCCTATTGAATCGTTTGAGAGAGGATGAGAATGAACTGCTGAATGAAATGAAATCACTAGTTTGCGAGAGGTTCGGGCTGAGTTTGGGATGAGCCTTATTTATTTATTTATATATTTATTTATTTACAAAACGTATTAACAGGAAAATAAAGCTCATCGCAAGCTCATCCCATTCCTACCTTCTACCGTGTTGGGCCGCTCCTGAATTTAGCCCCTGGTTAGCGTCAGGTTTTATCAGTGTGTTAGTTTATAAGTAACTCTTTCAGTGATATAGTAGATATAAATAAGATAATAATATAGTAGATTTAAACGACCGCTTTAGCCTAGTTGGTAGTGACCCTGCCTACGAAGCAAGAGGTCCTGGGTTCAAATCCCGGTAAGGGCATTTATTTGTGTGATGAGCACGAATATTTGTTCCTGAGTTATGGATGTTTTCTATGTATTTAAGTATATATTTATCAATATAAGTATGTCTATCGTCGTCTAGTACCCATAGTACAAGCTTTGCTTAGTTTGGGACTAGGTCGATTTGTGTAAGATTGTCCCCTAATATTTATTTATTTATTTATTTATTTAAATTAGTTTTAAGAACGTGCATTTGAATTAACTATAGTATGTTGAAATTTAAATTTAAAATTGTGTGTGTAACTAAGTTAGAGTTACTGTTAGAGTAAAGGTTGTGCAGGGTAAAGATTGTTTTGAACTCTGCAGTTTAAAATAACTATATTGTAATAAAATAAATATAGATTAAAAATTTAAAAAACCCCAATGCTATTTGCTCACACATATGTATATGTTGTAAAGCAAAGTAAATGCTCATTGTGCGTCTAAGATCCCTTCCGCAGCTAACAAAAGAGCTGATAACTATGAAACGGCGGAACCAATTTTGATGAAACATGTCTAAGAACCATCAGTACCACCAAGCAGGTTTCTTCGCTGCTTTCGAATAAAAAACAGCCGCATCCAAATCGGTTCATCCGTTTAAGAGCTATGATGCCACAGACAGACACACAAACATAGCGGTCAAACCTATAACACCCCTCTTTTGTCAGGGGTTAAAAATATCCTGTGAAGTACAAATTTAAATTTAGGCTAGCGATGACCTCAGATAAATTAATTACGTATAAATAACTTTAAATAATTGGATACCGAAAATTTATTCACATTTTGAAAAAGCTAATGAGATGCAATTATTTTTAATTTAAATAAATACTTATTTTGTCAACAACGGGTTTTAAAATATTCTTGTATCTATTACCAAGCTTAAAATCTGAGTCTATCTATTTTTACTTGTAATAATGAGAATGCTCGAAAGCAGTGCTAGTTTACACGGTTTGCGAGCGGTAATTCAATCGTTTGCGAGAGGGTATGTATTACAATACCGAAGTACGAAAGACCGAATGTATTAAAACATCGAATGGGTCAAAAGACCGACACGATTTTTTTCTGAAACCGTTAACTTTTTAAGATTGTTATAAAACAAACCTAACCTAACCTAATGGGTTCTGTATGATGCCGTTTTAATAAATTCTAAGAAGTTTAGGGTTTCAGAAAAAAATCGTGTCGGTCTTTTGATCCATTCGATGTTTTAATACATTCGATCTTTCGTACTTCGGTATTGTAATACATACCCTTGCGAGAGGATAAGAATGGGCTGAGCTTGGGATGAGCCTTATTTTCCTGTTAATTCGCTTTGTAAATAAATAAATAAATAATGCTCAGCCCAAACCTCTCGTTTTTGGCGTTCATCCCTATCCTCCGCAAACGATTGAATTACCGCTCGCAAACTGTGTTGGACCGTTCCTGAATTTAGTCCCTGGCCTTATACTACGAAGTGCAAAATTCGAACTTCGTATCGTGCCATTCCCCTCACGCTAATAGTATTTAATACAAGAGCGAGCAAGACGATGCGATACGAACTTCGATTTTCGAGTTTCGGAGTAGCCCCCCTGTTCTATGACAAGAGAAACCTTTGACTCGAGATCCAGCAAAATTAAAATTAGGCAATGAATAGTCCTACAATTGCCTACGCCGTTTAGGTGAACAGGAATTTACTCAGATGAGCAATATGAACATGAACATGTTCAGGATAACATTTTTGATCTGTGGAATTCTACACAAAACGCTTGCTACGCCTTGCTTCAAAGTAACATTTCTATATCTACTGTTGCTACTGGATAAAGCTTTTACCCAATTACTGCTCTAAATGAATTAAATTTTGTACACAAAGCAAAGAAATATAAAGTAGTTGTTTTATGTAAGTTACTGTTAAATTTTCAGCCGAGATGGTAACGTTAACCAGCGGCAGAAGTGTTCTTATGTTCCGAGGGTTTTCGTTCAGCAACCCTAGAAAGCTGACCAGTGTCCTGTGTTGGAGGTGCTCGGGCAGAACAGCCACACGCTGCAAGGTCTACATTCATGTTGACAGCAACCTACGTGTCATCAAGTCTGGGAATGAACACAATCATAGTCCACCAAACTATGACATAGACAAAAGCGGAATATCATTGACTTGGAGCAAAAAGGGCCGGTGGTGAAATTGATGGATTTCCAATCGAAAACTTCTCATCTTCTACTTTCTGTTGTTGCTAGCTATACTTCATTTAATTTAGAATTGAAAACCACAACATCATTATATTGCGGCTCGTCATCTATTTCTTACCTAGCAAATAGTACAGTACAATAGTCTGGGAGCCGCAAAACAAAATTGTTTTAATGTCACTTTATTTGCGTGTCGTCAATTGTTACTCTAGCACAAATTGTAAAGAGATTACAGTTCACGAGCCGCAATATAATGTTGTTGTGTTTTATAATTCTAAATTAAATGAAGTATAGTGTATTGCGATTCTAATGTATTTCGTCATAACACAACATACACCATTCCAACTGTAAATACATTTATCCTGAAAGTGGACTGTTTTTAGCTGTTTTTTATTTACCTCCAATATAAAATCTGCAAAGCCGTGGTGGCCTAAGTAGTGTTTTGACCTATTGCCTCTCAAGCAGAGGGTTCGAATCGGGGCTCGCACCTCGTGAGTTTTTCGGAATTTATGTAAGAAATTATATTCGAAATTTACCATGAGCTTTACGGAGAGGCAAAACATCGTGAGGAAACCTGCACACACCTGAGAAAAAATTCAATGGGATCTGTGAAGTTCCCAATCCGCACAGGGCCCGCGTGGGAACTACGGTCCAAGCTCTCATTCTGAGAGAAGGCCGCAGTGCCCTGTAGTGGGTCGTATATACCTAGGCTGAGATGATGATTAAATCTGCGTGTATACGGTCTAATACTGAAATTAGGCGTCCACATTCAGAACATTTTATCATATCTTTCTCAAATGTGACTTCTTGCGAATACAGCAACGATTTTTATAAAAGTGTGACCAGAAAAGTTTTAGTTCCATAAGCGGTTGAAACACTTGCTTGTGTAAGTGGTACTCCCTTTTAAAATAACGTATCTTAACTTAAAGTATCAATGAATTACAACATTTTTATCTCGCTTTTTCGCTACCAAACGTGCGTCACAGTTACGTCTATGCGATACATATGTAATATGTCTTTGGCAGTGGGTAGCTTCGAAGATGAACTCTAAGAGATTCTTATTGAGATTATGAAATGTGTCAGCATTTTGTGTGGTATTTTGTGATCGTCGGTCCTGTAAGACGTTTCCCGCATCTTTAGGAAACTTCAGACTACCACACCGTGTTACAACTAAAAGACAACCGTTAAATAGGTGTTTAATTTTAGGCATTTAGAAATGCCTAGAATCATTAGAATCTATGCATTAGAATCTAAGACGTGTTTAAGCTTGTTGTTGTAAGCCCAACTATGATTTTCATAGTGAATTAATTTTACTCAATTTATATAGGTTTTATATAGGTTTGTTTTTCGGGAGTACAAGACCGTCGATTTTATTGGAATTTGGAGCTGAATGTGACCATTGTTTTTTCTGTTCTATTTTTTCCAGCTTCCCGTAGTTATGCTTTTTTAGTAGGTAGTTAACTAGTTTAGAAACTGGTAGAGTTTAGTTGGGCAATATAGGGTAGACTTTCAATTCTGTAGCTTTTAGCGCATGCTTTTTAGTTATTTCCTATCTTATTTTTTTTATTTATATTGCGTGCATATTTTTCTTCAGTTTCAGTAGTCACTCTCTTTACTGGTGAAACACTGCTCATTGTTAATGGTTACAGTTTTAAGAAAGGAGTTAACTTCACTGGCGGGTCAAGATGGTGGTGTAACGAGCCTGGCCAGGGAAAATGTGATGTTTTTGGCCACGTAAATGATAAATTCGAACTTATTTTACCAGTTAAAAACCATAACCACGATCCTATATTGTGTCGTGTGTTCCAAAAACGAATAATGTAAGAAAGTTAATTTTGACATACCTACTCAAGAGATTTGAATTGACTTTAGCTAATTTTAGTGGCCAGTTGTTAAGTTTCGTTAATTCTTTTTAATTTTACTGGATTGATCTCAATTACGTTAGGACGTGTACTACGTATTGTGTTGTTTTAAATTGACATTGACTTCAGTGAAATTAGTGAAGTCTTTAAAAAAAAAAGTGTTATTTTTGTTATTAGTGTTTGTTTGTTTATGTTTAATTTCATTGTGTTGTTGTATGACCTCCAGCTGTCTAAAAAACGTGTAGGTTTTTATGTTTTCCATACAACAATTTTCGGTCACAAATTTCAACGGTGCAAATAGTAAGAGTAGACTCAGGCAGTGTAGTAACGGTTAGGTACAACATTTGCAAAGGATGAGTTTCGTTGCGCTGCGTATAAGGCCCTACCGAGCTTTTGGCGCTTTATGCACTCGTGTAGGTATGTGTGCGTGAGAGCGGCTAGAATCAAAGCCGTGCGTAAGCGCGCACGACACGAGTCGAGCTCCCCGTCCCATGGCCAAAGGAGAACTAAAGCAGCACTCACGCGGACATGGCGGGAACTATGTACACAGTTACAGAGTGTGACCGGAAATTATTGTATGGGTTCTTTTAACAAGATGTTAATTGTAGGAACTCAAATAAAATGAGAGACCTATTTAAATTACTTTGCTACAATCGATTTACTTTGCGTGATCTCTAATTGTGTTAAAATATTGTACTTGTTAATTAAATAAAAGCATGACCTTTTTGTTTAATTTTGTTCTATTTCTCAACATACCTACTATACTAATGCAAATTATAAGAATTCTTCAAATAACTAAACAACCGAATTCTTGTCAACAGATGATTTGGATGAAAACATGGATCTAGAAACTCTAATCGCTTACAACGAAGCATTAGAAGACGAAGAAGAGGAAGAAGACGCAGAAAATGAAGAATTTGCTGAACTAAGAGAGGAAGATGGTGATGAAGTTGCACTCTTTGTACAATCCCGAAAAGGGCATACTATACTGCAATACAATGGCCACAGATATAGAAAAACTTACAGATCCAAACATGGTGTGAGATGGAACTGCTCCACTAACAAGCGATGTACAGCATTCCTGTACTTAAATGACCATGATGAAATCATCATGGCAAATAAAATACATCTACACGATCAACCTGTCAACGAGAACATTGATGCTGATCAAACTGGTAAGTAACAATACTCGGGGCTTTCTAAAACCGGTAGCTTTATAAAACTTTTATACAGAAAAAATCAAAACGTTTATATATTTGTATTGTTTACAGACACTGCAGTTGTCATCACGTCTAGAAAAGGCAAAGAGATGCTTCTCTTCCGCAAGTATACGTATCGCAAGCAGTACACCAAGGCCAGCAAGACCCGGTGGGTCTGCTCCACGCTCAAGAACTGTCGTGCTTGCGTCTTCACTGATGACAATAACTTCATAACGTCAGCTTTTGAGGAGCATTGTCATAATCCTCCCAAGTATTATCTTAAACCAGATCACGTATTAGAGGCAATACGAGAACCAGTACATTAAATAGTATCTGAAAATAAGTATAGGAAATTAATTGATGAAGCTTAGGTGAACGGCCTTATATTAAATACGCTGGTCCATTTTGGTGTTATAAGGCCTTAGCATAAATTGTTGATAATAGTCATAGTTTTCTCTTTTAATTAATAACTTTGTAGTATATTTTTGCTTCTTGTCTTTCTTTTGTATATTTAACTATGGACAAAGAGCGTAAAAATAAATATAGTCTCTTCCATTGAAGTGTAGAGGCACTGAAAATTCTTTTTTTTTGTACAAGCTTTGTATGTTACATCTCATAGATACTCAGTCGCCTGAAGTAAGTCTAATTTTACTCACTTCTAGTGGTCGGCTTAAATACTTATGCTGTGCTTATACATGACAGTGCAATTATAAAGTGCTGACATTAAATTGATTGAATATCTTTTAAATAACACAAATTTAAGAAAGATACAGGCAATGTGGTGTAACTTTAACTATTTTCTAAAGAAATGTATGTCTTTCGAATACTTTAAAATATTTGTGATACGATTATTGTCTTGCGAGCAGGACTGAGTACCCTCTAGAATATATTAAATTACAAGTACATTATTTAATGTATTTTAAATCTATAAAAAAACAGAACACTTGTAGTAATTGAAGTAATTTGTAACCATATAACATTTTCACAATACGTGATGTCTCACCCAAATTGTGACTAACTCTTATTATTTCTAAATCTGTGTCGTAAACTAATTCCTTGTACGTGGTTAAAAAGTATAGATATAGATTAGACTTTCAACATTATCTGTATTGACTGCAATCGATCTATTTCTATGCTCTCGTAACAATTTTCATTAATAGTTGACATGGCAAGAATTGTCCTGAAAAAAAATCCCATTTTGCGACATTTACATTACTATTTTCATTTAGGTAAGTAAGTAGGATCTAAATTCCCGTTACCTTTCATTAAGATGGAAACTTGTGTGTATCTAAGTTTAATATTATTTTTTTTAAATAATTATTATTGACATTAGTATTATGATTAAGTACCATGATTTGGTTATGGATTAACAAAAATATTCAATATTGTTTAGCCTTAAAAATATTTCATTAAAATTGTTTTCTCTACACGCACACAACAGCTGTATAGAACTTTTAAATTTAAATTATTTTTACTTTACCATTACTTTATTAAAGATTATAAAATATCAAGTGAGCTTTTATTTTCGTTTAAGGAAAAACATTATTTTGCAAATCTGTGTTGCATTGGTACGTAAAATGCTCGATAATTATTACTAATGTTATTTTTTTTTCATAAACATATTAATATATCTTCTTCTTCTAATATATAAAAATCTCGTGTCATGGTGTATGTTATGGAAATCCTCCGAAACGGCTTGACCGATTTTTATGAAACCTTTTCGTCTATATTTGGTAGGTCTGAGTCGTAGGCTATTTTTATTTTATTTTTCTTCGTGGTCAGAGTCGCGGGCTAGTAATAATATATATTTTCTTAAATCTGATGGTAACCTGTATTATCAATTTTCACTATGCTTTTAGGTCCAATTCAAGTGACTTCAAAGCGTGGTCGTCCGCTATTGCTATACAGGGACTACACGTACTCCAAACATCCTTATCCTTTGAAGCATGGTTGGAGATGGTATTGCTCGAAGGTCAAGAGTTGCAGAGCATACATATTCACGGACAATGAGAACAATTTGACCGGCGCGCGAGGAAGCCACGACCACGGTCCAGTGCTAAACACATACGATTATACTCAGGTCTGTCGTCCATTCACTGCCAATCTTATCTGATAAGAACTTTTCCGCAATGCCGTCGCTCCCCTAAGCATAACCCCGATGGGCATCCGACCTAAGTCAAATTTGACGACCATCAGCGTTTTCGGCACCCGAGTGGTGATTTCATTTGAAAATCAAATTCAAATCAAATCAAATTCAAATTTTATTTGAATATCTCGTGTTATTTGAGTAGCACGATAAAGCCAATAAATTAGTATTTATAACTTGTTAAATATTATATCTGTAAAATTAAGATACCTTCGTAGTGTTTATTCACAAGAAAAAAGTGGTCGTAAACATTTTGTACAATTTACAACATAAAAAAAACATACAATTTTTCTTATTTGTTCTATTTAGTAATAATTATTGTCATCAAAGCGAGCTCACAACCTTGCAGGCGGTAAAAAAAGGTTCTTATGCTACGTACAATTTTTTGTAGCCAAAATTTTGAACATCGGTAATATTCTCGTCAAATATAGATACGCGGCAACGTGTCAAGCCAAGTTTAAGCAAAAGGAACCGATGAACAGCGCCATATGTAATATTACACGATTCATTTGGAACAACTAAAAATCTATTTAACACAAACTTACCAAATTTGGTTTATTTATTGATACCATGAATACGATTAACAAGAATCCTTTGGTGTTGCGACCTGGGCCCAATCGCATAATAAAGTACAACTAATATTACAAGCGGAACTCTCGCTTCAGTTATATTAACTAGAAAGGGAGTTCAGCTTGTAATATAAGTTGTACTTTTTTATGCAATTGGGCCCTAGACGCGGAATTAAACAATTACCCAGATTTGGCTCAAGCAAGACAGGGAGCAATGAAGGGCCAGAGGGGAGGCCTTTGCCCAGAAGTTTAGTGAGACACTAGGTACTATATAAAATAAAAGCCGTGGTGGCCTAGCGGTTTGACCTAGATGGCCTCTCATGCAGAGAGTCGTGGGTTCAAATCCCGGCTCACACCTCTGAGTTTTTCGGAATTTATGTGCAAAATTACATTTGTAACTTACCATGAGCTTTACGGTGAAGGAAAACATCGTGAGGAAACCTGCATACACCTGCGAAGAAATGGTCTATGTGAAGCTCCCAATCCGCAGTGGGCCCGCGTGGGAACTACGGCCCATGCCCTCTCATTCTGAGAGGAGGCCTGTGCCCTGCAGTGGGACGTAATTATAGGCTGGGATGATGATGATGATGAAAAAAAAACCACTATAAATTTTTTTATTATTTCTAATTTGTGATACAGACGCCGATCGGCGTCAGCGACATTCGTGGGCGGAAGCGATTGTGTCATATATTAAAAACCTACTAGACCTGGATGTTCTAAAGACCAAATAAAAGCTTACTTTCAAGATAGGAAGTTTAGTTCTTTAGAATAAACCCTAGAATCGTCAATAGAATTTTGACACCGATCGGCGTCAGCGGCAATTAATGGGTACAACAAAGAGAGATTAGGTACTGACATTGTTAGTTTTTAAATTTCTAAATATGGCTATGATTTAGTGACAAAATTTATTAATGAGCATTTCCCAAAATAAACACACATTTAATTTTCGCTGCGAAGCCAAGGATTATTGTGGTAGGTAACAAAAAAAAAGTTTCCATAAAAATGCATTAGGACACATTGAGCTATTTAGTCCATATTATCGGAGTCAATTGTTATAATAATAATAATAATAATAATAATCATTTATTTCAGATCACAACGAATCCATAATTTTGTTAGTATACATTTACATTCTATAAACTATGTTAGTAATGAATTTAAATAATGATAATAATTTAATCAATTAAATGCAATTTATAATTAATAATTCAAATCTAAAATGTTAATAAATTTCATATTTTGCATGTTCATTAAGGTGAATCATGCAGCAGTGGTTCACATAAGTGCAGTCAAACCTGCCCGCTATCATCTTAAGGATGCCGTTGGGGCTGGCCCGTAGCCTGCGCACCAGGGAAGCGCACCGCTTGCGCATGGTGGCGTAGAAGCAATCTACACGCGCGTCCGCGAACATCCCCGAAGCGCTGCAAAACCGAGGCAGCCCCAGCAGCACCCTAAATGCGTTATTAAATTGCACTCTCAGAGCATTGTACTGTTTCTGTGTGAAGTCAACCCACAGGCTGCTTGTATAAAAGGACGTACAGTAAGCTCTGAAAAGAGTGACCTTGACTTCAGCGGAGCAATGCATAAACCTGCGGGCGATCATGTTAGCTCGTACAGACAATGCTCTGCGTTCACGTTCTATGTCTGTATCGTCCTTAAGGTCAGATGTCACTATATGCCCCAGATATTTAAATTGAGATACCATCTTTAGTGGTATCCCATACAGTGTAATAGGAGGTACCTCAGGAATACACTTGTTTCTGACCTTAAACACCATACATTGGCTTTTTCCGACATTATAGACCAATCCGTGCCCGGCCGCATACTTTTCACAAATTTTTTAGTAGTATCTCAATACCACACGGAGAGGCGCTCAGCAGCACCATGTCGTCGGCGTAGCTAATGTTGTTAACGCACGTTCCGTCGATATGGCACCCGACACGAGTGCTGCTGAGCTCCTCAATCAGTGCGTTGACATACAGGTTGAAAAGCTTTGGTGAAGTCAACCCCCCCTGCCTCACCCCGCACTCCAACCCGTACGCATCAGAAACTGCTCCAGCCCATCTCACAGCATTCATTTGGTTCTGGTACCAGAATTTAAAAATATTGTTCAAGTCTGGTGGCATGTCAATGTCATTTAACTTTTGCCAGAGGATGTCATAGTTAACCAAATCGAATGCCTTTGAAAGATCAAGGTAACATGCGTATACATTTGTATGTCGGTCAGTGTAGTATTTGACAGTATGCTTTAAACTTAAAATTGCACTTTCAGTCGATAGCCCCGGTCTAAACCCGAACTGATTATCGTGCAATTTCAAATATCGATCTATTAGAGAATTAAGCATACTGTCAAACACCTTGGCAACTATTGTAGCCAACGAGATCGGTCTATAGTTGGTTTTATCGCCAATATCACCAGTTTTGTTCTTCACCACTGGCACCACCACCGTCCGCATCATGTCCGCCGGCAGGAACGAGTGTCCAACACAGAATGTATATAGCATCGCTAGCACTCTTGATAGATGAGGACCCGCATGTTGAAGGTGCTCAACACTGAGGCCGTCGTGGCCAGGAGACTTACCTTTGGACATCAATTTAATAGTGTTGCTTACATCTTTTGCCAAAAACTTAGTATAAATCTCCTGATCACACGACCCAGAAACGAGCATCCCCAACGACGGTTATGTCCCCAATGGTGATTCGACTGCGAAATTATTTTTAAACATATCTGCAATGCCCTTAGGATCGCTGATTCCCTCGACACTCACTGGAAGGCCCGGCTTGTTATTAAGTTTATTTGTGGCTTTCCAAAAACCTCGAAAGTCCTTCCCAGAATGGTGTGTAGTGATAATGTCCAATTTAATTTGTTCTTCGTTCTTTTGACACCACCTTAGACGAGATTTAAAGATTCTCTTACTTTCGTTCATTTCATTAAAAACTGACCCCGATCTAGGCTTACCATACGATAGCCACAAATTAAAACAAGACCGGGCCACCCTGTGGGCCTCGCTCACATGTTTGTTCCAACCAACTATCGGTTTTTTCTTTTTTGACTTATTGATAATCATTTTACTAACAATAGCAGACTCAGTTAATGCACACACAATATCGCCATAAAGTTTGTCTATTACCAATCTATGACTCATGTCGCTACACATATAATCGCAGCATTGATGAAAATCTTCAGGAAAATCAATTAATTTTAATCTATTATTACATTCTATATTATACATCTCTATTTGCTCAGGCTTTCGTTCACCCCAAACTATTCTATTTAACTGAGTATTTTGTTTATATTTTGTTTTTGGTTTAATTACCTGCAAGTTACATTCTATTATCAGCGGAAAGTGATCCGACCATGTGACATCATACTTTACGTACACACTTGCAATAGTGCCCACGGCCGACCCAGTGGCCAGACAGTGATCTAACCAACTCGTCGACCCGTGAGCATCACTCACAAATGTGTAGGTACCCGATTGCAAACCTAACATTTTTACGTCCGCACAAAACCATTCCCGTTCATCACAAAAACATGATAATTCGTTATAAAACAACTCTCCGGGATGTGAATTGAAATCACCCAGTACGTACACCGATTCAGTATTATTATTGTTTACAATCGCACTCACCGCACTCAAGCAATCCGTGAAGTCAGTCAAATTCTCTATTTTATCCGTAGGCATGTACACACTAAATACCAAAAATGACCTCTGATCCATAGTAACTTTAATAGCACAAATCCGTGGATTAGCACACTCCAAGACCGACACATTCCTAAACACACTTTTATTCCACAGCAAGGCTACCCCGCCGTGTGGTCTACCTCTGAGCATTCCCGCCGCCAGATCCACCGCCGACGTTCCTGTATACCCGAAATTCTCATCAATCCCTCCAAGAAAAGAAATATCATGAGGCAACAACCAAGTTTCTTGAAGACCAATTAAATCAGATGTTTCACATAATTGTCTTATACTATCTTTGGAGCGTTTAACATTCTTACAGTTATAGCTGACAAATCTATACAACTGACTATCTTCCATTTAATTTATTATTATTACCGATTTCCTCACGACTGCCTTCGAAAACCCGATTATATCGATCTCTGTAATGTACAAATCGGCGAAATATAATGCCCTTCGGCCATAATGATTCGTCCAAAAATATTGAGAGTTTTTCTTCCGGCACAAAGAATTTATACGCATTGTGACCTTTTTCTCTTTTAATTGAGATTTTCTCTAAAAATACGCTTTCTTGCGTTTTACTACGTATATAATCGGATATATCATTCGTTGTAGTCTCCTTGTGGACGTTTGTTATAAAAATCGGCACTTTGGCGCCTGCTGCCTTAAATTTACATTCATTCTGACTCGCACATCCTGATTTACCAGCAAAACGGTAAGAGTTAGAATTTTTATTTTTTATTTTTCGACGTTGCACCAATATAAACCTGTTATCGTCCTTAAGTACTTCTCCAAAGGTCGGTTTTCCTCCAATCAAAATATCATTTTTACTTGTTGACTCCTCAATATTGTCCTTCACGGGGTCACTAGATGTAGGCATAACAATCATCTGAGTGTCAGCCGCAGTCCGGCTGGCAAGACCGGTTTCGAGTCCGCTATCGCTGTGCGCCTGCTGTGACGTCACAGCGGCTGCTGCCCCCGGCCCGGCCGTTGAGATACAAATAATCTTACAAGAACTAGTATCTTGTGGGTACTCTTGAACCGTTGACTCACATTTTTGTTTGGGTGATGATGACTGTATTTTACCTTCATAGTTGTTATCCCTATCACCAAACTTGTCCAAATATGAAAGTCCAATGGGCCCACTGTCTAAATAGCCGCCTCTCTTAGTATTTACATTTAAAATACTACGAAAGCACCCAGGCACTGACATCTGCTCAGAGACGGGTGACTGCAAAGGCTTCATGATATCCTTCTGAACAGCCTCAAGTCGATCCTTAGAGACATAGTTTGATTTAATGTCCTTAATCGCAATTTCTAATTCCTCTTTAGTGACATAATTTGATTTTATGTCTTTAATCTCTGTCTGTACGAGCAGCAAGTCCTTAAGAAATTTCGTGACGTCTAGATGATCAAAAGTAACTGGTGGAAGTCTGTCTAAATTTCGAGCCACAAAAACTGGTATTTGGTCTCTGCCAGTTCCCTTAAATATCGCTAGAATATCTTCAAGATCACGATTTTCTTTTCCAGCCTTTTTACGAGTAATTTTTCGTTTTTCGATTGAGAGCGATTCAAATAATAGTTGCTTGGACCGCTTTATCTCTTCAGCTTGAAATGCTGACACGCATATTCGAATTATACTGTCATCATCTATAATAGATAATTTATTTTGCACATAAGTTAGCAGTTCGTCAATCACTATATTACAGTTATTGCACTTCACAAACGACATTATTACCCGCGCTCGGAAACACACACCCGTCGTAAACGAATGCGCACGCGTCACCTGACCTGTTATGCATTGGATAGTACAAGCTTTTCAGGAAAATGTCTAATAAGGTTTGCTCGGGTTTTTTGTACAGTTAATTTTGTACTTAATTGAAAATAAATAAATTGGATTGAAAAAAGCTCGAAAGCTCAGTGTCGATAAGATAATAATATTATAGTATTTTCACTGTAGCACGGTGCTGGTGACATTTGACACACCGTTTCGATACACTAAGAAAAAAAATGCTGCGGTGTATATATAGTATAAATCTTCCCAGGTGAATTTTTCGCTTCGAGCCATTACATTAAATTTGAACCTTAATACTATGACGATAGCGTTTGTTTTGAAAGTTAAGGGCTCGAAGCGAAAAGTTCACCTGGGAAGATTTATACTATACATGGCGAATTATTTAAATTGCACTCCAAATGTCTCTGGGGTTAGACATTTAAACTTCAAATAACTAACTTATGCGAAAGAAATTTAAATTAATTCATTTTTAATATCAATAAAAATATACGATAAAGTTAATACGTAATTTGCGTAACTAAACATTTGAGAATCCTTAAATGATGGGACACAATCTACCACAAGATTGTCGATATAGTTCGAGTGCGAAACGTTTTTCCACAGGCCAAGCGAAATACAGTGTTATTACCATGTCATAAAAGCGCTGATATGGAAAAAACATTTCGCACTCGAACTGTACTTTCGCATGATATACTTTGTAATATCTGTTACTGTCTTCGGTCTGCCATGCAAAAAATAATGCCTAATAATTTGTAGTTATAGAACTCCGGTTCTTATCTTACTTTACAATGTGATTTCATGATCATGAAATACTCTTGAATTAATATTATTACATATGACTGGAATTTTAATTTAATGGTTTTATCGATTCGAGTTATAAAGGTTTCACTTCTCTAGTCTGTGGTTTTGACACCTGTCACCCGCACAGTGCAAATACAATAGTAAGTACAAGTATAGATATTTATGTAAGTTTGATTTCACTATGGGTTAGTTAGTATTTTTATATATCCGTCATTATCATACGAAATGCGAGTGGCTTTAGCAAATGCAGGCTTTCTCCGCATTACCCAAAGAAATAGGTTAAGAAAATTATCCATTGTTAATTTCATGTTTTCATGTACATCTATACAATTTCATGTTTTTCTGCATTGTATTATTTGTGGTGTATAATAAAGTCATTGTATTGTATATATTTCTGGACATACATAGTTTGAAATGGTTTTTATATAAGTAAGTAGATCATAAAATGCCTAAATAGATAATGAATTTCTGCTTTATATTTTAATAAATGTTATATTTTTATAACCTGATACGTCTTTTTTTATTTAATTTATCCGTAATTTTAACCTGTCGCTTGCCGCTGATGCAAATATATGGATCAGGTTTAATTCTTTTTACACGACTACGGCAAAGCCAAAAGGAAGTGTAATGATTTTAGCAGTCTATGTATATTTTAAACTGCCCTACTAGTTATTACAGTGTCCCACTGCTGGGCAAAGGCTTCTTCTTTTGGCATTCATTTGTCTGGCGAAATCTCTGGCCAAGCAATCTTTCAGCCATCAATTACTTGTCACACTCACACGAGGGGCATTTGGCGGCACCCAGGTAGGTAAAGTTTACAAATTACACATTATGTAATGGAGACAATTTAAGATTGATACATGATAACGGGTATGTTACAAATACTAAGTACGTATACTTGCTAATTAAAATGTGTTTTGTAAACCTTACCAAATGACGTGCACGAAAATGTCCGCTTAAGTGCGACGTATGATTATCATTTATCATACAAAATGAAAATCTACAAAATATGCTAAAGCACCAGCTGATAACCTTCAAAAGATATGAATAAATATCACGGGACAATTCACACCAATTGACCTAGTCCCAAAGTAAGCTAGGCAAAGCTTGTGTTATGGGAACTAGGCAACGGATAAACATACTTATATAGATAGATACATATTTAAATTTATGAATATGAATAACATAGATTTAATAGTAAAGGTACCTATCTAACACGAGACTATTGGGTTTAATTTTAGGGTTTCGTCCTTCAAGCACAAAAACACCATTCACTGCAGCTGAAAGAGTGCGAATGTATAGAGAACGGCTTAAAAGTGATCCTGAGAAGTACGAACAATGGCGCCAAAAACATGTGAAGCATTCGAAGGATAGTTATCGCAGAAGAATGGAGAAAATCAGCCACGAAGCTCGAGAACAATTAAGATCCCAGTGGAGAACTCGTAAAGAAAGAAAAAGAACTCTAAGTATTATGAAGTTTGAAGATAACTAAAAAAATTAGTCTACTGTGGAACGATTCCATATTTTTTTGAGGTTTCGTAGGTTAGGGATATAAGGGTATACATATTATTATTACGGGTACTGCCGTTTCGGCGAAAATTGTTTAGCAAAATGATTCATTTGGCAAATGTTTCATCTGAAACTGTAAACTATTAAGGATATATTTCAGGACTATCCTGTAGGTTAGAGGAGGTTTGTTTTATAACAATCCTGAAAATTTTACAGTTTCAGAAAAAATAAACAGTTGCCAAATGAATCATTTTGCGAAAAATTTTTCGCCGAAACATTACCTAGTAAACCATATTATTATGTCGCTTAGCCATCTCTGTTTGTCAACGGCTTTGCTCAGAGCCTCATAGGACTAGAAAGCTGTAATTTAGATAATGGGTACATAAAAATCACGCCGTCAATGTATTTTTTTTTCTCGTTTACCCCATGGTGAGGTGTCGTTGAATAGGTCCTTCGAAAATATTGCCAATGTTTTCGGATGAATACGTGATCAAATTTATGGCAGTAGTATATAACTGCGTAATTTAAAAGGAAAACTACTACAGTTAAATGGGTTCTAAGAGGTAATAAGTAAAGTCGATCAAAACTTAATATTGAATATTTGCAGCAAATTAGTATAGTGCGTGGCCCGAAATGTAGGTACTTATCTAATATTTATAAGAAGCTTTATTTGTACCTACTTGATGTCTGTTGATGTTGTGTTTCATCCATCGCCAAACCGCTTGGGCTTGCTATTTATTCACTAGAAATAATTTCAGTGTATACCTATAGGTAATTAATTCGATGACATAAGAGCTATGGGACATATTTATGAGCAAGTTGTGTGCACCCATATTTTTACACTTGACTGTACCTACTTATGAAGCAAAAATTACGCAATAATACATTTTTGATTGCTGGTAGTTATATTTAGGTACTGTATTGTTAACGTGGACAGCGAGTAACGCGATGTATTTAAAACATAGATTCCTCGAGTTATTCAAGCCAAAAATGTAGTATAAAGTCAGGCTGACTTACCTATAGTTTAGGAGATATTTTATTTTTTTAAAAAAAAAATATTTTCTAATATATAAAAATCTCGTGTCACAGTGTTTGTTATCGAACTCCTCCGAAACGGCTTGACCGATTTTAATGAAACTTTTTTTCTCTGTATTCGGTAGGTCTGAGGTCGTAGGCTATTCTTTATACCTCTATTCCTCGCAGACGGAGTCGCGGGTAGCAGCCAGTACTTTTGCAAAATTCTGCAGTGCAACACTTCCTAATGATAGGCAATGTTGCCATTCTTCAATTCTAATGAAAAGTGTTTTAATATCTGATAACAATGATAACGTCATGACAACTTAGAATGCGTTGGGAGCTCGTTCTAAGACCTTGTTATCTGGAAGTTCGAAATTATTAATATCTTTTGTTAGAAAACTTCGAGGGGCTCAGATCTCTGTCATATGACTCTGACGTTGTAAGATTATTGTTCTCAGTAAGTACTTAACTAAGAATTATATCGAAAGCTGATTATTAATAAACTTTATGTAACGAATATTCGCATTCATACCTACTCATCCTTGCCAAAGTAAACTTGGGTTCGGAGAAAACTCTTAAATTTATTTTTTTATACAACTTGTTTTAAATACTTCAATTTATTTATTCCTGCAGTAAGAATACTACAGTCGAGAAGAGGTCGTCCATTGCTTATGGTTAACAATTTCACATACACCAAAAGCGGCGGTTCTAAGAACGCGAACAGATGGGTGTGCTCTTCAAGCAGATCTAAAAATTGTAAGGCTTGGACAACTACTAAAACCAACGGTAGTAAAGAAGATATTTTGGAACTGTCAGAAGATCATAATCACGACGCTCCAGCGTTTCATATAAGTTCAGACGGTTGTATTTTTAGGCTTTAACCAGTTTAAAACTAGCTGCAACAATTGGTCGGATTCCTTACTAGATTTCTGTTGACTACGACCCTTTTTCTTTGCTCTCGAGTGTGTTGTGGTCTATGCCCTTTGCCAATTGTTAAAATATTATTTACTTATGTTTCTTTTAAATCATAATGTTAATAAATATCTAGTAACTAGCTTTCACCTGCGGCTTGGCTTTCATTAGAAATAACTTCACGAGAAACTTACAATCTTAGATTTGCCTGAAAAAACGTAACTGTAAATTTTTGAAATACAACGTTCGCTCGAACACCGCTATCTATTGATTGCAGACGAAGTTAACACGTCATCTCGGAAGCTGAGGTACTTCAACGTTGAAATACCTAACGCCTACTTTGCTTGTTTAACAGGGTCCCTGCCCTATGAGACACATGCGCCTCATGTGTGACTTTAATGGTACGTCCATGAGGCACATGTGCCTCATGACTCTATGAGCGTTGAATGTCATTGTTACTATGGGGACGTGTCGAAATAACGCCGCACATTGCTTCGGGACAGGGAATCTGTTAAAGTTTAAATGTTACCCCACGGGAACGGCATTACGGGGGTATTAATATTCTATGTCTAAACTAAATCCAGATCTTTGTATATCTCCACGTCAAGTTTCAATCTTAATTATTTCGTGATTGATTAACGAACATCCAAACATCTTCACAAACTTTCTCATTCACGAGTAATATTGGTAGGATAAACACCTATTTCATTATATATTTTGATCTCACGCACTTAGTGCACCCATTTTTTTATTCAAATTACATTTGTAAATCTACACAGTTTTTTTAATTACCTATTTGTTTTTTCTTTTATTCAATTTAAAATTAACAAAGGCTCCAATTAATTGGCTTTTCTTTTCAGCAACCTTGAGAGCATAGCACCTACCAGCTCATTTTTTTTATGTTTTACAGTGAAATCAATTAAAGCAGTACGTAAAAGTAGAATTATCCCCCGCCATAAATCTGGCAAAAAATATTCTGCAGAAGATCTCCGATTAGCTGTAGAAGCAGTACGACATAAGGGTATGTCAAGTTACGCTGCGGAAAAAAAATTCGGCGTTCCCCGTCGAACTGTTTTAGACAAGGTACACAATACTCACCCCAGAGCGATAGGCCGCCCAAAGAGACAGACTGAAAAGTCTGAAGATTTTGCAATCTTCATCAAATCTTCTCAATCTCACCCCAGAACGAGAGGTCGTCCTAAGAAATAAACTGAAAAGTGTGAAGATTCTGCCACCTTCATCAATTCTTCTCAATCTGGGCCTGTACGCATGAGGTAGACATGGAGCTTAATCTAGCTTACGAAATCTATTGTATTTTTAACCCCCGACACAAAAAGAGGGGTGTTATAAGTTTGACCGCTATGTGTCTGTCTGTGGCATCATAGCTCACGGGTGAACCGATTTGGATGCGGGTTTTTTTGTTTGAAAGCTGGTTTCATGGCGATGGTTCTTAAACATGTTTCATCAAAATTGGTTCAGCCGTTTCAAATTTATCAGCTCTTTTGGAAGCTGCGGAAGGGATCTTAGACGCATAATGGGCATTTACTTATTTTCAAACATAATTCCGTTTTAAATTATAATTTTAGACAACAATTGCATCTTTTATTTTCGATATATTTTTTCGAGGTGTGATTAGTATACGACCCTGTATTTGTCTACGACATTAATGCAACTGCATAATTCGAACCCTTATAGCATAATTACATGATGATTTGCATTATCAGATCTTAAATTACTGTTATTCATTCCGGGTCGACAATTAAAGGTCGTACTTTAACCGCACCTTCTTTTTGATCTTACTTTAACCTACTAATTTATACCATAGCTTAAGTACTAATTATAACCCTTAATTTCGAATTATGTATATTATACTCCTTTCACTGTAGCATGGTGCGGGTGACACTTGTGACACCGTTCCGTTACACTTAGACAAAATTGCTGCGGTGTATTTCATGGCGAATTATTTAAATTCCAGTCTGAATTTGTCTGGAGTTAAACATTTAAACTTCGAAAAAACTATCGTGCACTAAACTATCGTGTGTAATTTAACCTAATTATTTTTTATTATCAATAAAAAAATTAAAATACGATTAAGTTAAGAAACGTAATATGCGTGTAACAAAACATTTAATGATGGGACACAATCTACCACGAGTTTATCGATACTTATTAATTTGTAATGTTAATAACGATGCGCTTTAAAAAAAATATTCCATGCCGTGGTAACAGAACAGGTTGGTATGTCCGACAAATACGTAAGTTTATGAGTGACACTTACCTTACCTACGTGATATAATGCTACAAAAATAATGACTTATTTTATTCAATAAGGTTCTGTTAAAATAAAAGATACAAGTAGGTCATCATCATCATTTCAGCCATAGGACGTCCACTGCTGGACATAGGCCTCCCTTATTGATACCCAAACATTACAGTTGGAATAATCGTAAATTTATATTATTAATTACACATACCTAATTAAAGTTATAAATTTATAGTTTTATCAAAGGTTTTATCGATTCGATTTTTAAAGCTTTCACTTCTATAGTCTGTGGGTTTTGACACCTGCCACCCGCACCATGCTACAGTGAAAGGAGTATAAGCACACATTTTCTTTATCTCTGTCTTTTTTATACAATAGTGTCTGCCTGGAGACGGAGAGAGCTCTATTGTGAGGCCTATCTACACGATAAAATTTACCGTAGTGTGTGTGGTGTGTTTAAATTAATGGAATTTTATTTGATTATTTATCTATTAAAAAACATAGAGGTCCAAATTAGCTATTATTTTTAATTCTTACCGTAATAGTAAGAAACCTACAGGCACTATTTTTTGCTATCTATTACAGTGGCACCAATTAAAGCAAAACGAAAAGGTGGAAGGAAGCCCGGTGTTCGGCGTTATCGTAATTATACTGAAGAAGCGCTCCGGTTAGCCATGGAAGCAGTACAAAATAAGAGTATGTCAGCTTGCGTCGCGGGAAAAAACTTCGGCGTTCCCCGGCAAACTATTTTAGACAAGATACACAATCTTCATCCCAGAGCGTGGGGTCGCCCAAAGAGACTGAAAAGTGTGTATATTGAAGAGACATGACATGTGGACATGAATCCTTAAGTAGCTTATGAAAACGATAGAACGAAAACCACTGTTGTCCAGTGTACTTTGGCTTGTGTAGTTTGAGACACGGTAATAGACATATATACTCTCATTTGCATCATCTATGTTATTTGATTGTGAGAAAGCTTATATCTTAGCCCTACAATGCATGACTTTTTTTTTCTGAGAAATAAAATTATATGTGATAACTATTGATGTTTGCTGTTAGGGAAAAATAATAAAAAAAATTTAAAACGCGGCGTTTCGGGAAAAAAAGGTTTATTATTCGTGTTCCTCATTGGGAACTCCATGCAGTAGGGTACAATTGACAGCATAATATACAGATACAAATATGGGGCATATTTTTGGTTTTCACATGTTGCATTCTGTCTTAAATGTAAAATTTACGGAGACAATTGTTAGCTTTCTTTGCGCTCAACTCAACCCAGTATTTTTCACAGCCCACCAAAGTTTTTTCTTGACATCAAGGATATTCGATGTATCCTGACATCGTCAGGGGGGAAAAATCGCCACATATTGGCCTTTTTTGCTTTTTTAGCTATAAAATGATTATTGCTGGTAGAGGTTCGACCAGCCTTCTTGGTCATCGATGGGCTACATCCTCCATGACCAAGACTTAGATGTTTTGGTCGAACTTTTGTATTTTTACTTAGGACTGATATACTAGCTTGAGGCTGTTGTCGTCATGTATCATCAGCATCAGTATTATTCAGAATCAATAATGAGGGTGTAAAGTTTGTGATGTCGTAATATTATCATCATTCCAGCCGAAAGATGTCTACTGTTGTACAAAGGCTTCCGCTAAGGTTCACCAAACAGACTGGTCCTGCGCCATTGGCATCCAACGCGTTCCCATAACCTTAACCAGGTCGTCGCTCCATCTTGCTCGAAGCCTATGTCTTCCGACCCATCGACGCCATTCAAGAACCTTTTGGCCCCATCGGCCATCAGTTCTACGAGGGATATACCCTGCCCACTACCACTTGAGTCTGGCGATTCTTTGAAATATGTTAGTTACTTTAGTTCTCGCGTAGATTTCATAATTTCTCTTGTGATCCCGCAGAGAAACTTCAAAAGAAATCCACTCCATTGCCCTCTGAGTGATCTTGAGCTTTTTGATGAGTGCCATAAGTTATTACTGGAAATACACACTGGTCTAAGACTTTTGACGTGTTGTTGTGTGGTGATTCGGCTGAATCAGAATGTAGGACCTGCTGGTATTGTCTGAGTTGTCATCGACATGGGTTGTTGAAAACAGATGATATATTTTTGAATTTGATGCCAATCCTAAAATTCTAACAAGTGATTCCGATGTTTAATGTTCATTATTTGAAATCAAGTCGCTCGTAACCGGGGTCGGTTCAACTAACTCACAACTCGGCCAATAGATTTTTTTTGAAGACTGGAGTCTTTTCACAGTCCCAATTTATTGTTGCCCGTAATATTTCAGTGTATAAATCACTACTGGACTCCAAAAAATCCAGATCGTCTTCACTTTCAAATGGTATTGATAAAAAATACTCAATATCCACATCTTGTAAGGGTTTCTTCCGGATCACCTATCAACGATACTAAATTGTAAGTGTAATAAACTACCACAAAACCACTACTAACTGTTCTTACAGATTAGTGAAATTAAAACTAATGGTCATTAAGACTCTGACAAGTGTATGCGTTCCTCAATCGGTTTTTATGAGCAATATGAAAGTCGATGCATGGAGTACCTAATCGGGAACGTTTGAAAAATACGACTCTGCGATATGTAAATATTGCAATATTATAAAACTTAGCTTACCTTTTAATTTTGCACTGTTTTACAGTCACAATGTATATTTTTTTCTGGTTATTTTACCCTAAAATAATTTTTTATCGCATTTTGAAAGTTGACAAAATCGATTCTAGCACAGAATACCGAAATTTGATCGATCATTCGATACCGTGGACGTATACCGCTACCTAGCGGCAACACGCCGAACTATGTAGTGGCCCTGCATGTAATGTATTCTTGAACGTATAGCAGATCTGCATACCTGATTTTTGACACAATTCGTAAACATGTTGGTTGTACCTAATCGGGAACTGTATGCGCTGTAGGGTTAGAGTCCGACAAACGAGTCCTGGCACAAGCAATGAAAATTGCTAACTTAACCCTCAGTCGTCGGTCCTTCCCTGTTCATTATGTTTACATTATTTCTTTAAATGACTATTTCTCAAAAAGTTGTCCATTTTCAAGTTGTTAAGTCAGATAATCTTTGTTGTTGTTGGATCCAATAGAAAGTTTTGATGTAGTTACAAAATTACGATTTTTTCCTCATAAGATTTCGTGAAGTTTTCCTGACGTCAAGAAATTTTGGATGTTTTATGCAGTTTATGCTTTATGATCTTGTCCTTAGTGTTGATAATTTTTTGACAAAACTGATTTCTTGACAATTTCGTGTCAGGACAACTTTTTGAGAAATACTCAAATCTGAGTTCCTTTTCTCGCGTGCGGCCTTTTGACTTTTTCTCATTGATATTTTGTATACGTAGTATATGTAGTGTATAAGTATTATATTTGACGTATGTGTTTATTTATGTATGTAAATATTATATTAGAGAGATATTAATCAATAAATATTAAAAACAATACAAATATATATATTTGAATTTATTCATTGATTAATATCTCTCCATTTCTCCCGTCTGGAAGAGATCGCTTTTAAGCGATAAGACCGCCTATTGTTAGCCTGATTTTTTTATTAATTTTTTTTGTACTTATTTTTGGATGATCAATAAAGAATATTTGTATTGTATTGTAAATTAAAATCGAATTGTAACAAATGTAAAGCTGCTTTCGCACAAATACGCATACCGGCAATTTTTTATGTGTGAAATGTGTTGCCAACCCTATTTATTTGTAAATTGCAAGAGTATTGTCTGGCTAGATCCAACGCTTTGAGATTTAAGGTCTTGGCAACTATTGTTGCGACTTGCGACATACTTTTGACAGGGCCCTCATATCATTGGATATAGAATAAACTGACCTTTTTCGTTTAAAAAAACATATGACTCATGTAGGTTGCATACCTTTCTTTCCGCACAACTACGATGCAAACAGGTAAACTAGTATTAATTAATTACCTTTGTCGATTATTTTATTGTTTTTTTTTTTACCAAAACATACTTATTTTATTCCTAATACGAGTACAACATTAGGTATAAAGTTGCCAAAAACATGTCACAACCATGATTGCCAAGACCTTCATTGTTAAAGCTGCAGATCTAGCCAGAAAATCCATTTTCAACTTATAAATAAACATATATATTATCTAACACAAACTTTATTTATTTGCCAAATTACAGATGAGGGTACCCACATATTTCCATTACGTACCTTATCTTAGACCAGTGGGGTCTTTGGCAATTGCTGAAATAGTATTCGGTGAGAAATTATTCGTTAAAATTATAAAAATAAATAATATATAAAAATAAACAAAAATTCGTTTTTTTTTCGATGGATTTTTTTGGCCATTTTTTATCTCTTAATTTCGAATTTTGGTATTTGCCTCCACATTAGTATAAATTTGGGAAGTTTCTACCTCAGTACCTTTGAAGGATCTACTTACATCAAATTATGACCTACCAAGTACCACTTAGTGTTTTTCTAAAAGCTTAGAATGTGACAAAGTTTTTATAACTACATACCTACTTCGGTGTTATAGATTTTATTTAATCACGAAATTTAACACTGACCTGCTTGAACGTGTAACTTTCGCTTTTGGTCATTTGGTGTGAAAGTACCTACAATTGGTAATAACTAGTTTACAAACTAAGACCATAGAAGAAAACCATGACCATAAAAAGTTATAAGATTAAAGACTGTTTCACCACCCATTGATTAATTTTGACCGACGGATAAGTGTGATGTCGTCTGCGTCTATTCGAACAAAACAGACGGAGACGGCATCACATTTGTCAGTCAAATGAATTTGATCAATGGATGGTGAAACAGGGGGTAAAACTGCTAGCTTCCGAAATTCTGATAAAAACAGTAAAAAATTCGTAACTCGAAAACTACGAAAAATCGGCTAACATACATGGGATATATTTGAGTGCCTGGACAAATTTACCAAAATCGTTATTTCCTAGTAGCAAAATTTCTTTCTTTTTTTTTCTCATTTTTGTTTTTTTTTTTACTAAGCATAGTTTTTTACTGAAGTTTATTTTCACAGTAGCCGTAGCGTTTTTCCCAATTTGAATTTACACATAAACAGTGTTGACTTCTTGTGTGTGCTTTTGGCCCTTCGGGCCGATGCAAACTTAACATAACCTCCTATCTGTTTTTGTGTCGATGAAAGTTGGGAAAAAACGCGATTGTGAAAATATGCTTCAGTAAAAAACCATAGCGAGAAAAATAGCATTTGGGAAAAAATGCGAATGGAAATTTTGCTACTAGGAAATAACCACGGAACAGAAAAACTAGTGGAAGTGCCATGAGTCCCGTTTTGTATCGAAACCAGGTGTGGCAAAACTCACACATACACACTCTTGCAATACATTGAAATCTTAGCAATCATTGGTCGTAGCGTCTATTTAAAAAAGTCATAACTTCTGAATAAGGTAACACAATTTAAACTTTACTACCACGGTATATCGTTGAGAGTACATTACACGGGGTCGTAAGTAAAATTGCATACAAAGTGCTGCCGTCTTTCATCGAGTAGCTGAATTAAAATGACAGGTGTCAAAAAAAAATTCCGCTACTCGCCGTCAGAGGTCGTTAAAATATTCCATTGAATAATGAACTCTATGAGATAGGGTTCGGGTTCAACACGAGTGAAAAATATTATACGTCATAAATCGTAAGTATTAGAGATGGGCGGAGTGCATTTATGAGAATATCGATGTAATTCATAGGTCAATAATCTCTATATATAAACATGAATCCCTACTTCCCTTGCACGAACGGTTGCACCGATTTCGCTAGTTCTTTTTTTGTTGTGTTTGTTATTGTCAGGAGAAGGTTGCTTGTTGAATGCCGATAATGTGCGCCGGGTCTTACTAAGCTGTTCCTCTTAAATTGGTTAATTATTTAATATCATTACAATTTAATCCGATTTTGTTCAGTCATGGTTAAAATCTATGCATGTATAATGTGAGACTATAATGCCATACTTAATATTATAAATGCAAAAGTATGTCTATCTGTCTGTTACCTCTTCACGCTTAAGCCGCTAAACCGATGTAGATGGAATTTGGTATGGAGATAGTTTAAAACCCCAGAAATGACGTAGGATAGCTTCAACCAAACAAACTATTCAGCTTTATAATATTAGTATAGATGGTACGGAACTCTTCGTGCGCGAGTCCGACTCGCACTTGGCCGTTTTTTTTTAAGATAACTAGCTGTTGCCCGCGACTCCGTCTGCAAATAATTCATTTATCGCTATATGCCCATACCAAATTGCATCTAAATCGGTTCAGCGGTTTAAGCGTGTTACAGACAGACAGACACACTTTCGCATTTATAATATTAAGTTTGGATGGTACGGGAACCCTTCGTATGCGAGTCCGACTTGCACTTGGCCGTTTTTTTTTTCTAAGACACAAGAAAACACCGTGTAGATTAGTTTTAATTTTTATGCCCGACAACTAGGAAACGGAATAAAAATTCAACTCTAAAGGCCACCACAAATCGGGAATAAAATATACGGTGACACACACTGGCAGCGCGGAACACTGTATTTGATTCACTTTTATTAACCGCGCTGTTGCGTCAGCGCCCTGCGCTCCCGGTTTGTTGTGGCCTTAACACTTAATACTCAGAAATAAACATCGATAATTTTATCGACAACACCTCCGCCCTTCGCGAGTAGCAGAATGTTCCGGTCTCACAAAGTTCTGTGACACAGACAAAAATCGACGTTATCGTATTAGAATAAAGTCTATTTTTATATTACGCATTTCTAAAAAAATGTCTTACGGAATAGAAAAAATATAAATTAATCAAAATTAAAATGAAATACTAACTGAAATACTACCGATGATACGAAATACTACAATGAGTGACGTTTTTGGTGCGGCTATCATTTTTACACTCTAAAATTGAACAATAAGGCATGTTTCCTCAACTTTTCACTATAATTGTCGTTTAGATTGCACAATCGCCCGACACAGCCTCTGCGCGCAACTGAGCCGGTTGCGCGCAAGTTATGCGGAACTCCGCATAATTGTGCCACACTCGACATGACTGCATTACACTTCTATAGTTTTTTCTGTTCTGTGGAAATAACTATTTTGGTAAATTGACCTAACCAGTCTTATATATTTTTCTCAAACATGCTATGAAATATTGACGTTATGTTCCTTATAATACGCCACGAAGTGTCACAATGCAGGCGCGGCGTGGTGTGCGCCTAGACGAGAGGTCAATAATAGAATTTCATACAACATTGCTGGCCAAGGCCAGCAAAGTAATCGTCTATTGTTTCATACCATGACGTTTATAGGTCTATGGCATCATAGCATTTAGCCATTAAAAAAAACTATAAGCAATATTTGCGTTTTGGTTCATTAAGACATTCTGCCACTACGCTTATTTTAGGTAAGATAAGATGATGATGATGATGGTGATGTTGATGGTGGTGATGGTGTTGATGATGGCGGTGATGATGATGATGGTGATGGTGGTGATGATGGTGATGATGAGATGATGATGAGGATGAGATGATAATGATGATGTTGATGATGATGGTGATGATGATGGTGGGTGATGGTGATGATGACGACGACGATGATGATGGTGATGATGATGATGATGCATGTTTGAGAAAAGCTCTATACAAGCCTTGGCCACGAACAGGGATTGCCGGCCTCGTATCTCTAGATGGCCTCGTTGACACTCGGCCATCTATAACTACTCGGCCGGCAATCCCCTATTTCGCGGCCGCTGCAGTAATGTACTATTGACAGCCTTGGATGCAAGACATCTAATTTATTAAACGTCCATGTTTGGACCACCCTGTAGGTATTATGTTATAAATATTTTTTACTGTTTCTTTAATAAACTAAAAAAAAAACAAAAAAAAATTAAATCATCAAAGGTCCGGTCCGTCATGCGGTACCTTTTTTAATTCTGCGAACTTAAGGGTAAGGAATTGTAGGTGGTTATTAATTGCTTTGTATTTTACAGTATCATCGGTTAAAAAAAAACTAACAAGCCGAAGAAAGCCGGGCGCTCGGCGTTACGGAAATTATTCTGCAGAAACTCTCCGGCTAGCTATGGAAGCAGTACAAAATAAGAGTATGTCAGGTCACGTCGCGGAAATAATATTCGGTGTTCCTCGACGAACTATAGCGAACAAAATAAAGAAATTACACCCAAGACCGTGGGGTCATCCCAACAAACGAGCTGAAGTCTGAAGATTAAGGGGCATGACATGGTCATGATCATGAACCATTAAGTAGCTTATGAGAAAGATAGAGCGGGAAAAGACTGCTGTTAAGTGCATTTTGGATTCCTTGTAGAGGAGACACGGTAATACCCACATTTGACAAGCTGCTGCAAAGTTTATATTTTAACATTTTTAACCCTTAATTTCAAAATGTGTTATGCTAAACATGTTTTTATTGTTTTTTAATAAAATAAAAAATAACAACAAAAGGAAATTTAATTTATTAACAGTGGTAAATTTTTTTAACTATGCTACTTTAAAGGCAAGAGGTGCAGACAAGCCTACCAACTTTTCATCGAATATCATAAGATCGACAACGATTCATCGAATATCCAGTTCTCGTATTGTTGTTCCATCTACCACTCATTTAAAATTTTCACACTTAATTGAAAAACCGATCAACCAAAATTACTTAATCGATGATTAATTTCATGAGTAGGTAGGTAATTCTCCAGTTACAGAACTAAAGTATTAAACACCGATGTTTATGATGGGGAATACGTATGTTAAGTAGAAACGAACTGCTACCAATAGGGTAGGTCAGGTTAGGTAGGTAGGTCAGGTTAGTACCCCACACAAAAACTAACTGCTACTAGAAAAAAGTATATAAGTACATACCTAGGTCCGGTTAGCTGCTTTTGTTTACGTTACAATTAATCTTGACTGAGTACGAAATGTTACACGGAATGATTTTGCACGTACCTAAGTACTAATGTCTTGTTTGCGATTCAATAGAATTTGAAACCATAAATTATGAAACGTAGGTATTTCCGCAATGTGATTCATCAACAAAACGACACATCTACTAATTAAAAATCCGCGCGGTTCGTGAAATTACTTGTATCGACCGTTCACCGAAATGAATTGTCGATGAAACGAAATTATAATGAAACGTTGTCTTTGAAGTCGAATTCGATAAAAGTTTGTTTGCGATTTAAGGGTAAATCGTAAGGGCTCTATGTATATGCACATTATTTTTGCTTTGTTTTACAGTGATACTGGTTAAAAAAAGACGAAAATGTCGAAGAAACCCCGGCGCTCGGCGATATGGAAATTATTCTACGGAAGCTCTTCACTTAGCTATGGAAGCAGTGCAAAATAAGAAGTTGTCGTCTCGCGCCGCGGAAAAAAAATTCGGCGTTCCCCGTCGGACTATCGCGAACAGAATAATGAAAATACATCGAGGAACGTGGGGTCGCCCCAAGAGACGGCCTGAAGTCTGAAGCTTGAAGAGGCATAGGCACAACATAAACCCTTATTCATATCTACAGACACCCAGCGTGTCTGATGTGTGCCGTGGCAGACAAAATAATATTCTTCTATAGTAGTTTCTATTAGATTGCTTTCGATCACAGTAACGGCCCGGCCATGCCATGACTATGCGCTACGGGCGAGCATTTTCTCTGTTAAGCTTTTGTGCGGCGAGCGTCTTGGCCGCGCAAAAAACAAAGAAATATTCGCCGCGCTGCCAGCCGCGCATAATAGTGGCCGGCCCGTAAGATCGTATAACAATCAGTTGTTGGATGGACACCAGTGGATGCCCAATGTTTCTCATAAGAGTTTCTACAATAGGTATGGTTTTTTTTAATACGACGAAGTTTGTCTTTTTAATTTTAGACAACCAGATGCCCTAGTGGTTAGAGAACCTGACTATGAAGCTTGAGGTCCCGGGTTCGATTCCCGTGGCGGGGCAGATATTTGTATGAAAAATACGAATGTTTGTTCTCGGGTCTTGGGTGTTTAATATGTATTTTAGTATGTTTATCCGTTACATTACATTATTACGACAAATCTGACTATTCAATGTAGTATCATGAGTAACTGTAATCTTAAATTATCTATTTAGAAATCGTTTAAGAGGATTTAACGTCAAGTTATTTTTTTTTACTTTTATTTTTTCGCAATAGGTTTTCGCAACCGGGCAATGAGAGAGATTTATTTCAGAGATGCCGAAAATACGTCTAAGGCGCAAAAATAAGGCTCAGTAGTCATCAGATACACTATTAAAAGCTGAAGAACTCGTGAAGCAAGGCCGGTCTATGAGATATGCCGCTAAAACTACGGGTATTCCTTTTTCAAGTCTTCAAAAGCGGCTAAAGAAGAAAGATCCATCGGTCGACTTCCTGTATTCAAACAAGATACAGAAAAGATCTTGGCAGACCGCATAAAATATTGTCTTCAATATTTTATGGGGTCACAGCTCTACAAATAAGAAAGGCAGCATATCGATATGCGTAGAGCTTCAAATACCACACAATTTTGACCAGAGTGCTCAAATGGCTGGACATGATTGGCTGGAAGGCTTTCTGACAAGGAATGGAATATCTGTTCGCAAACCAGAAGCTACCAGTATCAACAGAATAATGGCTTTTAATAAGGAAGAAGTCCATCTTTTCTATAATGGAAGATCTAATGGACAAACATAAAACTCCTAAAAACATCTATAACTGTGACGAAACTGGTATTTCTACGGTACAAGATCCTGATAAGATATTAGCTCCCAAAGGCTTGAAAAGGGTCGGTTCCATAACAAGTTGGGAAAGAGGAAAAAACATCACACTTTTATGTGCCATGAGTGCTGCTGGTGGTTATGTTCCTCCGATGTTTATCTTCCCTAGAAAGAGGATGACTCCAGAGCTTGAGAAAGATGGTCCAGTGGGAGCTATATACAAATGCTCGGATAATGGATGGATTAACGAAAATCTCTTTGAGTGGCTGCAACACTTCGCCAATCATGCAAAACCATCCTAACAGGACCCAGTTTTATTGATTTTTGATAATCATGCCAGTCACACTTCTGTAATGGCTTATGATTTCTGTAAACAAAATCACATTCATATGCTATCATTGCCTCCCCACACGTCTCACAGGATGGCAGGAGGCCCTTAGATCTCACATTTTTTGGACCGCTTAAAGCTACTTACAAAAAGGAATGTGATTTATTTTTAAAGAATCGTCTAGCAGAAAAAATAACTCCATATGATGTAGCTGCAATATTAAATAAAGCATATTCTAGCTATTTATATAGCAATCCAAAGGTAATAGGTAAATAGGTTAAATTGAGACTGATATTTTAATAATGATGAAGCTATCGTAGTCACGGTAATCTTAAGATGGCGACAGGTAAAATAAATACGATTTAAGGGGAATAGTACATTGTGCATCAAGGGCCGTAAGTAGGGGATTAGATTACTAACGAGATTCTATTAGAAGCCCGACGCCGAAGGTGGAGGGCTTTTAATGACTCTAGTTTGTAATCCCCTTACTTACTGCCCGTGATACACACAATGATTTTCATCACATTGCGAGAAAAAAAATCCAAAAATAAAATTATTTTGTCTTTCGCCAATACAGATTGTCACTTTTTCAAGTCATCTATACTTATAAAACAGTACCGTGCGTGACTGACTGACTGACTGACTGACAGACAACGCACAGCCTAAACTACTGGAGCTAGGGTCTTGAAATTTGGCACACATGTACCTTGAGTATTGTAGAGAAACACTAAGGAAGGATTTTTCAAAATTCCCACGGGATAGGGAAATATCTAAACTTTCTTTGTTTATTTGTTTGTAGCGGAATCTCTGAAACTATTGAGCCGATTTTAAAAATTCTTTCAGAATTAGAAAGCTACATTATCCTTCATTGACATAGGTTACTTTTTATCCGGGAAAATGCAAAATTCCCACGGGATAGAAATAAATAAATTCAATGTCGGGACTGATTTTAAAAATTCTTACATTTTATGTGACAATGTAAGAATGTGTATCCCCGATTGACAAAGGCTACTTTTTATTCGGGGAAAATACAAAATCCCCACGGGATAGAAAAATCAGAATTCAACTTTAGGGCCGATTTTAAAAATTCTTTCACCAATAGTAAGCTACTGTATCTTTGATTGATACAGGGTACATTTTTCCCGGGAAAATGAAAAATTCCCACGGGATAGAAATAAGTAAATTCAACTTTGGCACTGATTTTAAAAATTATTTAATATGATATGATACGACTATCCCGAATGGACATAGGCTACTTTTTCATCGGGAAAATACAAAATTCCCACGGGATAGAAAAATTTGAATTCAACTTTGGGGCTGATTTTAAAAATTCTTTCACTAATAGTAAGCTACAGTATCCTTATTTGACACAGGGTACATTTTTCTTGGGAAGATGCAAAATTTCCACGGGATAGAAATTAGTAAATTCAACTTTGGCACTTATTTTAATAATTCTTTTATATGTGATATGACTATCCCAAATTAACATAGGCTACATTTTCTTCGGGAAAACACAAAATTCCCACGGGATAGAAAAATTTCAACTTTGCGGCTGATTTTAAAAATTCTTTCACCAATAGTAAGCTACAGTATCCTTGATTGACATAGGCTACTTTTCTACGGGAAAATACAAATATCCCGCGGGATCGAAATAAGTGAATTAAACGTGGGGGCTGATTTTTTAAATTATTTCACTAATAAAAAGCTACACTGTCTCTGATTTTCAAAATAGGTCAAAACAGTCATTTCTATCCCGCGGTATGCTGTACTTTGCACTTTCCCGGGATAAAATAAGCCTGCTTCAATCAGGCCTCCTCCCAGAACGAGAATACTTGGGCCGTAGTTTCCACTTGGATCCAGTACGATTTGTACAGTGCGGGTGTGTACCATTGAATTTCTTCTCAGGTGTGTGCAGATTTTCTCGCGATGTTTTCCTTCATTGTAAAGCTCATGGTAAACTTCAAACGTAATAATTTAGCACACGAATTCGGAATAACTCAGAGGTCCAAGCCCGGGGTCAAACCCATGACCCTCTGCTTATGAGACCAGAGGTCAAACCACTAAGCCACCGCGGCTTACCGGCTTTAGAATTCACTTATTCAAATTCCGCGGGAACTTTGCATTTTCCTGGCATTATCCTATGTGTTAATCCACGTAATAAACTACCTGTGTGCCAAATTTCCTGCAAACAACTAACGTTATTGTCTTCGCATACGAAGTCGCGGGCAAAAGCTAGTCTACCATAGATATTGTAAACTCGACGGGATTTAGATTTACATCCAATCTTCACATTTTTGTCGAGTTTTGGGAATATGGTACAAATGTAGCTGCAAGGGGTCCACCGGAACCAGCTAAATTTTGAAAGTGGTCTATGAGAAAAAAGTTTGGGAACTAATTCTCTAGCTAGACAAATGAATGATAACTGATACTTTCTTATGTGGATAGTAGTTTAATTTGCTCATCGTCCATCCGCCATTACCTGTCGTATATCAAAATTGTCCTGATGGACAGAGGCATATTTCTTTAAAACTACCTACTAGTTTGCTACCTGTAACTCTTTAACTTTATCTTTTCTCTTTTCCTTTTTTTATTTACAGCAAGAAGGTCGAAAATCTACATTAAAATGCATAGTTTGAGAGCATAATTATTTTAATTAGTATATAATAATCTCATTTACTTGATATAAAAATTATACTAAATACAGAAAAGTCAGTCTTACAATAAAAATATCTTGAGCAACGTAATATATAGGTACATGTTGACAGTTTAGCAATTGAGCAAAATTTGTCTGCTTAAATCATTAAATAGTTGTTAAAAGTAGGATTATTCCTAAATTTAATTTTTCCCACCTGAGATCTGTGGTCCAATCCAAGAGCGTTCACAGATAAAAGCTAATTTTAAATAGGCAATGGTTTACAATTATAATATAACAATTGCAATTAATAGTATTTTTCTCAAACATGCTATGAAATATTGACGTTGTTCCTTATAATACGCCACGAACTGTCACGTTGCAGGAGCGCCTAGACGAGAGGTCAATAATGGAATTTCATACAACATTGCTGGCCTTGGCCAGCAAAGTGATCGTCTATTGTTTTATGTGACACAGCACCATGACGTTTATATAGTTCGACGTGGTCGACGTGACGGGTGGATGGATGGATGGATGGAGGGAGGGAGGGAGGGAGGGAGGGAGGGAGGGAGGGAGGGAGGGAGGGACGGACGGAGGGATGGACGGACGGATTGATGGAGGGAGGGAGGGAGGGACGGAGGGAGGGAGAGAGGGACGGACGGACGGAGGGATGGACGGACGGAGGGACGGACGGACGGATGGACGGACGGATGGATGGATGGACGGATGGATGATGATGATGGTTATGATGACGATGATGATGCATGTTTGAGAAAAACTCTATACAAGCCTTGGCCACGAACAGGGATTGCCGGACTCGTATCTCTAGATGGCCTCGTTAACACTCGGCCATCTATAACTACTCGGCCGGCAATCCCCTATTTCACGGCCGCTGCAGTAATGTTCTATTTCTTCTTCTGTACTTTTATCTATTTTTTACATGGTCGCGAACAATTAAATAAGAACATAGATAAGTAATATGACTTCAGAAAAGTCTATACTTACTCTGTTCCCCATAACAGCACTTGGGTCGTAATGTCGTTATTACGATACACCTTGCTGCCACAGATTATTAAATGTAGGTTACACTGAACACTAAAGCCCAATTTAGACCTGCAAGGAAAGCCGTGCAAGTTGCACTACACTGGCGCGATTTTTCTTGCAGGTGTAAACTCTGCAACTGAACAAAAACTGAATATTTCGCACGCTTAGGGCGTTTGTGCACTACAAGACCGGACCGGAAAATTCCGGTGCGGAATGGGGAGAAGTCTACAAAAGTGTCCGATTTACCCACAACCAACCAACACCCTTGGTGGTGTTGGTGATTCTTATGTACAATAAAGAGTTTTCCATATTGCACCGTTAAAAAATCGGACACTTTTTGTACTTTTCCCCATTCCGGACCGGAATTTTCCGGTCTGGTCTTGTAGTGCACAAACGCCCTTATATACTAAACTGGCTCAATTCGAATTATTCTCATTTCAAAAATAAACTTTACTTATGTAGAAAAAATTAAAGGTTCAATTTTCAAATGAGAACTCAATTCAAATTATTCTCGTTTCAAAAATAAACATTATGTAGAAAAAAATTTAAGGTTTAATTTTCAAATGAGAATAATTCGAATTGAGTCAGTTTTTCATTAAGCGTGCGATTTTACAGATGTGATTGTCTATGGTAAACTTCGTTTTAATTGAATTTCGATATTGAAAAAACATTTTTCTTATGTTGGCAGTAAAAAAATATCTCGGAAAGTTTTATTTTTAATAAAAACCGCATGAATTCAGTTCCTTGTTTTAAGCTGACTTTACAACTGCAAGAAAAATCGCGCAAGTGTAGTGCAACTTGCACGATTTTCCTTGTAGGTCTAAACTGGGCTTTAAAGTTATGGGGAATAGAGAATAGATTTTTCTGAAGTCATATTATCTATGTTCTTATTTAATTGTTTGTGACCATGTAAAAAACAGATAAAAGTACAGAATATTTCATACTAAATATATACAAACTGAAACATAGATGCACAGAAAAAAACCCAGAAAAAGACCAGCGCTGGGAATCAAACCCATTCCCAGCGCTGGTCTTTTTCTGGGGTTTTTTCTGTGCATCTAGGTTTCAGTTTGTATTTACCGTAAAAGTAAAAAAATTGAGTTTTAAAAATAAAAATGATACTTCATACCAAACTTGTAAAAGTACAGAAGTAAAAAATAGTATTAACAGGGGTCTACAGAGCATGATAAAGAGACGCTAGGGTCTGTCATTCATTGTAATTTGTCAGTGAAGTTCTTACAGTGTGTAAGTCAAAAAGTCTACTTTAGATACAGGAGAGTAATAAAACTGTATAAAATATTTGTTAGCAACCCTTAATGTATTCATATTGGAAAAAAGGATTTAAAATTATGCTATTAATGCAATAAAGTTTATTTAAGTACTTATCTATAATAATTCAGGTAATAAAATGTTGAAATCTGTATGCACTGATAGAACTTAACTGACAAAAATTGTCACTGAAAAGATTGGGAGAGGCTGCCTTAATATAAAAAATTACTTTGTTACACTAAATAACTCAATTAGCAAGTCCATTTTGAAGTTCTAAGGGAAAACTAAAACAGGTATTACAATAATGTTCAGTCTTCATAAAGATTAAAAATAATCAGGTATATTCCGAAGTAGGCCTGCCTAACAATAAATCTTATTAATTGAACACATAATTATGAATATTGGCAAAAACGTGTCTTATAAAAATATTTCATCTTATTTCTAGCATTAATAATTTGTATAAAATTATAAAAGAGGGTCTTAACTTGCTCTTAATACTTGACAGTAAAAAATTAAATATTATTTCTTTTAAAACCTAATAAATTAACAGTTCTTATTGAAATATCAATCAAACATTTAAAATAAGAGGTATTACAAAATGAGGTATTTAAGTCTTAAAATCAGTCTTCTTTGTGTGACATATTTTCAAACAATTTTGAAAGATCCATCATTACGTTTATAGAAACCTGGAGCTGGATGGTTATGAGTATTGCGGACTCGTTGAATTATGTTTCCAACACGGTGTACCACAGTTGTGACATCTACATGACATCCAGTTTTAGTGCGGGACGTACAGTACCATTGCTTCTTCCCATATGCTAATTTGTTCTTCAATCTGAATGCAAACCCATTGTGGACCAAAATCAAACTTCCTTTTCTTGTTGGTACAAAGTTTGCCACTGAAATAAAAAGCGCCTGTTAGTAAATGTTTCCCATGTATAAGAATTTGCTTTAGCGCTAATTTGTTACCAAACACATGATGTTCACTAAGGAATGCAGTATCACAAGTGAAAAATAAAAACATAAATTTTATTCTTTCAGACTTTATTTAATGCATGGAATATTAAAATAACAATAGTATGCAACTAGTTTGTCACTGAAACGCTTCAAACTAGCTAATGCTAAAATACAGTCCTCAAGGAATAGTAGAGTCGTCAAGTAGTCCACATCCTAAACTTTTGACAAAGTTCCATAATACACATAACCTTATTTCTTTAAGCATTAACGCTCAATATTTTCTAAAATATTGCAAATAAAAGAGTAGTTTAATGCATAGAAGTCAGTTCTAAAACTCAATTAATGGAACAATTGAATAAACATAAATGCAATCTAAAAACAAAACATTTGACGCACGCAACTGCGGTGACAGCAGACGTGACAATGTGTGTGACAGTACGTCATAGACGCAGTACGTACAGTACAGTAAATACCGTACAGACAGAAGCGGACAGAGAGACGCTTGATTGTATTGAGAGAAAAAAAAACAGGGTTCGGTGGGTTTGAGTCATACGAAAAAACTTCCGTTTTCCATTTTCTAAGTGTTTTTAAATTACCATTGCTTTAATTGAGAAATGAGTTCCAAATTCAAATTTTGCGATTCAACTCGGATGATTTTGTATATTACCGCTACACACCAATAGAGGGATTTATTTTAAAGTATATAGTTTGATACAGCACAATTTAGGGACATAGTTATAGTTTGCTGAATAGCTGACTATTGTACGACTAATATAGTTGTAATAATAATAATAATTTATTTCAAGTATCAAGGACTCGTATGTTATTTAGTTTGTTTAAAAAAATGCACATATTTGATATATATATCTTTTTTATTTTTGAAAGTAGCAAAATTAATTTTAATGAAAATTGCTCTACTTGACACTCGTAGGATCATAACTCGGCGAAATTCTAAATTCCTATATACTCTAAAGATAACGTATTATAATCTATGATAATAATACCAAACACGCTAACTGTTGATAAAAAATTAGGTACAAAGTTCTTTCTGTGATGGTGATGGAGTATCGAATACGGATTTTTAAACGGAGTGTGGCGACTCGATCGAGCTCAGTAGCTCGAAGTGGAGGTGGAGCTGTCAGTCTCAATTGTCAAACAATGCTCTTGTTGACTCTCGTGTTTTGCATGAATTTAATTTAAACAATATTTAAATCGCGAAAATGTCTTCTGCTTGCAAGTGCACCTTTAACAGTGTTTTTGAGTGTTAATTTTATATTTAACTTAAACAGGTGACTCTACCATTGATTTGATTGAATGATAAGTTTCCAAAAGTGATTGCAAAGTGTTTTGAAGTGTTAATACGTATGGGTGAGATGGGTACGTACGTAACCAGATCTCATTATGTGTTTATTAAACGCAATAAGTGAATTTGGCTTTACCACTATGTAAATTGACACAGGATTCTATTTATCATAGAAGATTTGAAAAAAAAACCCATGTTGATGTTGTATTTGTTTACATTGATCACTGGCCACTATCTAAATTTTCTTGATTAAAGTAAATGCTCGTTGTTGGTAGATTTTCTTCTTATATCAGACATATTAATAATCTCTCATTCATTTACCTACAGATGAATTAAATTGCTTATCAAACCTAACCTTACCTATATATATTTACTTACGAATAAATTTTTGCCTTATACTGATTCAAACTTTTGTTATTTTCTCTCATAAACAGTGATTGGAACTCTGGGAGCTAAGCTTTAACAAAACTTGCCAAGCGGGCATGAAACAGTGCTTACAGACATGAAAATATTAATAAACTACTGAAAATCTGAGATTTCGATATAGAGTTAAATTGGCTAATTTGCCAATAATATTCTTATTTTTCTTGGTTGTAAATTCTCCTTAATGTCAGCTTTACAAGTTTTGTTAAAGTTTAGCTCCCAGAGTTCCGATCTCTGCTCATAACTATTACTCTAAACAGGACTTATCATGCAAACAATATGTATAAATACAAGGTAAATTTACCTTGATGTTTCAACCACACTGCATTGGGCCACAGGGTCACAAGCTGACCAACTCAAGTTGATTTTAGTAGTAAGACTAATAAGCAATATTTATAATTTTGCCTCATTTATTAAGAATAATGAAAGCAATTTATTATGGCCTTTTTTTTGAATTAGTGGTTTATAGAAAAAGTGTGTATGTTATTGTTTTTGAATCTAACCCCATAGCAGGAAGCTTTGTAAAGTGGTATAGAGGAATAATTAATAGGGCCGCTGACACCACTAATCAATGGGCATACATTGTGACATCACTTTTAGTTATTTGTTTTAACCCTTAAATTGATACTGGCAATATATTTCATTTTTCACTTGGGTTTTTTTTTTATTTGTGATGGTGGCACTATTTGAGACAAACAAGACTAGAATGCAGGTTTTTTTTTTATTTTTGGCATACATAAAGTTAATATAGGTTCCAGTTTAAGTTTTTTTTAATAGAGTTGCATATTTGAATTATTGTTTTATGGTAGCATCTACTCTCTCAGTGTTCTGGTGGAAATATGTGAAAACCATTTACCTCACTGTTTGTTAGGGAATCAAGGTTTTCTATATAAAACATATATAAGTACTTGGTTATCTTACTTGAATTTGACCTATATTGTTTGTACACACAAGTGTGATGTTTTTCACTGATCTGACTCTGTTATGTTTATAGTAAAAGTCTGTACAGCTACCATATATAATAAGCCCAAAGTATTAAAAATACCAGCCAAGTGCGAGTCGGACTCGCGCACAAAGGGTTCCGTACAATATCTATAAAAATCATGTTTGTTGTATGGGAGCCCCCTTAAATGTTTTTTTTATTTTAATTTAATAATTTATTTTTAAAGTCATTATATAATTAAATATTCTGTGAATATTTCAAGGGTCTACCTGTTGTTGTTATCAATATCGAGCAAAAACAAGCAAAAAAATCACGTTTGTTGTATGGGAGCCCCCTTAAATATTTATTTTATTCCATTTTTTAGTATTTGTTGTTATAGCGGCAACCAAAATACATCATCTGTGAAAATTTCAACTCTCTAGCTATCACAGTTCCCGAGATACAGCCTGGTGACAGACAGACAAACAGACGGACGGACAGCGGAGCCTCAGTAATAGGGTCCCCTTTTTACCCTTTGGGTACGGAACCTTAAAAAATTACTTTAGTGTCAAACGCACTCAAAAATGTTCTTAGATTACTTTTGCACATTTTATATTACAACTACAATGAAAGCATTTGGTTTGTGACCCACAATAGAACTTTTTCATAGTACTTAAATGATTTTGAAGCCATGGTGGCCTAGTGATTTGACCTATTGCCTCTCAAGTAGAGGGTTGTGGGTTTGAACCCGGGCTCACACCTCGTGAGTTTTTCACAATTTATGTGCAAAATTATATTTGAAATTTACTATGAGTTTTACGGTCAAGGAAAACATTGTGAGGAAACCTGTATACACCTGAGAAGAAATTCAATGGTATGTGTGAAATTCCCACTGGGCCCGCGTGGGAACTACAGCCCAACTTCTCAGGATTTTAATTGGTTGGTTGGTTGTTACAACAATCTTAAAAAGTTCATGGCTTTAGAAAAAAAAAACCTATTTAATATTATAAACCGTTTAACATTTTAATACAATTTTCTTTATTCAGATAGATATCCAATAGTTCATTTTTAAGTGGTTTGTTTTCGAAAAAGTTATATATAATTAAGGGCTTAATGAAAACAAAATCACAATCACATCTTTTGTGTAATGAAAATGAATGTTAGTCATCCAAACTATATGGATAGGAAACTTTTGTATTGTTTTGATTAAATCCCTTAACCTTTCAGATAGGCTCTCACATTTGTACCAGTCATGCCTAGTGCCATACCCTATCCTTGCATATACTTGTTGTACCATTTAATGCATACTTAAGAAATATATTCTTACAAGAGTGCAAGCCTCTCATATGACAGGTGCAGGAGCGGATACGGCTCTAAGCATACAAAAGGTACTAAAAATATTGTTAAAGGTGTTTTTGTCAAAGTCATTATTTATGTTATCAATATTTTGTCTGACATGCAACATATCTTATCATTCATCTTGATGAAATCACCTTACCTTAAATAAAAAGTACCAGAGTTGAATTATTGAAACTCTTAGCTGCGCTATGTAAGTTATTAGTGTGAACTGTACTTTCCTTATTTTTGCAGAATTTTCCCCAAAGGCAACTGTTAGCAGCCGGTATAAAATTAAATAAATCTGAACAAAATTTGTTTTATTTTCCTTCCTTATGTAATATAAGTGAATAACGTAAGAAAATGTTTATTCATTGTTTTGTCACACCAGTCATATAATAAACTTAATTTGTTGCAGGTATATTCATAAACACAAGAGGCAATTCCAAATTATTCATATACCAAAACCACACATTCAGGTTTATGTATAAAAAGGCTTATGGCAGTCAGCTGTGGTACTGTTGGTACTTCTTCAGCAGATGCTGCCCTGCAAAGCTCCGGATAAATGATGCTGGGAAGGTTACGGAGAGCATAGGCAGACACAATCATGACCCTCCTACTTGCTGGATGACCCCTGATGGCAAATCATACAACCTACCTCCACTTCCTGTTCCGAAAAGCAACGACCGGACAACTCCGTAAAATGTACATTATAAATTAAACATTGTGATTATTAATCTTTGTTTCACTGCCCTGTAAATAGTAGAACAAAGTTTAGATTTAAGTTACTTTAATTATGTTGAGATTTTAATTGCCTTTTTTTATTTTGATTACAATAGTTATATTTAAATTGTTTCCCTGAAGATGAATTATAAGATAACAAATGTTCAATTATTGCCTAGGATCTAAGGATGTCCACAAAAGATATTTAAGATGTTGGTGGAGTTTAACATGTGTTATTTCTGTACAGATTATCTAAATTGATGTTTTCTGTTTAAATTTTATCTTGCGTTTGTTGTACATTGGTATATCAAAATAATCTGGGTTACTCAGATTTTAATAGTATTTCAATCTGATACTATGCTTTGTGCTGTATAATATATGTCTATCTATACAATAAAAGTTCCAAAACGCTTATAAAGTAAATTTGTTCTATAAAGTCTTGTAAAGATGTACACTGACAGACTTTGCTATAGAAGTGTTAGTCATAAGCATGTTTATGTTTAGAAATCTGACACTTATTGAGTAACCTGCAACTTGCAAGGTATTAAGTAATTAGTCTACTCTTAAAACAATGGGAACCCTGTCTCATCTATTTTGTCTAGTCTGATGATGCAAAGGTTTGCCATAAACTGGCAAGAAAATGGCCTGTTTAGCCGTTATGTGTACAACTCCACTGGCCCAGCTCGACTGGGATCCCTACAGTGTACTGAAAAAGTTTAGAACTTACACAATTTATCTGGGAGCAATCTAAATGTATTAGAGCGAGATGAAATATAATGTTGGTCTCCGTTCCTAAACTTTGAATGCTAAGCTACATATCACAGATTAAGAGTACATCAACTCAGAATACATAGTTCCAAGAAGGTCTTAATTAAAATGGATGATTATTTTGATTTGATTTACTCTTGATCTAGGGAGTGCGATATATATTTGAATTGGCCGATAGTTTCGTAATATGTAGAGTGAGCCTCAACCTTTTTAGTAAAGGAAGGGTCCCCTGGCTAACCTAAATTTATTCTGCTTTTGCTCTTAATAAGCCAGTATTGTTAAGTCATTAAACTCAAAGGTTTGCCTACTTATCATAGATACATTTACCCAGAACGCATTTCTGATAACTGATAAGCATTGATGTACCTATAGATAAAATTTTGGGTTAGGCTCGTAAAACACACTTTCCCGAAATGTGCACTTTCTCTAAAGGTGCACTTTCCGCAAAATGTACACTTTCCCAATTTGGAAACTTTCCCCGTAAGTGCATTATCTCAAAAAGTACAGTTTCTCAAAACGCACACTTTCCCAAAATGTACACTAGTCAAAAATGTCATCTTCACCACAAAGTTTTCCTTAGATGAAGATCCTAAGCTATGATGGCCATGTTAACATTTTTACCTATGTACCTGTATAAATCCTTCGTGCTCGTGCATTTTTACCGTTTATCGTATAGTCTATTATATAGGTATATAGAACGTACTTTTCCAAATCTTTCAAGTACCTACTTTTATAAACATACTATTTATATACATACTATACTTATTTGAGAAAGTGCTCCATTCGAGAAAGTGCACTTTTTGGGAAAGTGCACCTTCTGAGAATGTGCTCTATCTGAGAAAGTGTACCAATTGGAAAGTGCACTTTTTGAGACAGTGCGCCTTCCGAGAAAGTGATCCTTCTAAACAAGTGCACCCTTAGAAAAAGTGCACATTTCGGGAAAGTGTGTTTTACGAGCCTAACCCAAAATTTTGCCATGAGTGACAAAGCATTTGTTCAAAATAAGGTCTAGTTCCTCAGACATTTTATTGTGTAGGTATTAATAAAAGCAAAGGATATTAATTTAAGATTTGATGTAAATTTTATGATGTAAGTGCCTATTATTGTTCAATTTGCTACGAGTTTCTGACAACTGCCGCAATATGGCCGGTGTCGCTGGTAGAGCAACGTCTGCTGTAGTGTGACACGGTTCTTGATTGGCTTTTGGGCGAGTGGGTCACTAGTCCTATCAGACGAGAGTAGAAAACGGGAAATAAAACTTTATAGTATAGCACACAATTTTATGTGACAGTTGCAAAATAACTAGTACCCTCATTTAATCTCTACCTTTCTGTTGAATTTTGTTTGTACTTTACATGATGTAGGCTTTAGTTACAATTTCGGCCACGGCCATCAAAAGCCTTGACACATTATTTTTGGACATGAAACACTGACGTATCAAAGCAGTATTATCCCAGACAAAAACTTTTCTTGCAATTTTATAATCTATTTTATTTTCTTATCCTATAAAATGTAGGTATTAATCTTGAGTCATTCGGCAAACGGTTTTTAGCAATTGCTCTTGTTACTTAATAATTTAATTATGTTAAAAATTCAAAATTATGCCTAGTTATGAAGTTATCAAATTTATATGTAATTAAAAACGACCCCAGGTTTTATTAAAAAAAAATTGTATTGTGCCTTAATACTTTATATGTACATACATATGTTTACCAAAATATAAATTATAACTAAAATGTGTCGAAATTTTTTTCTAGTTACTATCTATGTACCTACTTAAATACATAATTTAGGGAATTACCACAAGCAATATTTTGTAGACTAACATATAAAAAACAAAAACAAAAATGATCTGAAGCAATTGAAATCGGCTAGATAAGTTAATATTACTGTATGCCTACGTTTTCATGCAAGCGACGACGAAACATTAAACATACTTATGCCTACCCAGAAAGAGGCCGATTTTTAAAAATTGCTCAGAAATATAATTCAAAAGGGATAAATTGTGATGAATTTGAAATGGGTACGAGTAGATTAGTCGAAAATTTTATTTCAATTTTTTTTATTGTGAGAGGGGGAAAACGAGCAAGCGGGTCATCTGATGGGAAATGATCACCACCCCCCATATATATTTCTTGAAAGCTTCGATGTCACAGTTGTTGTTGTAGTAGTTGTGGTTTATAGAAATACACAGATTTTTGCTACTTTCTAACATCCTGAGGTCCGAAGTCCTATTATTAGGACTTATTCTAATGTGACATTGATCTCAACTCATTAGTGAAAAAGTTTAAATTTCATTGAACAAAATTTGACGTGGGCGGCAGGAGGCTAAACCAGTGATTTGTTTTTAATTTTTTGAAACACGCCAGTTAAATTGTTTTTATAGGTCATGATGATGCTTTATTTCAGCTTCGAAAGCTACTTATTTAATATACTTCTGCATGAATGCAGTTTTGCCTATGACTAAAATTAATGACATGGTTCATAAGAACAGATCTTTGTATGTTTTATAGGTAATTACAGACTTGCCCAGACCTACCGACCGATCTAAATGTACCACCATTTATATATTATGTTCTAGATTCTTTTTCACAGGAAAAGGTGATCGACGCAGCTATGAGACGACCAGATGGCCTAGTGGTTAGAGACCCTGACTATGAAGCTTGAGGTCCCGGGTTCGATTCCCGTGTCGGGGCAGATATTTGTATGAAAAATACGAATGTTTGTTCTCGGGTCTTGGGTGTTTAATATGTATTTAAGTATGTATCTATCTATATAAGTATGTTTATCCGTTGCCTAGTACCCATAACACAAGCTTTGCTAAGCTTACTTTGGGACTAGGTCAATTGGTGTGAATTGTCCCGTGATATTTATTTATTTATTTATTTATGAGAATGATCTGTAGGAGTAGAGTTTGAAACACATTATTACATTACTATTACGTGTGGTGATTTTTATTGAATGAAGATCTTATTATGTGTCGAAGAGACGTAGTTATCTTGTACGTGTGGTTTCGCAGTATGTATGTAAAACTCTTTAAGGTACAAGTCCGAGACGAGCTGCAGACCGCAAACTGCAGCCGCAGACTGCAAGCGACACTACTGGGGCTAAATTCAGGAACGGGCCAACACGGTTTGCGAGCGGTAATTCAATCATTTGGGAGAGGATAGGAATGGGTTGAGCTTGGGATGAGCCTTATTTTCCTGTTAAAAAAAAAAAAAAAAAAAATTTTAAGCTGTTTATTTCAAGCAACAAAGACATTACAAAACATGCAAAACGAGTCCTTAATCCTAATTTTAAGGATTTTGCGTGGCCTCGGTTAGTGAAAGACTGAGTTGCTCACGCGTAACTAATCTAAGTACTTATACAATACGAGTAGATATTAAATTTATTATATAAATCATGACTTCCCATGCATGCAGTTTTTTTGTTTTAACTTACATATAACCTAAGTCTGAGTGCGCATCCGTCCCTTCCCTCTTAAATATATCTTTCATAAAATATCTTTTAATCACGCTTTTAATTTGTTTACTGTTATTACTTTCTAATTTTTCCGCAATAGACAACGGTAAATTATTTAATAGTTGGGGAAGGATGCACTTTCAGACCCTTCTGCCATACTCATTACATTGTTTGGGGACCCGATATAGCGGGCGGTTGGGTATATGGCGTAAGTTATCTGGCCTGTTACGATGTTTTTCTAGTAATTCTATTTTATCAATATTTTCACATATTATGGCTTGCTTTATTTTATTGAAAACATTCATCACTTTACAGTATCGGAATAGTTGACCATAATTATCTTTATATTTATATTTAATTAACTAGCTTTTGCCCGCGGCTTCGCTCGCGTGTACCAAGAGTATTCCAAAGAACCAAGATATCAAGCAAGCAAGCATACAGGCAAGCAAGCAAGCATGCAAGCATGCCAGCAAGCATGCAAGCAAGATGCAAGCAAGCATGCATGCACGCAACCAAGCAAGCGTGCAAGAAAGCGTGCAAGTAAGCGTGCAAGCAAGAGTGTAAGCAAGCCTGACTACAGGTAGATACGGTCCTTTACAGTATTTCTTTATATTTTTGTACAATGTTTTTCGCTAATTCGGAAGCGGGCACTAAAATAACCAGGCTTGTTAATAATATAAAACCTATTATTACTATCTCCTGTCCTGCATTAGGTATAATTCAATGTTTTTTTACCTTCTACAGAAACTTGAGTAACTGGAAGCGATATGTACCTACTTAGCATTGATATTATACATATTATACATAGTATTTTGTTAAAGTGTTGTGTGAATAACCAGAAAGAATACATCTAAAGGTCTATACGTGCATATGATATTTAAAGAAACTTCCTATAACTCCTAACCGTTAAGGAGTTTCACCTTCCATCATCAGCTCACCTGGATAACCTGAAATAATACAACTATCGGACTATACGTACCTGTAATATTTAAAAAAATATCCTCAACTCCTAACCGTTAAGGAGTTTTACCTTCCATCATCAGCTCATCAACATGAGATGATGTCTACCAGACGCAAACACTTAAATAGCTTGAGAAAATATATGAAAAACGTAATGTGTGTCTACAAAATTTGAGGGTTGCCCTCGATTTCCCTGAGATCCCGTCATCAGATCCTGATTTGGTGACAATGGGACCATCTTAGGAGTACCTATATTATATTCTTACGAATAAAAAAATAATTTTCATAATCGGTCCACAATTGACCGAGAAATCGGTGATCATACCTCCTCCTTTTTTTGAAATCGGTTAAAGAGCCCTTTGCGGCCTACTCACAGTATAAACTTATGAATTTTGAAATTTTAGCTTTCTACAATTAGTACAACGCAAAATCCCGTTTTTTCCCGTTCCCGTAAGAATTTCGGGAAATGCTTTCTTAATGCTCCCCTACACTCCCCAAGGAACCCACTTGCCAAATTTAGCTTTCTATGACCAGTAAATCGAAAAATCCCGTTTTTCCCGTTCCCGTGGGAATTTTGGAAAGTCCTCTCTCAATGCTCCTCTGCACTGTTCAAACAACCTACATGACGAATTTCAGCTTTCTGCGACCAGTAAAATGAAAAATTACGTTTTTCCCGTTCCCGTGGGAATTTTGGATAGTCCTCTCTTAATGCTCTTCTACACTCCCCTAGGAACCTACCTACTTGCCAAATTTCAGCTTTGTACGACCAGTAAAACGAAAAATCCCGTTTTTTCCCGTTCCCGTGGGAAATTTGGAAAGTCCTCTCTCAATGCTCCTCTACACTCCCCAAGCAACCTCATGCCGAATTTCAGCTTTCTATGACCAGTAAAATGAAAAATCCCGTTTTTCCCGTTCCCGTGGGAATTTTGGATAGTCCTCTCTTAATGCTCTTCTAAACTCCCCAAGGAACCAACCTACTTGCCAAATTTTAGCTTTCTACGACCAGTAAAACGAAAAATCCCGATTTTACCCGTTCCCTTTGGGAAATTTGGAAAGTCCTCTCTCAATGCTCCTCTACACTCCCCAAGCAACCTCATGCCGAATTTCAGCTTTCTACGACCAGTAAAACGAAAAATCCCGTTTTTTCCCGTTCCCGTGGGAATTTTGGATAGTCCTCTCTTAATGCTCTTCTTAACTTCCCAAGCAACCTACATGCCGAATTTCAGCTTTCTACGACGAGTAAAACGAAAAATCCCGTTTTTTCACGTTCCCGTGGGAATTTTGGAAAGTCCTCTCTCAATGCTCCTCTACAATCCCCAAGCAACCTATATGCCGAATTTCAGCTTTCTACGACCAGTAAAACGAAAAATCCCGTTTTTTCCTTTTCCCGTGGGAATTTCCGAAAATCCTTAAAACTGTTTTTTACTATTATAATTACCTACTTCTATGCCACATTTGAAGAGTCTAGTAATTATAGTTCATAGGATTCCGTTGAACTGAATATATAAATCCCGTTTATTCCTTATCCCGTGAGAATTTTGAAAAATCCTGAAATTGATGTTTTTATTATTGTAATACCTACTTCTGTATCAAATTTGAAGAGTCTAGTTCTTATAGTTACTGAGATACGGTCACTCGGATTCGAATCTATAAATCCCGTTGTATCCCGTTCCCGTGGGAATTCCCAAAAATCCTTCCTTAGTGGATGCCTACATTGTATAAGGTATCTATGTGCAAAATTTCAAGTCTCTAGGTCCAGTGGTTTGGGCTGTGCGTTGATATATCAACAGTCAGTCAGTCAGTCAGTTTAGAATTTTATATATATAGAAGATAATAATTCGCTTCGCTTTCGCTTTTGTTAATTCGCTTTGTAAATAAATAAATAAACAAATAAATAAGGCTCATCCGAAACAGCCCAAACCTCTCGCAAACCAGTGATTTTTGGCGTTCCTGAATAGCGGTTCCAACCAACCAAACCCAACCCAAACTATTGAATTACCGCTACCAAACCCGCGTAGGCCCGTTCCTGAATTTAGCCCCTATGGTTTGTGTGAATCTCTATGAAAGCCACACCGAGCGCGACTACACTGCGGCCAGGACCTCTACCATGAGTTACACTAGTTTACAGTGACCGTACTCGCTAGCGACGGCGTAAATGATTTGTATGGAGAATTGTACTTCCGTAAGTGACCGCTAGAGGCGCTGTACACAATTCTCCATACAAATCATTTACGCCGTCGCTAGCGAGTACGGTCACTGTAAACTAGTGTAACTCATGGTAGAGGTACTGCAGCCGCTGCACGCAGCCTGCAGCTGCGACGCGCAGCGACCGCAGGCCGCAGCACCAGTGGTGTCGCGAACCACAATGTTATCCAACATTCTATCTCGCGTGAAGGTAAGGGAGTGACAGTGACAGTGTACAGCTTGTGCAGCCGCGGCTTGTCGCCGCCCTTGAAATAGAAGCGACAGACTGCACTGCGGTCTGCAGCCCGTCTTGGAATTGTACTTATTATTGATCACAAAAACATGAAATTAACATTTAACAAGAGAAACAGACGTATAGTCGGGGTAAGAAAAGGTTCGTCACTTTTCGACTCTGTGTCAACAAGTTAAGGTCGAAAAGTGACGAACCTTTTCTTACCCCGACTATATAAAGGCGAAAAAAGAAAGAGTGAAAAAGGCGGTTATTTCGTAGTGACAGGGAAACAGATTTGTATCAATTATCCCAGCTAATATACGTCCCACTGCAGGGCACAGGCCTCCTCTCGGAATGAGAGGGCTTGGGCCGTAGTTCCCACGCGGGCCCGGTGCGCATTTGAATTTCTTCGCATGTGTGTCCAGGTTTCCTTACGATGTTTTCTTTCACCTTTAAGCTCGTGCTAAATTTTAATGTGATTTCACACATGAATTCTGAAACACTCAGAGGTGCAAGCCCGGGTTCGAACCCACGACTTTCTACTTAAGACGCCAAACCACTAGGCTACCATCTATACTAATATTATAAAGAGGAAAGATTTGATTGTTTGTTTGTTTGTTTGTTTGCATTGAATAGGCTCCGAAATTACTGGACCGATTTCAAAAATTCTTTTGCCGTTAGAAAGCTACATTATCACTGAGTGACATAGGCTACTTTTTACCGCGGCAAAATACCTTTTCCTACGGGAAAATTAATTTATCGCGGGCGAAGCTGCGGACGGAAGGCTAGTAGCCTTATAATTTCATGATTTATATTAGTTGCCTAACTCATAGCGGTAACGATAAATCCATAACGCCGTTGGTCGTTAATCTATCACTATCAATACGTTTGCCTATATCGGTAGGCAGATATTTAACATAGTCATGCTTGGATCAGGCGATTTGTCATTCAATAATTTATTTTAACATAATTGTAGGTAAGTATAAAGATAGGGAGTCAGTATTTATGAAACAGAATGTAATCACTTTGAAGACAATGTGTGGTCTCTATACATTGTGTTGAAGGGCTTCTTGTATAACGCAATCGCGATCAGCTCTTTCTAAGCGGTACAAGTTTAACATAAGCGGATGGAAAGAGATAGAGAATGTGATTGAGACACCGCGCATGTCGAGACGATAAGGGCACTGGTTAGTTAACGTCGTTATGCAATAGGTAAGCCGTAAAATCGATCCATACAAGCAAGTACGACGAACTACCATCGTCATCTTCTCTGCCTGTATACGTACCACTACAGGGCACAGGCCTCCTCTCAGAATGAGAGGGCTTGGGCCGCAATTCCTACGTCAGCCCAGTGCAGAAAGGGAACGTCACACACATCATTGAATTTCTTCGCAGACGTGTGCAGGTTTCCTCACCATGTTCGCTTGCACCGTAAAGCTCATGGTAAATTTCGAATGCAATTTAAATTTAAAAATACTCAGAGCTACGTGTATATGTATGTATGTAAAACTCTTTATTGTAGGATTTGTACGTACATAAAACATGAAAATTACCAGTTAACAAGAGAGTCAGATGTACAAAGGCGAACTTGTCTCTTAAAGGGATCTCTTCCAGTTAACCTTAGAACGATTGACAGGACATCAGAGACAAGAGTAGGCATACAATGCAGAGTAAAAAAAGAGCCGAAATCAAAAATCAACCCAAACTAACAAAACCTAAACAATACCCATACATACAAAGAATACACACAAGTACACACTTATATAATAAATAATGAATACAATAGACTAATACATATCATATCAACAACGGCTTTAACTTACAATTATAGTGGCAAGTATCAAGATGTCTAACGCAATCTGAATCACGAAAAAAACTGTAGGTAAGTAGTACCTAGCCTTTAGTTTGACCTATGGCCTCTCAACAAGAACCGGGTTTTATCTGGATCGGTTCAGCGGTTTAGAATAGAATATAATAGAAATGATTTATTTCTTAGAATATGGTAGGTACAAAGGTTCATTTTATAATCTGCATAAATAATCTTAATTTAATATTCAGTTTGAGCGTCTAGAGGTGGCGGGCGGACAGAGTTACTTTCCGACTCATAATATTAGTAATGATTTTAATTGCAAATTAAGTTTACATGACTATAACTAGATAACAAAAAAAATCCATAGAGAAGTTCATCATCATCATCATCAGCCTATGTTCGTCCACTGCTGGCCATAGGCCTTCCCATGGCACGCCACTGAGCACGATCCTCGGCCACTCTCATCCAGCTCTTGCCAGCCGCCCTGCGAAGATCTTCGCTCCACCGAGTCTGAGGACGTCCCACGCTACGTTTGCCGATCCGTGGTCTCCACAAGTGAAGTGGCAAAAGGCCGGCCATATAGCCCGAAGAACCGATAACCGTTTTTCCATGAAAATACGTTACTTTACCACACGCCGCGTAGTACCTATAGCACATTCAAGCAAACCCTCGAAAGCGGGACCGAAGCTGTCCCGCGCGGGACGTCCAAAAATCAGGACGGCTGGAAACGCTGCGCTGCACTGAGTGCTAACTTAACCTTACCGCTGCCAGTTAGTAAAAAAATTTATGCTGGCAATGTTGCCTGGATAGAAGATATTTTATTAAAAAACTAGCTGTTGCCCGCGACTAGAATACGGGTATAAAAATAAATAGCCTACGATCTATTCTCAGATCTACCGAATATACTTAGAGAAAATTTTTTCATCTAAATCGGTCAAGCCGTTTCGGAGAAGTTCGATAACAAACACAGTGACCCGAGATTTTTATATATATTAGAAAAAGAAACTAAATATACCTACTTCCTTTAGTTAAAAACTTTTGTTCCATGTACCTACCTACAAAAGATAAATAGATACAACCTGGGGCTCTTCAAGGTTAGAGTGAATAGGTACTGAACCAGTGAGATACACCTTTGGCCTAATCTGCACTTTCCATCAGGTAAGATAGGGGTCAATCACGGTTTAGTTTTAAGTAAAAAAAAAAAACTACTGGAAAAGAATCCCAATAGACCAATCAGTAGTACAGATAAATACAACTAGAAGGAATAAACCCAGGCTCTTTGAAAACCTATTTAGGAACATGGGCCGATGCCTTTATAAAGACTATACGTATACTTACAGTTGGTTTATTGTTTAGCGGTAGTTAAGTACGAGGTATGGACTTTGGAAGTAGGTAGGTACCTACCTAAAAATAACGAGTATTTTTTCGCAATCAAGTGAAAATAAGTGACAGGCTATGGAACCGATCGGCATATGAATTGGAAATAAAAAAATGTATATTAAAATAGGCGGGGGTGAGGGTCAAATTTCCGATACGCTCCGGGGGGCGAAAATCACACTACGCCACTCAAAGGGATTCAATTAGGTACCTACTTAAATTAAATTTGTACGAGCCTACACACAGAGCCGATGCCGAATATGCTGATGGTGCGGATTGTAGACATTCTGTAAAAGTAGGTACTAGGTAGGTATTAGGTACTCGTTATTTTGAAAAAGCTATTAATAAAATAATTCAGTCCAAAGACTCCGCCAGGTCGCGGGTGAGCAAAGTACCTAATTGTTTCAGTTCATTAAGTCCAGAGACCACAAGTTAGTTTTAGAGTTAATTTATGACACTTTGTCCTTTTGGCCCAGACCACAACACGCAAGGCACTTCTGACCGGAGTTGACTTTAGCTTCAGTAGACTCGTGTTTGATTCATAGAACAAATTAAACCAATAGAGTGGAAATACAATACAAAAGGTACAACAGTAGGCCTACCTAAAAATCAATTCCCAAATTGAGTTTTTAACGCACCGCACCACTGGGTATTACCCACTACATTGGTTAATTCATCTAGGTATGCACTAATGCTATAACTCAAAGGCTTTATTCAGTTAAATGTTGTTCATCATCATCATTTCAGCCGAAAGACCACTGCGGAACATAGATAAAATAGATAAAATCTTATTAAGTATGTATTTACAGCTCCAACACTGAAATGACACAACATTCAGGCGCGGATCCAGTCCTCAAAAAAGGTTGTGGTCACAGCCACTCGAAAAGCAGCCAATTGCGATTCGGAGTTATCATCAGCCTATCGATCTCAATAGACCGAAAAAGTGTGTCGTCACAAATCTATTAGGGTTGTGGGCATGTCCATCGTGCCCATCACGGTGGATCCGCCCTTGACAACATTTAATAATCGCACACAACTAAACATTTCATGCGACGAATGTGGTCTTGGCCAGAGCGTTTCACCTCATCTTTCACAATAAGGACTGCTAAAGAAAGGAATTCGCTTTCGTCGTTAATTTTAATATATTATTAAAAAATATATTAGGGGACAATCTTACACAAATCGATCGAGTCCCAAACTAAGCAAAGCTTGTACTATGGGTACTAGACGTCGATAAACATACTTATATAGATAAATAAATACTTAAATACATAGAAAACATCCATAACTCAGGAACAAATATTCGTGTTCATCACACAAATAAATGCCCTTACCGGGATTCGAACCCAGGACCTCTTGCTTCGTAGGCAGGGTCACTACCAACTAGGCTAAGCGGTCGTTAATTTTTCCATAAAGTTATATACCTACATTTCAGCCAGCCAAAGTCAGGAATAGGCTGTAATTGAACCAGTTTTGGCAGAGGAAAGGTAAGTATGTAAGTTAATAAGTTTTATGTTAGATCTATGCTTTAAGGGGAGGCCTATGCTCAGCAGTTGATGTATTTCGGCTGAAATGATGATGATGAAGTGTATCCATTTATCTTATATGTTTTATGAATGACTAGCCTTCCGTCCGCAGCTTCGCCCGCGATAAATTAATTTTCCCGTAGGAAAAGGTATTTTCCCGCGGTAAAAAGTAGCCTATGTCACTCAGTGATAATGTAGCTTTCTAACGGCAAAAGAATTTTTGGAATCGGTCCAGAAGTTTTTAAGTTTATTCGTTACATACAAAAATACAAATCTTTCCTCTTTATATATTAGTATAGAGTATAGATAGTATAGATGTGTATTTTATTTATGGTTGTTTTATTATATAATGTTTGTTTATGTTAAGTACTACTTATTTTAAATTGCACCTCATGTTGATATCCATTCCTTACTTATTTCAGCTGTAAAAGGTTGTCTGGAAAAGATCGCTCTGAACCGATAATGGCGGGCGCCTATTGCTTACCTTATATATTTTTCTATGTAGGTAGTTGTTTTCTGTACTGTTTCCTATGTGGTGTACAATACAGAGTCATTGTAATGTATGGTGTTGTTTACATCTCCAGTAAGAAGTACTGATGCCCAGACTACATAACTGCAATAAATAGGCATGCCGTACTCGAACAGGAAAAACCAGTAAACATGGACTTTGGACCGACATAACGAAGTATTTTCGTTGACATGGGTGTAAGGTATTATAAGTAGGTATTACGTATATAGTAAACATAACACGATGTATTTATCCTCGTAACAAAGTTTTCCTGCTTAAACTTTGAACATCGACTGTATCAATGTAGGCAGCACTAAATCCGATGTTTTGCAAATTTTTTCATAGTATAATTATACCTAGTGGCTTTGAACTGTAAATAGAGTATGCGAGTCTGTCGTTTACTTTTTCGACCACAGAAAATTCTAAAATCTGGATCGTCAAAAAATACCTGTACCTAAGTTTTTTTTTGACATCATCATCATCATGCTATGCTCTTGTCGGTGGAGTATAATCACCAATCCTCTCTTCTTTGAGCCAGACTATTGTTTGAGTTCCTCAAACGAGGCGGTCTCCTTTATTTGGCTTAGAAACGTTATTCTAGGCTTCCCTATCTCTCGTCTTCTCAATCCTGCCTTCCAAAATATTTAGAAAGAAGTCGTTGTGGCGTATCAGGTGCTCTAACATCTTGTCTCCCCTGTTCCTTGTGGTATTTAGTAGACAACGCTTCTCTCCTGCCATACGCAGAACCTCTTCATTCGTCTTTTTTTCAGTCCAGCTAATTCTGTCCATTCTCTGCCAGCACCACTTTTCGAAAGCTCTAACCTTTCTCTATAATTATTGAACCTGCTCTCTAAATTTCAAGAGAATGGGTTAAGAATTGAGACCTGTAGGTAGATGAGAGCAGCCGAACATCAGAAAGACGTTATCATCATCATAACTTAAGCATGTTTTCAAAAACTAGGTAGGTACTGTTAAAAATTGGATACGAAACTTTATAAGGTAAAGGTCTCTATGCTCGACACTGACTCAATACATGGCACCTTCAATCTTATGTCATAGTAAGAGAGGTGACATGGGTGTCATCTACTAGGCGATGAGATGTCGAGTATTGGTACGTTTACCTTAGTATTTTCGAAGACGTGTAATAATGGGGAGCCCCTTTTCTCCCATAATCTTTTTTATCCGAATTTTGAAAGTCAGAAATCGATGTCCATAATATTCTTGCTCATAAATATCGATGGTCATAATTATTTTAAAGCATATCGCTTAATAGTTCTAACTGCAATGATCCATAATCCTACTGATCATAACTTTAAAAAGTCATAATATTGATATCAATAAAATTTAACGGAATATCGTTGATTATTCAGAAACATTGTAAGGCATATATCTTAAAGTAACAATTGTTTTCAGTCATAATTTTGCATTACCTAAAATGCACTAAGCATATACATCGAAATCTATAAAATCTAAAGGAATATCGATAATTATTCAGAAACATTGTAAGGCATATCGCTGGCAGCGAGCGAGCGAAGCGAGCGAGCAAGACCTTTCAGGGCAGAAGCGACTCGGACAGGTTAGGTTCAGAAGGCTAAGGCGGGAGCGAAGCGTAGCGTAGCTCCCGCCTTAGCCTTCGATGTTAGGTTTTTTTTTTATGACAGCACAGAAAAGGATTATTACCTTTTATATTATGAAATGTCATACAACCATGACACTGAATGTTATTACAAAGTAACATTATGCCTAAAAATAATTATGACCTGCGAAAAAAGACCATGCAATAATTATTATGAGTGAACAGTGATGCATTCATGACACTGAATGATATGACTTTACTTATTGTTCCTTACAATAATTATGACTTAAGAAAATAGTAACTCCAATTTATGTTGTTTAATATTATGACTTCCGATAATATGACGAAAAAAAATTATGACAGAAAACGTTATGGGCTTGAAAATTCGGAACAAAAATTTTATGGGAGTCATTATAGACCCGTAATAATGCCTTAAAAGCTAGCGTGCGCAAATTTTTTTTTGGGTGTAAAGTCTGACATAATATTTTTCTCGTATTATAATATTTAGCTTTAACATAAATTCGTATTAAATAAGGAAATGATTGACACCTCATTTATTAAAATCGGACAAGTAATCTATGCACTACGGTGTAAGTTGTAACATACATAACTGGGTGAATCAATTTTTCTTGCCACCCGTTACTATGGGATTTATCTCGACGCGATGAAATGAAGAATCTCACCACATATTTGAATTCTGCACGGACAAAGTCGTGGGCAAAAACTAGTCCATAATAAATATCAGCCGTATTTAGGGCCTAAGCACACGGCGTTTTTTTAACGCGCCGTCGACGCGCGTTTAAGGAACGCACGTTTACAGCTCGTTTTTCATTCCATTAGAACAGCCTTAAGGCGCGTAGCACACGGCGTTTTTTAAATAACCCGCGTGCGTATCGCGCTTGTATCGATACAAACGCGCGTCGACGGCGCGTTAAAAATACGCCGTGTGCTTAAGCATGCGCCAGACGGCATTCTACCACAGTTTCTGCCAGGTGACCTTGGTAGAAGCGCGGTAGAAGCGCTGCTGTCTACATGGTTTAAAACAAGCCCCAAACTTCAGTGTGCTTGAAGCGCTTGTGCTGAGCTAACGTCGTGCGCAAAACTCCTATAAACGCTATGGCTCCTTATTTGTCGAAATTTCAAAAAGTTGGAGTTTGTTTTGCTTTTTTGTGTGCAATCGATGAAAAAAAAATATCTCGCGTTCGTTGGCCATCCTTACGCGCGCGACGCGTCCACACTGTCCTTCGAATGGTTTATTACAGCAAGCGGCCAGACGGCATTCTACCACTGTTTCTGCCAATGGTTTGAAGCGCACGCCCGTCTACCAAGGGCGTTTAAAGGTCAATCGAAATTTGGTTTAAAACCACTGGCTACATGGTTTAAAACCACTGTTTTTCTACCAAGGTCACCTGGCAGAAACTGTGGTAGAATGCCGTCTGGCGCATGCTTTAGGCCCTTAAGTGACATAGACAACTCCGCTCCGGAGTTATCGATGTGTTACATCAATACCACGGTGTCTCAAAATCATATTTCTAACGAGTTTCTAACACAATAAAACTGTTTTTAGATCAGAAGAACGTTGAAAATCGATTTAATAAGATAAATGTGAGGCTTGACGAAATAATCCATGTCTTGGAAACAAAAATAATAGCAGTTCCAGCTGAGTTTGACGTAAATACAGAAAACGCTGCTGGCAATACCGACTTGAAATTTCCAATTGAATCAATAAAAGATTTGAAGACCCTGGAAAAGAATCTGCAAGAGAACAATTTTAAACTTAAATTGGTATGTTAATGAAGAAAACAATAATAATTTAAATAATATTATAGACACTTTAATTAATATTTGAGATTAATATTTCTCGATGTGGTGGGTACCCGGTTCAGCAAATTTCCTTAGCCATACAGCGTATTTGAAACTTGGACCGGGTAAACATCTTTTATTACCTATATCTTTTCTTATTGACGTAGCTTGCTGCGGATGGTTATTTGTAGATTTTGATAAAGCACGTTAGGTTATATTTTAATTATTATGTATAGTCGGGGTAAGAAAAGGTTCGTCACTTTTCGACTCTATGTCAACGAGTTAAGGTCGGAAAGTGACAAACCTTTTATTACCCCGACTATACTTCTGTTTTAGATAACTAAGTTCTCAAAGATATGTGGCACAAACGGATTGCAGAAATTACGCAAATTTGGGATTTTCTTGATGAGCCATATAATTAAAGACGAGTGCCTTAATCTATGTTCATGGAAAGGTATTAAGGGGTGTAATAAAACGCCTTTCGTAAAATTTTCAAGAATACGAGAACTGATTTACAAAGTTAGTAATTTGGCCGATAACACATGTACATGTGAAGATGTAGATGCATTTCTGCAGCAAAGTGCTATAAAACACAGCAATCAAAGATTGAAAAGAAAACAAGTAAGTATTACTCTATCTTTTTTTACGTAATTGACCCCTATCTTACCTGATGAACAGTGCAGATGAGGCCAAAGGTGTATATTACTGGTTCAGTAACAGCCTATTCACTCTAGAATTACAGAGCTCTATTGTATCTATCTGAAAGTACAAATTATAGGAGCGAATCCCACTTCTTAACAGTTCGTATTACGAAAGGACAAGGTGACAGCTTCAAGCGGGCTAGTGGAATACTAACCACATAAGGGTGAAAATGCTTTCCCGCCTGTATGTCCGTTGGTAAAATGGAGACGGAGGAATTTAATGTATAAACATTTCAGTATCAAAATTGAAATCATATAAATAATCACACAATTTGCAACTAAAATATATTTAAATGATATAGTGATATATTTTCAGATCCGAATTAGCCAAAATAAAGAATAACTACAGAATGATGGTGAGAAATGTCTCACATCTACAAATAGAAAAACTGTTACATTCAGGAGGGAGAAAATCTCCAAAATGATGAAAGATTAGTATCAGAAGAGTTAATGATTATGATGAAGATTAGTTTCATAGCGATATAATATAGGCATGCATGGTGAAAGGCAATTAAAAAAAAGATTGAAAAGTGTACAGAGGGTGTGAGAGATAAATTTCCATGATACCTATAATTTCTGGAGTAAATTATACTCATTAATATACATTTAAATATTTTTTGTGAAGATATATGCTCCTCACGGTATTCTTGTTTTATTCTAGTATTATTGAGCATCAGTCCCTCTCATTTTGAATGCGTGTACCGACATTTTTGAAATAAAATAATAATAATAATAAAATAATTAAGTACTTATTATTGTTATATTTCTAAAAGAGGCTACCTTCTATGCTACGCTACCTCAGTTCTATGCGTCTGCTCAAGTTTAGGTACTAGTAGTTCTGATATTTTTAAATTATCTCGGTTTTTTAAGCATTTTATTGACTTATAATATAACTTGAAAATCCTAAATATAGTTATAATCTAAAAGTTTTTTATTTTATTTTAAGTTTTAAGTTAGGGTTAAGGTCCTTTTATCACACGATTTAATTATATACCTTAAATGTAAATCCTTTAAATTTTTGTCAATTTTTCGCGTTTTTCTAGGTTTGCTTTCCGTTACGTTCGGCACTACCACAAGGGGGCGTAGACTGCTGAGGGTCGGGCAATATCAGTACTGCGTGCATTGTGAAAACGGTGTGAAGACGCGATGGCAGTGTTCTAGGCAGAAAAAACTTAATTGCAAAGCCAGGGCCCTGACCATAGATGACGTATTGATGAAGCTGATAGGGGAACATAACCACGTGTAATAACAACCATACATACCAAAGACGTAGTAGTTGACTATCAGCCTCTCAAGCAGCTGACTGATGATTACGAGATCGATCGTTCCCGGATCTGCCTACACCTTTGAGTATTGAAATTACACCTGAACGGTACTATGAGGGTTTCGGTGAAGGAAAGCTTCGTCAGGGTTCTACACATCTGCGAAACATTCCAATGGGGAGTGATAAGGGAACCGGCGAAAATGCTGATGATTGTCCCTAAAGCCACTAAACAGAGATTTCCAGGACTGTCGCCCACGATACTCGGGCACTGGTGCACAGCTGCTGGTGTTGCCGGATCGGAAGACGAAAATATCTGGACAAAACGGTAAAATGGTGGTAATTTTGAGGTCTTTTTAGGGAATTTGAATTCGGCAAACCTGAAAATATCCAGTACTCCGAAGGTTTTCGTCAGGAGATATTATGTTTTATCTGAATGTCATATAAATTCCCGTAGAATCTAGGTGATTCCTGACTATCTGAGATCCCTAAAGGTGACTAGAAGCCATTATGAATTTACTCACTAACCGCCTTAGTATTATTAGAAATTATGTTTTGTCTTTGTCTGCAAAGACCAAGAGAGAAATACGTAAAGAGATTAATAAACTGTTACAAATAAGGGTATATTTCGTTGATCACACAATACTTAATTCCGTTGTATTTTCAGAATAAACTCGTTTTGTGAACTTTGGACCAGACGTTTTATTTCGCTTCTGTTTATTGTAGTATCAAAAGAATAGAAACCGTGTTCTTCAAACACATGTGTCTTTTTGAAATCGCAAGCCATCATAGATATTGGCATAATATAAATCCAGTAAGTAGTTAACAATATACTGGGAAAACGTGTTCTAAGCAGTTATTATTATTACATAAAATTTCCAGACTGGGAAAGACCAAAGCTTAAAACATTTTATACTTAGGTATTTGTTCCTATACCTACCTTTAAGAGAACTGACAAACAACGCACAGGCTAACTAAACCACTGGAGCTAGAGACTTTGAAATTTGGCAGACATGATACTTATTGGTCATTTGATAATATAATACCTACCAATTTCTCAGAAATTGAACCTAATCTAACCTCAACCAATTTGTAGTCACCGAAAATTAAGTATATTTGAGATGACCATTATTGTTGTTAAACTTTATGACGTGCGTCGGCCCGCACGATCGTATCCTAAGCCATCCGACAAATCTCGATCACGACATCTAGCGATAAAAATTTAAACTATTCCACGGGCAAGTGAGGGCCCTCTTGGGCAACCGCAAATGCGGCGCATGATTTGAAGATAACATACTGGATTTATACTTTGTTTTTGGTCGGTGATAGATAACGTTCCAAAAACGACCTTGACGTTTCAAAGGTCGCTAAGAACACTGACGCAGTATCGTTAACGTGTATATTGTAATTTTAACTGTGTTATAAATAGGTGTTTTTGGACTTTGGAATCTATTATCTTCTCGCAACGCATTAGTTTCAAGTGACGTGTAAATTGCAACTATTATGAACGTAATAACGTTGTTTATTCCATTTATTTAGTTTTAAAGTATTCTATTTAACTAGATCCCCCATCAGGTATGTATAAACATTTATTGTAAGTACAGAAATAAAGAAAAAAACACTATTGACAACCGTTGTGTGTGACTCATGCGCAAAGTTGAACTTAATCCCTTTAAGCGACCTCTACCTTTTTTATTATTATTATGAAAGAGAGGCAAACGAGCAAGCGTCATCTGATGGAAAATGATCATGATCGCCACCGCCCATAAGAGCGCGCGCAAACAGAGATTACAGAGAGCAGTCTGGAGTTCTGAGTTCCGCGTTCGGAGTTCTGCGTTCTTTCGAATGTACCTACTGAGTCTCTTACGATAACGCGTACAGCAGGCGGCCAGACCGCGGCGGTTAAAGCGGAACGCCGCGTTCTAAGAGTTCTTTTGCCGCCGAGACAGAAAACGCCTCGTTCACCGCGATGTCTGAAGTTACAGATACAGAAAAACTGATGAATTTGGTTAGAAAAAGGAGATTATTATATGATTTAAGTCATATACACTACAAAAATCGTGGCAAAAAAGCAAAAACTTGGCTTTAAATGGCCGCGTCAAGGGATTCTTCTCGTGTTGTGTTAATTAGGTGCACCCAATAAATATTTTTTACTTTTTTAGAAGTTTCTAGGTTCCACAAAATCAATGCTTCTTCTTCGAAAGATGAACTTTCTAGCGATATGTTGCACATACAAAAACATAGAACGCAAGAATTTGACCGCCTGTGTGCGTTGGATTGGAACTCTCGAGCGGTCAAAACGCTGAACTCTGAACGCAGATCTAGGAACTCCTGACCGCTCTCTGTCTGCGCGCGCTCTAAATATTAATAAGTCAAAAAGAGTCACTGATCTGTTGCCTTCCTTTATAAAAGGAAAGGGAATAGGGGAGGGGTGGGACAGGTATTGGCTCCCGGCGCTTTCACTGACCGTACGAAACGCAGCAGGGGTACTGCTGCTTCACTGGAGTACTGCCCCGGACGAGCCGACCCATTCGTGATGCAGCGGGTAACTACAACATGGCTCTACCACTACACACCTCAATCTTTTCAATATTTTGAAGAGATTGTGTGAGCCCCATTTTCTTCAAGCGACAATCCCTAAACGACACCACGGATCTTATTTTTTTTTATTGTGAGAGGAAGGCAAACGTACAAGCGGTTCATCTAATGGAAAATGATCACCACTGCCCATAAATATCAGCAACTCGAAGAGAGTCACCAATCTGTTGCCGGGCTTTAAAGTAAGTATAAACCCTTTTCTTGAAAGCCCCGATGTCATAGTAGTCTGGAAACACTGCTGCCGGAAGCTGTTTCCTAGTTTTACCGTACGTGGCAGGAAGTGCCGAAGAAAACGTATGTAGTATGTGTTCCAAAATTCAACGATAACCAGTGACAGTATTTACGGCGAGGGTTATTAATTGGATTAATATTTACACTGTTTATCGAATGAAAGCCACAGTTCAATGTTAGTCTTTGACAGGTAAATATTATTTTTATCAGTGGATTGATTGAGCATGTATTAATATTAATGAACTACATACCTGCCTACGAAGCAAGAGGTCCTGGGTTCAAATCCCGGTAAGGGCATTTATTTGTGTGATGAGCACGAATATTTGTTCCTGAGTTATGGATGTTTTCTATGTATTTAAGTATTTATTTATCTATATAAGTATGTTTATCGTCTTCTAGTACCCATAGTACAAGCTTTGCTTAGTTTGGGACTAGGTCGATTTGTGTAAGATTGTTCCCTAATATTTAATATATTTAATATTACATATTACCCGTGACTGTGTTTGCTTACATGGAATTCTAAAATCTAACAGATACTAATAAATCTTCTTAATGTATATAAACTAGCTTTAATCCCAGGCTTCCCCCGTGTTAGAAATTCCTGATAAAAGGTTATGACAATATTATTAAAGCACAATGCTCGCTTGAACAACACCATCTATTGATAGCAGACGAAGTTAGCACGCCATCTTGAAAACAGTACTTCAACGTTTTTGGATAGCGCCCTCTGGTTTAAAGTTTAAATATTATCCCACGGGAATTTATTACCGAGATGTTAAGTACCCTTTGTCTCAATCCAAATCTTTGTGTACCTACCTATATGACAAGTTTCATCTAACTAAATCCATTCTGCCGTTGTTGCATGATTGACTAACAAACATGCAAACATCCCGATATCCAAACATCTCAACTCAAACATCTCCACAACTACTCATCAAATTCTTCATCCTACTAATATTATAAATTTGTGATGTGTTTGAATGTTTGATAAATGATAATCAATCAGGCAATGACGGCTTAAACTCTCATATGCCGAAAGTAAAAACAAAAACCTGCATTCTAGTCTCATTTGTTTCAAATAGTACCAATGGTAGGTACAGATTACAAAAAAAAATACAAAAGATAGCTTTAAATCTGACAGATGGACAAAAGTCTGGATTGAGATATAAGTAAGATACTTATATCCCTGTAATGGTTCCCGCGGGAATATTTCTACTTAATTAATGTAGTACCTAGTGTATTTAAGTCTTGTTTATCTGTACTGACTCAGAACAAGGATGATATAGACTGGATTGGCAGTCGCCATAGTACGGATCGGCCACGGTTTTTGTAGTTCGATTATTAAATCTAGATGGCGCTGATATATTGCCAGAGGCTTTGAAGGCAAAACAATAAGACTACAGATATTTCATATCATTGCAAATGTATTATTATTATATTATATTGCATAATAATATAGCATATTGTAATGGTAGAGCCATGTTGTAGCTAGCCGCTGCATCACGAATGGGCCAGCTCGTCCGGGGCAGTACCACCCTCTCACAGAACACCGGCGTGAAGCAGCAGTAATCCTGCTTGCGTTTCGTACGGTCAGTGAGAGTGCCGGGGGCCCAATACCTCACCCCTTCCCTCTCCCCCTCCCTCTCCCCCTTTCCCTATTCCCTCTCCTTTAGGGCCGACAACGCACTGGCATCATGTAAAGCGCTGCGGGTGTCTATGGACAGTGGTGTTCATTTAACATCAGGTGACCCACTAGTTCGTTTGTCTGGCCTATCTAACATAAAAAAAAAAATTTTGAAAAACAATACATTTGTAGTAATATGAAACATCTGTAGTCTTATTGTTTTACCTTCAAAGCCTCTAGCTATATTTCAGCGCCATCTAGATTTAATAATCGAATTACAAAAACCGCGGCCGATCCGTACTATGGCGACTGCCAATCCAGTCTATATCACCCTTAATTATTTTGCGGCAATAAATGATCTTGTATCGTCTCTTGTACTTTAAATAACGACAGAGGGCGCTGTCCAAAAACGTTGAAGTACCTCAGCTTTCAAGATGACGAGTTAACTTTGTCTGCAATTCATAGATGGCGTTGTCCGAGCGAACGTTGTGGGTTAAAAATGTTACCGTAACCTTTTTTCATGGATTTATAACACGGTCGAAGCTGCGGGGCCAAGCTAGTGGTTTAGAAACCTTGTTATTAACCACCTTAACATCGCGTATTTCTTTTAGGTGTTTTGATTTCATACGGTACCACTCAAAAAGGTGGTCTGATGTTGAAGATCGGGTGCCATCACTTCACTATTCACCGCAATGAGGGACTGAAGAAGCGATGGCAATGCACCAAACAGAAACCGTTAGGCTGCAAAGCCAGGATCCTGACCATAGAAGACGAAATTGTGATGCAGATAGGGGATCACAACCACAGTGATTAAACCGACTGATCCGTTTGTGCTTATTTAAACGTTTTGAAGGATGCGACTGAGGGAGAAGTTATGGTGACTGCACAAAGTCCTTAGTTTTTTTTTAATGGCGTGTGTCCAATGGGACAATTTTGCCAGGTCCTTATAGATGGATGAAGTCAAACTTATGCCAAAAAATATGACAAGCAACAATGTCAAATATTCATTTGAGTACGTGTATCGCGTTGGTGTAAGGGTAAGGTTGCCAGATCGAATAACCCTCTTATCGGGAGAAAATTTTCCGGGATTTTGGGTGTATGGTCAGGAGAAATAAAAATAAAATAAAGTGTATGTTAAAACATTTACCATTATTGTTACATCTATCGTGTATCTATCTGACAGCCCTATGTGATGATTATGTTTGTTTGTCAGTAGGAATATAAGGAAATTTGACATGAGTGTGAACGTGTGTAGAATAAATTTAGTTTACAGTACGGGACAAGAGTTGTCCAGTTATAAAGCTTCGTCGGTGACTACGCGGGATCGGCGTTTTCTCTGTTCATTGCGTGGCCTGCCAGGTAACCAATAAGCGGCGAATGTCTCTGTCGCGCAATGAACAGCGAAAATGCTCACCGTGACGCGTAGACGTGGCCACGTCTTAAGGCCAGCGCAGACCACATGCACCAGTTGTAATAAATTAAACTGTAAGGAAGATGGCGCACTAAATGACACGCACACGCATCTGGTCTGCGCCGGCCATACTAATAAGTTCAAAATTCGACGCTAATAGTCTTTAATACAAGAGTGAGCAAGACGGTACGATAGGAACTTCGAATTTCGGAGAAGCTCCTCTCTGGCCGTACCATTACCGCCCGCTTGTAAGTGCACATCACTTACTGATTTATACTGTACCTACATTAAAGTTTATGCTGTCGTAATTGCAGCGAATTTTTTAACTAATGCTAAATGCATACATATATGTATGAAATGAAATGATTATTTATTCACAATGAACCTATTATGGTTAAATATATCCTCGTGAGACCTAATCTAACGCACAGTAGGTACATTAAAAACAACGAACCAATTCTAAGTATAACTGCCGAATGAACTAAGTATATTAAATACGAATTATTAAATAAATTAATTTTAATTATGTTTTTTTTCCAAAATTGCAAAAGTTATGACTGAGCACTACATCAGAGAAACTTGGGCCTCAGGAGGATAATTATGTAAAACCTTAATGAACTAATGTAAAATACCTACTTATTTTATGTATTTCAATGCAACAAATTGAACCATGTAAATCCGATAGACATATCTCAATAAAGTTATGGTGTGAATTTTATATCGGACACTTTATTTTTCAAATTTACCTGTATATTTGTATGTATGTATAACTCTTTCATGAAGTTAACAGATAACATGATAAAACTTTGTACAAAGCCAAATTTATGTATGAAAAATACGAATGTTTGCAATCGAGTAGGTATTGGGTGTTTAATATGTAATATGTACCTATTTAAATAGGTATCTACGATGGACCTCTTAAGAAAGCTTGAGCTTCACTCAGAGGGTGATGGAGAGGCCTATGCTTGGAGTTTCTCTGCGGGATCGCATTAGAAATGATGAAATCCGCGCAAGAACTAAACCGACATAGCTCGAAGAATCGCCAGACTCAAGTGGCAGTGGGCAGGCCACATCGCATGGGGCCGACAGGTTCTCGAGTGGTGTCCGCGGACTGGAAGGCACGGTGTGGGTTGGCCTCCAAAAAAAAAGATGGAGCGACGACCTGGTTAGGGTTGCGGGAACGTGTTGGATACGAATGGTACAGGACCGTTCGGTTTGGCGAGCCTTGGGGAGGCCTATGTTCAGCAGTGGACGTCTTTCGGCTGAAAATGATGGTGTAGCATGTTTCTATCTATTTACCCGCTGACTGGTACCCATAAGTTCCATAACACAAGCTTTACTTATTTTGGAACTAGGCCAATTCGTCTTAAGGGCCACTTGCACAGTCTAGGGTTAAAAAATTAAGTTGTTAACCTTGGATTAAGGATGACAGTTCCATACATTTTGACACTTCTTAACCCTGGGTTAGCACTTAGCTTGGGGTTATTTAGTTAACTCGAGTCTGTGTAAGTCAGCCTTAGGCCGGCTTGCGCGGACGTGGGTAAGCTACTTAACTCCGATTTAACTGCTAACCCAGGGTTAACAGTTAACTCGGAGTTAAGTAGCTAACGCAGGTCTGCGCAAGCCGGCGTTAGTGTCCTGTAATATTCCTACTATTGTTTTTAAATTATTTACCCCTCGACCAGCTAAGGTTTAAGCAGCTGACAGCAACCTTTAAACAATAACCATTGTTTGTTTTAATTACCACAGTACAGTAGGAAACTTTAAACGATCGAGTATAAAGGCAATTCTTTTTAAATTAAAACTTGTAAGTAACAATCAGACAGATTTTTCGAAGACCATTAATTAATTCATTTGCATACTTTAAATAGCTGTTATTCAATAAACGGCCGCATACGCAGCCTTATAGCCTGTGTCCAAAATAATTAGCCAAGGTCATGGCTTTGTGACATACTTGTTGCTTTAATTAAATTATACGGCACTTATATTGTATTGCGACCGAAGAAAATGTAGACCTAATAAAAAGAAGAATCATATATGTATGTAGAGATCTCAATAGCTAAATAAAAAACGTAAGTAATGTTTGACTGTTCTGTTTTTGGTGATCAATAAAGAATACTTGTATGGTATTGTATTGTACGTCGAGTGGTTGTGACTTTTGTTACATTTTACGAACTATGCACGTGCGCAGTGGACTTAGATCCGAATGAGATCGTTCACATTATCCGATCCGATATCGGTATCGGACGCTGATACGATATCGGAGCAAGTATGCTGCATGAATTAATATGGGTGCCGTTCAAGCGGTACCATTTTATTTAGCATAACAACGTTCCTTCAGTGGATGCAGATCTATAACGCAGGGCCGGTCTGTTTAGTTAACCTTGGGGGAGGCCTATGTTGACCAGTGGACATGTTTTGGCTGAAATAATAATGATGATTATGATGATGATTACTGTAAATAATACCTAATTATCTTTTAGCAAACATCAAAGTGTATTACTTTTGCTTCACTTAGGTGGGTTTGCGTGGATCTGGGTTAACTACTTACTTAACTCTGAGTTAACTGCTAATCCAGGGTAGAAGTGTCAAAATGTATGGAACTGTCATTCTTAACACAGGGTTACCGATTTAATTTTTTAACCCTGCACTGTGCAAGTGGGCCTTAAGGCCATACCGTGTTTTTGGCGCATTTATTGCATTCATTTAAACTCGTGCTGTATCATTCATTACTAGCAATGCTATACTTACTAGTCCTTAAATTCATATGTAAGATATTTGAGGATTCACTCTAGTGACCAGTTTTTTCGAAACATGATTACTTGTAGTTCGCTCGCTAGAAAAAAAATCCAAAGTCGTCTCTAAAAAATAAAATCTCCCCCCCCTACCCTCTCACAGAACACCGGCGTGAAGCAGCAGTACTCCCTGCTGCGTTTCGTACGGTCAGTGAGAGCGCTGGGGGCCCAATACCTCTCCGCCTCCCCTATTCCCTCTCCTTTTTCCTTAGGGCCGACAACGCACTGGCATCGCGTAAAGCACTGCGGGTGTCTATGGACAGTGGTGATCATTTAACATCAGGTGACCCACTAGTTCGTTTGTCTGGCCTCTTTCATAAAAAAAATAAAAAATAAACTCGTAGTACGACGCTAATACTGCACGGAAGGTCATGACTTTTTGAATGTTAATAAAACAAGATGTATCCAAGGGCGTAGCTTTGCTACATTTTTAAAATATGAATTTGTTTTAGTAATAAGATGAAAATACCCAAAAACACGCGCAGTCCAACCAACCTATCTTGAGCCATCGTGCCTCTCCCAAGCGGCCCCACGCCCGAAATCGCCCACCCAAAATCGATTAGCGCGAAAAACTCGGCAGCAAATGACTTTTGTTATGTCCATCAAACTTAGCATTATTACACACAGCACACATGCCTCTTAGAATGCGTGGGTTTGTATTGTAGTTCCTACTCGAGCCAATTGCGGATTGGGAATTTCACACGTACCATTGAATTTCCTTAGGTGTGTATAGGTTTTCTCACGATGAAGATAACGATTAATAATGAAACGTATGTACTGACACAAGACTGACACGATCAGAAAGCGTAATTTAGTAGACATAACCTAAGTTACATTAGTATTATATCAATATCTAAGTATGCGGAATAGGAGCACCTTTGAGTTTGAATTTATATTTGAAATTTTCTATAAGTTACGATGAAGGAATGTTTGTGAGGAAAAGTGCATACTGAGAAGAAATTCAATGGTGTGTGTGAAGTTCCCAATCCGTCCAATGCGGATACATGTGGGTACGACTCAAACCCTCTCATTCTGGGATAATGAAGATGATGAGAAATATAACCTCTTGTCTGTTACTGTTATGCGTTCGTGACTTGTATGGCATGCCGTCCACCAGGCTGACACAGGTAGGTACTTAATCACATAATTATCAGCATTGTTTTAATTGCGACCAAAGTCTAACGCATTATGGAATGTCCTATCTTGGAAAAATATTTGCCTCGCATTAATATGCAAATACCTGGGCGACCGAGCTGCGCTCGGGCTGAAACTCGGTACCAAGCGTTTTCCCAGAGATAAGACCAAGCTAGATCAATTTTTCATCCCCGAAAAAAATTTCATCGAAATCGTTGGAGCCGTTTCTGAGATTCTGATTATATATATACAAGAATTGCTCGTTTAAAGGTATTAGATAGATAGATAGATAGATTTAAAGGTATTAGATTAGATAGACATAGTAAGTATAATGTGACCGCTTAGAATGAATGAACTGAACAAATGGGGTTGTCTGCTTTTTGCAATGTATAGTAAATCGAAAACCATTTCGAGATATATACTTTTTAAATCGTTTCCTGAAGTTATTTAATGTTAAATAATGTAATAAAATGATTAAATAACAAATAAGCAATAACCTTCATTTGACTTTGAAAACTATGACGTAGAGGGTGCAAGCCGTACTTTACCACAATCTTATAAAGATTTTTGTAGCTGTGGGTTTTTGTGATGTATTTGTTTCTTTTATTGAATTAAACAGTTTTTAATTTTAATTAAAAAAAAAAAAAAATATTAGGGGACAATCTTACACAAATCGACCTAAAGTCCCAAACTAAGCAAAGCTTGTACTATGGGTACTAGACGACGATAAACATACTTATATAGATAAATAAATACTTAAATACATAGAAAACATCCATAACTCAGGAACAAATATTCGTGCTCATCACACAAATAAATGCCCTTACCGGGATTTGAACCCAGGACCTCTTGCTTCGTAGGCAGGGTCACAACCAACTAGGCTAAAGCGGTCGTTAATTTTTTTTATTATTTAATATTCGGTGAGGAATAGAAATAATTGCTTAAAATCTTTTGTTTTGATATGATGACAGATAGTGACAGTGACAATTTATCACTTCATCAAAGGTATAAATTTAAAAATTCAAAACCCCCAATGCAATTAGGTCACACGTATGTTTGAAAATAAAGTAAATGCCCATTTTGCGTCTAAGATCCCTTCCGCAGCTAAGAAAAGAGCTGATACCTTTGAAACGGCTAAACTAATTTCGATGAATGAAACATGTGTAAGAACCAACCCAAAACTCACAACACACGCCCAACTCTACTATGAACCATTTGATTTATAATCCAAAGTACTTACTTAGTATGTTGTCATAATGTTTCATAATGAATTCCATTGTCAAGCTATTTGATGTCACTGTGATAATGTTCTGTAAAAAGTTCCACCGTGAATTCCGTGTGTTTTTACGTAAACGCGATCGAGAAGTATTGAAGTGAAGGAAAACTTATACTAGGCATACAGTACGCTTAGTATAAGTTTTACTTCACCAAAATACTTCTCGATCGCGTTTACGTAAAAATTTCAATTCTATGGAAACATGGACGCGCGGCCGCGGAGGCGCTGCACATGTTTCCCTAGTAATTGATTTTTTTACGTAAACGCGATCGAGAAGTATTTTGGTGAAGTAAAACTTATACTAAGCGTACAGTATGCTTAGTATAAGTTTTCCTTCACTTCAATACTTCTCGATCGCGTTTACGTAAAAATTTCAATTCTATGGAAACATAGACGCGCGCGCGCGGAGGCGCTGTCCATGTTTCCCTAGTAATTGAATTTTTTACGTAAACGCGATCGAGAAGTATTGAAGTGAAGGAAAACTTATACTAAGCGTACTGTACGCTTAGTATAAGTTTTACTTCACCAAAATACTTCTCGATCGCGTTTACGTAAAAAAATCAATTACTAGGGAAACATGGACAGCGTCTCCGCGCGCGCGCGCCCATGTTTCCATAGAATTGAAATTTTTACGTAAACGCGATCGAGAAGTATTTTGGTGAAGTAAAACTTATACTAAGCATACTGTACGCTTGGTATAAGTTTTACTTCACCAAAATACTTCTCGATCGCGTTTACGTAAAAAAATCAATTACTATGGAAACATGGACAGCGCCTCCGCGCGCGCGCGTCTACGTTTCCATAGAATTGAAATTTTTACGTAAACGCGATCGAGAAGTATTTTGGTGAAGTAAAACTTGTACTAAGCATACATTACGCTTAGTATAAGTTTTACTTCACCAAAATACTTCTCGATCGCGTTTACGTAAAAATTTCAATTCTATGGAAACATGGACGCGCGCGCGCGGAGGCGCTGTCCATGTTTCCCTAGTAATTGATTTTTTTACGTAAACGCGATCGAGAAGTATTTTGGTGAAGTAAAACTTATACTAAGCGTACTGTACGCTTAGTATAAGTTTTACTTCACCAAAATACTTCTCGATCGCGTTTACGTAAATAAATCAATTCTATGGAAACATGAAAGCGCGCGCGCGGAGACGCTGTCCATGTTTCCCTAGTAATTGAATTTTTTACGTAAACGCGATCGAGAAGTATTTTGGTGAAGTAAAACTTATACTAAGCGTACTGAGTGCTTAGTATAAGTTTTTACTTCACCAAATACTTCTCGATCGCGTTTACGTAAAAATTTCAATTCTATGGAATCATGGACGCGCGCGCGCGGAGACGCTGTCCATGTTTCCATATAATTGAAATTTTTACGTAAACGCGATCGAGAAGTATTTTGGTGAAGTAAAACCTATACTAAGCGTACTGTACGCTTAGTATAAGTTTTACTTCACCAAAACACTTCTCGATCGCGTTTACGTAAAAATTTCAATTCTATGGAAATATGGACGCGTGCGCGCGGAGGCGCTGTCCATGTTTCCCTAGTAATTGATTTTTTTACGAAAACGCGATCGAGAAGTATTTTGGTGAAGTTAAACTTATACTAAGCGTACAGTTGCTACAAACGCACACGTGCGTTCAAATGATTGCCAAACTATGTATGACATCGGCTTTTCCGCGCTGCTTGTTTTCTAATTTTATTACTATTAGTGGCATGCGTCGCCTAAACCTGCGCATTACTTGACATCTATGAGTGCAGCAGTTGGTACACTTATTTTTAGGGATCCGTACCCAATGGGTAAAAACGGGACCCTATTACTGAGACTTCGCTGTCCGTCCGTCTGATGCCCGTCTGTCCGTCCGTCTGTCACCAGGCACCGTGGTAGCCAGACAGTTGAAATTTTCACAGATGATGTATTTCGGTTGCCGCTATAACAACAAATACTATAAAACAGAATAAAATAAATATTTAAGGGGGCTCCCATACAACAAACGTGATTTTTTTGCTCGTTTTTGCTCGATATTGATAACGGCAACAGGTAGACGTTTGAAACATTCACAGAATATTAAGTTAAATATTCACTTTAAAAATAAATAATTAAATTAAAATAAAACAAATATTTAAGGGGGGCTCCCTTACAACAAATGTGTTTTTTCGCCGTTTTTATAGATAATGGTATGGAACCCTTCGTGCGCGAGTCCGACTCGCACTTGGCCGGTTTTTTTATTTAACCTTATACAATCTTCCACATTTTTTAATTGGTCCCCTTTTTATTATAAATTCTAATTGCCATTGAGTTTTAGTTTATAACATGGTTTTGTAAGTAGTTAAAAGAAAGAAATGCACGTACGCTAAGGGTGAGGCCACACGAACGTAATTTTGTGAGTTGTGAGCGGCAGAATTTCGGTTGCGCCATACATTGTGTCATGTGAGTGTCACGTGATGGCCCGCATATTGTATGGCGCGAACCGAAATTCTGCCGCTCCCGACTCACAAAATTATGCTCGTGTGGCCTCACCCTAAGTGCAACTGGACTTTGCACACCGCTGAGAATCCCAACCAGAAAAATGTTTAATGTTAACACAGACAGTCACGCGATTCTTATCTCTACAATAATAACGAATTATGAGCACTTGCTTAGTAGTATTTGATAACCTAGCCTGATTCCGACAAGTCAAGGTTAACCACGGAGGCGAAAGTGCATGTGTCTATCACAAATCAGTGGGCTGAGCTTCGTTCATCATCATCATTTCAGCCAAAAGACGTCCACTGCTGACCATAGGCATAGGTGTAGGTGTCTGAAGGTTCGTCAAACAGATCGGTCCTGCGCCATCCGTATCCAACGCCATCCCGCAACCTTAACAAGGTCGTCGCTCCATCTTGTTGGAGGCCTGCCTACCTACACCGCAAGCGAGCTTCACTTTCGAAAGTTACATAATTTCTATCAAAAATAAAATCACAGAATCTGACAATATCTTAAATACCTTTAGTGAATTAACATGGACATTTGGCTGTTTAAGTTCCTAAAGATATGATTTTAATTGAAAAGCAATAAAAAAACGCCCAAGTGCGAGTCGGACTCGCGCGCTGAGGATTCCGTACAAATTTGTAGCTCAAAATATACGAAAACAACCGCATCTATAATAATCCAGTGTTAGTACCTAGAGCCCTGCTTCTAAGTAAAATATACGCAGCGTGGGCCCTCTTCTTAATGTTAAATTTTACTTAATCTAGTAAGTAGCTATAAGTGTTTACGAGATTGTCGGATGTATGGATAGATGTGTGTATGGATGTATGGATGTTCCTTACTCTTTCACGCTAAAACGGATTATGATGAAATTTTAAACACATATTTATAACCTGGATTAACATAAGTATAGGATACCTTTTATTCTGGAAAATTGCAGAGTTCCCGTGGGATATCGAAAATCACATGCTTCGCAATCGGAGTCGCAGCCAACAGCTTGTTCCGAATAATTTAAAGACACTTTGTAAGTAGGTATAGTCGGGGTAAGAAAAGGTTCGTCACTTTTCGACTCTATGTCAACGAGTTAAGGTCGAAAAGTGACGAACCTTTTCTTACCCCGACTATACCTATGTAAACATACCACGATCCACAAACGGATATAAAGATTTCGACGTTTCGGGCTTTAGAAAACGATCTGTCATAATCTTCAAGAAAGTTATGTATGTAAGTAATGTTTGGTAGCGCTACCTTTTGTCGAATAGCTGAACTACCTCGAAAGACACCATCTCATGGCGTATAGCTGTACTAACTCGAAAAACACCGAACATAGATATGTATGTATAAATGTCTGTGTCTGTTAATCTGTCTGTCTGTTCCCGCGGAATAGCGAATAAACGAATTCTTCGCAGACGGAGTCGCGAGCAACAGCTAGTACATAATACTTATCGCAGCTTCAGAATTAAACTGACTTAATTCAAAATAATGTCATTTCAAAACTAGACCAGCAGGCTTATTGTCTAACGCTTCTGACGCTTGCCTTCGCAATCACTATTTCTTTCTGTCAAACGGTATAAAAGCATGACAGAAAGAGACGGTGAAAGCGAAGGCAAGCGGCTTCTTGTTTAACGCTTCTGCGTTAGACAATACGGCCTCTGATTAGTTTTTAGTACAAAGTTTGTTATTGAGATGAGAATATTTCGAATTGAGTCGGTTCAATTCTGAAGGTGTGTTATGTCTACAATAATTTCAAGGTGCTACCCATCAAAGGTTAACTATTTACTTGGCCTATTTTTATGGATTTAAATATTTTTATGTTTTAGGTGTGTCCAAAAGAACGATTATACTTACCTATTTACTATGTTATATGTTATATTTCGAGACTTCGAATATGCTTCTGAGTAGTGATGTGCGGAGTCGCTGTTTTGGTGGATCGAGTCGACTCGAGTCATTTTACGTGGTATTCGAATCCTGACTCGATTCCGCGACTCGAGTCAGTTAATATGTTATTCAAATCCTGACTCGATTCCGCGATTCGAGTCCAGTGAAGACCTACTCGAGTCTATGTTTGGTATCTATTCGAATGTTTACTCGAGTCAAGAAATTCGAGTCCAGAAATCAAGTCCGTTACCAATTTTATAACAAAAAGGAAAAATCGAAAAGGAATATCTTCAAACAGCACATAGTATAGGTTTAGTATAGTGACACAACGTTAATAAATCAATTTTTTCAATATATAAACATGAAATAAGAACACATCAAATACTAGACTCGAGTCAATTGTACTAGCATAATAGAATCGAGTCAGCGCGTACGAAACCGATTCTCTCTTACTCGAGTACCGAATCAAGTCTGGCGTACTCGAATCAAAACATTTTTGTACTCGAGTAGGCGAGTCCTAAGCAGGAATCGAGTCTGACTCGAGTCAAGCCGTACTCGGCACTTCGCTACTTCTGTCTGAGCATTACAGTTATGGTAGTTAGGATATTCATCATTTCAGCCGAAAGACGTCCACTGCTGAACATAGGACTCTCCCGAGGCTCGCCAAACAGATCGGTCCCGTGCCATCCGCATCCAACGCGATCCCGCAACCTTAACCAGGTCGTCGCTCCATCTTGTTGGAGGCCTACCTACACTGCGTCTTCCGGTCCGTGGACGCCACTCGAGAACCTTTTTGCCCCATCGGCCATCAGTTCTACGAGTTAGGACATTGGCCGAACAAAACTCACATAGCAAAGATAATCAAAGTACCTACACATAATCAGTGGTTCAAAATCGCAAACAAACAAGCGGTTATCGCTGGACATTAATTGATAAAAAGGCACTGGAACGAATTCCATCAACCAAGATACCGTCCGTCATTTCTGTTGTTTGTAATCGCAAAATCGCTATTCGTTAAGCTTTTATGTACCAATCCACCGCTACTTTTAATCTTCTAATTCGTTGTCATTAGAAGGAACATATTTTGTTTTTTTTCTCAATAACTTTTGGTCACTTATTCATTTTATTATTATTACTTAGCCTATATTTATGTGCCAATGCTGGGCAAAGGCCTTTCCTTTCGATCTCCACATCTCCCTATCTCACTCGTTCAGTTCCGCGGCCCTATTGCCTAACATAATTTAACATACTCGGAATCACAATCGTTTTCACCACGTATTTCTGTCAAACGTATAGAGGGTAGAAAGAGATAGAGAAAGGAATATTGGCTCAGGTCGTCTCGCTATCTCCGCCTTGGGCTTGTCTCGCCGTCGATGCCCGTCGAGCGGTACCCACCTTGTGGCTGAGACCTGAGTAAGTATGCTGGTTACAAACACAAAGATGGCTTTGGGTGCATCCGGTAGACATGCCCGGCCCAGTCCCTTTTAAGCTTAGCAGTTGCTTTTCAAATATCAGCGATTTGAGTGTGATGTTCTGAATTCGATCAGATTCGAACTTGCTGCGCTCCAGGATAGCTCGTTGGCAAACCTTGAGTTTGGACTTCTGGTATACAGTTAAAAACCATGTTTGCGCACCGAAGGTCAAGATGGGTACTCGTACACACATGTCGACGAGTTTGTGCTTCTGTGTCAGAAGAAGGTCATCCTTCATGTGTTTTTTCATGAACCAGTAGATCTTCCAAGACTTTTCAAGGCGCCTTTTTATTTCCGTGTCTGGCTGTTGCTAAAAGATTAGTTCGTCAAAGTTAACGAAAATTAAAAAAAATACGGCGTATATTGTTGTTGATAAAACTCACTCATTCATTTCCGCATTATCTCGCAATTTATCCGTAAACTTTGTATCCAGATATTAGTTATTTAGAATATTCTTATCTATCAGTAGTCAGTTCGATCGTGATATAGGTGAAAACTTAAGTACCTAAAGGACGTGTTGTATACAGTAGTGCACAGAATTGATATGGGGGTTAAGTCATTTTTGTTTAAACGGACACGTTACTACTACATACAACTGGTCATTTACTTAAGTTTTTCAACTATATACCTTCGTAAACTTCGCGCTATTTGGACGTGATTATGACTGATTGTTATCATATAACCATCATCAGAGAATCTGGTCATCAGAGAGCTTTTGTAGTGAACATTAAGAAATTTACATCTCTTTCTAACAAGTAGATAATTACAAAAGAAATGGTATCTCTCATGACCACGAATCACGCTACAGTGATTCCGGTAGTAATTTAAATTCAATAACGAATAGACTGAAATAGCGTAATTCCTTTTGCACCCTGGAGACGACATTGCTCAATTTTGGCATGACATCCTCGCACAGCTCTAATGGAAAGACACCCTAATATTTCAGACACGAATTGATTTATGGCGTTTACAAAACTGTAATCTAATCAATATGTGCTCTTGAACTTTGTCCAATCGTTTCATGTTTGATGAGTGGTTTTAAAATTTATATCTGTTAAAGCCATATTACATGTTTAATATTAGCTTCACGAAGAAAGTAAATTATCACGTTTTGACAATGTCAATGTTAAATAGGTAGGTATTTTAGTTGTAGAGTGACCATGCGTTTAGAAAATATTTTTAACTTTTATTTTCAACAAAAATAATATTAATCTCGCTAAGCTAATAGATACTAGCTCGAAATAGTCGCCTATAATTAACTGAATCAGGTAGGGTTGGTCCTGCTCACTTCTCTCAATCCAGAATTCAGAATCACCCCACGGATACACGTCGCATACGGGTCACACGGGCACGGATCTGGATATCCAGGATGATTCTGGTTTCTAAGCGAAATCTCTATGTTTTGACAATAATAAATTTTCTTTAACTCACTAAATCATTACCATTTCAGGAACGTTCATAGTCACCGTATCAGGTAGAAATCTTTTTCTGCACGAGGGATTTACCTATTTTAAAAACAAACACGTCAACCAGCCCTACTGCATCCGTTGGTATTGTTCCTCCAGAAAAAGCTTGGACTGCCCAGTTGTGCTCACTTGCCGTGACAATATCGTAGTCGGTAGAAGTGGAGTACATAATCACCAGCCTCCTGAAATGCATGTGGATCTCTACGGGAAATATATTATGACACGGCATTTTAAGCAGTTCTAGATTATCCTGGGTTTTTATTGATTAGCACCACAGAACTAGCAATATGAGGAATAAAAATGTTACGCGAGCTAAAAACGCGAAGCGCGTGTATGCCAAAAAAGCTCGTGTTGCAAAATGCAACATGGTTGAAGCGTTAAGGATATAGACATACGTATTATTATGTTGTATTTTAAATTAAGGCTGCATATATGCGCTCAAAGACTAGATTTTTATTTTGGATCATCAAAACATGACATTATTCTCTAATATTAACTTGAATAATAAATAGCACGTAGTTCTGATAGAACTAACAATGGTGGCATTTAGTTGTACTAATGTTGCTGTTTGATTTCCTTGCAATCGAAATGAAAAACAGAGTGTTAAAACCAATTTTCCTCTCGACGTGTCTATCCACCCTCGCCATACCAGCTCGAGTGGCTATATGAACATCTCGGGTAAAATAGCTCGTATTATATTCTCATTGAACAATCTACTATTTCTCAATAATCACAGACTATTTCATGTGACATCAAAATGGTTTAGTATACATACTTTTTGTATTAATATTAAACTAGATTTCTTAATGTTTTGTAGTTTTTTTTTCTGACACTGAACAACGCGTGGCACTCACTACAGTCTGTTATTTTCTGTTCGCGTATTTGTAAGTATTATCAAGGATGATAAAGACTGGATTGGCAGTCGCCATAGTACGGATCGGCCGCGGTTTTTGTAGTTCGATTATTAAATCTAGATGGCGCTGAAATATAGCCAGAGGCTTTGAAGGCAAAACAATAATGTTTTATATTACTACAAATGTATTATTTTTCAAAAATATTGCATAATAATACATTTCTGCCCTTCAATGGCAGAACGCTGTAAGTCAAAAACCCTAGTTTCGAGAAAAACGCGTTTAAAGGTTTTTAACTTTGACGCTAGAAATAACCTATTATTTATTGCCTTAGAAGGTTGCGATTTTTTGTAATTTATGAGTAATTGTTTCTGCTATATGGCTAAATAGTCAAATATCTATTATTTAATACTATTAAAATAATATGTAGGATAAAGTGTTTTGCCGCAAGATATATTATAAAAAAATGCAGAAATCGGCTTGGCAAAACGCTACAAGTTGTAAATTAAAGCGTTATGCCGTGTCTTTTACCATACGGTGTTTTGACATTTTCTCTTCTCGCTTGGTTCTTTTAAAAAACAATGCAAAACCTGAATAAGGGGACAATCCTGAAGTCCGGTAACTTAGAATTGACCAAACGATCGTTGTAGGTCATACAGGTTTACGCTCCAACTTCGACACACTCCAACGAAGAGGTGGAAACTATATATGAGGATATCTCCAGAGGTATGCATAGCTCCGGAATTCACTTCACAGTTGTTATGGGGGGGTTTTTAACGCAAAACTGGGCAAATGGTATGGTGAAAAGCTGCGAATGGGGAAATTTAGAGTAGCGTAGGAATCACCGTCATCATCATCTACCTGGCCTGCTTCATAGAGAAGGAAGGACTCTATATGATGAACCTTATGTTTTGAAGCAAGTACGTGAAGTAGACTTGGATGAGCCCTGACAGTGTAACGAGGAAAGAGATAGACTTTATCACATCGACGAAGAAGCAAATATTCAATGATGTCTTCGTGGCCAGTTTGGTTAAAACTAGGAGCGATCGCCATATGGTACGAGACACATTGAATATTCGGACCAAGCTTGAAAGATCTTGACTGATGAAGTCTATACTCAGCCTGGCACCAATCCGATTCTAAAATTCCGAAACGCTCCAGCTCAATCATCAAAACTGTTTCGAATACCTAGGAGGCGATGTGGACGATTACAATGACGGGTTTGTGGAAGCTGTCCTTAGGGTTGGGTCTAAGTTCTTTAAGACCCACCGTACAAACTGAACTAAAGAGATCACATACTATTTAGAGTAGACTCTAAAGCCTATGGAAGAGTGACGTGACTCACAAACATCTGGTGACGCTTGCCTATTCCAGCGGCTCAACATACAGATCTCGAAGTCTCTGAGACGCGATATATTCAATACTAATAGTGTTGAAAAGTCAATAGAGCGCAACAGAAGCTCTAAAGTTTTTGCAAAGAATCTGTCTGTTGGGCAAATCAATTGGCAAAGCTGATGATGCAAGACCGATGACGGTAGGATCGTGACCTCTATTGTTAGAAGTCGAGGAGTTCTATGGACAGCTATACACATCAGCTTTTTCGCGCAACAAAACAATAAAAACGTCAAAAGCATGGAACAGAAGTATACCTACTTAGTAGTGCCGTTCTTCAAAAATGGTGATAATATCTTATTGCAAAATTATAGACCCGTTTCACTTCTGAGCCATGTATACGTGAGCTGTTTTCGATAGTCGTCATGAATCGTCTCGCGCGCGGGTTTGACGACCAAGATCAGAGTGTTTAACTCCAACGTCAAGTCAGTCCTACTGTACGGATGCGAGACATGGTTCGTAAGGAAGGACATCACCGATCGGTTGCAGGTGTTTGTTAACAAATGCTTGAGGCGCATCCTGGGAATTTATTGGCCGCGAACTGTCTCAAACGTAAGACTGTGGCAAATGACTAACCAGAAGCCAGTAAGCCGAGAAGTTCTGACAAGGAAGTGGCGATGGATTGGACACACGCTTCGAGGGTCAGATAACCACCTGCCCAAGCAGGGTTTCCGCTGGCAATCTACTGGCACAAGACGGCCAGGACGTCCTCGGACCACGTGGAGGCGATCAGTTGAGAAGGAGGCTGGCTCAATTGGTCTCGGCTGGGAAGAGCTGGAAGAAGCCGCGCAAGATCGAGCCAAATGGAAAACTCTTCTACGAGCCCTATGTCCCTTATGAGGAATAACAGGAACACATCATCATCATCATCATCATCAATATCCCCAGAAGCGAGGATCAATCGCGTCGACATTTCCCTGCACCACGCCTTGGTATAAAATAAAAATATATGTGGTATTGGTTTAAAATTTTGGCTTAATTCTCTATATTATAATTAATTATTCTGAAACTTTTACATTGTTCTAGTATATATCATTATAATATATACTTAGCGGCAAAAAATTTGGCTCAGCCTCCATAAAAAATTACCTATATTTCATACATATGAGGGCCATATTATTTGCCGCTGATTATATTGTATTTTTAACCCACAAACATTATTTGTTTGATTGTTGAACGACTAAATACCAAAACTAATTTTAAAACAAGTGTTCCCAACTTGATATTTTTGCAACAAAAATGAATTAAATATTCTATTTCATTTTATAAGTTTTGAAAGTCAAATTTATTTTCTCTATTTCACTCTGTTGCCGCGTTTTGACTTGACGGTGACGCAGGCGACGTAGCCCATAAATCAGGCAAAACGCTGCCATTTAGTACTTACAGCGTTCTGTTGTGACAAGTCGGCATTAACGGTCTTGATATAAAACATTATAATTGCAGTTATGATGTTTTGGCTAGTTTTATGCAGAGTTACCGCGTCTTGCCAGTTTTCTACAGCCTAAACTAAAACATATTTTGAAAAAGTCTTTTGTAGGTATGATAGAAGAACTCATGAGGAATCGTTTGATGCAAGGCAACCCAAAACGCTGTAACTCGAGTTGCAGCGTTTTGCCATTGAAGGGCAGAATTTGCAGTGATATGAAATATCTGTAGTCTGTTTTGCCTTCAAAGCCTCTGGCTATATTTCAGCGCCATCTAGATTTAATAGTCGAACTACAAAAACCGCGACCTATCCGTACTATGGCGACTGCCAATCCAGTCTATATCATCCTTGGTATTATAAAATGTAGGTAAGTACTTAAGTGGGTAGGTAGAGTACCTAGGTACTACATAAGTAGAACGTAAGTAGAATAATTAGGAAAAAAGAAACAGAATACTAAACTATATGTTATATGTTACCGTGTATGATATTTACTAATTTATGGTGACAGAAGAAAAACACATTAGTGATAATCGTGACTACTAGCGCCATCTGTCGTCTCGACCAAAATTATACGATAGATCAGCATTTTATTTTCAATGCTAACTTTACGCAGGCTCTAAGCTTCTGCGGAATATCATCGAAAGGGACGAGGACTGACTCTGTTTGAAATAAAAACAGAAAAGGCTCAATAAATAAACAGGGTTTGTCAAAATTTGTTCTGTTCATATCCTGCCAGCAGAAACAGTGACGGCGATGTGAGCAACGTTGATAAAATAACCGAAATTTTATTAAAAAAACATTAAATGTGGTGCCGTGCATAATTTACAGCCAAAAATATACACTGAGGGCTGAGCTAAGTGAATTTATAAATCTGTCAATGTGATTCACTGTTGCGACTACTAGCGCCATCTATTGGCGGATCTAATAAAACTACGGTTTAGCGCGCGAGACAAAATAAAATGTGCTGACGGTCCTGTCTATTTATTTAATTAAGCTTGCTCAAGATATTAATAACTTAATTTAATTCCCATATAGATAATACGTGACGTAATGGATTAACGTTCTAATATTTCAAATTTCTAGATGCCGAGTTCGGATTGTCAACAAGAGGCAATCCTTTAATTAGAATCGGTGAATTCACGTTCTACAGGCAACGTGCCCAAGGCAAAAAGGTCAGGTGGTGGTGCCAGGCAGCTCAAAGGGGCTGCAAAGCAGCGATATATACAATAGACAATAAAATCATGAAACGAGTCGGCGATCACAATCACCACGCCAAAACACGGCAACCTTTGCCAACAGTGCTACCTACACTGTGGAATCCATACCAAAATACGTATTTTTAGAAGACCGATCGTATTTATTACGTAGTTAATAATTAGGATGACTTAATTATAATAAAGATCTCGATTATCTCTTAATTGTAAAAGATGAATGTATAATTATTATTGATTGTTTAGATTAGAATAGACATAAGTACCTTTAATAGTTGTTTTATGTATACATAGATAAAGTCAGAAGATACTTCTATGCATGTACGTGGATGAAATGCTCTGCATAAGGTGCAATACACACAGAGGACGGGTGCGAGTCGGAAGCGGATTGGGTTGGGCGTGCGATTGGCCTCTTTACATGGCTGTGTAGGAACGAAATCACAACGACGGCGGGCGTGGGCATGGGTCTGGCGCGAGACGAGTCGTACCCGGGCGCCACGCCTGTCGCTCGCCGTCACAAACAACGCGCAGGCCAAGCGGGTAACGGGCGGTCGAGACGGCCTGGCTAAATATTAGTCTTAATACCACGTTATTAAAGGCAAAATATCCTTATTTCCTTTTTCTTTTCCGAATCCTATTTCTGAAAATAAATATATGTATAGGTACAGTACTTCCTCGTCTGTGTCCGATTCCTCCGATATCTTTAGTTAGACACTCTGCTCTGGATAGCCGCTGCTGGCCCGCCATCGACCTGTCCCGCTCTATACTGTGTAAATAGGTACAACGAACCGCGCGGCTCACGCGTTGATAACGACCCGACCCGAGGTCGTATTGTCTAACGCTTCTGACGCTTTGTGTGTGTTGGGCTTTAGATATTCCATAATCTAGATTAACACAATTTTATTGACAACAGGACTGTTTGTAGCTCGTTTTGTTAATGCAGTTAAAAAATAAAGTAAATAGATAAGACTATAAATATGATTACGATTCATTCATTCATTTTCCATCAGATGTCCCGCTTGCTCGTTTGCCTCCCTCTCATAATAATAAAAAAAAAGAAAAGAAAACTCGATGTACTTACGTACTGCGCCACTGTTACTTTACTACTAAACCTAGCCTGAGTTGTATTGGGTTATTTTATTTGGGTTCAGACTTAGTGGCTATTCGTATATGTACCTACTAGGTACGCATCAAACCAAGTACCTATTCTGTATGGGTAATTTAGTCCCAATCCCAAATTGATTCCAACGAATAGCCGAAGTTAAATCTTTATTTCGATTTTATTAGAAAATTATACTTACTTATGTAATACGTTTACATTTCACGGTGGAATTTGATTCAATTTTTAAAAATACAAATTTATATCGCCACCTTGCATTACCAATTTATTAAGTAAAGTCCAAAAAATAAACAATTAAGTAAAAGAAGAAATAACTACTAGCGAACTACGTAGGTGTGAAAATTGATTAAGAATTCAGAAGAAATTATTATTATTATTAGCCTATTCTGTCCGTTGCATACGACCATACGAGGGCCAGCCAGTCCTCCAAGAGAAAAACCAGTTCATCCTTCCATCCACTGGGACTGAAATAGCATTCATTAAACGGAAAAATGATACGTACAGGAGAATGATTTTAAGACCAAAAAACCTTGAAACAGTCCAAATTTTAAAGCTAAAGGACATCTCCGCAGAAATCCAAACGTATATCCTCCTCACCCCATCCATTGTCATTTTTTAAAGAATAAGTACCTGTGTTGCCCTATCTATGCTACATCGCGCGCCATCTGTGGGCACTTTGACATACTTGGTCACAAAGCAGTCTTCTCGAACTTGATCAACCTGTGAAACGGAACGCAACGCTACTAACGTCGAATTGAAAAAAAAACAAAAAGTCAAACTGACAGATCCAGTTGCGTCACATTCACTTCACATTTTATTTTATTTTATTTTTCTGTTTTTCATTTGCCTCCGTTTCTGTTGACAGTTGTTAACTTTTTTCACCTTATTTACAAAATATATCAATCACAACCAAGTGCAAAAAACTTCCCCTTTAAAAACTAAGTGAACTCCAAACACAATATTTTGCAAAGTTACAAGCAATGTTTACAATCTCATTATCATCCGTAAATCTAGATAGTTTTCTATTTTTTGCTCAATTAGCCGTCTAACTAAATTAGTTTTCGCGTGATTTAGTGGCCTTTCATGTGTTTAGTACGCAGTAAAAGAGTGCTTAAACATTACAGGCGAAGATTTGGTTCAGTGTGTACCAACGAGGAAAGGACATCAGATCCTGTACAAAGGTTACACGTATGTGTTTAAGAGTAGACTCCAGTGCGGTGCGGAGCAATGGTGTTGCTCTTACCGCCAGAAGACAGGTTGTATATCCATTATAAATATGCAAGCGATAGGTGTCCAAGTTGTCAGAGATTTTCATAACCATAAAAAACCTTTTATCACTGATGGAGTATGAAGGTAACCTACAGTTGTTCTGTTTTACTTTGGCCCCTGCACAGATAGTCCCCGTGTATTGTCTGTGTGCATCAGTCTGACTAAATCAGTCCAAACCATATTGTTGTGCTCACATTATATACTGCATATTTAATTATTAGCTGATTGTGCAGAAAATACTTAAAAGTGGTTTTAGTTTGGAAAAGTATGTTGTAGAATAGTAGGTAATGTGGTATATGCCTGTGTAAAATATAATACAACTTTGTATGACATAAGTAGCATTTATTATGCAAAAGTTTTATAAACAGGGCATGATGACATTATACATTTCCAAAGTTTATTTTTTACTGGCTTTTGCTCTTGCTGTTTTAGTAAGGCATATATTGCTTACTTAAATGCCAAGTACATCTCTGTTATGTATAATAATAAATATCATTTAAATACTAGGGAGTCATTAATTTAAAATTAATTTAATTTTTTTACATATCTGCTCCTAATGCTAATTTATTGAATATTTCTATGCTGCTAAGTCAATCCTTTTTTATTATTTTTATAATGTTAATAATTTAAGACATGCCTGAATTAAAAAATAAGAATTGAAATGCAAAACTTTTTTCTTTTTATTATTTGTATGTTCCTTTATGACCATTAAAAATAAAGTAATACCATTTAATATGCCTTTTATTTTGACCTTACCCTTTATAGACAGTAACATAGTATTACTTTTCTAATTTCATAACATCCTTCCGAATATCAACCTAACATTTTATGAACTTTTCAGATAAGCAAGAACTACCGGAGTGGGTGTCTATTTATTTTTTGAAGAAAGGCGACAATGACTTCCGTTGCAACATTTGTGACAAAGTGATCAAAACAACAGAGAAATCCCTGGAGCTGCTCGATCACATAAAGGAAAGTCACTCAGAAGTAATAGATTTACATAGAAACCCAGACTCGACGTTGGGGTTTCGTATAGAATTTCTGCAACTAAATGTTCTGAATGAAGACGAGGGTGAACATAAATCACAGCCTGTCATGTTGACTGACATCTGTGAAGGGCCCACTGAGGAAGTGGTCAGTGAAAAAGTGAAGACTGTGTCAGAGAGTGAATCGTCAAATGTTCAGTATGTCCTGATACCAGGGAGGAAGAAGTATAGGCGGGATCATGGTGAGAATTAACAGTTTTTATTGATTTGTAGTTTGCTTGGATGCCATCTGTTTGTCCTGTAACAAATATATCTAAGATGACCTTTACCTGGAGTATGCTTATATGATATTTTACACCAGTTGGTACCCACTATAAGTGGTGAATTTTACCTCTCAAACATAATATGGTGTAAACATATTTAAAAGTAAAATTCAAATTGAATAATAATAAAGTAGAAATTGTTATTGGATAATCTTACTAATATTATAAACGCAAAAGTATGTATGGATGTTTGTTACTCTTTCATGCTAAAACTGTTTGACTCATTCTGATGAAATTTGGCACACAGATAGTTTATAACCTGGATTAACATATAGGATACTTTTTATCCTGAAAACTTGCATAGTTCCAGCGGGATACTGATAAAGGACTTCTTTGTAGACTGACTGCGGGCAGCAGCAAGTAATAAATAAATTTATTGGTCAAACATATAATCAAAAAAAAAGATCTTAAAATATTTTCATAGAACTCTACGTCTAGCTATTTGGAATACTGTTAATTACATTTTAAACCTTTTGAACACCAGCGTCGGCTATAGACGACAATATGGTGATACAAAAATGAACCTACCAACATCCACATAAGAGTCAATTTTGTTTGTAACAAAAACAATGTGTGGCGTTCAAAAGTTTTTGTAAGTGTTAATAGAGGTAGTTCCGACTATCATCGCTTAACTATCAATACTGCATAAGCCAGAGATTGATCATGTGATGTTTTATACAATATTCTTATGAAATAAGGTATAAAGTACACATGGTAATTATTTTACTTGTGTGGTATTGTTAGCTAAGCAACTATATTATTTACGTTATAATCATATTAGCAAGATCATCAGTAAATTTTAAAATCCTCTTATGATACTCATTTGAAGGTTTAGATTAATACTATTTGAAGATTTAATATTAGGTTTTTACAAGCTTTTATTTAGCTCACCCCGTTTGTTTTATTCTTGGGTCAAATCTTAGAAGTCGATTTTGACCCACTTTCAGTGGTTGGATTCACCTGAAATTTGGTATACTTATGTAGGTTGGATGACAATGCAACAAAAAGTACAGTCCGCTAAAAAGCTTGCTTTAAAAATGAAATTTTTAACATAACTTATAATTTTAATGTCTTACATTGTCAATCTTTACATTACAGAAACAAGAAAACGCAGCTGGGTATGGAAGTACTTTGACAAGCTAAGCACCATTATATTCCGTTGTAACATCTGCAATGTGGTCCTGTCCATCAAGGGTTGCAATACAAACAACATGAACAGACATGTCCGGACGAGACATCCTAGCATTTACAAAGTTGAAGTCGGGTCTAAAGGCGAAGCTGAACCAATACCGGACCTGGGATGTGAAGTGGAGACTCTGTATACTGTGAAGACTGAGGAAATAAGCACTAGTGACAAGGATAATGAGGAAGGGATATGTAAGTTTTATGGTTTCTTAATTAGGGCAGGGGGTTCACTCCGCAGTGTAGGTATGTTCGGCCGGCGCGCCTCCCGGGAAGGCGTATGGCAGTAGGTTGTCGCTCGGCTATCATTTCGCACGCTAGCCGCGTCGCGCGTAATTAAGCATCTTTTTTTTCTGTGATTTTTGCAACAAACAATGACTTCTAAAGTAAGTAAGTCTTATAATTAACTTACTTATACTTATACATATATTACTGACGTTTAACGACAACACAACGTCAAAATCCCGCTGTCATTACATGAGATGTGGTTGTGTGCGTGGCCTCAACTCTGGTGGCGTTACCTATACTAAAGGTAGTTTACTGAATTAATACACACTGTTATCTTTCTTGATGCACCTCTGAGTCTCTCGAAGTGTATGTGCGAAATTACTTTCGAAATTTACCATGAATGAGCTTTACGGTGAAGGAAAAATATCGTGAGGAAACGTGCATACACCTGTGAAGAAATTCAATGGTGTGTGTGGAGTTCCCAATCCGCACTGGGCTCGCGTGGGAACAGGCCAAAGCCCTCTGATTTCGAAAGGAGATTTGATGTTATACTTCGTTTTTTTAGCATTAGAAATAGGGTAAACAATCTTGATGAGTCTTTTTATTGAAAAACGCTTTTACATAAATATTAACTATTACTTATGAAACCAAAATAATGAACCTTATTTCCTTACTAATTGTTACATATTTGCTGTGTTTCATTTTTCAAAAGTGTTTTTCAATATAAATACACGTAAAGATCGCTAACCTTCTTTCTAATGCTAAAAAAAACGAAGTATAGGTACGGAACTCTCGGTGACCGAGTTGGAATAGCAGTTGACAGGGTTTTTTGTTTTAGTGGAGAGCCCGGACAAGAAAGCCGCCCGTCGCAGCTGGGTGTGGTCCTACTTCAAGAAGCTGTCCGGCACGCAGGCGCAGTGCAAACTGTGCAGCCGCAACATATCGCACGGCGGCAACGCTACCGGCAACATGAATAGGCACATCAAGATGTTGCATAAGGAGGTGTACTCGACCGCTGACCTGGATGTCGCGAAAATTGCGGGTAAATCACATTGTTACGCAGTTTATAAGTTAACCTCAGTAATTTCAATAGCAGATGAAAAAAAAACTCGCCTGTATAATTCCCGTTCCCATGGGAGTTCCGGGAAAATGTATATCCCATGTCACTCTCGCAACTGAGACTAATCTAATGACACCTCACACTTTAAAATCTATTGAGCCGTTTAGGATGCAGGGCGTGCCAAAGAATGATACATACATATACATAAATACTTACGGTCCAAAAACATAACCCTCTTTCGATAGTCGGGTGAAGAGGAACGCTTATATGATCACTTTTATATCCATCTGTCTGTCTGTTGACCATTTGGATCAGGCTAGTAAAACTCACTTTCCCGAAATGTTCACTTTCTCTGAAGGTGCATTTCTTTAGAAGGATCACTTGGAAGGATACTGTCTCTAAAAGTGCATTTTCTCAGATAGAGCACATTCTCCAAAGGACCATGGGCAACTTTGTATGGAGTCTGGTCCCAAAACCAACAAAGACGAGAGTTAGGTCATTAAATAGGTCTTAAAATCTACTTAATTTCGTTCTATGGGCACCAAGTTGAATTCTAATGATTCTTATGAGATATTCATATTTTAGTCAGAGTGAATACGAGATATGAGAAAACAGCAGGCTAATTTTCTAACTCCCTCTCCCTCGCATTCGCCATCGTGTTCATTTTGACAGTTCTTGTATGGGCTGACAATTGGTATCGGAAACAGCCAGCTGTCACAGCCATACAAAAACTGTCATTTCAATCCGATGCTGAGTACAAAGGTTCTTATCAGTCATGAGTCTAATTATAGTCTTCATATTAATACATATAATTTCACACATGTCAATGTTTAATATATTTGAGCTAGTTCATGACTTATTAATTAGTTGCTTTGATACATCGCCTCATTATTACGATATTTTGTCTTAACTATCCGCCAGAATTTTATATATGGAATTGGAAGTGTTGTATAGCAAGATAGAGGGCAGCAGTGTAGCCCGTGTTAAGTTGGTTGAGTCTGTGGTTTCGAAAATCACCACACGAACTGTTCCATCTGGTTTCAGAACTGGTACCACTGGAGTACTACTTTCTACCGGTTTAATGCGCTTGTTTTCAACCGATCTCTTAATTTCATCTTTAACTTTTTCTTTTAAAGCAAATGGATCAGTTCGTTTGTGTGGTGATTTTCGAAACCACAGACTCAACCAACTTTACACGGGCTACACCGCTGCCTTCTATCTTGTTATACAACAAGGTGCATTCTCCAAATGAAACCCGTTTTCTCGTGGATCGTATTCACAGTGTTTTCGACTGTACTACTCCGAGCCCCGCACCGTGGGATATTAACAACTCAATATTCCCACAGACGACAACAGCTGGGTGTGGAAAGTGTTTGAGAGCGACGAAGACGACTTCTACTCCTGCAAAATATGCCACTTCAAGTGCATGAAGTTCTCAAGTATGGACAAGAGCGTTCTCTGCATACTGAAGCACTTGAAGGGTGACCACGGCGTCATCTCTGGAGACCAGATCATCACCAGTGTCGACTGTGACACCTCGGACCATTAAAAAAAGTTCATGAATAGTGCTGACAGTTAATTTTTGAGTTCGTGCGGAGATTTTGGTATGTATAAATGCTAGGCCGACAAAAACCGAATTCGAAGGGGATTCGAATGTTTGTTTTATAACTTGCGTTAATTTTAGCGTGTGTTCGTGGAAGCGATAATTTTGATAACATGATAAGTACATACAACCAAGGACAATTAAATGTCCACACAATGTTGCCTTCCTTTTAAAAGCTTTTAGCTTGCTTTAGCTAGTCTCGCTATATTAGAGAGGTCTCTGTACCATTCATTTTGTATGTTTATTTATAGTCAACAGCATTTAAGAAGTAAATCCTAACATATTATATTACACAACTATGAAGTTTCTGAATATTGACAATGTGAACAATAAAAAAAAATGTTATACTTACTATTCTGTTACACGCAACAATAGTACTATCGCCCCAGACGTCAGTTTGCCATTTTCACAACAAATTTGCTTGCAGCCGTTGATGTTTAATGCTATGGATTGGTATGGACAGATGTCTAGCCACTGCACGCAAACTGGGCCTTTAAGGTGCTCAGCTGGCGTCTGGGCCGATGGTACATTATTACAGAGGCCGGGAAGTAAGGGGTTGCCAGCCGAGTAGGTTTGACGGCCGAACGGACGAACTAGGAGAAACCTGTATGTCAGGTCAGCAGGTCTCCGACTCAGATGCCCATAACTAATAGAAATTAAGTACAACATATAAAGGTAACGCCACCAGAGTTGAGGCCACGCACACAACCACATCTCTTGTAATGACAGCGGGATTTTGACGTTGTGTTGTCGTTAAACGTCAACACAACGTCAAAATTCCGCTGTCATTACATGAGATGTGGTTGTGTGCGTGGCCTCAACTCTGGTGGCGTTACCTTTATTAGTCGTTTTCAAAAAAAAATACATAGTTAAGGGCTTAATAAAAACAAAACCACGATCGCTTCCTTTGTGTGACGAAGGTTAGTCATACAAATTATATGGGTAACTTTCGTTACACAAAGGAAAGTTTCGTTACACAAGTTTTGTTTTAATTAAATCCGTTAATTGTGTACATTTTTTCTGAAAACGACTCCTATATTTCATTCATCATTGAGTTCATAGACGACGGTATTGTGTTAAGCAAAAGTCAAAATGGTGTATGAAACGAATGGCACAGAGACCTCTGTAGTAACAACAGCTACAGCAAGTTTATTATTTTAAAGGAACGCGACTTAACGACATTGACAGTCCTGACTTATGATTTAATCGTCCTTGGTATAGATGACCATGTAAGTGTTAATTTACCATTTTTTATGACAGTTCCTACATCAGAATAAAAACAATACGGCCGATTGTCATGTTGATGTTTTAAGGCCTTACCGAGCTTTTGGCGCATTTATTGCACTCATTTAATCTCGTGCTGTATCATTACCAGCAAAGCTTTAGGTCTGAAATTCATGTGTAAGGTATTTGAGGATTCACTCTAGTGACCAGTGTTTATCGAAACACGATTACTTGTAGTTCGCTCGATAGAAAAAAAATCCAAAGTAGTCTCTAAAAAATAAAATAAATCCTTAGTACGACGTAAGTTATTAAACTAAGATCTTTTCTAGGGCCTAGTGTTGCTACATTTTTAAAATATGTATTTTTTAGTAATACGATGAAAATACCTAAATACACGCGCTGTCTAACCAACCTATCTTCAGCCATCGAGCTTCCCCCTTGTCCGATAGTTAGTTGCGTTAGTTCTCCTTCGGCCATCGGACGGGGAACTTGTGTCTCTTACGCTTACGCACGGCTTTGATTCTAACCGCTCTCACGCACACATACACGAGTGCATAGAATACCTAAAATCGATTAGCTCGGTAGGGCCTTAAGCTATACAACTGACTCTGAGCCTTAGGATGGTAAAGGAATTTCTTGGTCGACTATACAGCGATAGCGCTAAAGAGTGGTGTTTATTCTTATTTCATGTGCAATATTTAAAGTTCTCGAATGGAGACCACGGACTGGCAAGCGCAGCGTGGGACGTCCACCAACGAGATGGACGGACGATTTGGTAAAGGCTGCAAGTTCAAGCCGCTTCTAACCGTAATGATTGGATTATCAATCAGGGTGGCCCGTGTCCAGCAGTGGACGTCCTACGGCTGAAACGATGATGATGATGATGAATGTGGAATAACAACGTAGTCATAACTAGCGAGGGTTTTTTGTTAGGTGGAATATCGCTAGATGGCGTTAGTATCGTGATGTCCGACTGAAATTTGGTTTATACACAGCGTTCTTAAGTCTTTCCTGTAGAGATAAAATTAGCGACTCCGAGTCAGCAAACTTAAGATTTATTTTAATGGCCCGAAAGCTGGCAAGCGTCCACACGCCGATGTTGACTTGACTGAATTTTTTGGCTTATAGACCCTTAACTTTTGTCATGCCCACAGGAAAGACGCAACAAGAAAATAGTGTTACCCGTTTGTATTTATTTGGAATAAGTTTATAACTGAATGACCCAATCTTAACCTCCTGAGGTCCAGTGTCATTATTAGGACTTATTTTAGTGTGACATCGAACTCACTCATAAGTGACATACGAGGTGCGGTCCAAAAGTTTCACACAGAAAATAAGTACACACATTTACAAATCAAAACACAAATTTATACTATTCGATGATTTTTATTTGTATCTTTTCCTGTCAACTGTATTTCCTGTGTATCGAATATGTGTAAATAAACATCTCTCTCTCTCTCTCTCTCTCTCTCAAATCTTTTTTTATTTTTCTATATGGTCTCCTTCTACTTCAAAACACTTTTCAGATCTGTGAATTAACATTTTCTATCCCCTTATAAAAAAACTCAGATGTTTTGTCCTCAAAACTGCATGGGTCACTTCATCATCTGAAGAAAATCTTTTTCCCCTTAAGTCTGCTTTAAGTTTCGAAAACAAATAGTAGTCACTAGGCGCCAGGTCGGGACGAAAGGGTGGATGACGAATTTCCTCGAAGGCACACTTTGCAACAGCAGCCTTGGTAATTGAAGCAGTGTGAACGGGGGCGTTATCGTGGAGAAGCCGCACACCTCTGTTAAGTCTTCCTCGACGTTTCTGTTTGATTGCCTCACGTAATTATTCAATAAGGGTAGCGTAGTAGCTGCCAGTCATCGAGACATTCCGTTCTTTTATATCTATCAGTAGTATTCCGTGACAATCCCAGAATATGGTAGCCATTATTTTTTTGGTGGATTGCGTTAACTTGGCCTTCCTAGGCGGCTTTTCACCATGACGACGCCAGTACATCGATTCCCTTTTGGAGAGGGGATCATAGTACAAAAGTATTGTTTCATCTCCGATAGCAATTGACTCCAAAAACTCTTATCATATCTTTCATAGGCATTCAAAACTTCCTGAGAGCACGCTTTTAGTTAATTTCGCTGCAAGCTTGTAAGAAGTTTGGGCACCCACCTAGCACTAACTTTATTCATATGAAGATGCTCATGAAGAATCCTGAGAACTAAAGTTTTCGAATGCCCTGTTCTTGTCGCTAATTCTTTGGTCTTTAGTCTTCGATCACTCAGAACTTCTTCTTCAACTAACTTGATGCAGTTCCACAACAGGTCGGCCGGACCGAGGTTCGTCATCAATGGACTTCCGTCCTAAACGAAATTGCTTACTCCATTCTTTGACGGTCGAAAAAGACGGAGAGAAGTCTCCGTACACAGCATCCAACCTTTTCTTGATATCGGTTGGACTGACACATTCCTTTGTAAGGAACTTGATTACGGAACAATATTCCAACTTAAACATTTCGAAAACTTTCAAGACTTGCTCTTGTTCTAAACGCGGTTAAATCAAAACTACAAGCAATAGCAATCTAAAAATTACACATGAAAAAGCAGAATAAATAACAATCACGATGATATATTTTTTATTCTTCTTTAATCCGCCAAATCTTTCCAGCCAGAAACTTTTGGACCGCACTAGTAAAGTTTAAAGTTAATTGAAACAAAATTTAATGTGGGCTGGGCTGCAGGAGAATAAGGAAAAATTTAAGGTCAAACGGGCCTGTTTTCAAAAACGCCATAGTACTAGCAATAGTGTTAGTAGTAGTAGTGATATGTTGTTGTCAGAAAACCCTCATTAGCGAGTGGTTGAGCCACTTCGCGACGCCGATTGCTCCCGAACGCAGCACGAAAGCCTATGAACCCAGTTTCAGTTTCGGTGTTAATTTTGGCAGATTTTTTGCCGAAATCGAAATTAAACTGAAATTCCAATTTAACTTCGAAACTCGCCGAAACTGAAGTTCGGTTGGACACTATTAAAATATCTATAAGACCGTTAGTTTTTGTTGAGAATATGTATAAACTATTATGTCCCTTTGTAACAATTTAGCCACAAGGGGATGAATGTTTGTGTGTTTAAGTTAAACGCTAAAAGAGTTTTTGAACGCTAATGATTTTATTGTTCATCAGTTCTTGACATATGGATCTTAACTCCTCGGAGTCAAGTCCAACATAATATGCTCTTAAATATTTCTGAGATGAGAAATATAAAGTATGGAATTGAAGATTCAAGGTAGGTAGGTAACATCACGTTCTAATTGATTGTAAATTTATAGCTCATTCTTTGTATGTATATATTATGTAGCGGTAATTTGTCTAATATTTTCTATATTAAGCAATTTTTCTTTAATTTCCGAGAGAAGTGCGAACTTTGTTGCATAATATATTTTAGTTTAATTGATTGATTTAGTCGTTACTTTGTGGAGATTCATATCAATGAACAGTTCTGTGCTCAGTCTAGATTTAAAACACAGCGTCTTGTGTGGTGTTACTTTTAGTTCGGTCATACCAAGGTCATACAGACAATGTTGATTTATGTGGAAGTGAAGGAGGGCTGGTTTCTGCATGAAAAAACATGCGTCGCACAGTGGTATTTGCCTTGCACGCGTGGTTGCAGAGTAGCAAGGTAAACGATTGTGTTACATATTTTAGCTTTCCGAAATTCGCTTTTAAAGTTTATTGACCAATATATATTTATAGCAAAATGTTTTTCATGTGATGTTCGTAGATTAACATTTTGTTCAAAGGAAATGATTTATTTATTAAATTATTAACTTTAAAAGAAGTTTAAAAACTATCTAAAATTTAGGTAAATTTGTTTAGATTTATTTTATTTTACGATAGTTAAGGATTTTAGCATAATTTATGTAGGGGTCAGAGGTCTTTTGTCAATAAGCTAAGTTGTATATTTTCGGACTATTAATAAAAACTATTGCATATATTACGATGTTCTTAAATCATACCTTATGTAATATAAAAAGTAATAAATATATAACTAAGAGCCGCTTGGAAGTTAGGGATACTTCAGCAAATGCAAATTTTAGTTGGTTATTTATTCAGATATACGACAAGACAAGACAGCCAATTTAATAGATACTATATTTTCTTAGCAGATTTGCATAGGGCTTAATTTACTTGTGGTTTCTTAATCTAATATTAGAGCGCTTATCCTGTTACATAAAAAAAATGTGAAAATAAATGGTTTAGCTATTAACTTTTGTATGGGTCATTAAAACATTATTTTTGCAAATCGGATAGATATGTGGTCCATGTAAACTTCTTAATACTACTTACTTCTTAAGCGAGAAAGTAATGAAACAACTCAATACATTTATGACTAGTTACATTTATTTTTAATATAAACATCAAGTCACACATTAACATACAAATCTAAGATTTTTGATTCGGCAAATATCACTACAAAGGTTAAACATTATTTGGAGATTTCTATTAGGTAATATAGTAACTAGATATACAACCGCATAAAATATTGATATACAAATATTTATCTATATTATAGAGGTAGCTTTTGAGATATTTTAGATTTTATAAAAATATTGTTTTTCATATACTATCTGAAACGTATTTGGGCTTAAAAGTAAGACATAAAAGGTTTGGTTTCAAACACATTTTAACCTTACATGTTCAGTAAAATAATATTTTTTTTTCTCGAAATAAATAAAAAAGTAGGTAGGTACTTTTGCAAAAATTGGATAATAAAATAAGTAGGGACACAATTAATCATCACACGTCAGTTAATTTGAATTTGCATCTTTATATTTTTTTGATATTTTATTTTATAATAGTTGCAATAATTACAATTGCTTATAAAACCCTGTATTTGATCCTAATTGTTGCCTATTTGTCCTCGGTAAATTACAATATAGGTGATCTACAAATAATAAATAAATATTTAGAAAATAATAATTTAACCGAGTACATTAGGATTATATTAAATTTAGCTTATTTAACGGTATCCTATTATCTCGCCTCATAATTCTTTCGTTTAACTCTTATTTCGTCTCATTCTGTATTCGTCACTCTTTCTTTATTCGTCTTGTTCGCTATCCGTCATTATCTTATGTGGTCAAATTCTTCTTTTTTGTATTTTGTCTCGTTTACTTACGAACATTTATTTACCAGTATTTGGCGAATAAGAAAATGAGACAAAAAACACAGACTAGGGAAGAATGACGAATGAGCCCAGGGAAGACCGTGACGAAAAGCGAATAAGACGTATTAAGAGATATAAAAGTTGCAAAATTTGACCAAAAAAGATAGTGACGGATAGCGAACAAGACGAAGACGAATACAGAATGAGACGAAATAAGAATTAAACGAAAAACGAATGAGGCGAGATAATAGGATACGTTTTTAACATATGACATCGATTTGTGTTGAGACGTACTAGGTATATAGACATCAAATATTCACTATAACTATGAGGTACACGATCAAATATTTACACATAAACCTAATTATTGTTTAGGAAATCGATTTATTGCTTACAAAATAAATATATATATACATTTTAGGACGGGTAATACTATTGTTGACATAAAAATAAACATTCGTTTCACAAATACATTCTTCATCTGAATATTTTCTACCGCTAAGGTAGCTTGTTCATATTGAGCTTATTTTAAACGATACCTATACCTTATATTTTTAATATTTACATACATTAAAAAGTTTCGTCATTATTGACACTATAATTTCAAAACTAATTCTAATTTAAAATGATTTCATAGGCATTATATTTTGGCACGGCGTTAATATTTTTTGTACTGTATTCTACCCTTTTATTCATATTTAAAACTCTTAATAGATTCAATTTTATCAGAAAAATCCACTTACAAAAGTAAAAGAGTTTTTAGTAGCTACCACGTGAATACTACCTACGTTAGACTTAAGTAATTTTAAATCATGATGGATTCTTACCATAATATTGTACTCAGCGGAAATGCTATCTTCTTGTCAGAATGAAATCATCTATCTCTTTTCTTCACACAAGTTATAAAAAAAGTTCTGAAAGAGATGTCACTACGCTCTTATATTTCTGTATTGTGATAAGTCCGCCATAACACAAAATTATATGCACCAAGTTTAAAAAGTTACATAACTATTTTTGACAACCATTCGCTCGATAAATATTTATTGTTAGAGATATTTGGCAACATTCCGGAAAACTAGGGTAAACATGTACCTAATAAAGAAAAATAATCCACACGACAAGGGAAAAACAAAGATAGAGCTTGGCTCTTTAATAATGAAAGGTATACTCAACACTCGATGCAAGGAAATTATCAAATCGATAAGACTCGGGTTAACAATTTCATGCACATTGTTCACTAAATGTACAGATACTAAATCAAAACGCATCACAGAAAATTTCAAGAGATTCATGTCGCTGCAGCCGGCGGTTTCGGTCCACAGTTGTGCGTGCTCTGTATGTAAACGATTCTTCCTCTGTATGTGTGGAGGGCGGCCTTACACCATGGGCCCCGCGAACATCTCCAGCGGATTTTCCCGTTCCTCGCACACCCGTTGAATCTGAACCTGTAACCTCCGACGTTGATGCCCATCTTCCCTTGCTTACTGAGGCAGTAGGAAGCGAAGCTGTCGATGCCAGTTCCAATGAGACCGACTGTAACAAAGAGTTGTTTTAGTATTGCTATTTTACCAACCACTTATTCTCGCATGAGCATTCTAAAGTGAACGTGACGAATTCTTTGGTCATCGTTTCTCAGTTTGGAATGCTCATGAAGGTGCGAAATCTACTGCCTGATAAGTCTGTGTTCATTAAAGAAGCTTGTAACACTTACAGCTTCTATTTTGGTTGTATCCGAGTCTTTTGCATGTGTAGTTCATGCAAATTAACGAACCTTAGGGTAACCTTCAAGTCTTTAGGAGAGCTACCTATTGAGAAATTCAAAATCGAAATAAGTATCGTACAGTCCCGCTCAATTTCGTATTAAATACTATTAGCGTGAGTGGGATGGCGCGATACGAAGTCAGTTATAATAACACAAACTTTGGCTACAATTAATTCTTAATTAGGCAAGGATTTAATCCTCTCATAATTATGTACCGATACCTTAATTCGACTAATTAAGAGCCATGGGACATATTTATGAGCAAGTTGTATGCACCCATAAGTATTTTTATAATAAATTTATTTAAAATTAGAATACATAATTAATCAAAATGTCAGCATAATTGGTTAGTAACAAAACAAAACTCTTAAAAACTAAGCACCAAACAAACAATATACTCGTACACTAAATTTATCCTAAAATTATTAATAATTAAATTAAGCTTGTTGGCTCAAAAATCCCTCCCCGCGACGAACTGGAAACAAATGTCCCCATTACGCTCGCAGCATTGCCTCTCTGGATGGCTATGGAGATCTGCTGAACAAGCCACGATCCTGAACGAGCATCACACCCACGATCTCTTAAACGACGACCCAAGTCACCAAAAAGCTCCCGCGCTTCGATGCCCCACGGTCCAGCCGTCTCAACCGCGACGGGAACGAAGTCATAAGTCGCTTCCAACTCGGAAATGACTCCACAAATGTAAAAGTGCAGTTTTTTGATATTGACAAACGATAGGTAGCAATTTTGGAAATCAGTTCTACACGATCGTGAGTATGGTGGACATCCATTTTCAACTATTTAATTTATAAATTAACTATATTTTTATTTTTCAGTACGTTTCGGCCTCTCCAATCGAGGGCATATTGTCGTCCAAGTGGGAGCACATAAATTTATCAAACACGAATGCTACAAGAACAAAATCAGATGGACGTGCAGCAAGAAGGTGCAGCTTGGTTGTAAGGCCAACATCACGACAACGGACCACACCCCAACTGGATACCCTGCCATTGTTAGGTCGTTTCTCATTCATAATCATGTTATTTAATAGAATATTTGAAACATTTTCATCTGCTCAGATGTTTTTAAAGCGTTACGGATATTATATAGGTCAATTTACTTCCAATTGTGAGGTTGTTGGGTAAAAAACTATTATTATATTTAGCCCATCAATTAAACTGTATTTTTTCTTGTGTCAATCAAACAAAAAGAATACAAAGTTAAAGCGTGTCAAAAATCTGGGAGTGGAGGGCTGTGACGTCTCATCAAAGTTGAAAGTGTACCAAAGCGTGACGTCACACGGAACTTTAAGGGGGTATATCTTTATCATTTTTTGTTTAACTGACAGAAGAAAAAATGCGTTTCCAATATTTTTTGATAACCTAACTGATGGCCTAATTATATATTTTTTTAAATCTAGCCTATTCTTATATTACGTTGTATTGTTAGATTTTCATGATAATTGATTAACGGCTCTGATCGGTGGATAAGTAAGGCATGATGTTGAAGCTATATTTTTTTTTCAACAAGATCATAATCACGTTTTTGCTTGTTTGTCAATCAGTGAATGTCGATAATTGTATTTAGTACATTAGAATCAACATAGAAAGTATAGAATTTTAATAAGTGCCTAAGAAAACAAGAAGTGCCTTTAATATTTTTTATCTTCGCACTTAGTGCAATATATTTGAAAATAGAATATATAAGTAAGAAAAACGTAACATGTATGCCTTATTTTTAAATAAAAATTAGGTATTTTTATGATGATAATGTGTAAACAATACTACTGTATACTGTTGAAATAAAAAATGTATTTTTTTTAAATTGTTTTTATTAAATTATACACATATAATGTTGTGAAGAAAAAAACTCCCTTATTCACAAAAAAGAGAGAAAGAAGAAAAAGAGAGGTAAGTACCTACTTGAAATATAAGAGTTAAATTGTGTTTTGTTTGCGTCTAGCAAAGGCAAAATGCCAAAGGATAGATAAGGACACAAAGAAGTTTAATTTACAGAATCTTTCCAAGCGTTTACAGATGTCCATTTTCTGAAAAGTCCGGGAAGCGGAAGGTGGCCATGGGAAATCAGGTAAAAACCAAGTTAGGCAAATCGAAAGAATAAGTTGAAAATTGTTTATGAATAAGGTTGTTAATCACGGACCTGTATTAAAGTGGAAGACCTAAGCACGGTGAGATGTATGAGAACCGATTGTGTCAATTGTTAAATTGTACCTACTAATCGTAGTATTGAATCAGAGAAGCGAAAATGACAGAATGCAGATTGTCTTTTCTTTTCCCTTTGCGTGGCAACATGCGAGACTCACTGATTTAACTCAAACTCTACTATGACAAAAATCAGCTATCGTAAGAAAACGACACGCAAGGTAAGTCAACTGGCGTCATCATCATTATCATCCCAGCCTATATACGTCCCACTACAGGGCACAAGCCTCCTCTTAGAATGACAGCGCTTGGGCCGTAGTTCCCACGCGGGCCCGATGCGGATTGGGAACTTCACACACACCTTTGAATTTCTTCGCAGGGGTATACTGGTTTCCTCGTTTTCCTTCACCGTAAAGCTCATGGTAAGTTTCAAATATAATTTCGCACATAAATTTCGAAAAACTCAAAAGTGCGGGCCGGGATTTGAACCCGCGACCCTCTGCTTGAGAGGCTATGGGTCAATCCGCTAGGCCACCACGGTTTTTTTACTGGCCGTAATTCACTTAAATACAGGTCCGTGGAATTAATCTTCAACAGAGTACATTTTCAAGTGACAACTGCCACAGATAATCACTAGGTGTCAGTCAATACAATAATAGCGGGGAAACACTTTATTGCATGACGGAGCACTGCCTACTGGCTAAGTATGTGAATGTACAATTTGTGAATGTGGTTCCAAGAGTGTACCGTCGACGGTTTTGATATACGCGGTGCATTTCATTCTCCTCCTGAGCCGGCAGTACCATAGTTGTACTCTTGTACGTCTGTGCGCGTTGTGGGGCACATAGATGTGATCTTTGTATTGTAATTTTGGGTATCCACCGCATTCTAGGATTTCAACTGCAAGAAATTCATCATTATTCAGCACCTGGTTTATATATTGTCACAACTAAACGTCTAGAATGCGTTCGGATCGATTAAAAGTAAATTTTTATTTAGTTATCTTGTGTCACATACGGCTGGGAAAAACCTTCCCCTTTTTTGCTCCAGTCCCATCTATTGATGTTTCAATTTACTATGGATAAATAAGCAACATTTGTTTTCATAGTATTTGACACTAACACGAGCGCAATCGTTGTGACGAAAAACTAACACCACTTGCTTAATATCGACTAAAGCACGTGATTTCATGAATTGTACCTACTCGATGTGTCGATGTTTTAACCATTATTATTATTGTTATATTTGCCCAGTACCGCTGTCACTGTTTTGAAGGCATTTGAATGCACATGTACGTTTACGGCACTAAAAGATTTAGAATTTTCAGTCTGCAAATGCGTAACTACTTGTGTTGGGGCAGTGTCAGTTCAAATTAATATTTGATTACACACAGGGCTTGTTTCACCAAATTCTGATAAGTTTCTGATTTTAAATGATGTGATGCCGTCTCTGGGTAAATCATCTTTTTCGTGTTGTTGACTCAGTCCTTTTTTATACTGTGCCCCAGTTGTCCAGGTGACATCTTCATACTGTTTCATAGAAAAATGCTTAGGTTGTCCATGATACAAAATTTGTGTAACCATAGCATCGGGTGGCAATAGTTGATTCACCCCATAAAATATGAGGAACTTATCAGTAGGTACGATGAAACAGACCCCTAATAAATTGACTTTATTAATCGATGACACATACACTGCACTTTACACAGACAAATGACCAAATAGAAAGGATAAAAGGTCTATAAAATAAATGGCTTGATAGTCGTGCTTTTGAAACTGCATTTAATCTGTAACTTTGTTCGTATCGCTACGAAAAGACCACAAATGAAAATCAACTAGGGTGACAGCATCAGTAATGGACTAGAACCAATTAAAGATATTTTTTTCCTTAAACTCAAATTTTAAGAAACTGCCACACTACATTTTTAAACTATCAACACTATGCTCAGATAACTGATGGCTACAACTGGTAAAGTCCATGAATGGTGGACTATAAGCTATAAGGCATTGAAGCTTTTTTTTAATAATTAATATTATATATGTTCTCATCTCTGGGCTGGGGCACCCAAGTACCAAATTCTTCCATTTGACCGCATCCAAGGTAGAGCTGCTCGATTTGTCGATAGTCAGGCACTCTCTGGCCTACTGGATCCTTTGGCTTTGGCTTTGGATGTGGCGTCTCTCTGCATATTATACCGAATTTATCATGGGGCGTGTTCTGACGAACGGTTCGAATTGCTGCCTGCGGCTAAATTCCCCTACCGCACATCGAGGAATCGTCTGTCTTTCCATCCTCACCATCTTGACGATTGGCAGTCTAGTACCGTGCGTTTTAAGCGAAACTTCTTTCCTCGCACGATGAAGATCTGGAATCAGCTTACTGCGGCAACATTCTCGTAGCGTTACAACTTAAGGATCTTTAAAAAACGAGCCTACCAATTCCTAAAAGGGTCGGCAACGCACCTGTGATTCCCCTCGTGTTGCGGGTGTCCATGGGCGACGGTGATCGCTCTCCATCAGGTGACCCGTCTGCTCGTTTGCCCCCCTCTTATATATAAAAAAATGACTTACTGGGGAAAGTATGCTTGCCAATCATATAATAACTTTTTGAGCACTTCATTTCTATTCAGAGGAATTAATCCAGATCCATTAAATCCAGCCTTTTATATGTCTGTTGCTTTGTCACTCATTTCTTCTAGACATTTTTTCAGAAGTCTCGGAAATGTATCTTTGGGAATGTCGCCTCTATTCTTCTCTTTCCACTGTGCCAAAATCTGACTCCATTTGTCTAGAAAGCCACTTCAAGTGGCTGACACAAACCCCTGCTGTTTGCCGGGATCAAAATAAATCTTATGTTTTCCTCAACGCATATGTCCAAGACCCAATTGGAGATATAGTTGGATAGATTGTCACCAATAAGAACTTTCGGCTTATCTTTATCGAATTTTCGGAAATATGGTACGGCAATTGTCTTGAACCAACCTTCAGATATTACCATTGTAAACCAAACAATTTTTGTGCTGTTGTATTGTGCTGCATGTGGATCACCTGCTGTCCAGGTGTCATGCATCCGTTCAGCCTTGTAGTTGATGAAACAGGCAACATATTCCCTTTACCAGTACCGCTAAACATGACAGAAGTACTGGATTGTGAGCTACTTATCTAAATGTCACAATCAATTCAGGGTCTATACGTCTTGTAAAGAGCTTTCCAACTTGTCGAAATAATCGTTGATTGTGGTTTCGTTAACTGCAGCTTTTGTTTTTTTAATGTTTTAACATAAGAGGTCGGTGAAATGGGTCTCATGTCTTCTCATAAAGCATTCTGTCCAATCAGTCCCTGGGAAATTATATTTGAATCTCGGTTCTGTTATCTCTTTTCTGTCTAAAATGTGCTTTCACCAAACAACGAATATCACATTTGGTTAAAGGAAAACCGCAGTCTCCAGTCAAACTAATACACTCTATGATAGTGCTTTCCTCTGTTTCATTGAAAACAGGCGGACAACCATTTATATAAAATAATAAATATCACGGGACAATTCACACCAATAAACCTAGTCCCAAACTAATCAAAGCTTGTACTATGGGTATTAGACAACGGATAAACATACTTATATAGATAAATACATACTTAAATACCTTAGATTAATTAATACACTAGATAGAGCTTAGGCGGCATGAAAACGTCTCGAAAAATATAAGCCAACAGTTGGCTTATATGTCATTTGCCCCCTTCAGTCTGAATAACGTAATGCGATCGTAAGATGAAGCTGTCAAATGGGTTTTTGGACGTTTTATATCGCAGTGTTTGGTACTGACACTCTAACTTGTGTATAAATAATCTATGTTAAATACATATTAAACATCCAAGACTCGAGCACAAATATTTGTATTTTTCACACAAATATCTGCCCCGACCGGGAATCGAACCCGGGACCTCAAGCTTCGTAGTCAGGTTCTCTGATAACTAGGCTATCCGGCCGTCAATGTCTGCCCGTATTTGTATTAAGCTTGTGCCTACAAAGAGTTGAACGTGTCACGCCATATTTTTGTGCTGCAACCCTTATAGACGATCCTCGCTGTACAGCTTCCAAGGCCAGTTTTATTTGCTCTTTTCTATAATTTGCATATTTCCTTTTTTCTATAGCTCGGATATATTTTCGAGGCATTTTGGCATCTGAAATGAAGGTAAAACCGATAGAACATGATTTTTTTTACACAAAAAAACAAAGTCGTTCAAAGGTTAACTGGAAGAGATCCCTTTGAGGGATAAGTTCGCCTATTTTCATGTTTTATGTACAATAAAGATTTTTACATACACATATACAAAAGACATGATGGGAATTGCAGGGGAAACTTGAAAAACTGTCTCAATTGACTCAAGTATGAACATACTTTTGATAATTTTCGTTTTTTCCCCGCGACAGTTGGGACTAGCCACGTTAGAGCGTTTTCACATTATCCGATCCGATATCGGTATCGGACGCCGATACGATATCGGAGGGAGTTAAATGTATGAAATATGTATCTGTCTTTCATATTGTCCGACACGATATCGGATATCGGAGATACATATAACATACATTTAACTCCCTCCGATATCGTATCGGCGTCCGATACCGATATCGGATCGGATAATGTGGAAAGCCGCGGCATTTAAGCTCACCGTCTCTGTCTCAAGCTTTAATCTGAAAAGGGACGGGCGCGTGAAACCCCACGGCTAACCGCAGAGTGCGTTCTTGCACTTAGTGGAGTAATGTCAATTTTAAGCGATCGTTAATGTAGTGGGTAGTTTTATCGAGAATACAGAAATCGTAGAAATTAAATTTATGACTTTTTTTTTATAAAACTGGTGTTTTATATTCCGAAATTAATAAAACTAGACAAATGTAGTACATTATTATGGAAATTGCAGTGCATGAAAAATAAGTTTGTAAATTTAATTTCAAATGTTGCTGTTTAATTTCCTTGCAATCGAAATGAAAAGCAGAGTGCAAAACTCGAGCATTAAACCTATTTTCCCCTCGACGTGTCTATATGAACGTCTCGGGTAAAATGACTCGTTTTATGCTCTTGTTGTACTAGTACTAACGGTTGTTTTATGATTTTTATAGTAAAATACCGCCAAACAAACTGTTCAGGACAATACTTATCTACCAATACGATAATATGTACGTGCCCATGCCACCATTGAAAGGTTTATTTATGAATCTTTTTTTTATCAATATGTATAGTAGTATTAATCGTGTTCATTATAAGTATGTATTAGTTTGTATTATTAGGTACGTTAATTATTTTACGTTTACGTTAAATGAGTTAAAAAAAAACAACAAGTATACCTGTAATAGTATATATTTATATACATCACAGTCGGATAATTAACCGCTATTAACCGTGTTTTATGGGGAGTTAACCAGAAAATTGGTTAAATAACGGTAGGTAAGGGGATTTTTACAACTATATGGCAGACACTTTTACAAAACAATTATATCGTCACTTTGTAATCACATACCAAATACAATTTTTCCTTACACTACGTTTTGTCCCATGAATACACACCAGTCTTATTTTACCCCATTTGATGGTACCCTCATTGCACTCAATCAACGCCCTCAACCTGATTGCTTTCAAAATCTTAGGTTTCGCTGAGCATATTTCTATCTCACAAAAACAAATTTTAGATAAAATTACATAACCCCGTGAAATTTTTTAAAACAATTCCGTTTTCTAGTGAGACATAGAGCGATCTTACAGAAGGAGCAGATCAAAGTAGTCTTGTACCCACAACTTATGCGGCAGCGTTGCTGCTTGTTGATCATCTCAGGCATATGTATTGCTGATAAAGTCCTTATTAAACGCGGAGGGATGGCGACTCGATCTCGTTTACCTAAAAGAGGCAAACAATAGTCAACAGCAATATAATCGGGTAGAAAGAGTTGTCAGTGTTGTCTCAGTTGTGATATGCCGGTACGAAATCAAGATCAAGTGCGGGTAGTTTGGAAAACTCGCGCGATTAAACGAACGTGATATCCCATACGATATACGGCGTACGTGATATACGGCGGTATCTACGCCCCTGATCATTGAAGCGGCTATGCTCTTAAACCGACTTTAATTTAAGACAAAAACAAAAGATAGTACCGGTGCCGAAACTAGTCGCTACTTGAAATCAACTGATGCCAGTTGAAATTTCTCTTATTTGTTTCGTATCAATTAAACATAACATAATTGGAGTGACCAGAACTCACAGGCTTCGTTGGCTTGGCTACCTTGAACGTATGGAGGACGGTCGTGCAGTGAAGGGGGTCTACAAGAGTAAGCCAACCGGGCGGCGTCCTAGATATCGTTGGGCAGATGTGGTGGAGGCGGATCTACGCGAGCTTGATGGTGACTGGCGAGAGACTGCTCAGGACCGGGATCGTTGGCGTGCACTCGTTTTGGAGGCCATGACACACTTTGGGTCGTTGCGCCAGAGAAGTAAGTAAGTATAAATAAGTAGTTGAAGTTAGTTGCAACTTCTCCTTACGCTGTAGTAATCGTGGGAGGATAATGAAATGATACCCCGAGCCGAGTTAAAACGTCAAATATTCATTCTAATAATATACAGGTAACGGAAATCAAAGTCTCGTCTAAAATCGAATTTCTATTTCTTATGTCCATAACACGAAACCACATTTACATGATTTTTATAAAAACGAAGCTGCTATCAACATTTGGGGTCAAATTACCAGTAAAGTTGGGGCAGTTGAAAAAACGGAATAAGGCAGTAGGTATAAATAGACTCAGGGCGTAAGCATCAGTGTCGTATACTCCAATCGTGAGAATGTCGAGCAACGTCACAGACGCATCCATTCTAACTAAATCCCAATTGAAAATGCTGTGTATAGGGGCAAACCATCGAACATTGGCTCGCGAGGCAGCCGCGCACTATGAATACCGTGCCGCCGCGCGAATATTGGGGCGCTGGAACGTGCCAAAACATAGGTTTGCCGCGGTCTAACAATGCTCGCCGCGGCGGCCGTGCGAAGTCGATAACAGCTCAACTTATACAAACAGAGGCCGTATTATCTAAGCCTTAGATTCTAAGGTCCTGGTCGTTTTGACCTACCACTCACGGCGGGTAGCGGCCCGTCACCGGATGCGTCTAAACACAGTGTTCGTGAATGTTCAGGACTGGTCGTTCTCACCTGCCTACGGATGGCCGTCGTCGTCGTCGCGCGCAGCGGGCGAGAACAACCAGCTCTAACATTCGCGAGCACAGTATTTCTTTAGACGCTGCGAACGACGGGTCGCTACCAGCCGCAGGTTGCGGGTCAGAACGACGGGACTAACGCTAGTGCACTCACGATTGCATTCTCAATCTCTCTTTGCTGTCATGTTAAACCGTATGACAGAAAGAACTGGTGAAATGGATTGTGATTTCAAGTGCGTTAACAATAAGGCCTTTGTTCGTGAAATATTCCGGAATTATTTTGTGACATATTTTAAGGGCTGGAGGGAGATCGAGATAGAGATTTCCACGGTACGCTAAGCTGTCACTTTGATGCGGAGTTATATTATCTTGCTTTACACTCATGACAGTGATTCAAGGTATAGATTAACACGGTCACAATATCATAATCGTGTTTCATTCTCATTCTACAACCTGTGTCGTCCGTCAGCGATGTAGGGCCTTGTCCGATTTTTCAACTACCTTAAGATCAGACTGGTCAGGATCAGTATTATGTATGTATATTTTCACGAATAGTTACAATTGTTTTTTCAAGTGAAAAAAAGAACAAAGAAAATGAGAATATTCAAAATCTTTTTGAACAATTATTCATAATATTCGATACTGAATCTACATTAATTTAGTCATATTTTCTACGGGATGTATACCACGATTACTTCTATTGCGCTCCCGATATTTCCACGCATCTGCTGGCATCATGATCACGGATACTCACTATCCGTAGAGTAAAAAAAAACTTGACACGTAATTAATCGTGAATTATTTAACACTGTTACATTACATCAGGCATTTGTTTGATTGTAAACTCGTAACGATATTATGGCATTTACTACGTATACATTTTCCTTTAACAAAATTGAGTTAGGTATAAACAAGTACCTATATGGAACATTTTTACACATCGTAAAGAACCTACTCTAAATTATAGTACCTAAGTATTCTTATGGTAGGTATACATATCATATTCACATATTATAACTACTATGTCCGTAAATGCACAATCATTACTTACATCGTTGCAGATATAACCCCCTTGAGACTGTAATTTAGGAAAATGTGCTGGTTTTATTATTAACCGTGGTTTAGTATGTATGGAACTGTTAAACTTAAGTCAGGTTTAACGACTTGAAGCAGATTTTGTTTTGTTGCAAGTGCCACTCATCAGCACTTGTTAAGCTTAAATATACATATAAAGTATATAAACATTACATTTGACTGTCTGTATCTTTCACTTTACGTTTTTCGCATTTGGGTTCGCCAGGCACAGACAAAACTTTTTTGCTATAACAAGTTTATAACTTTTTTTAAAAACAAGGGGGTTAATCTTTTTTTTTACTAATATAGTAACTACCTACGCATATGCATGGTTAAGGCCATAGAAAAATTAACCATTTTATCCTCTGCACAAATCTGTTAGCTAGGTATATGAAATATGATTATACATGCAATTTAAAAAAACAAGCGAGATTATTCGCTTTGCCATCCCATGACTAAATACTTGGTATCAATATCGATCTTAATAATGTTCGGCTTGACCTTGCGCCAGCCAATCAGAGTGCAGCAATCGCAGCATTGCAGCGGCTTGGCGAATTTTTTTTAAACAAATTATTGGTTAATTCCTCTATGGTTGAGGCTTAAATTTCGCCTTTGTATGAAGTACATGTCGTTTCACAAGTCGAATCTAGTTGTAAAGTCTAGGAAACTGAACCACGTTCTGACGTACCAGGATGAAACCCTTTCACAACCAATTTCACGATGATCTTTGGCAGATGACATTTGCAGCGAGAAGGTTTCACCCTAGTACGCGATTCAGTTTCTTCAACTGTACACTATTCACATTTAAATAGTTCACTATATTCATATTTACTCGTATTACATTGTAACTACGAAGGTATATTAATTTGGTATCTCGACGTTTCTCGTAATTTAATTTCCTCAGTAGTTACTAGTAGTTAGTAGTAGTGATTAGTAGTAGGTTGTAGTTGTGATTTTATCGGCAACTGTGTCACCGGAAAATGTGTATGTTGAAGTTTATGGCATATATATATGACCTCAGAAAATCATGCCACATGATGAATAGGGCAAATTAATAGTTATGGAACGTAAAATTATGGCAAATTATATTTGGGCGTGTGAAATTCGGACAAACGACAGAAAACCCATTAATTTGTGTCAGGAAATTACAAAAATAAATCAAGGAATATTCACAAAATAATAACTTAAAATATAAAGTTGTCACTACAAACACAACCGTTAATAATAAAACAAACTTAAAAAAGCAAAATTAAATGTAAAAAAATATAAAAAACAACTCCTCCTTTTACTCTAAGTAATTAATGAAATAGTTTGATTTAATATTGTTCAATAAATATGTAGTAACACTTATAGGTAATCTTTGTACCGAATTAAATGTTTATTAATTCAAATAATATGAGTGATATTTCCACGCATCTGCTGGGTATGTTTTGTATCTATTTCTACGTCAAGGCTATAAAATATCTATTACTTATACCCTCATAGAGTCAAACCAAGCTAACTCTGCAGAGAAATTAATGGTAACACTGTAAATCTATGCACATTATGTATGTGATCTGACGTTAAAATACAGTGTTACCATTATTATTCTCTGCAGAGTTAGCTTGGTTTGACATTAAACTAACTTTGTCCATACCATCGCATCCATTGGATTGAATTTAGTATTAAATGCAAGTTGGTGCAAACGGTTAATATGTTGTTTGTTGCCTTTTAATATAACAAATAGGCAATAATATTTTAAAAAAAATGTTTAAAAGTATAATTCTTAAAATAAATAAAAAAGTAAGGCATATATTGGAAATTAATCAAAACCAGGCTGCACTACCTGATTAAACATTCCAAAAATAACGAAATTTCAAACGTTTATTTGCGTTGGACGTCTCTCGGCTGAAATGATGATGATGATGATGATTTGCGTTATTTTTACATAATTTACCTATAAAAGAAAGAGTTACATGTTTACATTGTAGCAAATATGGTGCTGTAAAGTTCACTGTCCAAAGGATGATTTTTTAAACACTTTTAACTTAACCCTTTCACCGCCGCGCCTCGACAAAACGTAAACCTGCTTTGAATCTTATGTCATTGTGTCAAGGTCACTTTGACACTGTACTTTGTGACCTGTGTTTGTTTGTGTATGTGTCGTTGGCGTTGAAAAGGTTAATACAAAAGATTGTTTCGATGTTCTTTTTATAGTGCAATACATATGATATAATTTTTAAAATTAATGTATATATTTGTGCTTGACCATCGAATAAAGTCCACTCAGAAAATACTTCACCAATTTTGTGAATCTTTCTTATTAAACAATTTAAGATCAAATTGAAAACTAAAATCTGACTGCAAAAATACTTTCCGCGCTTTCTCACTACATGCTGCACTTTTGACGCTTTATATGTTAAAATCTATCGAGCCGTCCATGCCGCAGATGATACTAAAGAGATATAAAAAGTTTAATTTATTGAATCAGTCGTTACTTTGCGGAGATCCATATTAATGAACTGAAACAATTACTTTGCTCACCTGCGACCATAGATAGTTAAGTTTATGTAAGAAATGCGTGTTCATGCAGTTCCTCCACCTTCACACTGTACGAACACACACAAATCACACAAACACAACTATCATCACCACCAAACTACACTGACGCGTTTCGAACTCAACCAGAGCTCATCTTCAGAGTAGGTACAAACACCGTACGCTATTCTACCAAATGTTAGACTAACAAACAAGCCCCAGTAAGGGAGAAGATACTAAATTTACCTGTTCATTACCCCATAGTGTTGTTTCCATGTATTCCAGAGCATCCAGACGCAACCCCTTGCCGCAATTATGTAACACTTCATAAGAATCCGAATCTAATAATGAATGATTTGATTCCAACAAATGTTTTGCAAAATTCGATCTGTCTGGATGCTCATTCCTATATGACTCTTTAAATCTAGAATAAGAACTACTACCTGACTGCCCTACACATATCCTATTGCAGTCATTACAAGTAAGCTTGTATACCCCCGATCTTGTTCCTTTATTTACCTGGTCTTTGTGGTTACATAGCATAGAGTACAAAGAGTTGTTAGTCTTAACGGCAACATTAATATTTTTCGATTTTAAAATACCATAAATCCTATCAGACAAACGCCCAATATAAGAAATGCTAGATCTATATTTGTTAGTTAGTAGACTAAGAAAGTAACGCGAGCAAAGTAATTGTTTCAGTTCATAAATACAAAAAAGTTACATACGTATACTCGAAAAACATAACCCTCCTTTCTGACGGCAGTTGAGCAGAAGACTAAAGACTGGAGTGGAAATAGACGTTTAAAATAACTGCGTGTCTTAGGATGACGGTGAAGCAATTTCTTTGTCGACTGATAACAGTTGATGACTAAACTCTATCAATGGTTATGGAAATCATTGAGCTTGATGATCTGGTTGCCATGGGTGATGGCGATGGCGCGACACTTGTTGAAGGACTTGCAGCATCGCCAACGGGTGCGTCCTTGGCGGCTGACGTAGTGCTTCATGAAACGGTTGTTACCAATCATGAGGACCCTTCGTCCGCCCTGTTCCACGAACGCTACTAAACGAAGACCTGGAAGATATAAAGGCGTTAACGCAATTGCTTGAGGAAATTATAGTACACAGTGGATGGCTACAATGAAATTAAAATTGGATACAAATTGAATTAGTTTAACAGCTGACGAAAATGTGAAAATAACTGCTTGTGCTTAGAGGTAATAATACTACGCTGGAAAAACAAAATTTTTGACGTGTAAATAAAAGCTGGCAAGGCATAATATTCATTTAATGAAACGTAATAAAATATTTATTTATAAGTTACCAACTTAATATAAATAACAATAGTTTATATACAAGAACGAGAAAAAGTAATAACATTTATATTTACAAAATTGGAAAACTTTACAGTCCCTTGGTGACAGAAATATTTAGTAATTTATTGAATCAGGCGTTACTTTGCGGAGGTCCATATTAATGAACTAAAACAATTACTTTGCTCACCCGCGACCTTCGCGGTCGCGGGTGAGCAAAGTAATTGTTTTAGTTCAGCAATATTTAGTTTTTACAAAACGTCGTTTTCTTCTTTGTGGTTATGCTTTCCAGTGACTTTTTTTAATACTGAACCGACAGTGACTGCTGACACTTTGCATCCCTTGTGTCGTTTGACACATCTCCATGAAACCCTTTTCCCGTGGCAGTAGTCCTGGCGGAATTTATATCTATCGTAACATAGCACTATAGCGCCCCGTTTGCTTCTCGTCAAAATGAAATTATCATAAAACTGGCATGTGTCTGTAAGTAATACGAAAAAAACAAGTGTTAACAAATTGTACGTGAGTCTTATCTTGGTCTGGTTCAAAAGTACAAATATTAAGGAAAGTAAAGACCATTTATTGAGTTATTTGTTTAATGTCACTTAAAATACACAGAACAAAACTCAAATATTCTAATCCTCTAACTTAAATATAATTAGCATAAATGAAAATGAGAATCAATCACGTATTCACCTCACAAAGCTTACAAAAAAGTAATAATAAGTAATGTAATAGGTATTATAACCTATTAGAATTTTGTGAATAATAAAATACTTAGCCAACTTTGTTGGATGTCTCACTAGGCACTTGGTCATTGGGTAGATTATTTGGTTTCTCTGGAGGACATGTTTGTACTAAATTATCATCTGCTGGTGTTAGTATTGGCGCAGATTTAGCTGCTTTGTCGATATTGTCATTAATGGTTAAATATTCGACATTAATTTCCGGGTCAGAATTTGGTTTTTCTGTGATTTCAGCGTTCGATGAATGAGCTATAACGGGCACAGTAACTGCTTGTATCAAAGGAGTTTCAGGTTCATTAGAATTATGAATTATATTATCGTCATGGATAACGCTGCGGAGAGGATCATCTGCTACCTCACTGGTATCCATTTTTTCATCAGAATCTTTTATGTCAGAAATCATGAGTGATGAGAAGTGAAAGTTATGGGGAGCTGCAGATGGTTCGGTTTTCTTTGATTTTGCAAGTTCCTGTTCTTCTCCATCGGATAATATTTCAATAGGGGCTTCATCTCTCACGACTTCGATAACATCATCATCGGAATCATTTTGTATGGCGCCGGAAGTTACGGCACTTATTACCAGATTCAATCCTGGATCACCTGTAACAAAAAAGAAAATGAAATAAAGCGTCCGTCTAACTGCACAGAAATTATGAACATGCAACAAAACTACTATAAGACGACTATTTCTGGGTTGTAAGGTTAAACATAGACAAGTTAAGAAAAAAAAGTACAGTTATTTGATTAACACCTATTTAATAAATTTTGTTTGATGTAACTCTAACAATACCAAAATATATATTAAAGGTCCACACTTTTTTGATCTTCGACACGAAAAATTGTGTTTCTTTAGTTAACCGAGTTAATCTCTTAGGTCTCGGTTAGGCGCTGATTTTGTCTTTGTCTGATTGCTTTTTCTTTTCTAGATACCGAAACGAGGCACTTCTGCAAGAATGCTACATTTCGGTATTTTATAGCGTGATTAAAATCGTAAAAAAAAGTTAAGTTATGTTAAGTTAAAATTGTAAGTAACCGTGGTTGTGCTCATTCTTGATGATGATGTTTCCATCAATAATGATGGCGGTGCATTTGCACTTACTCCGCATACGTGTCGAACAGCGCCAGAAACTTCTGTCCCGTCTTTGGTACTCGTTATGAAAGCTGTGTCCACCGATCATCAAGAGACGAGACCCTCGAGGGGTGTATACGAATTTTCCTGTCGGAGAAACGAAGTTTGAGGTTGTTACTACTAGGGCAAAATGGTAAAAGGGCTGAACAACAGTACACCTGTAAAAGCAGAAATGGCTGTCGTGGCAGGTGATGGTTAAAATGTATTTTGAGCTTAACCCGATTCGATTATGGATATTAATTTGTAGACTCCATTCCTTTTCTGAGTAACAGTGGTAGAGTGATAGGGTTAATTGAATGGATGAGAGTAGGCACGACTATGTCAACTCATTGGTACTGTAATCATGTTTCTCTATAGCAGCGTTTCTTAACCTTCGATCACGACCAAATACGGATCGCGGGCGATATTGGGATGAGTCGCGGGAATTAATTTAATACAAAAATTAAAATAAAGTCACTACAATAATACTTATTAACACATCATTATGAAGTTAGGGATTGTGCTGTTCAAATCTTTTTTCTATATCTACTAATTTTTCACCAATTAAAAATACGTTTTAAATATACCGAAAATAATTTATTAATGACTATGTTCTCCTTTTATTGCTATGACGTGACCCCCGTGAGTTTTGACTCTGACTTTGCATTTGTCTCTGCCATAGTAGCTCGTGCAAATCCACGATGTTCTTGAATCCGCGGGGTTTGGCGACGTGTAGTAACTTTTGTTGAACGTGTAGCCTCCTACGTGGAGGATAACGCCGCCACGTCGAGAAGAAGTAAAGTAGGCACGTTTTTCTGAAAAAACAAGAAGCACGTCTGTAACTATGTGGCTTTAAAAAAGATTCATTAGCATATATTGTCATTAAGTAAAGATTATTAAGGGAAGCAATTAATTTACTCTAGATGGAGAAGAAAGAAAGCTTGGCAAAGTGATTAAGAAAGGCACATATAAATATTTATTTGTGATATGCAACGATTGATTGTTTTTTTTTTATAAAGTTGTTTCTCCGGCTTCATAGCCTAGGCTTAGGGCAAATATCGTCAAGATAGACTACAGCAATTTTATTAATGAAGAAAAGGGATCAGTTTCTATAGAACTCACTAAATAACCCTCTTTCATTCTTCTTGACTATATTATGTTATATTTAAGTCGAAAATGAGAACAATGCTGAAATAATGACTGTGTTAAACGATTATATTATGTCCATTACTAGGCAGGTAAATGACTTGAGCGTTACCATAACTAGTGAACAGATTTATAGCAAAAATACGGGACCTATGTTTAGTTTAATGTACAGTTTAAAATAGGAAGAATAAAATACGGAATAATGAGAAGAATTGGCACTTTTATTTTGTAAAAAAAACCTACATTGACTAGATAAACGTATCGAGGGGGTTCGCTGAATGGTTGTGCGCGTTGTTCAAACTGACGATTTGGTCTTGCACCGTATGAACCTTGGCTGTACAATCAGAATGTGATGCACACTTCCAGATCTTCTTGATGTGGTTGACGCAGTATGTCCGGCAGATGAATGCGTAGCCATTCACCACAAGCTGCCGGTTGCCTCTTGCTGATATTTTATAAAATACTAGAAAAGAAACAAAATATATTGAGATTACTTTAGGAGATAAGCTCGCCTTCATCTCTGTCAATTATTGTATCTTTAACTTGTCAAACAATTAGGTGTTTAACATGAAAACTGATTTGAAACTGGATTCGATTAAAGTTTTCAGCTTTTTAAATACCTACCAACATTTAGTTCCTACATGTGAGTGAACAGGTAATGAAACCAAATATTAATTTTATTTAAATAACTGTATATTTTCACATCTAGACATTCAATAATTAATATACGTAACGCTCCATGTATGTTAAAGAATAAAAGTTCCGATGGTATAATTATTCATACGGATCTTTGAACCACTTTTTGAAAAAAAGCGATCACCAACACACACATGACACATGTACTTAACTCTAGTTACAGGTACGTTACCGGCTCTTTTATTAACAGCGCTTTATCCAAGCACCATTCAATTGCTGATAATGTGGAGGGTCATGATTATGCTGTCCTCTGGACACCAGACCTTCCGTAGGGTATTCGGTAGTACTGTAGACGCTGGCCTTGCAACCTTTAAGACTACCGGAACACCTCCAGTTGATACCGCCAGTTGTAGACTGGTAGATTCGTTTGTATGTATGTCCTCGGTATAAGAGGAGTGGGTATTTTCTACCAAAAGGGATGAGACTGATATCTGAGAACAAGATAAGATTTCAACGTGAGATATTTTACAAATGTTGTGACATAGGGTGACAAATGAGCCAGAAGTGCTTTTGATGGTAAGTGAGCACCATAACCCATGGAACACCACATCATTGAAGATGCATTGCCAGTAATTTCACCGGCTGTATTAATCTTCACACCAGAACACAGCAGCCCATGAACTGCTGCTTCACAGTAGGATTGGCGAGTAAGATGGTGTAGCCAACCACATGGAACTTGGGCATGGAGGACCATGAACCAGCGGTAATCAGCAATACCCGCACTCATACACAATCTTTTCCATTGAAGATAGTTCAGTTCATTTAGTTACTTAGTTATTTTTAATACAAGCTTTTTTGCTGTCTGCACTTTTTGCCTTTGGTTACTATCTGGTAGCATAGTGAACGGTTGCGATACTCTGAGGATGAGCTCTGGTTGAGTTCGAAACGCGTCAGTGTAGTTTGGTGGTGGTAATAGTTGGGTTTGTGTGATTTGTGTTTTCGTACAGTTTGAAGGTGGAGGAACTGCATGAACACACATTTCTTGCGTAAACGTAGCTATCATAAGGTCGCGGGTGATCAAAGTAATTGTTTCAGTTGATTTAAGATAATTGTTTATAAACAGTTATAATTCTTTATTTCTTTCAATTAAATTTGATGTAGTTAAGTATATTTTATAGTTCTGATTACACTCATCCGATTTTTTAGCACTCTTAACTCTTAAACCAAGTTCCGCTAGCCGTTCTGTGATACTGGGGTGGATGATGATTATGTTCCCCGTTGCATGATTCTATGCCTTCTTTAGGGTTTTCGTTACTTGTGACAATTTTCGCTTTGCATCCTTTATACACGCTCGAACATTTCCAAATAACTCTACCATGTGTGACCAACCCGAAACGTTTGTAAGTGTGTCCTTTATACATGACAAGTGGATACTTTCTGCCAAAAGGGATCAGGTATATATCTGAAAGTAAACAAAAGACAGTGTTAAGTGAGACGGTTCTCTATCGTTTACCCGAATTCATATGCCATAATGTATCATTGACTATAATTTTCATTTCCCATAAAGTAATTTATTTTTGAAACAGTATTTTCTTCATAATTGTCATTAAACTGACATAATTGTATAAGATGACGTTTCAAAAATCCTGATAACAGTTCTATATATTTTATGGCAAACAAGGGTTTGGCAAGTGAAATTATGAGAAACGAAGTGATTCGAAATGTGACATTATATTATTAAATCACAATTGTAATAGAATTGAAAGATCTGTCTTTTAATTGATTTTTTGACGCCAGTATATGAAATAACCTGTCTGTTTCATTTAATCTCATCGCGGTTTAGTAATATGCAGCAGTATCTGTCAGTAATTTAAATAAGTAAATAAATGCTTCTGAAAATACTGCCATGCTAGAGGACGGGGAACGTGCCAAAAAAAAAATTAAAAAAGAATAATGGACAAAATACATTATGTATTTCTTCCATTATTCTTTTCAAACTTTATGTAATTTGATATTTACGTATTCTACGTACCGTCGAGGACGTTGTTCGATTACATGGTTGGGCAGATTAAGGGGCTGTTTCACCACCCATTGATTAATTTTAAATGACGGATAAATGTGATGCTGTCTCCGCCTATTCGAACAAAACAAACAGAAACGGCATCACATGTATCCGTCAAATAAATTTGATCAATGGATGGTGAAACAGGGGGTACGTGTCATGGTTTAAAATAGCCATAAAATTAAAACTATATATTTAACATGTTTTCATTTTAAGCTTATATACTACATTAGCTCAAATCGCTCTCTATTAGCTTTTTTAACTTGACGAATTCTACCATAGAAAGAGCAAGCGCATTGCAAGCGGCCCGCACTACGTCATCTGGTATGTCATCTTATATCTTGCTTGACTAACCAATGCTTGAAGAATTTAAATTCTTTCCCCGTGTGCTCATAATCTTGCTCAGCATTATGTCCCCATATCAAAAGTCCAATGGATTCAAGTCAGGTGTAGATGAAGGTCATTCTTGATAAGGTATGAAATCTGTTAAATTTGTTTGGCACCAGTTTTGAGTATGTTTAGCTTTGTGAGATGGGACACTGTCTTATTGAAAGCAATAATAGTAATTTCAATACAATTTCTGGATATTTTCTAGCATTATGATCCTGCAACACTTACAGAATAGAATAATCTTCATTAATTTTTACTTCCTGATCAATGAAAAGCAGTGGTAGCTTAGTGGGTGATATCGCACTCCAAACCTTGACATCCGAAGCACTTTGAAAACGTTGTACGGCTAATTTGCCTACTGAGATATCCCTCAATGAAGTACCATTAACACGATCATTGTGTTGGGTGCTATCATGCCATTGGAGCATATTTTATCAAAAAAAAAACAATGTCATCGCCCTCATGCCAAGCTAGCAACTCCCTGCATTTTCGCACTATACCTTTTTTCTGGTCATTTGTTAAGCGGTCAATTTTCTAATTTTTGTAGGTTCTCTATTCTAAGATCATGTCGTAATATACGACTCATTGTTCGACGGGATATTTTCATATCTTTAGCGAGTTTACTGACACTTTGGGCTGGATTTCGTTTAATACGCTCACTAACGTTTTTTATTGTATTTTTGACGCGTACAGATGGTTTTCGACCTGGTTTAGGCCTGATTCGTGCAGATCCAGTTTCTTTGAATCGCTTAATGGTACGTGATATGAACCTTAAATTTATATTTAAATGTTTCAGCTTCTTATATATCTCGCACGGACGGAACTTTTGTTTGTGTAAGTTTACAACGAGCTGACGTTTCACGTCCATTGTTGAAAACAATATACCTAAAACAAAAGATATCATGCGACCTCTCGATATCATAAAGACGGATAAATTCTTAATTTTAAAAATGTTATATGGTGAAAAAGTTTCGATCATATTCGTCCAGGGTGCACAAAACACTACTCCCCTTGAATCCCTTTAGATAAGAGAAGAACCGTAAATCTCGAGTATGTGCGGATTTGCACTCCAAGTTTATGTTAGTTACAGTTATCAGTCACCTTGACATTTACCTTAGTAAAGAACATATTAAACATAAATTAACTAATGTTAATTAATACAATGACGAAGGGATACGGCCAGACAGTAAAAAAAGTCATGAAAACACTATTATTTTATTCACATTTTTTCAAATTTGGTATTTGCCATCTTCCCGTTTTGGTTCTGCAGTTTGGTGGATCGTGGTTGTGCTCGTTCCCTAAGTCGATCTCATCGTCATCAACGAGGCAGTAGGCCTTGCAGCCCGTTCGATGTATGAGGACGCACCTCCAGAAGACCTTGCCTGAGCTGTTCTGTTTGACTCGCTTGTAAACGTGCTTTTGTATAACCATGACCGGATATTTCTTGCCAGTCGGTAGATATTTTATTTCTGTAACAATTGTGTTGCAAAAATATTATTGTATAATAAAAAAGTAAGTAGTATGTCATAGTAATTTTTTCGCGTTTTTGACAAAAAATAAGTGCAAATTAGTGCAGAGAATTTAAGAATTCAGAAAATTGTGAAAGTTGAAATACAAACAGTATCATTCATTAAAGTTCGTGAAATGTTCGTGAAAAGAAAATGACATTGTAGGTATGTAAAAATAAAAACAAAATATGTGTTGATGTCACTTATTTATTTGGTTCATTGCGTTAGCAGCGTCACAAAGAAATTCAACAAATAAACAATATGAATCCAATCTATCAATTATAGAAAGTGATCAACATGAAATATAGGATTTTTTTATGTAAGAAAAGCTTAAATAAAATAGATGATCCATGTCTTTCCCTTACAAAAGATAACTTTAGGAGGTATACGCTCATACATAATATTTACAATCAAACATAAAGATAAGCTTATGTTTTGAGCTTATGCTTATGGATTGAGCTTAGGATAGCACCGATATATATGAATAATATTGCACACTTGTGTCTAGGTCTAGTGATTCTAATGATGTAGATAAAACTACTTGACTGAACAATAGATAAAATGCAATCACCAAATAGTTTTTATTACCATTTTGTATGGGTTTTCGCGTGTATGCAGGGAGTAATCTCTCAAATGATCAGCTGATACATTCTCCCCGATTAAGGTATATATGCCGGGAAAGTGTAAAAATTCTCGTGTGACGTAGAAGATCTGGCACAGATAGTTAAAAGATAATTTTATAGTACTATACGTACAAAAAAAAATATGTATACGTGTTCTTATATCTTACGAATTGTTACTTCGAAAACTCAAACTTGATGTCTTTTTCTCAACATTTATCAATTCATTCAACCAGCTCCGATTACTGCTGTCAACTTTAACATCAGTGTCCTACGTCAGATAGTTGCCAGAAAGTTTTTTTTGCAACAAGTCTAACATCAAGCTTCCAGAGCCTGTCTTGTCGATGCGGAAGCATCCCTGCCTCAGATTACTGCCAGAAGGACATTCTTGTCAGACTCCTTTTAGAATCGTGACAATGCTCATCATTCACCGTTTGTATGACGTCCATTTCGTCAGGTAAGGTCTTGATAAAAGCCTTGCAGCCAGTTGTGGTTCTTCGAGAACAGTGCCACAGGATACTTTTACTAGATAACACTTTGTGTGTGTACGTATAGTTTTTGTATTTGAGGAGAGGGTATTTACCCTTGCCTGAATGTACGAGGACAGCTGCAAATGTAAATGATGTGTTAGACTCTTTATTCCGGTATTGGTAATCGTTAACACGTTGTCAAAACCATATAATCTTTAGAAATCCAAACTTATTACAAAGTCTTTGGAATTTAATTTGGTATCCAATGACTTGAGTATGAGTTATGCTATCTTTTTCTCAGATTAGAAAAACAATCAAATAAGTAGCAATATTTTAAAGTAAAATAAAAACGTAAACCATGTAAGTAACAAGTGTTATGTTATACATTAGTATTTATTTATCACTTTTGGCATTGGTTTATTGAAAAACAAGCATGAATTTAATCTTTAAATTACTAACCCAGAGAAAAAAGTATAGAAAATCAGGGCAGTATTTAACCACTTATGATTGCTTGGGTCTAGGTTTACCTACTAAACTGTTAATTCTTACAGTTACAGTCTATTCTAAAATTTAAGGCAACTAAATTTTTTCATCGTTTATTACTCTGTAAAAACGTAATCCGACCCCGATATGCTTCATTATATTGGTTAAGTTTCACGTTTCGCGTTACTCCAGAAGATTTTCAAGATACCTATTGTTAGGTTAATAACGTTGTCAAATTTAAGATTGCCTCTCCCGTTTCTTGTTTATTGGTTGCAGCGACAACAGCCCCTGACATCTAGGGTAGTGGCAGTGCTCATCGAACACCGCTTGTGGGACGTGAAGCTGGTGAGGGGAAGATTTGATGAAGGCTTTACAGCCTGTTCTCGTTCGTCGAGAGCAATGCCACAGGACACCACTAGCTGATCGGACCTTATACGTGTAAGTTTGGTTCTTGTACAAGAGGAGGGGGTGCTTGCCCTTGCCAGAGGGAACGAGAATCGCTGCAAATTAAAACGATTTGTTAGATCAGTACCATAATTTTAGAATCGTTGCTAGGATGGATGTTTTTCACTTTCACTGGGATATCAAATTGGACCCGAAATTGATGATAACCCGAAAAATAAATTCATCATCCAGAAATCATCATCATTCCAGCAGGATACATCTCAGTGCACAAGCCTCCTCTCAGAATAAAAGGGTTTGACCCGTAGTTCCCACGTGGACCCAGTGGCGGATTTAAAACTTCACACACACCATTGAATTTCATTGTTAGTGCGGGTTACGTCACTATGTTTTCCTTCACTGTAAAGCTCATGGTGAATTTCAAAATAATGTGCTTTTGCACATAAATTTCGAAGAACTCACAGGTGCGAGCTTGGGTTCGATAGTGGGTTCGAACTATAAGAAGAGGCCGAAGAGGCCATAATTCAAACCGCTAGGGCAATAATTTCATATGCACCATTGAATAGCACCATTAAGGTTCAGTCGGTTCCCTAACTTAAGTATCCACTTTTCCATATTAACTGCATAGAAAAGTGGATACTTATGTTAGGGAGCCGACTGTACATAGCAGTGCCATTTGCACCATTGATGGTGCTAGTCAATGCTGCATATAAAACTACGGCCCGCTAAGCTCCCACGGCTTATAAATTTTTATGTCTCAATAATTATTCTAAGTGCTTAATGGAGGCAGAAGCTTTAGTGCTTTAAAGAAAAATATGTTTTTTTTTTCTACAATGTTTAATGATTTACAATAGGTATTATGTTTTAGGCAACTTATAGATATTGTCCTAAAACTAGCTAGGAACATAATTGTCATAAATAGCTTCTTAAATATTAGGCACTATTTTAAATGTATGTGTTTTAATACGGCAGATGAGATGTACTTTAAAGCTTAATAAACTCAGATGACTTTAAATATTTGTGAATGTATGAAGTAGAATTCTCAAAATTAGTTTCACAACCATACTACGAGCCCAAATGCAACAGAGTTCCTCTACCATGCTGTTCCACCTACTACCACCCATAACTATTAATATTAAACAAGAATAGACTTGTAGCAAAGCTATTTTTTTTTGTTTACAACACATCAAATGGCAATGGTCCTTATATAGTATTCTTCATCAATCAACGCTACTAGTTTGATATGAAAACGTGTATGAATATTTCTTTCAATGTCCATAACATACTACATAACATATTAGATTAAGATTTAATTTCTAACACAATATGGATGTAAAAACGTCTGAAATAAAGATTTATTATTATTATAACACCTGAATTATACATATTTATAGTGGTGGAAGGAAAAGGTTCGTCACTATTCGACTCTATGTCAATGAGTTAAGGTCGAAAAGTGACGAACCTTTTCATTCCGCGACAATAGCTATATAAATTAAAACACAATCGACATGCAGACCTACAATTAAACTCAATATTTACTATAGCAGAAATTGAAGATTAAAAATCCAAAAGAATTTAGATCGACCAAACATTTCCTTTGCTTCAACGACATTGCAGCTTACCCAACTTAGAACCATTAACTAATATAGATTTACTAAGTTTATTGTTTCTTTTATGTTAAATGTGTACTTTTATATAGTAAATATTTGGTCACCAAAAAAAACCAAGTTAGGTACATAGCTAGACGAAGTATTTAGCCTTTAGGGCTCGTAGTAGAGCTGAAATACACTTATGCCAGTTTTGAGATCACAAGATTTTAATTAGTCAACTATCAAATGCAGCAGCTTGTAGCTAAATAAGCATTAAATTATTTAATTTCGGTTTCAAATATCCTACTTGATTAAATTTTTAACAGTAATAATATCGGAAGGTTTTTACGAGTTTAATAAATATTGCTTAACTTTTTAATAATCTACGTACAAAATTTGTACATTTATTTTGCTAGTACTTTTAAAAATAAGGACACAAGCATATTAAAATGTAGTTAGACAAATACTTATGTATGTTATATATATATGTCATGGAATGCAACAAAGAAATTCTAATGTAAGTTTCCACTAAAACAGGGAGAGCTTAATTAGTTTTCATATCGCTAGTTAAGAATGAATGATATAAAAATACCAACTTGGATCAAAAATCTTATGAGAATATACATATACATAACAATTGAATACGCAAACTTGCTAAATGAACTATATTAAAAAGATAAACGCTTTTCACTTGCATCATTCAGTAAAGCAAATATTAAAGATAAATTGGTTTCTTGTTTCCGGAAAAAAGTTAAAATGTCAGGAAGTTGTCTTATAGTATGGCCGTGTTTCACGACAGGCCGATTTTATAAAGATGGAGAAAGACCACAATAGGGATCTTATCAATAGGGATCAATAGGGATTTTTAGTGGCCCAAAAGTTATCTTCGGTGGGGGGTGGTCATGAGGTTTGATCGCGAACACTTGCGTGCCGTAGCTGACAGCAGACGCTCTGCAGCCCTTGAGTCTTCGGGAGCAGTACCACGATGTCCTGCCAAGAGCATTTGCTTTCTGGTAACTATATGTGTATCCAGAGAACAGAAGAAGAGGATGTTTGCCGCCTCTTTTCGTCCAAAGGAATCGACCTGTGTGAAAAAGCGACGCTTTAGTACCTAATGAGATAAATTGAGTAACATTTCTATGAGTCTAAATTTATTTATTTAGACAGAGAATAAAATAAAAAGGATTATAGGAAACTGAAAGAAGGATTAGAAATTTAACAAGGGAAAGCAAAGCCAATTGATAAAAGGTCAAAAAGTAGTTATAATTTTTTCTTCCAAATAACAAGTCTGGCCGCCATGTTGTTTGGAAGACATCACATTTTTGGCTTAAGGTAAGTAGGAACTATTTATGTTGCTCTTTTTCATACCAGCATACATATAAAAGTAAGAAAATATTATAAGTTGTATCGTAAGAATTTTTACATGAATATCTACTACGATTTATTAGTAAATGAAGGAGGTTAAAGTGAGGCTGCGAAAATGACTGGACAATGTTAAATAATACATACGAGGGCAGGTCCAAAAGTTTCCGGCCTAACAAAGAAAAGAAGTACATATATTTACAAAACTTCTTTTATTTTTCGATATAGTCATCCTCAATTTTAATTCAATCTGAAAAGTGCATTGAAATAGAGGGAGACTATATCGAAAAATAAAAGGAGTTTTGTGAATATATGTATGTACTTCTTTTCTTTGCTAGGCCGGAAACTTTTGGATCTGCCCTCGTACTACGTAGCTAATGCAAAATCATAACATTTAATCGTGTAATAGGTCAATAAACTATAAAATATTTAAAACGGGCTATAAAATATTAATACTTTTATAAGTATCCTGTTCCAATCACATTGTCATTTTAAAGCACAATTTGTGCTCGCATTTACTTAATAACTACATAATATTCCTTTGAGCAGAGTTATGAATAACGAATCCTAATATCGAATGGGTTATAAAATCGATTTTATTTCTGAAACCGTAAACTTATCAGGATTTATTAAAACCACATCGTATACTACCCATTACGTTAGGTCAGGTTAGTTTAATAACAATCTTAAAAATTACGGTTTCAGAGTGAAAAGGTTTTAAATATGATATATTTTTTTAGAACGTAATGGGAGGCTGTGACGCTCGTCAGGGTTAGACCGTTACGTCCATTTTTCCCTGATCATCGCAGCGTCCCATCTTACAGGGTCCACAGACGCGAGGTCCATGCTCTTTTTTGTATATTAAGTAATTAGGGCGTGAAGCGGAAAAATCCTCTGGGATACCTGAGAGTGGAGGGCCCTGGTAGTGTCAGATTCTTACTGGCTAAAACCGCTTCCCGCACTATTTATTTCTTTGGGATGACTACTGAATGATAGAGACAATTTTGATAAGAGGCATGCCTTAAACAAATGAAAGAAATTTAGGCGTCCCGCCGCTTAGCTGTTGCGGAGTGTGCATGCCAGTCAGAGGTACATACTATCTTAAAATAAATGAGGAGAGGGGTGGGCACTTTGCTGGAGGCGCTTGACCTTTTGGCCTTTTGAATCTTTCGACGTTTTTGATTTGTGCCAGTGCTCTTTTCCGCCAGACCTCATTTTTTTTACAGGGTGCTTGTTTGATCAAACCTTCTTTCCGAAAAGAGGAAGATAAACTTTTTGTTTTTTGAATGAAATGATATATGATGAGATTTCTTTATAAATGTGTCCGTGACCGGCTGTCTTGTGCCATGATGCCAAGACCCGGAGTTGCTTTTCCCGCGCCGCGCCCACAGGCGTCGGTCGGCTTACTTCGGCGGGAGAGACTCGCTGCCCGACGTGGTTATGCCATTATGTACTTTGATCCACAAGCATCTCCTCCCTCCACCACAGCTTACCGACCTCACTTATCCGCGTTAGTTTGGGTCTAACCTCTCCCTACGCAGTCTCGGACTTTCTATACTTCTACAGGATAAGTTTTATGCTAATTTTGACGGGCATGCACGCCGTGCAGCTTTGTCCTTTAGATCTAGGTGTTCGTGCTAATTCTAATTGCTGCAGTGCATAATTTGAGGGAGGAAATTGTATAATTTTGCAAATTTTTAGGATGAGCCGAGTTAAACGTAAAAGAGGGGAAGGGAAGGGGTGGAGATGGGCATGAAGGTTGTTGTATCTTATGTGTGGGTGTGTAGTGAGTAAGTATTGCGGGGTCGAGAGTTGAGGGGCGAGGGAAGATGATATTGTGAATAAAGAACAGAAAAAAGGAGATGGGAGGGCAGGAAGACCGTTTTCTCGGAGCGACGGAACTGAATTGGTGACTGGAGTGTTGCCACAAGTTGCTAGAACACACCCGTCACTTGTTCCTTATCATTGCCGTCCGGACTATCTTGCCAAGATATTTTAGGAAAGCATTCCGGACGTCGCTTGTCCCGTGCAGTAGTGACTCGACGCTATCCGGCTCCACCTTCGTGCCAGTCTTAGTTTCGAGATCTCGCCTTTCCACCCCGATGCGTGGGTATTCGCACACAAGGTGGCAAATATCCTCGTCGCAGGCCGGGTCGCACACGCACGAAGGTGAGTCTTTGATTTTAGAGCGATGAAGGTACGCCGCGAAACCTCTGTGACCGGTGAGCGCTTGTACCAGGTGGCGTGGTGGTGTGTGAGAGCAGTCTTCATTAACGTGCTGTTGCACCTCTCACGTTTGGAAAGAACTTTCTGGTAACCGCTCCGGTAGGTACCGGAGGCATCATAGCGCTCCTGCCACTTGTCGACCGTTGATTCTCTGATCGACCTTTTGACGTAGGATTTTGGCACCCCGACGTATTCGAGGGCGGTCTTTTTCTTGAGAGCCGCCTGCTTTGCCAGTTCATCGATATTATACTATAACCCATTCGATATTTTAATAATTCGATATATTAACTTTCGATATTCAGATACCTGCCCATTCATTTTCTAATGTTGAGTAAATCAACATACGAACCATTCCTTAAAAATTAATGCAAAGATCAGTTAAACACAACATGAATCTAAGTACCTAATCTTACCTTAATACTAGTCAATCTTTACATCGGTTTCTTATAGATCAGTCCAATACGCATAACGCTTATTATATTTTCGTATTAAATATCAAAATTAATTGAGTGTCACAATTTCGTAGTAGGGAAGACTAGGCACTATCTGTCTCTTAAATTTAAGAGCTATGCTCTTGTAGGTGGAGTAATCGCCACTCCGCGCGGTCTTCGGCCAGCCGTTTGACTTTTAAGGCACTATAATAGTTTTAATTTTGAGTTAGGCACTTGTGAAAATGATCAGCTGCATACAATGTAAAACAAAAAAAAAGTTTTAAATAATAAAAGTAAAATAAAAATAAGATAGTACAGTCAGCTGCATACTGTAGTATCTAGTCCCACATCATGTGTTTATTCCGCTGACTGTACAAAATAGTGGAAATGGATTGAGTAAAATTGATGCTAATAAACTCTTACTAGTGTATCGTTACGTTTGACGAACTGCGGTTTTCTGTGGCAATGGTCTCCACAGTCATCTAAGACTTCGTAAGCTTCACCTGTGAAGAGCTTGGCAGTACACCTCTTAGCTGTACCGGGCTGGACCATGGTACACCTCCATTGCCCCACTTTGTTACTGTATTTCTGGAGACTGTAGGAGTATCCGCGGTAAATGAGAAGACGGCCTCCTCTTTGCGATTGGGCGAAGGACACTGCAAAAGACAGCTGTTTGTAATTAATCGAAATATTTCTTATGGTAGCTTGAACTAGTAATGTTTGAGTATTAATTAATCGATGGCTTTGTAATATTTTATTTGAGAGGAGAGAGAACACTTAAAAGAATGCAACTGAAGAAGACTTATCGCATCTTAAAAAAAAAGACAAAACTATTGCATATTAATGTAATTAAAATCACAATTTGTTCAGGTAGTTTTTAAGGCCTGGTTAAGTATTTAAACAACTATGTATAATAGAAAAGGATCAGATTTGCTATCTCCATGTATAAAAAAAACAAAGTGTAATATAAACTAACAAAACTATTAACTTTGCAAAAGAAATTTGGAGTTAACATCTCTCAAGAATTTTTTCTTTAAACGTGTTAAGATACAATTCAGACCGCCTGCAGGCCGCAGTGTTGCCGCGCTCGGAAAGGCTTTCATAAGTTTCATAGAGATTCATACAAAACAGTGGTGTCGCTTGCAGTCTGCGGATGCAATTTGCGGCCTGCAGCCCGTCTCGGACTTGTACCCTTACTTGAATCTTAATTTGCTACAATATTTCATTCACAAAGTACCTACTTTGCTCACAAAAAAAATGCCAAAAAGTCGAATGCCTCGTCTGAATCAAGTTTAAGAAGTTTTTATGTAACATCCATCACTCAACTGCATGTAGGTCTGCCTTGAATGATTATGATCGCCTTTGGCACCAATTAGTTCTCCCTCCGTGCTAACAGCAATGATGGCCTTACAGCTACTCCGAGCACATCGGATGCACCTCCAAGTTTCGCCTGTCTTCGTTTTCCAACCGAAGCAGAACATAAAGCCATTTACCATGTAGAGTTTCTTACGGGTATTGGCCATTGTTATCTGTTTGAAGTCTAGGACAATAGATAAGGATATGGTTTTAGTAAGTTATATGAGGATAATTAGCTTTTGTTGATGCTGGTGTTCCAATGAACAGTTAGATATCTCTATGGTTAAGCGTGAAATTAGAGCGTGAGATTTCAGGCACATAACTACTAATAATAGCTGTGGTGGCCTAGTGGCTTGACCTAATACCTCAAAACCTATTGGCTCAAATCTCTGAATTTTTCGAAATTGATATGCACAATTACATTTAAAATTTACCATGTGTTATATCATGAAGGAAGAACATCCTGAGGAAATCTGCACACTCTTGCGAAGAACTTCAATAATGTGCGTGAAGTTCCCAATCCACACTAGGCTAGGTTAGGCTAGGTTATTATTAAGCCCGCGATAATCACTGGTACAACATGGATATAAAATATCTATGAAAAGGTCGTCCATTCCTTCAGAAACACTTATGAGGTTGGTCTCTCTGAGAAGGCTTCGAAGCCATTTAATGTTTACAAACGCTAACTAATAGATTTATTCCAAGTGATATTTCGCTGAACATGTCAAGCCTACGTAATATCATTATTCTCCGAGTCCTAAGTTTAGTATGAATTGAGTTGTTTAGGCATAGCACACTGTTTGATTACCAAGGTTTTATTAATAAATTAATATTTTCATAAGAATTTATTTCAAATTACAACATGGATAAAAATGGAATCAAGAAAACCAGTAATAGATATTAGTCGTATGATACAATGCCGTCTGACAAAGACTGTGTAGGTAATCAAAAGTATTACTTAAAAACTTTTCCAAACTCTTTAATTCCAGTGATTTTGATAAAATCACACACCGTTTACTGTTTGTGAATAAGACGAATTTTCAAACTCTTTAGATATTTAAATATAACCACATACAATACTGTCCGACGAGAGAGTCACTTTTAATCTTAAGGTTAAGAACATATCACAGTGACAACCATGTAAAATTTTTACCAGAACATAAACGATTTTATTCTTATACTAACAAAGCCCGAACTCGAGCAATCAAATAGATTGACAACTGGATAAATTTGACTAGATTTATCGTCTCCTCTTCGCTTTGATATAGGTGCCGTCTTTAAGTACATCATAGTCCTGTTTAGGGTGACTATGAGTTCCTCTAGCTCCCAGAAAACTTCCTTCGTTAGTGACAATGATTTGGGCGCGACAGGACTTCGTGTTACAGTGAGTGCACCTCCAACGTTGGGAGACTCTCGATTTAGACCAAAAGCAGAAGACGTATCCGTCGTACATATATAGTTTCCGCCAACTGTTGGCCATCGTAATTTGTTTAAAATCATGTTCAGTCGCTGTGGAGAAGAAAATTTGATAATTAATACTGAGATGATTGTGAGAAAATGTTTATTAAAATTTTATTCATCAATTTGCTCTATGCCCTATGCTCTATGGTAGTGTGACTAAGAAAACTCGTACACTGTGATAAAGATATATACGTTTTCATACGCACCAACAATTTTGTACGTTGCTAACATCAGAAATTAAAGAAACACGCCACCATACATATACACCATAAAAAAACCAACACGCTCCAAGCCAAGAGGTGACACTCTGAAATTCCCAAATGACAAAAACGATTGCAAACACAGTTAAATTTATTATAAATAAATATCTCCATATTTTTAAAAAAAGGCACAAAGATAAGTTTCAAAGTGACAAATAAAAAAAAGAACATAACAATAACTTTAACCAAGGATGATATAGACTGGATTAGCAATCGCCATAGTACAGATCGGCCGCGATTTTTATTGTTCGATTATTAAATCTAGATGGCGCTGAAATATAGCCCGAGGCTTTGAAAGCAAAACAATAAGACTACAGATGTTTCATGTTACTACAAATGTATTATTTTTCAAAAATATTGCATAATAATACATTTGCAGTAATATGAAATATCTGTAGTCTTATTGTTTTGCTTTCAAACCCTCGGGCTATATGTCAGCGCCATCTAGATTTAATAATCGAACTATAAAAATCGTGGCCGATCTGTACTATGGCGATTGCTAATCCAGTCTATATCATCCTTGCTATAACTTAATACAATTTTACATGATGTCCGGATTCTGTCAAATGGTACTTGGGGGCTGGATGATGGTGTTCTCCGTGAGCTTGTACAGTTGTACCATCAGTAGTTATAATTATATAAGCCTTGCACTTAGATGTGCAGCGCCATCTCTCGGCATTTCTACTGGTAAAATGTCTACTATATGTATACTCGTTGTACATATAAAGTTGTCTGCCATCGGCTGTACATATGCGGTGCAGTTCCATATTTATATCTTGAAAAAAAAAACAAATCTGCATTTATTTTTTTTATCTGTAATTTCTTTCTATCCGCTGTCCTGAAATTCTTTACAAATCTGCATGTGCGACGACTCTAGTTACGGGATCGAAAATTAAAAAGTTTTTGCGAAAACAAAACATTTTAATAATCCCTTTTTGCTGACGATACTTAATTATCACCAACCCTGAAGTGAGGAAAAATCGACATTGTCAGTTAAGGTAATAATTAAGTTATATTAATGAAATGATTGATGTTTTTTGTTGACTACAAAAACACAAGAAAATAATAAAAACCCTGAAATCATAACTTCGAATCTGTTTCGGTCATACCGCTGCTTAAAATATAAAGATGTTACGGAATCGCAGTGTCGCATCGTATCCATACCGTTTTTAGGGTTCCGGAGCCAAAATGGCAACAATTTGACCCGAACGGAGAACGACCCTAGCGGAGAAGCAAGGTAAAAATATTCTAAAATATCTAATATATCACGGTCTGTAAAGATTCATTGTTAAATTTTGATGTATCCGTTGGCGGTTCTAAAGTAGGCCTTAGGGGGGTGGCTGTGTTCGTTAACAGCTTTCAACAGTTTGAGGTGGTTGGAGACCATGATATATGCCTTGCAGTCAGAGGTGTTTGTACATCTCCAATATTGTGCTTCCTGCCTTTTGTAAAGAAAGTGGAACGTGTACGTATGCTTTTTATACATTAAGTATTTTTTTCCATTGGCCATAGTAATTTCCGTGACTGCTTCTAGAACAAAATAACTCATAAATAATTAAATAAGAGTACTCATGATTTCGAGTTCCAAAACATAGGTACATATTGCAAAAACCGGTTGTCTGTAATGTCGGTTTACGGACAATAGTTTAACGTGACAACGTCATAACAAAACATTCAAAAAAACAAAAATGAAACCAGGTCGCAGGACTAAATCGCTGTAATCTATCATTCAATGGAACTTGCTAACTATGTAAACAAACCGCCATATTAAAATTGTCTCTGAGTGACGAATTTACTAGTGATGGGCAAGACTCTTACTTACTCCTTTACGTATGTCAAACCATATTGAATAATAATTTAATAAAATACCGTAAGTAAAGAAACAAGTAGGTTTTGAGAAAAAGGGAATTAAAACGATTAATCTGAATTCACGTATTTATTGAAATTTAAAATTGTCAAACTACCGCGTAGTGTATAAACTTTTTGTTGGCAGGCATAGAGCGTGAGATAACCAACTTTAGTCATAACACTACCCATCATTGACAATTGTAGAATTTAAAAGAAACAAAAACGTCATTCCATCAGGTCCTAATAACCTAACATATAAAACCATTTTAAACTTTTAATGAAATATCCAAGATACATTTATATATTTCATAATTATGTATTTTACGGTAACAACCGTTTCAATAGTGTATGGTTTCAATGATGTTTGATGAGATGGTGTGAAAATTCAAGAAGAAACAGTGACAAAACAAATATGTTTACACAGTTAGCAAGTTCCATTGAATGACATTTTAGGAATTACGGCTGTACAACGTTGTAGTTATCTAATTACTTCTATTTAACAATTATACAACCGAAAGTCGCATAAGACAGTTTTTTTACGACCAATTTGTTGGTTGGGAGGCGGTCACCCATCCAAGTCAACGGTGCATCCTACGGCAAAATCAATGAAATTTTCATCCCCCTTTAATACCCTCCTCCGCCCTCCCCGCACAGCCCTCAAACCCCCAAATTAAAAAATTACCCGAGCAGCGGTAGTACTAAGATTGTACATCCTGGCGCACGCTATAACGCGCGATGACGCAATGTAACGTACATGTACATATACGTTACATTGCGTCATCCTTTTTCGTGCTTGCAACCGGCGTTCATCGATTTATTAGATGTTGTCACGTCAAAAAATATAAAGCAATTCATTGAGTTTTCTAAATTAAGACAATAAATACAGTAAATGCATATTTTTATTTTATTTCATTTCATCGAAAGCAGATATTTGGAAGAGATAGAAAGAGAAAGTTTAGAAAATTATATTTATTTATCAATCTAAGCGTTCCGGTTCATAAAAACAAGTTACAAATTAAAAAAAAAACTCTACTATAACTTAAAAGTGCAAACTGAAATGACAACATAAGGTTATTTTATTGTTTTCATTTGTAATTGTAATGGAATATTGGGAGTTTGAGGTTCTACCCACATTTATGTACGGTCGAGTTCACCAATATATGCATCGCCAACCTTTCATAAATATCTATACATAGACCTTATGTTACCGTAATAAGGCCTATGTATAGATATTTATGAAATGTTGGCTGTACAGATATTGGTGAACTCGACTGTACCCGTGTGACTTTTGCGTGAGTTGGATAGACTAACGTTCATGACGTCGAGCTTTTGCGTTTTTAGGCAACTACTATTCAACGTTTTATCAATTCATAACGTCAGTAAGGATTGCCGTCACTAATTTTGACATATTTTCCTGCCTTACTTATTATGTATTGCGGTGGCTCATGATTGTGAGTAGGTATCGGAGACAAAAGGATGTCGTTCACAACTTTGATTTTGGCGCGGCAAGTTTTCGTTTTGGTACATCGAAAGCATATTTTAGAATTACTTCTTTTTGTGTATGTATAGTTGTTTAGCATGTAGTATGTTGTACCTGCATTGCCTGCCAGTTGGATTTTGTAGACTGAAAATGAAATTTGATTAGAATAAGTTCATTTAATATTGTACAAATAGGTTTTAAACTGGGTTGATTTCGGGACGAGCGGGGGCTTTTGGATCTTTTGAAAATTGTAAATTTGTGTATTGCTGCAAAGTAACTGCTCGAGTCAAATTAAGATTGGTCTAGAAAATAGTTTAAAACTAGGGCTTCCCACTCATTTTCTAATTAGACAATGATAGTACGCAATGTTCCAATTTGTACGTGAAGCTTCTTAGAAACTAAATAAACATCAAACACAGACTTTCGGGACAAGTTTATAGAAATAATTTATTTATTTGTGATACAAAGGTAAAATACATTGGGTCGTTTATAAGGTACAAACTTATAACAAGTTACAAAACAAATCAAATTTTAATCCATTTCCCTCCAGCGGTCTGGTAGATCTTGACAGGTGGGTGATTGTGTTCGTTCCCTCGGCTCAGGATAATTTGGTCTTCGGTGCAAACGACGAAGGCTCTGCATTTCGAGTAGGAAGTACAGCACCAACGCCAGTTGCCGCGGGACTTGCCGTGTTTGTAAAACGTGTAACCGTCCACGTAGAGGTTCTGTTTGCCGGATATAGTGGTGATGAATTGACCTATTGAAACAAAGCACTGCATAGAATTCATTCTGCAAATAGTTCACATAGCTCGAAGGATCGCCAGACTCAAGTGGCAGTGGGCAGGGCACATCGCTCTTAGAACTGATGGCCGGTGGAGCCAAAAAGTTCTCTAGTGACGTCCAGGGACTGGAAAATACGGTGTGGGTAGGCCTCCAACAAGATGGAGCGACGACCTGGTTAATGTAAGGGGAGGCCTATGTTTAGCAGTGGAAGTCTTTCGGCTGAAATGATGATGATGAAAGAAGTTTAGCTTAAGCTAATCAAATTAGTATTTATTTATTCGTACAACAAAAATGTAAAGATTGAAGTAAAAAGTGACCCAAGGTGTGCTAATGTCTGTATCTGTCGTCTTGTGCCCAATTTTTTGTCTACGTTATTAATGAATTATGTATCCATTTATAACTTGAATGTTTCTTTTTTCTTTCTGTTTACAAATGTTGCCTGGAAGAGATCGCTCTGTTGCGATAAGGCCCTCCATTGCTTACCGTGTAAATTTTTTTAATGTACTTACCGTAAATTCGGGTTACTTTGGCCCAGTAGGGTAACTTTGGCGGTATAATCCGGTAGCGGTAAATAACAAATATAATTTCATTTTATATAATTTATTTCTAAACAAATGATTTACAGCGAATAGTCAAAACAACGGGCAAACATCTCAACAGAATTCATCTGTCGCTGTCAATCGCTCATTTTACACCTTTAAGGGCCTAAGCACACGGCGTTTTTTTAACGCGCCGTCGATGCGCGTTTTAGGAACGCGCGTTTACAGCGCGTTTTTCATTCCATTAGAACAGCCTTAAGGCCCCTAGCACACGGCGTTTTTTAAATAACGCGCCGTGTGCTTAGGCTCTAAGAAACCACTCACAGTTATTAATACGATGCATTAGAATTTAAAAGTACAACATTGACAACTTTCTTACATCTATTAAGGTACAACTATTTTAGAATCATTTACTATCTTCTTCTAATATAATATAAAAATGTCGTGTCACGGTGTTTGTTATCGAACTCCTTCGAAAAGGCTTGACCGATTTTTATGAAACTTTTTTGCCTACTTTCGGTTTCGGTAGGTCTGAGAATAGGTTGGGACCTATTTTTTATACCTACTCCTATTCTTCGCGGACGGAGTCGCGGGCAACAACTAGTAACTGTATAAGATTCAATGAACTGAAACAATTACTTTGCTCACCCGCGACCTTAAAGACGTTACGACCTTGAAGGTCCCGGGTGAGCAAAGTAATTGTTTCAGTTCATTGCTATGGACTTCCGTAAAGTAACGCCTGATTCAATAAATTATGTATAAAAAATCATCAATGTCGGAGTCTGAGATGATGAATCAATCACCATTGTGATGTGAGGGTAAATGCAGACAAGTATTATGAATTATGACTTAAATGTGTTTTTTGTATTCAAGCACAAAGTTGGCGTTAAGAAGAATGACTTCGGTACAATTCTAAAGGAATTGTAGGTATCACAGAAAGAAATGTAAGTTACTAAATAACAGAACGTCTTTTATGTTTGCGTAAAAGGAGGTAGATCGTGAGACCAAAAATTTTATCAGTATGTAAATTAAATATTTTCTGTATCCGTTCAAAAAGAAAACATATTATGGTGCCATCTAGTTATTGAATAGATGAACTTGTACGACGCATGAGCAGCTAGCTCTGGTGACGTCATTCATGTTCTACAACACGCATGAGTGAGTACTAATTCGTAGGAAATTCAAGTGAGTTACATCCTACAATGATCCACGAATCAATTAAAATTATACATTAATATTAAATGTTGTTCTGAAGCAGTATAACAGCTTATACCTTTATATACCTTCCTCCAGAAGTCTTATGTAACTTGACTTGTTCGTGAGTGTGTTCATTTCCATATTTAGTGACAACTTGAGCTTCATTGACGAGGATATAGGCTTTGCATCTACCATAGTTGGTACAGGACCAGTGCCATTGATCTCGTGTCTTGTAGTGCTTGTAATACGTGAAACCATTCAGGTAAAGGTTCTGCTTTCCCGAAATTAAAGTGACTAATTCACCTAGAAAAACAGACAGTCATAAATAGTCTATTTATTTATTCAGTACATCTACCTACATCATATCACACAGCAACACAATCCGAGCAACATTATATTATATTATTATTATTATACAGGGTTATTTGTAATTCACTAGCATTCTTTTAACCCTAAACTCCTACCATTTAAACAAATGTTTTTTGTTTTACGGCTTTTGTAATAACTTAATATTTTTGATGTAATAACGTTTTGAAAATTTGAGACTACCTCTTATTTTTACGATACTCTGTGCCGTGTAAGTCATTCATTCATTGCCCGCCACGACCGCGTATCGTAAAAATCATAGAGTACGAAGTTGTGTTAGAAGTATTTATTTATTATTATTTATTTGTATGGGAAAAAAGTGCTTCATTTTAATAAGTCTTAAAACAAAAAACACAAATTAAAACTTAAAACAAAAATTTGTTTGGGTGATAGGAATTCAGGGTTAAGAGGATGTCAGTGAATTACAAATAACCCTGTATTAGTTACATGTAATGTAAATAGTCGAGGTGTTACCAAGGATGATATATGTAGACTGGATTGGCAGTCGCCATAGTACGGATCGGCCGCGGTTTTTGTAGTTCGATCCGTACTATGGCGATTGCCAATCCAGTCTATATCATCCTTGGTGTTACTAATGTATCGGAGAAGAAATACTCACTAAATGCAGTTTGGCAAGTTTGGTGGGTTCGGTCCCCGGTCGGAGCAGATACTATGTATGAAAAATATGAATGTTTGTTTAATATGTATTTCAGTATGTACTCGTAGCGATGCCAATGCAGGGCACAAGCCTGCTCTCATAATGAGAGGACTTGGACCGTAGTTCTCACTCGGGCCCAGTGCGGATCGGGAAACTTCATACACACCAGTGAATTTATTCGCAGGTGTGTGTAAATTTCCTCACAATGTTTTCCTGCACCGTAAGATTTACAGCGAAAGAGATTGAAGTGGTCAATCGAGCGTCGCAATACAATGTAAGTTGCACAGTTTTTCTTGCAGGTCTGAAGTGGGCTCGAGATAATATTATGATGCCGGCAGATGCGTCGACATATCGGGAGCTCATTAAATCAAATTTTAATGTAATGACCATAAAAGGTAATGTAAAAACAAAATGAACGTAAAAATACACAATTTAAAACAAATGTAGCAATGAAAATATTTCTTAAATCTTAAAATATGTGCCACTTGAAGTCCTTGTAAACTTGCTTGGAGGATGATTATGCTCATTAACACGCAGAGTGATGAATTGATCCCTCAGGAGAACGAAAGCTTTGCATTTAGCGTAGGACGTACAGGACCAACGCCACTGTCCGCGGGACTTGTGATGTTTGAAGAAAGTGAAGCCGTCCAAGTAAAGATTCTTCTTGCCCGAACCTAACGTGATGAATTCAGCTGGAGCATAACCTGAAAGTATCAAAAATGTGACCGCAAAATCAGATAAAATGGGGAAGGCTCTGAAGCGTTTCGATCGCCGTAGTCGGTGTGTTCCGAAAATCGACTAATTATATGTCCGTCAACTACAAATTCCAATGTCCACCACCACGCGTGTCTGTGGTCGCAGAATTGCAATTGGTTTTAATTCATCGACATTACCTTAGATTTTCGTAACACACGGGATGCGGCGGTGAAAACACATCAGAGCACCATTGAATAGCGATGGAATGGAATAGAGATCAAAGGAGAAATAACAAATTAACTACATAGCATAGTTACAACACTATAAGAAAGAAAGAAAAGAAAAACATTTATTTATAACAACAATAACACATCAGGCTAAAAGTACAAATACAAACATCGACACACATACACACGCACACACACACGCACGCACACACACACACACACACTACGTACACAGAGAGACTACACAGGCTTGGCCGTGGTTCTGCAAAATGCTGGCATGGTTCCTTATTTTGAACAGCTATGCTTGATTTGTACCTACGAGAAAGCTGCCAGCTCGTTGTTCCCCTGTGACATCGACTAGCGTCTTTCTGATTTCTTTAAAAAGGTCTCTAACGCTAGTATCCAATGGATAAAAGTTGCGTGTTTGCGTTTGGTTTGTTAACAACAACTGTATTTCATAATACTGTTATATTAAATTGACAAGATGTCTGACGACAGCATTATAAGCTTAGGTGAAAATAGTGGGACAAGTTGATCATGTTTCAGAACGACAGGCCACAGATAGCCCATAAAATAAAGAATTGATTAGCCCAAATAAAGGATTGATTTGATATTATTAATGCATTTAATCAATTCTTAAACACATACATCCCGCTGTACATAGGTCATTCGTAGTGTGTTTTCGTTTAAGGATCCAGAATCACTTATTCAATAATACATTTCTTGTACCAACCAAAACTGAGTCGTTGCAATGAGGGCTCTTTATGCTCGTGAGCCAAGTGATTTCTAAGGACTTTGTTTTTCAAATTGAAAACTATGAAAGCCTTGCATTTAGGGTAAGCAGTACACTTCCAGTGGGTGATATTTCTCTCATAGAACTTGTAAAATGTGTAATTGTTGAGTAAAAGAAGAACTTTGCCGGTGGTCATGTTGACATATTGAACTAAAATAAACAACACTGGTTAATAGATTTTATAATATTCATTCAGATTATATAGGCTCAATTACATAATAAAGTGCAAGCAAATAGTATTTAGTCTGCTGATATCAATGTTGGTTCAAAAAGTAACCAATTGTGAAAATGTTTTGCTGTAGCTTATTATATAGCATAGTAGCTTCATTTCACAAATGGCTACAAAGTTATCTTCTATACTGAGGAGAGTATATTTTGATGTTACATATTTCGTATCTAAATATATGATTAGCGGTGTATAGACGACATATTAGTAAATTGCAATAAGTTAGATCATTAGGTAGGAGCTACAGGTAAGGTCATAAATATAGATATATACGTTACCAAGACGTCGAAAATATCTACTTATACGCCTTTATGACACTAACCATAATAAGGGCGATGTAAACATATTTAACGGGATGGCTGTATAGATAAATGTGACCTCATTGTACTTGATTTAGTAAAACATGTTTCTCACACAAAAGTTTAATTGATATCAAACGCTAAAAATGCACATAAAATGAATTAATAAACCAAAATTACTTCTTATAGGTAAATATAAGTGTTTGTTTGATTTTATGCCTTCTTGAATACAAAATCCTCTGCTTTCTCAAAGCCATCTGAAATTTGAAAATACAAGCCCTGAGAAGTCTTCCCCAACTTGTTTGGGTCGTGATTGTGTTTGTTTTTACATTCAACGACAACTTCTTCGTCATTGACGAGGGCATACACTGGACATTTCCTGCTCGTTACAGCACTGCAAGTCCACCGCCAAAGGCCACGAGTCTTGAAATGTTTGAAAAATGTATACCCACCTATGTAAAGGTTCTGTCTTCCAGTTACAAACTTGATGACTTTGCCTGAAAAGATGCACCAAGAAACATTAACCTCAGTTCGCATTAAGAACGTCACAAGAATTCGACTTCTGCTGTACCATAACTTGTTCTAAGTAAATTTAACAAGCAAATGGATGAATATCATTCTAAATAACTATGATTGCGGACAGGATTGACTGTCTGTGCATTATGCCCTGTAGCAGTGAAGTGTTGTAAAATTGTTAATAACATAGTTTTTAAAATTGTATCTAACATATTATGAGCCACGAGCTTGAAATAGTTAAACGATGATTTAATTTAATTAAAAATTCAACAAAAAATTCTAGTAAAAATCTTTGCAGAGGTGTTTGTTTGGAGTCGCTCAGTTGTTGGGTAAAATATTCCAGATTAATTTTGTGATATCTGGTGAATGCTAGAATCTGCTAATATTATTGAGTATTAGCATGTATAAGGTTAGGAACCCCTTTTTTGTAAAGAGGAAAGCAGACAAACAAATGAATCACGAGAAAGTAAGTACTCATTATCATGTTTAGTCAACCGCGCCACTACGGTACGTGGGTTAGGTAGCCTGGGTAGAAGCATCCTGTGGCAGAAACTAAATAAAACAATGACCCTTACTCTATACTTTAAATACTTACCTACAGTGCAAGTGTTCCTGAAGACAATCCAACGTTACACGTAATAAGTATATCCAATAAATTTAAATCACAGAAACTGAAAAGAATTGTTTTTAATTTTACACTAAATACAGAATATAGATAGGTATTTATTTCATTCTGAAAATAATTTGTAAAAAAAATCAAAACAGGATAAGGGTAATAAATTCGCGTCATTGACAAAACGACGTACACCCATCCGCATGCTCACACCTGCAGAAAGCAGTCATCCTCATTGGTTGGCAAATTTTTTTAGGCCCGTGTAATACTTACCTCCTATGAGAGATACATTTAAAAACAAGAAAATAATAGTACAATAAGATGTTATCTAAAAATAAAATTACAATGAAAATCCGACAGTTAATTCAATACAAACCTTTCATTATTAAGGAATACAGCAAATTCCTTAACTTCTTAACTTAATGTAACAACCGCATGACACCACACCTTACGCAAAACCGGAGGCTTATGCTTGTGCTCCAATTGGCATCTGATAATTTCCTTTTGCTGATTCAACACAGTAAAAGTCTTACATTTGGGATACGAAGTACACTTCCAGTTTAAAGTGTTGACTCCATAAGAGTTGTAATACGTGTAATTGTTGACTAAAAGGAGAACTTTGCCGGTGCTCATCTTGATATGTTGGACTAAAATAAATAATCAGTTTTAAATAAACTTATATGAGAGGTATGTCGTAATTGTCGTATGAATTTAAGCCAGTAGTATACCTTTCGTTATACTTTAGCTTTTCTGATTCTGATACAGCTTTTTTAGTTTTTATTAGTAGAACGAACGCAGAACTGTGACAGTTGCATAAAGGCAACTCGAGGTAAACAAGACATGTTTCTTATAAAATAGTTTAATATAAATCGAAATCAAATACATAATATATCTAAATCATGTTCAATGATGCGTTGATTCAACCTTTAAAGTCTTTAAACATTTGTCAGTTTTGTTAAATTATTTATAGAAGTCATTTTACACACCAATCTGTATTTAAATTTAAATGGTTTATTGAGGGTGCTTCATGATTGTGTTTCAATTGTTTTCTGGTAATTTTGTCATTCAGGTTAAACTCAACGAAAGCCTTACATTTAGGATATGAAGTACACTTCCAATGGATGTTGTATCCTTCATAAAGTTTGCTAAATGTGTGATTCTCGAGGAAAAGAAGAACTTCACCAGTAGCTTTGTTGACATACTGAACTAAAATGAACAACAGAAGTTAGTAGTTTCCAGAAAAAGTAAGAGGATATTGGCTTATAAGGTTATCGTAGAAGTAAAACATAAATTAGAACACAAAAAAATATTTAAATAATCAGTAGGTAGTGAAAAAAGCACAGAAAAATATTTTTGCATAAGTAAAATATTAATCTACTAGCGACCCGCCCCGGCTTCGCACGGGAGTAATTATGCATGAATTATACATATAAACCTTCCTCTTAAATCACTCTATCTATTTAAAAAAACCGCATCAAAATCCGTTGCGTAGTTTTAAAGATCTAAGCATACATAGGGACAGTCAGACAGCGGGAAGCGACTTTGTTTTATACTATACTAGCTGACCCGGCAAACGTTGTTTTGCCATATAACATAGCCTACCTATTCTCAGACCTACCGAATACGGAGAAAAAAGTTTCATAAAAATCGGTCAAGCCGTTTCGGAGGAGTTCGGTAACAAACACCGTGACACGAGATTTTTATATATTAGATATAAATAATAGTGAATAGTGATTTAAATATAACAGTCTCATTAGAATGTTTTTTTTAGAAACTTTTTTTTCGTGTTTTGGAAAAGATAATTAACGAAACCATATCTGGATTCGTATGTACCTACATAAGAATAAAATAATACGCCTTGCCTTATCTGGCTTCGTATATATGTGGGGATGGCAGTCGAAAAACAAACAAGTTATTCCTTTAAAACTGTATTAAACATAGGATGCAAATTAGAATACGTACAGAGCTTTTACTGACTTTCAACGACTGACATTTTACCTTTTTTCTTAAATTAAAGCAAACAGTATTACCAGGTAAATCATACAAACTAACCTAATATTCCCACACGGCCATCCTGTTCATTCATCAGTCTCGGATGAATGTGCGGAATCTTCAGCAACAAGCCAGGGTTTCATCTGATTAGCAGAGCTTCGGTGGTTTATGTGATAAGTACTTGGTAAGTAATCTTTTTTCTTTCTTCTCTTACGCGACGTCAAAAGACACTCAATGCAATTATTTGTCACTGCCTTAACTTTCTCTTTCATGTGGTCGATATAGTATTTCCTTGGTATAAGTTCTTTTATCTTCTGGTTCTTTTGTATAATTTCAGTTTGCATTTTCTTTGGTACTACAATCAGTTTATTGCCATCCTTTACTTTACATAAAATTCCATTTTCAATTACATGGTCTTCGTAAGGTTCAGTATCTAATAACTTTTTTATCAGTTTTAGTTTCAGGTCTTCATCTTGGGCATTTCTTATTTGTGATGCTATATCGGTAAGTACATAAACATTTTTTATAGGATATCTTCTTAGAGCGTCGGCGTGTTTCATCCTTATTCCAGGTCGGTGTTCAATGGTATTATCATATTCTTCGAGCAACAACGCCCAGCGAGCAACTTTTGAAGGTAAGTCTTTCTTTTTTATTCGTTTGTTAGTTCGCTTATAATCGATACGCATCTGATAAAGGCCGTTTTTCTTCTTTGCCTGAACAACTGGACTTGCAGAGTCTGATTTACTTTGAGCGATTATATCAGCTTTAAGCCATTCTGAAGTTTGTGTACTGCTCTGAAATTTGTGTGTATCAAACTCCAATGGCGAAATACATCTTGGATTTTGGAGAATTGGAGTTTCGTCATCAAGGATAATCTGCAGCTCAACATTGGATTCTTTTTCAGGACCTGCAGAATTTTTGACTTGAATCACCGTCTTAATTTCATCTTTGCATCCTTTCTGTGCAACATCCATTGAATTTTCTTTAAAATCTTCTAATGTCGTTAAGTGCATTACTCTTCTGGCTGAAATACCTTCAGGTGAGAAATTAACTTCAACATCCTTTAAAATTGGGTTTCCGAGTATGACATTGACCGGTATCGAATCATCTTCCACAACATGGATCGTTGTGTCGAAATAACAGTTGTCAATCTGGATATTAGCTATGAATGATCCTATAGTCTGTATTTCATGGTCAGCGATGCCCTTCAAGCACAGCACTGAGTCGTGGTTGTAACTCTTGCAATTGATTTTATCAGCATACGATTCCTTGACAAGATTTACATCACTCCCTGTGTCAATTAAGGCTTTTATTGAGGTGTTGTTAATGTGCACATCTTTATATGGTGTAACGCAACGGTCTTTGTCCTTTTCTTGTATCGTCAGCTGGTTTATTTCTTTGTTCCGGCATTCACTCGACTTATGTCCAAAATCGTTACATTTAAAACATTTTACACCTTTTGTGCAATCTTTAGATAAGTGATCAGTACTACCACAGTTATAGCAACGTATCTTCGGCTTCGGATGATATTCTTTGGAAGTACTAGGCGATGGGGAAGGCTTCGAGTTAGAATTGTGTATCTTTGCATCAATCTTCTTTCTTATTTCACTGTATAATTCTAACTTTTTCCTGAACTCCTTCATATTGCTTGCTCCATATAGAATCGATTTATTAGATTCTGTGTCACGTATGCCGTCTATAACATATTCCATCAATGCTTCATCTTCTATAGATCCGAGTATAGCTAACTCCTTCATGTGTAAAAAGTATTGCTGGTATGTTTCGTTAGTCTTCATCTTTCGTGACGCAAGTCGTTTGTGTAGCGCAGCACTGTTCAGGCTGGAACAGAATTCTTCTCTGAGTTCTTTCTTCAAAACATTCCATTTTGTAACACCCTGTAGAGATCGTAGGAACAAACGTGCAGTTCCGCTTAAAAGCCGTTTTGAATAAATAAGCTTCTCCAAATCACTCCATTCCATCAACGATGCGATATCTTCAAACTCTGTGATCCATGTTTCAATTCCATAAGCGTCGTCTCCACTAAATGTTGTCATAGATTTTTCCAAATCAGTAAATGAAATACGCGGAGTTGCGCTAGCATATTCCTCTTCATCTTCTTCTTGCTCTTGTTCTTGATCATGCTCTTGCTCTGTTTTAGATTCTCCATCTTTCCTCTTACGTGGCGTCTTCACTTCTTAAAATATCTCCGGTTATCGTCTTTTACGTCTTGATAATCTTAGAAAATCGTCTTATTTTCTAGATTAATTCTTTTATTCCGTTGATATTTTTAATAGGTAATATTTTTTCTTTAAAACATCTGATATTTTTTATAACAAAATATAATCTTAGTGTGTGTCCACCTTTATAAATCTCGCAAGAACAAAACGCAATTATGACTTTCGCGCCATACATCAACCTTCATAGTGAACTTGTAGCAACGAAACGCAATCTTGTTGTCAATGATAGCAACTGACAAGTGACAGCTTGACTAGCGATGACTATGGCCGTTAGCTTATTTTTGAATTTCAAATCATGAATCTTCTTACGTCTTACAATCTTTCGTCTTGAACTCGATGTTTTTCACCATCCCGGACGAGCCCCCATAATTTTGTGGGGATGGCAGTCGAAAAACAAACAAGTTATTCCTTTAAAACTGTATTAAACATAGGATGCAAATTAGAATACGTACAGAGCTTTTACTGACTTTCAACGACTGACATTTTACCTTTTTTCTTAAATTAAAGCAAACAGTATTACCAGGTAAATCATACAAACTAACCTAATATTCCCACATATATGCGTGGATATTTACTTACAGTTTCGTTAGAAGCGAGTGTGAAAGTCAGAAAAGCAATTACGTTTTTCGTTGTAACACAAAAAAACATTACATTTTTTTCACTTTGTGTAAGATCTGTAACGGCAGTTATTTTGGCAAAGTTGACGATATTTGGACCATTGCGGCAAGTGGTCTATAGTATCTGTTACGGCTGCGACGTCATCTACATAGGAGGCGGGGGCCGGGCGCATAAGGACCGGTTGGACAAATCAACGCCCGTTCACCCGGCGTCGCCCACCGTGTGTGTGCTACTTGCCTTCGACTCGCGATACGCGACAGACATGCTCTCTGTGCTGTGTGCATTTTTCATATACATATAGCACACATATCACAACACATCATAACACATATCGTATTCACTTTATATAGGTAAGTACATACGACATTTTATTTTGAGACACATTTTCCATTTTGACAAACATATAATTCATATTATTTAAGTTTAAATCATCTATTAACTGTTGATCGGTGTGTTAAATACTTGTTAAATTATTAAGAAGCATTTGAACGTGTTTGAGCTTAGATTTTTTTTTTATCTCAGGTCTTCTTAAGTGTTTATACGTCTCAGCGTCTACTTGAAACAAAAAAAAAACAATTGCCATTTAGGTGTCTTCTTTTCATATGCTCAGGCGTTAGAATATGTATCCAATAGTTTTCCAGTCTTGAATCTTCTTTGATTAGATTTATTATGAAATATGACTGTATCTTTTCAGCCGAAAACAGCGTCCCCGATTGAGATGTAACTACGTATGCCCTGTATTTATTTTTGGCTTCTTCTGATTTCACTTCCTGATTGCCTCACTTCTTACTTGCTTCCTCGATCTTACCTCGCGGGTTGAGGTTTCTGCTCGGAGTCCCAAATATTTACTCTCTCTATCTTAGCACGAAAAATACTGAAAAATCTCTATCTAAGCGTGAATTTTTTTTATTAATTTATTTCTTCGTCATGACAATAAAAATAAAAATGCTGGCACTTTAGTTGTAACTACTTAACAAAAAATATCTCTCAGGCAGTCAAACAAAAAAAAATCAGTTCTTTCAAAAATGGAATGTACTGTTCAAATCCGCGTGTATCTTCCGTCCTTCAACTGAATGACGCTTTTCTTGATGTGATTATGGTCAAGACACATGTCGTCTTTGTTTATATTCGATTCTGTGTCGACATTTAAATAACTTCTGCAGGCAGGAAAGGACGTGCAGCACCATTTTTCGCTGTTTTTTCTCGAATACCTCTTATAGTAAGTATAGCCTTCGTAAAGAATGAGAGTTTTTCCATTCATCATTGTAATAAAGGACACTGAAATTACAAACTCAGAATTAATTTCCAATAATTTTTAATGATTCACGATTAACTACACTAGAGATATTAAGATAATTGCGGTTTACAGCCTGTAGAAAATATGTTTAATTTATATAAGATTATTAACTAAGAATATCGCACAAAGTCGGCACCAATCTTTTAAAAAAACATACTTGTATTTAATCTGGATATTATGATAAGTAACAATTTGTTATAGATCGCTATGCTTTGCCGTGGAGGCGTACAAATATATTAATAAGCTTAAAATTTAAAAACATGCAACATTAATTAAGACAAATCTAATTAAACGTAATCAAATTAGACTTGAATCAAATAAAAAATAAATTAAATTAAATCAAATAAAATTACATCAAACTAAACCAAATTAAATTAAATCAAATGAAAATAAATTAAATTTAGTGATATTAAATTGAATTACATGAAATCAAATTAAACCAAACAAATTACATTAAAATAAATAAATCAAATTAAATCATAATTAAATTATCTAGGTACTTAGGGTCATAAAATATCTCAATACATTAAATTAAATCAAATAAAATTATATCAAACTAAATTAAATCAAACTAAACCAAATTAAATTAAACAAAATCAAATAAAATCATATCAAATGAAATTAAATTAAATCAAACAAATTAATAATAATAATAGTATGATTTTTTTTAGCACTGATATTTTTTCGATTTCTAATTTTAAATTGGAATTTTCGAGGCTTAAATTTGCTATCTCGTCATATGTGCGCTTTTAAGTTCAACCGCAATATCTTCAATTTGCTGCCTGAGGCTTAGCACTAGCGATGAATCCTTTTCTGTACATTCTGGTAAGCTTCTTATAGTGTCATTTAAAACAGTTGAATTCATGATCGTTTCTCCTAGTCTGGTCAACATCTACCTTCTTGCATAAAATTTTTGTGTATTCACCGAAAATTACGATCAAGGTGTCATTCGATTCGGAATATTATGTAGAAAGTTTAAGGAAAGGTCCCAAAAGGGGCCGATCAAAATTAAAAACGTTATAAGCAATTTATTAAAAAAAATAATAGGAATTTGTTGTTTTTTTATTATCTCAAAAACTATCACAGATATTCAAAATTTGAAAAAAGATCTGAAAAGAGCAGGAAATTTCCAAAAAAAGTCCTACTATAGAACCGTATCTATAATATTTATAACTTTTACAGAGCCCTGAAAATAGAGGTACAAGCGGGTGGTCTGGCTTCCGCGCGCGATTCGTCACTCGGACACGGTAGTAAAAAAATCATATTAACATATTAAATATGAATATTAAAGAATAAAAAAATTTGAGTACTTTTGGGATACATAAATAAACAATAATCCGCCGGCAAAAAATTTTTATCCCCATTTTTTCATTAGTTATGCATTTGTTAACCAACAACTTTTTCTCAATTGAATGTTAACATAAAAAATCCGATTATTATTGAACTACGACCGTAGGATTTTTTTCACTTCATGGAGTTATTCTTAAGAGACACAAAAATAGATCCCCGTTGGAAAAAAACAAAAATTTTTATTTTCCATTTATTTATTAACAATCTAAAATGTAAAAAAAAATTAAAAACTGAATAAAGATAGGTAAAATTTATTTTTATTTTTATTACTCAAATGTTTTGATTTGAAACGGTTAAAAGTTACTTAAAATTTTTTTTTTTACTTTTTTACCACCATTATTTAAATAATTGTTATAAACAAATGCGTTATTTATACGATAAAAAAAATACTTTTTTTCCTCTCCTATTTGTTGATTTAAATTATGATTATAAAGAAAAAAATTATTCCTTTTAAAAATATTTATAGCTAAAAAATGCATTTATTAATCAACAATCGTTTTTTACCACTAAATATGAATATTAAGGAACCGTTTTTTCTCTTAAAACCCCTAACCCCAATCCCCCTTACCCCCAACCCCCTAAAACCCCAACCCCCCTTACCCCCTCCCCATTTCCCACAACCCCCCCAACCTACCTAACCCCCGAACCCCCCCAACACCCCACACCCTTAACCCCAACCCCCTAAACCCCCTTCCCCTCCCATTACCCCCAACCCCCCCACCTACCCCCCCTTCCAGCTCCATCATCAAACCCTTGTTACCATCTAGGCCTCTTACCCCCTCCCCATTTCCCACAACACACCAAAATCCCTAACCCCCGAACCCCCCAACACCCCCACCTTATTTCCCCCAAACCCCCCCACCCCCTAACCCCAACCGCCACACCGTTACCCCCAACCCTCTAAACCCCCGCCCCCTTACCCCCACCCCCATTCCCCCCCCCCACCCCGCCACCTACCCCCCTTCCAGCTCCATCATCAGACCCTTGTTACCATCTAGGACCAAAGTACTCGTCAAAACGAATCAAACGAGCCCAAACTCGATGGGGTTGTTTCGTTTTATTCTGGAGTGCCTTTGGCCATCTTCCAGCTCCATCATTCATCAGATCAGCTCCATGTTACCATAATATTGCATTGTCATCCAATTTACACATACGTGCAAAATTTCAGCTCAATCGGAAACCGGGAAGTGGATCAAAATCGCGCCCTAAGGCGTCGGTTACAAACATACATACATACATACATACATACATACAAATATAAAGCGTGTAATAAACAAACAAACAAACATACAGGTGAAGCTAATATAAAGCGTGTAAAAAGGTAGATGATGACCAGACTATTCTGACAGATTAAAAGAGATTTCTGGAGACTACCTTGATCTAGGTAATCGTCTTCGAAAAGTTATATTATCATTCATTGTTTAGCGATATTTATCGACTAGCAAAATAAATTACAAATAGATTGCAGAAGTATTCTGATGTTGCAAAACAGCGTAACTCGGCATATGTATTTGAAACAATTAAAATTAAAATCGCGCGCGCAGCTAATCTTCAGTCGTAGCGCTTATTTCGCACCATGCATGATGCGTCAGACGAGGAGGTCAGTCGGGAAGGGATAAGTTTTTAAACGCCTCGACTAGTACGGTTCAGCGCGTGCGCCGCCATATGTGGTAGCATTGCGGTTTGCTTTGCACTCTGTAGCAACTGTCAACTGTCAGTTGTCAGTCCTAATGGGAAATGTCTAATCAGCATCCAATCAGCTAGTTAGATCTCAAATGTTGTAATCAGTTAATATCGTTTATTATGAAATTTTGAGTTTTTTTTTTTTCCTGAAACAGGAATTTTTCTAGTTCAGGTATAAATAACAATTTTTTTTGTTCTAATGTAAAATATTTTAGTCTATAAGTTATATAATTGTACCTAAATGTAAAATTGAATAAAGATTTATTATTATTATTATTTTATTAATCAAAATAAACGGGTAGGTACCGTTTGTATTCTCACCGGTGAAATATACGCGCGTTAGCCTCCTTTTTCAGTGTCTCAAAGTGAAAAATTCAATCACACATCTTCAGTCGAATGATTACTGCGCACAACCACAGCCCTCGCAAGGCCATTATAAGAAATTTTTAAATTATATTATTAAGAACTCTTTCACTAGTGCTTACATCTACCTGTCAAGATCATAGGTTTTGTTTTTCGGATAAATTTAACTAGCTGCTTCCTTTGATGTAGTACAGCACGTGTCCTAAATCAAAATAAAACTTATTTTCTTTTATATATTGTCATTACAGTGGCATACTGATACAATTCGTGTGGGTTGAGGACGTCGAAATTATAAAACAATTCGATACTACAACCTTTTAATTAAGAATAAAGCGAAACATGAATATTATAAAATCTTTTTAAAACTAAAACTTTATTAATTAAAACTTACTAAAGATTCATCCATTTTGTTAAATCAAAGTTAAAGATTGCAAGATAAGTAGGTATATTGTAAATTATTTTTACTATGCGCTCTTTGTCGGTACTAAACCTAATCTTGACTTAACCTACCACCTCCATTGCGAAGTTTTTATTTACGCCCTTATGGTCAAAAACTTTAACATATTGGATCAATACATTCCACACACAACTGTATAATAAGCTCGCCTGTCTGGGTCTTGCATACTACAGCAGTTGCCATATTAATAACGTGAAATAACGCGACGGCAAGCGCCCGCGCGGTAGACAGTACGTCTTCTGACCTTTATTCACGATATCCCCAATCTGATTATGCAGAATTTCCTTCTTGGTCTCCCTCTTCCAACATTTTTATCTGCACATCGCTTTATATTAATTGCGAAACGTGGACCATGACTCAAAGAGACAGAGAGAGATAATTGGAAGCGTTCGAAATATGGAGTTGGAGGAGGATAGAAAAGATCAGCTGCACAGAAAAGAAAAGTAATGAGGAAGTTTTAAATATGGTTAACGAAAAAAGATTTTTGTTGAAAATAATTGAGAACAGGAGAGGGAAGATGTTAGGTCATCTCTTACGGCACGATAATTACACTAAGACTATTATAGAAGGAAAGATAGAAGGGAAAAGGAAAAGGGGAAGACCAAGAAGGACGTATATGGAGCAAATAAAAGAAAAAATAAATGTTTCATTATATAAAGAAGTGAAAGAAAGATCGGAATGTAGAATAAGCTGGAAATTACTCAACCGACAAGAGCCTAGCTCTTAAATATATGATGATGATGATGATCGCCTTATACATATATCTCTTTCGTAATTCTTCCTTGATCCATCCTCACATGCCCTTTCATTCTCTATACGAATCACATCATCAGAGAAACTAAATCGCTAGGAACTTTGTTGTAACTAAATTTATTTCAAATATCTTCCATCAGGGCACAGGTGTAATTTCCTCTTTTCGTGATTGTGGGCCAAGGAACTTTCCAGTACCATACAACTCTCGTAACCGTCCACGCAGACGTAGGCCTTGCATCGTGGAAATTTGGTGCAGACCCATTTGAGCCCACTCTTGGTCTTGTAGCGGAAAAAGAATGTGAATCCTTCGTAGTACAAACAGCTTTTGCCATTGACCATCGTGATCATTTGAGCTGAAGAGAAAATGGAAAATTGAGGATTAGAATTTTACCGCAAATTAATAAAGACGGCCGGCAGAGATAAGTATTTACGATTTAACGATAAACAATAGTAAACCTACTGCGTCCTAAATAAAAGACTTTCAAATGCCACAAAAAAAGCAAAAAATACAGTTGAATTGAGAACCGCGCTTATTGTCTAACGCGCTGTCGCTTGCTTTCGCATTCACTATTTCTTTTTGTCAAACGGTATAAGATGGTGACAGAAAGACATAGTGAAACCAAAGGCAAGCGAATGCGCGTTAGACAATACGGCCTCAGTTCCTCCTTTTTGAAGATGGTTGAGAAATACACGAAACAGCAATGCTGTGAACTTTAGTTTGAGTTAGAAGTTGGAATCAAACAATCTATTGGGTTTATAAAAGACGTGTATTTTTTAATATTATGGTCCGCATTTATAAGAAAAAAAAATACTTCTACAGTTTCTTCAACCTCTCCCTGAACGATAAATAGTAGGTACCTAGCTAGTTTTGATAAATTAACAATATAGAGGCAACGCTCGTTTATTAACTTGATGATAATTTACGAAAACGTAGGACGGAGGTTTTGATCACTTTAATTAGCTTTTGATTTTTACAATTTGAAATATGTCCCGTTTGTTGAGCGTTTGTATACAGGCGGTAAGTGATTGTGCTCCCCTCGGATTTTCACAATGGTCTCGGAGTTACTACTGAGGACGGTAAACGCGTTGCATTTGCTCATTTTAGACGAACAGCGCCATCTATTGTAATTCTTATAACCGGAGCATCTATGGTAAGTATACCCGTCGATCATAAGTAGTAGCTTGCCGTTCATCAATGGTATGAATTGCCAATCTACAAAAAAAAAAAATATATAAAACTACTACTCAAAAAAAAATTTCTCCAAATTTTGGACACAAAGAAACGAAAATGGTCAAAACGTATTCATACGTAAAGTACCATAAAACAATATTTTTTTTAATGTTTGAAATATATTTTGTATAAAACCCTAAAAATATAAGTATAAATCTTACTTTTAACGCGAAAGTTCGTATGGATGTAAGGATGTATGGATGTCTGGCTGCTTTGGGCTTAAAACAACTGAATTTCATAATACCTTATTCACTAATACCCCTAATTTTCAAATTTGCTATGGGCTCATAATACCTAAAAATACCTAAAATTTCAAATTGTCTCATCTTAAAATTTGAAATTTTAGGTATATTTAGGTATTATGAGCCCATGGTAATTTGAAATTTAGGGGTATTAGTGAATAAGGTATTATGAAATTTAGTTGTTTTAAGCCCAAGGCGTCTGGCTGTTTGTTACTCTTTCACGCTAAAACGGTTTTGACGGATTCTGATGGAATTTGGCACACAAGTAGTTTATAACCTGGGTTAACATACAGGATACCTTTTATTACGGAAAATTGCATAGTACCTGCGGGATAGCGATAAACGAATTCCTTGCAGCCGTAGTCGCGGGCAACAGCTAGTATAAACTAAAACAACGAAACTTTCATATCATAGTACAGTAAAGTGTAAAAATATGGGTGCATACAACTTGCTCATAAATATGTCCTGTGGCTTTAGTTATCAGTACATAATGATGCGATGCGAGGATTAAATCGGTACATTTTTGCACTTAGTTTGCCTATACAATAACATGTAACAACCTGTATAATATAAAATACTAGCTGTTGCCCGCGACTCCGTCCGCGAATAATAGGAGTATAAAAAATAACCTACGACTAAGGACCTACCAAATATAGAGAAAAAATTTCATAAAAATCGGTCAAGCCGTTTCGGAGGAGTTCGATAGCAAAAAAACACCGTGAAACGAGATTTTTATATATTAGAAAGATAGCGTTTTTTTATTTAAATCGCTCATAATGTATTAAAAGGTATTAATTCTGCATATACATATTTTAAGAATACAGGCCCTTAAGAACCCTTTTCTTACTGTTTATTTTTTGTGTTCAATAAAAAAAATTAGATTTTAACGTATCGGCCGTCGGGTGTCATTCTGAACGCCGGAGGATCATGGCAATGCCACGCAGTCGCTCTCATTACGGATGTGTCATCACAACTGACAACCGCAAATGCATTGCATTTTCCTCTCTTACTCTTGCGGGATGAACAGAGCCAGCGATACCCGCCAGAATACACAACGGTGCTCGCCTTGTGGAACGTGTAACCGTTGATCATGAGTAGTTGTTTGCCGTTTTGAAGAGTTATGAATTTACAAACTGTAACAAGGCCACAAAATTCGTGTTTACAACATAACATTTAGTAAGGACTAATACAGTAATAATAATTATACATATGAAACTACTTCTGCAATAGAAGTGTGATACAGAGTTGTACAGAGATTAAAAATTAATTCACCTTTTCTTGCACACGGTGTACTAATTGTAATATCGTAACGTATACGCCGTCATTCTGGCTGGTTTTAGTGTCGGCACTGATCGTTGGCGCGTAGCTTATCAGCGACGATCGTTAACGTAAGTCGTTATAGTACCTTGCTGATTGCCGCTGAGCGCTCTGTACCTCGCCGACACTAGAAGAACGTTGGCCAAGGTCAGCTAGGTGTGCTCGTCAGCAATCACTTGCTGTCATTCTAAAAAGCTTATAGAACAATCATATAATATATATTCGCCTGTCTACAAAACCAACCTTATTGTTTACTCTTTATTGCTGCACTAATATTATTATAATTTGACATATGTCCCTTCCGCTGTAAGTGTGTATGTGGGAGGTGAATGGTTATGTTCTCCTTTAGTTTTCATAATATACTTCGAGTTCACAGTTAGTACAGCAAAGGCGTAGCATTTGCCACGTCTGCGCGAGGAGCAAAGCCAGCGATGGCCACCAGAATAGACGACTGTGCTCGCCTTATGAAACGTGTAACCGTCGATCATAAGTAGCTTTTTGCCGTTTGGAAGAGCTATGAATTGGGCTGTAACAATGAAGAAGACATATGTGACGGTAATAATAAAGTACCTCAATATCATTAATGCTGTGTTCCTGTTAGTGTATGTGACAGATATCTCTGTGATATCGTCTCTATTTAATGTGATCAAATAATAATCACACACACTATGTCATGAATATCACATGTCCCGTATAGTTTCCCAAGCTTTTCCGAGCCAAACGTATGTGATAAACAGCAGATGGACAGAACAAACAAAAGAGTGTATTGTTCTTTTAATGGTTGAAAACGGCTTAGCGATTGTCTCGGGGTTTTTGATACCTTTGGATATTTATAGAAGTGTACTAAGAAGAGATTATCTAATTTCACGAAAGCAAAGCTATGGGCACGGGGCTTACTTACAAGTATAAAAATGGCAAAGTACAAAATGGTTACAGATTCAGATTCATTTATTCCTTGATTTTTTTTCATATAAAATGTCACGTGCCTGTGCCAAATTAATTACAAACAAAGATACAATTAAATATTTTATTAAGTGTCCCACTGCTGGGAAAAAGCTTTCTCTTCTTCCCTTCGATCAACAATACAACTGTCCCCCGGAGCTTCTTCCCGTCACTTATCACTGTCTAAATCAAATCAATCAAAATTAACCTTTTTTATATTTGTCACAAATGTAGAGCAGTTATTGTGCAGTGGGCCCCAACATTAATTTATTTAAATCAAATTGGTAGAAAATCAAGTTGTCTTTAAATTAATCCTTTATATTTCACAAATTGTTGAGTTACATCTTGACTTGATTGAACACTCCTATAAAGATTTGATCCTATAGTGACACTCCTGAAAAACATACAAGGCTATTCAGTAAAATTTGCCCAATCACTAGTTAAAATATTCCGGATTTATTTTAAGACATATTGTATAATTGAATATTACTTATGCTAGATGTGGCAACTCATAGAAGCCAGATCGGTCGCAGGCCGATATACTGTTCTAGATCTAGATAATACAAAATATGTAGTAATAATTTTAATTTACATCTATTTTTTGTAAAAATATCAAACTTTGATATATGCACCACTCGTTGATATTATATATTTAGGAGGTCGATGATTGTGTTCTCCTTTGATCTTTATAATATTTTTTGAATTTGTAGCGAGTGCAGCAAATGCGTTACATTTACTCATTTTAGATGAACACTGCCATCTGTCGTAAGTCTTATAGCCGCCGCTCTTGTGGTACGTGTAACCATTTATCATGAGGAGCTTTTTATTTCTTGTGGTCGGTATGAATTTGAAATCTGTAAAATATCAGGACATTCGAAAAAATAAACTAGCAGTAGACAAGCATCGAAAAAAAATAGGCACTCGCTACTTCGCAAGAACATAGACATTGGACAGGGATGTTTGGAAATAATTCCGGTCCGCGTTGGCGATCCCTAGACTCACATAGCGTATCTATTAAAATTAGTTGTATTAAAAATACTTTAGATGATTTAGATGATTTAGATTTAATAATACTGTAGATCTGGTTGAAAAAAATATACCTTGTTGAGTTTCTTGCTGGATTCTTCTCAATAGGATTTTTCCGAACCGGTGGTAGATTGTTCGGCGTTCATACGAGCTTCAATTGAAGCTTAAATTAATTAAAGAATTTTGACTTTGAACGTGAACTGATGTATATTTAAGCGGAGTAGCAAGACCGAACAATAAAAATATTAAATTTAAGGCAAGGCGGTTTTGAGTTATGTTGTAACTAATTCTACACTAATCGATCGATATCGATCGATGGCATCGGGTACCGGTCGATAAACGATTGATCGAAAGCCGATCGATGCTACTGTTCGACGTCGATCGATTGGTACGGTAGGTTTTGGTGTAGTAGAAACAGACGATCGACGATCAATCGATTGGTGTGGTAACACCCTAATAAGACGGCAACAAATAAAATAGATTAGATAGGATAGGATAGGGTTAAAATTAAAAACTTGTAACTACCAACGTATGGAAAGAGATTATTCAGATGATAAATAAAATATACATTTTTTTATCTAATAATATTTATTGATTGTCAAAAAGGACATAAGAAATATGCATACAATACAAAAGCAGCATAAAATATTAAACTTACATCGAGGAACGAATAAAATTCACAACACTTGGTATACCAGCAATCTTAACGCTACAGAGATCAAATATTAAGATATGGAATGTAACAGGTAACTTGTACTACGATGATACGTATTTGGTTCTTTTATAACTTAAAGTTAGGGCCTTTAAACTATTCAAAGTGACCTTAATTACGGATTCAATCATAATCCGTAACTTATTATTTTTAGCACTCTCTGCCATGGGATCTGGCGTCGATATTCCTATTCAATCAGCCCCATTGGTATTTATTCTTTTGATTCACGGCACTCCACACGAAAAAACTTAGGGTAGATACGCCTCCGACCTCCATGGCTTCTTGAACTCGGAAAGCCTTGTACATTATTGGCAGAGAGAGCGTTAAATGTTTGAGATGTGGTTCACTCTTTGAACTGTTCGTCTGATAGAGCTCAACATCTTTGTAAATATTACAGTCAGTTACAGTAGCTAGAATATTTGGCCTTTAAAAGGAACTTTAAACTTTGACGTAAGTGCCCAGACTTGTTTTCTTGAATACTGGCGGATCGTGACAGTGCTCATGTCCGCTTATTCTGAGCAATGACTGAGCATCGCAAGTGAGCACAACGAACGCATTGCACCTCCCCCTTTTGCTCTGTGTTGAAGAGCATCGCCACCGGAAACCACCAGAGTACATTTCTCTCGATATCTTGTGGTACGTGTATCCGTTTACCATAAGAAGCTGCTTTCCGTTTATCAGAGTTATAAATTCGAAATCTGTAAAAAAGGGATTCAGTGTTTGGTAAACAAATACCGGTCTAAATTATAACTAAATTCTGATGTTACTTTGCGAATATCAATGTTATTTAATAGGTGCTACTCCGTAAAAAAGACCGAGTAAATGTTTTTGCGGAGTACCAGTCTGTTTACAAATTAAATTAACGCTAATTACACGACGCTCATGCGACGAAAGGACTTTAAAATAAAATATTTATGGAGAATACGTTATAAGAATAATATTGTGTATATTTTTTGTGTTTATTGCAAATAACCTTAGCAAGTGTAGTTACATAATAACAATGAGGTGAGAGTTACAAGCCAGGATACTTCAAAGAATTACTATGTCCGTGTATAACAGGTAAAAAAATAAATTATTCAACGTTCTTTCGATACCAATGCTGCAACTTGCAATTCCTTAATAAAATCTTGCTATCTAGAGTTAAAAAGTTTAATCGTTAAGCCTTCTTTTTTAAGATGGGAGTTTTTTTATCCCTGGATTGGCAGTTAATTCAGAGTTATACGGCGAACTCGAATTTTCGCAAGCCCGCCTTCGGGGCGCAAGAGTTTGATAAAGATATGAATAAAGATGATACCGAAGATTCTTATAAGTAGGTCTTTGTTAATTCTTGGCTTTTAAACTTTCACATAATAGTCTCCCATTTTCATGAATTTTGGTCGTATATGATTATGCTCTCCAAAGAACTTGACGAGTTGGAACGTTACTTCGTTCAGTATGATGTAGACCGGGCATCCCTTACTTCTGTGGGAACAGAACCACCGAATGCCACCAATTCTTTTGGACCCGTTTCTATGGAAGGTGAAGCCGTCTATCGTTGTGAGTTGCTTCCCCGACGGCAGCTGTAGAGTCTTTACTAAAATATAAATATGAAGAAGATTAACTTCAAAAAGTGTTTGACACGCGATGTGCTGGATTTTACCATTCAACGACGGAAAGGTTAAAATAAAATATTTTTTTCAGTCAGTGTTAAATTAATTTAATGTCATATAATTTGGATAATCGGTAAGGTTGTGATGATGATGTAGGGTAAACGTAATCATTAAATCGAAATATCAACTACTCAAATTAAAGAGCCTAAAGGTTCTCTACGTCTTATTATCTTTAGTTTCATGCAAGCCTCCTATTAGGTTAGGAGACTATTTTCCTATGAAGGTATAGCTATAATAATAAAAAGTTAATTCATGAAATAAAACTCTCACTCACAGACTCATTATTTTTGTATTTTTTATCAAGTTTTTGATTTATATTAATTCGTGGTACCTACTATATTGTAATTACAGCAATTTCTCATTTAAAAATGCTCGTTTTAATTTGAGATTTGAAATGCTCTTCAGTTTCTCAAGGAATCGTTTTCTTTTTGCCCTTTCACGATCTCTCATTTGATAAGCCGCGTATGCTTCTGGTAGTTTCTTTCTTGGCTTCTCTCTGAATCTTCATGATTGTTGCTATAGGATCAGCGATTAATCATGCGAGGCTTGAAATTAGGTAACAATAAGTCGCAAGTCTGAAGTAGTTATTTTTTTGCAATCGAAAGCTAGCAAAATAATGTCAAAGCCGGTCGAATTTGTCCGCCAAAGCGTGTGCAACTCTTAAACCCGATTTACATACAAATTTGGCATTATAAGCTCACACTTTGGTAACATTTCGAATACTCATCTCAACATTTTTAAGTGCGGTTATTTTGTGTACAGTCGCGGAATGAAAAGGTTCCTCACTTTTCGTCTCTATGTCAATGAGTTAAGGTCGAGGTCAATTCCGCTACTATACAACTATTCAGGGCGTCGTGAGTAAAACGCGCGCTTACGCATGTCTATCAGATCTTAGAGGTGAGAGCTCTGTATGAGGCGAGAATTTATGAGGGATAGCGTGAGTTTAATATGCGATTGCAAATTCGGTGCGTTGGATGTGAATTAACTTGGGTTAGATTGTTTACACTGTGATCTGAGCATACTGGATATTGAATAAGATGAACTTTAAACGTTTCTGAGTTTTCCATGGACTATAACTCGTCTGTAGAAAATAATGCCCTGTATCATTATATGGCGATCGCAGAGGAGCATAGTAAATTACACCAGTTTATTTGCTATGTACTTCTTATAGATCTTTGCAAACCAAACCAACGCTTGAATTTGAGGAAGAGAAATATAGATAAGTAAAAGAGAAAAATCGTTTATTCGACTTTGAGCACAGAAAAAAAGTAAAGAATAACATAATAGGATGTAATGTCTGCCTTCTGTCCACTTCTCCTAATAGCTTTGAGCGTAAATTTCAAACAATAAAATTAGAAGCCGATGCCGCAAAGTCGAAATTTTCTCCACTCACGCGGTCAACGTGCTGTTATCAACAGTTATTTAACAATCCTGATATTTAGGCTGAAAGTCTTCATTCTCTATTCCTTCTAACAAATCTATCCACCAATTCTTTACATTCAGATATATCTAATTTAACAAAATTCTTGTGGTAAGGAATGAAGCACTTCAAAGCACACAGCGCTTCGGAACACAGTGCACAGTAAGTAGTACATCTCTTGCCACATTGTTTACATTTACGGCGAATACGTTTGTGTTCTTTTGTGTTAGTGCTAAATGGAAAACACACTGGTTCGTGTCTGGTTTCTTGCTGTAAGGGGGGTAAGGGAATAACGGCCCGTTTTGTTAGGATCCCTTTCACTCTTTCGTTGTAACATGATGGTGTTCTTTTCGTTTGTTGGCAAGAGTTGAGACGGAAGATACCTTAAAATAAGACCAAAATACATAAGCTTCATATAATTGATTGAATCAGATGATAAGTAGTTCATATACATGAACTAAGATCAATCTTCTTACTCTGTAACAATACCTCTTGGTTAAGAAGTCACAATATAATTGCTAATTGATTTCAGTTCAACTGAAATAATGTTTTATTTGTTTATGTAACAAGGGTGAAACATAACAGTGACAAGATGTTGAGAGTTAGAAACAAAAAAAAACATATTAGACGTCACTTGATACAATCACCAAACGTGTATTTCAAACAGATTTTGTTCAGTAGCAGTACATAAAATAACTGACACGCAACTTAAAAACATGCAGTAACATAATTACATATATTATAACAAACATAATTATAATTCTAACATGAGTATGTTTTTATTATACTGTCAAAATAAGACAGCGTACCTACCGGGTACAATAAAACTAAATTAGATAAATATTAGTGTGGGACGCCACCTGTACAGACACCCTGGCGGCGTCCTACCTAGCAGCAACTACCAAACGTGCGGGGGCGGCGGCAGACGCCCGGGAACGCCTCAAGGTCACAAAATATAGCTGTCTCGGCGCCCAATATCATTTCTTTCCTTTCGGCGTCGAGACTCTAGGTCCTTGGGGTAAGGGTGCACTGGAGCTACACAGGGAGCTCAGCAATAGGTTGAGAGAGGCAACAGGCAACCCTCGCGCCGGCAGCTTTCTCGCGCAAAGAATCGCAATCGCAGTTCAGCGCGGGAATGCTGCCTGCGTGATGGGCACCATGCCAAGAGGCCCACCTCTCTTTTTTAATTATGTTTAGTTTTAGTTATTTTAATTTAATAGTTGTTTTAGTCTTTACCTTTAAGTATATGTTTTTTTTTCTATTGAATAAAGAGTACCTAGATTGTTAATTTTTACGTATAATAATGTACATAGATTCTTATTCCCCTAAGTCGCTTAACTAAAGTACTCAACAAAAAGAGAACTTATGTAAACGAGATAAATTTTAAAATAATTTATTTATTAAAGAACTAGGTTTTACCCGCGGCTTTATTAAGCGCTGAATTCAAAATTGTACTAAAGCTTCATCTCTTTCATTGAACAAAGCAAAACTCTGGCAACAGCAACACCCAAACATCCATCTCATTATTATCGGTATCAGTTAGTCGTTAAATCGGAATTTTTCTAATTTTATTTAAGTGTTTTTTTTTATTTTCTTTTCCATAAAGAACCACACGAAGTACCTATTAGGAAACTTTCGACGGAGACATTATTTAAAAGACATCAAATTACATATTATGGAACAAATACCCCTGATAATTGACATGGAATTGTGGTGGTGGATGGTTGTGTTCCGAATTAGAGTATATTAATTTGTTCTCGCTGGAGATGTGAAGGTACGCTTTGCAGTTTTTCGCCAGTTTCGAGCAGGCAAACCTTGTTCCTCCCTTGCCGATCCTGGAGTTTCTACTGAATAGGTAATTGTTCCATATTGCTATCACTCCGCGTCTGCCTTTAGTTGATCTGACAAAGCGAACTGAAAATAAAAACCCATTTTTTTTTAATTTGTACATGATCATGTAACAGTTGTATGTAAACGTAAGCAACGCCATCTACTGGTGAATTCCGCAGACACGATGTTGCATTAATAATCTAATGTAAAGCAACAAGTACTACAACGCTTTGCATTAGATTAAAGCTTTAGAACGACCGCTTTAGCCTAGTTGGTAGTGACCCTGCCTACGAAGCAAGAGGTCCTGGGTTCAAATCCCGGTAAGGGCATTTATTTGTGTGATGAGCACGAATATTTGTTCCTGAGTTTTGGATGTTTTCTATGTATTTAAGTATTTATTTATCTATATAAGTATGTTTATCATCGTCTAGTACCCATAGTTGCTTGCTTAGTTTGGGACTAGGTCGATTTGTGCAAGATTGTCCCCTAATATTTATTTATTTATTTTAGGAATAAAAGGCAGCTTGTTTCATAAAATCATATTAGATAAATCATTTTTCACCTCACAAGCTCGAAAATTCTTTCCTTCTCCTTCAAAATCTGCGTGCAAAATCGCATTTTCCCTGCCACCGTGGAAAAGGTTTTTGAAAATCGAAGGTGACGATAAATTATGGTTTTAAGTTAAAAACTAACATCAAAACGACGCTGTCAGAAACGTGGTTATCCATATTATTCTTCTCTCTGTAGTAAGGTGAAAATTGTGTTTCGATTTGTAGTAAAGTTATTAATGGCCTCGTGCCCGCTATGCTCTGGATAATTTTTTCGAACCACTCCCGAATCCTTCGCTTTCTCGGGTTTTAATACACGTACTCGTACCAAACAACAACTTTCTAGCCTTGCATAACAAATAACTATTTTTATTAGAAGTCAATAAATGGTCCTGATATTAAGTTACATCTTATGTCTTTAAACGTTCCTATTTTTATAGAGGTAGTTACAGTACTTTCAGTAAATAAAAAAACATGTTTTATAAAATATTTAATTATTTATTTTCTATCTACTTACATTATTTATAGTTATTGTATATGCAGTAATGTTCATAATTTTAAACTTATGGTGTCTGATTTTATATATTTTCTATCTCATTTGATTATGTAATTAAATTTTAGTAAATAAAAAACGGATAAGTTCATTTAGTAATTCACAACGGATATTTAAAAGAATACAGTCAAAAGTGAAAATAACATATTTAAAGTTAAAGGATTAATATCTGTTTCATCATTCATTACCACCAATGGCCCTCCACAGAAGAACAAATATTTCATAAAAGATTGTTTCGCATATTTGTCATAATCATAATCATAGGTAAAAAATGTGACAGAAACACGCTTTCATAATGTACCCGTTTTTAAAAATTAAATGATCTATAACCAGCTCGAACATATACTCCTTCGGTCGTTTTCACGTACTTTATGGGTGGATGGTTGTGCTCATCGCAATGCTCCAACACACAGTCATCTTTACTAACTAGAGCATTCGCTTTGCACTGCCTGGCTTTACTGCTGGAGCATTTGTACCTGGATTTTTTATCACCAAGTGTGACTTTATGAGAGTAAGTGTATTCACCGATACGCAAAAGTCTCGTACCACGGGCTAAAGTGATATATTCCGCTGAAAATAAAATTATTTAATTTCAATAGATGAAAAAATCCGCCTATATAATTCTCGTTCCCATGGGAATTCCAGGAAAATATATTTCCTATGTCACACTTGGAACTGAGACGAATCTAATAACACCTCACACATCAAAATCCATTGAGCCGTTCAGGCTGCAGGGCGTGCCAAAGAATGATACATACGCTCGAAAACCATAACCCTTTTTCGGCAATCGGGTGAAAATCCGTTTTAATAGGTAATTCTTCAAACGACTTTCTTTTGACGATTGGGTGGCTACTCAGAACCACTTAGCTGTGGTACTCTATCATTTGCTCAAATTTCATATGCCATAAGTCCATAACCTACTGCATTTCAAAAAATCATGAAAATAACACGCTTCTATGTATTTTATAGCAAACATTGGTGTGACAAGTGTAATTATGACAAATAAAATTATGGAAAACGAAGGCAAGAAACGCTTGAGCGATTTAAAATTAGGTGACGGTGTTAGGTTGGGTGTATATTGTGGTATAGGCGTACCTGGAGGTTTGTGAGTTTTCCACGGGATTGGACAGTTACATATTAGGTATATGTGGTGTCTGTAAAAAATGACAAGTTATTAAATAGATTGTCGCACTGACATAGCTGTCGTACGTGGGGCATACTGAAAGTTTCTGGAACTGGCCACTTATAAAAAGAAAATTAAAAAAGCAATAATAGGATTTGAAAAAATAACTCTCTGGCAGTATATTAACTTCTTAATTTACGAGACTGTCATTTGTTTTTTCATCGTGGTGTTGGATTGAAATTTGTGTGTCGCTGTTGCAATGAATTTAAGTCGTGAAAATTTTCGATCCATGATTTTTTACGATTTCCGATGTGGATTAAGTCAGCAAGAGAGTTGTCAAAGACTTATATTAGCATTTGGTGATGAAGCCCCATGTCGAAGCTCTGTCTATTCGTGGTTTAGTGAGTTTAGACGAGGACGTGACTATCTCTATGACGATGAACGTGAAAGCCGGCCAGCAACTGCGGTTACCGATATTAATATTAATACTGTACGACAACTAATTGAAACACAAAAAAAAATTACATGTCAGCAAATTCGTACTACCTTAGGAATTGGAATGAGCCAGGTCCAAAAGATATTGCATTTGCATCTGAAGGTTCGGAAACTTTGCACCCGATGGATACCGCATGATTTATCGGAAGACCAGAAACGACTGCGTGTAGAGTGGTGCTGCAAAATGATAAAAAAAATTGACGGAGGACAATCAATGGCTGTATATAACATCGTGACAGGTGAAGAAACCTGGGTATACTGCTTTGAACCGGAAAGAAAAAGTCAATCGGCTGAATGGGTCTTACCTTTTGAAGACTTGCCGACGAAAGTAAAAAAGAGTCGAAGAACAGGTAAGAAAATGGTTGCTTCGTTTTTCGGCAAATCGGGACATTACACCACTGTGTCACTTGAAAACCAAAAGACAGTAACTGCAGATTGGTATGTGAACACGTGCTTGCCCATAGTGTTTGAAAAAATTCGTAAAAGCGTCCCCGTAGCAAAATAGTCCTTCATCACGACAACGCGTCGGCACATTCCGCTAAAGCAACGAATGCGTATTTGGAGGCTTCAAATGTAGAATTAATGACTCATCCGCCATAAAGCCCTGATCTTGCACCATGCGATTTCATTTTGTTCCCAAAGATTAAAGATAAACTTAGAGAGGTTTACGGTTTACAAGTCCGGAAATGGCAGTGAATGCTTTCCACGAGGCCATCGAAGAAGTCCCTAAGGAAGACTGGACCCACTGCTATTCACTATGGTTCCAGCGAATGCAAAAGTGTGTAAATAGGGAGGGTACCTATATACTTTGAAAAACAATAAATGTGTTATAACGATAATGCGTAGTCTTATTTTTTAGAATCCAGAAACTTTCAGTATGACCTAAGTATAAAGGCGGAGCAAGGTTAAGTGTAGCGGTAGGCTGATTAAAAGAAATGGAAGTCAGAAGAGAAAAATAGTATATTCGATTTACGACAAGGGCCCAATTGCATAACAAAGTACAACTTATAATATTACCAGCGGAACTCCCTTTCTAGTTAATATAACTGAAGCGAGAGTTTCGCTTGTAATATTAGTTGTAATTTGTTATCCAATTGGGCCAAGACAGAATGATTTGGAGAAAAAAGAAAAACATTTGAATAAAGGTCTACCTTTTGTGTTGTTGGACCCTGGGATTTTTGTATTATGTTTGATTCCATTTTCTGTAAGTTATATCAGTTATAGCCGATACGAAGATATTTCCCTTTAGGCGTTTTTACGTAATTAATAGGTGGATGGGTATGCTCATTATAATGCTTCACCACCAAGTCATTGAACACGTAAGCATATGCTTTGCACTGTCTGGCTTTATTACTTGAGCATTTGTACTTGTTCTTACCGTCATTCAGAGTTATTTTGTGAGAGTACGTGTGTTCGCCAATGCGCAAAAGTTTTGTACCCCGAGTTAAAGTGATATATGTCGCTGAAAAATAAAATTCCAAATCAGTTTGGACAACGAATAGCAAAGGTTGAAGCATAGTGGGCGAACGCTCATACTTGACTTAAAACAAAGATAGCCACTGTAAGACAATTAAAAAGTATGTAATCGGAGAGAAGAAAGGGAGATATTGTATTGTTTTCTTAAAGGAAGACAAAAAACAGGTATATATTATCCACTATTATAACACTTACTAGATAAACTAAAAAAAAAAAGAAAAACACAGACTACCCAAACTAAACTAAAACTAAAAACAGCTTATACTTGAAGTTAATGTTTCCTGTTGCCGCTGGTGTTCATATATAAACTTTTTAAGCGTTTTTCTAAAACCAGTTTCACTTTGCAGGTTTCTGAAGGGCGGCGGGATATTATTCCAGCATTTTGTCGCCATATATCTGAAACTACCTCTGAAAGCTGCGGACGCGTGTTGAGGTGTCATCAGCTGTATGCTGCATTGTCGTGTTCCTGACCCCGTATAACTGCACGACGCGGCTGAAGGCGCCGGCGAAAGTTAAGCCTAGTCTAATCACTATTTTAAATTTAGAGTTAAGTAAACGTGATCAGCCAAACATTCAACCAATTTCTACCCCCCTTCGATTTAAGATAAGTGTTACCCTAGAGTAAAGGTACGTTTAATTTAAGATAACTTCCTTAAGTTTAGTACTAACATAGAGGTTAAGACCGTGGAATTGTTGTTCAGTGATTACTTAAGAATATAAATAAACCTGTGTCTAAGAAACTGGATTTCAATCCCAACCTCATAGGGTAACCTTTGACTTCAACAACAACTATTAGAACCTACCAGAAAAATTTTCATTACATTGGCACTAGGTGTTGCATTGTTGTTGTTCTCTGCGACCTCTGAGTGGACAACCACGACAACTTATCATAGAGATATGCTGGAGCTTTGTGCTTAATAACACCAAAAAGGAGGCACGCCAAATGCAGCCTGCGGCGTTGCTCCATCTTGAGGACATTGTGCTTATTTGAAAAAGGTGTGACATGCGCTCTTGATGGAATGTTAAAGCAAAACCGAGCACAGGCATTCTGCACCCGTTGTATTAGACGTTTTGTTTTTGCCAGGATTCTTGGACCATATACAGAATCCATGTAATTTAATTTGGATAGGATGAGTGACTCAACCAACTGCATGCGCAGTGCATAGTAGTAGTAGTAATTTAGTTCTTATTTTAAAACATTTTACCTCTCACCTTCCGCACCGTACGAAGAATCCATACTAATATTATTAATGCGAAAGTGTGTTTGTCTGTCTGTTACCTCTTCACGCTTAAACCGCTGAACCGATTTAGATGAAATTTGGTATAGTTTGACACCCGGGGAAGGACATAGGATAGACTTATCCCGAAAATCAGCCAATAAGGGGATGAAAAGGGATGTGCAAGTTTGTATGGAAGTGCGATATAAATTAACGAGTTCCACGCAAACGGAGTCGCGGGCTGCTTTTTTTTTCTTTTATTTTTTTTAAACATAAACTAAATGAAACAAAACTCCATGACAACCATTTATTAAATAAAGACTTTGAAGATCAGTACAAAAGATAGTCGAGACCCAAAGTGTGATGGTTTTAGGCTGGATTTTACCAAATAGACGCGTAGCGCTAGGCTTTTTTGAGGGTATAAGTTTCAAAAACTTTAAAGTTTATTATTTCTTGCCTGTGGGTACAGTCATACCTATGAAGCTTACTATTGCGTTTTGTGCGACATCTATCACTTGCATTTTCAGAAATTCGATGATTTGTGGTTAATTATTTTTATTTAAAATAAAACTGGCAAAATTAATTTAAAGTTTAAAATAATTATGGTATCGTATCTAGGATAGCCTGCGGAGTGTGGAAACCCAGTTTGTGCCATTTTCGTCCACTGCAAACTGACATAGGGTCAGTACTTAAAAAGAAGATTTAAAAAAAAATTAGAATTGATTACATGACTGTTTCCTAGTTCAGATCACTTATGCATGCCTATTAAATAAATTTGTGCCAATTTAGACCACGGTATTTTAAGATTTTCAAATATTTTGTGTTTCCAAGCTACAAAAGATTAAAAAAAATATTACAATTATTAGAATTCGCATATTCAATATCATAAGTGCATGAAAAATCGACATTGTAAGTTTGTGCCATTTTCACCCACGATATTTAAATTAATAAAACAAAAAACAATGTTTGTGGCCGAAGCGGGTGACGCGGGCATGCGACAGCGGGCGGGGGGCATACGCACGCACGCTCACTCGCTTCATTCGGTCGAAGCGATCACAAATAAAATTACTAATACCTACGAGTATCATATTGAGTCTTCATGGAGTCTTATCTCATCTACGTAATCAACAAATGTGTTCAAAATTCTTGTACAACTTTTAAACACAACTAATGTAGGTACCTACCTAGTGTCTCGTGAAAAGTTATCTTCTATTATTACATCATGTCATGACCTTCTAATAAGACCAACTGGAATGAGGGAATAAGGGAAAGACATCACCGTCAATGACGATTAACGATCTACTTAACGGGGTTAATCATAATCAACATAAAATGATCCTTCGTATGTGAAAAAATACCGGCCAAGTGCAAGTCGGACTCGCGCACCGAGGGTTCCGTACAAATTTTAAGGAAAAATATACGCCGTAACTATCCAGTGTTACCAAAATTCAGTTGATTTCAATATTATTTTTTTATTTTAAAAAATCTTCGTCAAAAACTGACGTTATTTTTAGGGTTCCGTACCTCAAAAGGAAAAAAAGAACCCTTATAGGATCACCTTGTTGTCCGTCCGTCCGTCCGTCTGTCAAGACCCTTTTTCTCAGGAACACGTGGAGGTATCAAGCTGATATTTATATCAAATACTCAGGTCTACTGTCCCTTGGAGCTGTGATAAAATCAAACTTCCAAGCCAACGCAATCAAAAGATACAGCCGTTTATGACGCAAATTTCCGCAAATTTTCGAAACTCGCAAGGGAATCAAAACCTACAGGATACTTCCCGTGAACTCAGAATCTTGAAATTTGGTACGAAGCAAGGTCTTATAGCACAAATAAAGTAAAAATTGCGAAAAGCGTAAATTTTTTTGTCTGTCTGTCTATATCAGTAACCAATCTATTTATGCCGCAAATTTTCGACACTCGCAAGGGAATCAAAACCTACAGGGTACTGTTACTGTTGGGATCCCGTGAACTCAGAATCTTGAAATTTGGTACGCAGCAAGGTCTTATAGCACAGATAAAGGCAAAATTGCGAAAAGCATAAATTTTTTTGTCTGTCTGTCTATATCAGTAACCAATCTAAAATGATCCCACACTGCGCACATTTTGCTTAGGAGCAGGGGTCTGCTAAGACTGGATGTTCATAGATACATATAAATTTGTACGGAGCCCTCGGTGCGCGAGTCCGATTCACACTTGGCCGGTTTTTTTGAATGAAGCACAGACAGCGGAGGCGTGGCGGTGCGGTGGATATGACTTTTGTAATATTCCAACTTGTATGAACGAGTTCGTTCGCGGTACGGTACCGCACCACCGTTCATACAAGTTATTTACCACCGTCACCGCCACCGCACCACCACGCCTCGCCTCCTCTGTCTGGGCGTTTGGAGCTTGAAACAAGCGTATGATCTGTGGTAGCGTAGAGATGGGGGAAAACATGACATTTTGAATATCGATTAATCATCGATCGAATAAGCAAAAAATTAAATAATAATTACTTTTACAATTAAAAAATAAGTACAGCTTTTATAATAAAATTGAATTGGCTTTTGTCCGAGGCTATGTACGCGCAAAATTCAAATTTGTGGTAAATCTTCAACATTATTTTTCGTTGAATAAAGCAAAAATCCTAAATTCACCGTTATCATCATCGCTATCAGTTACTTAATATATAAATCTCGTTTTTATGGTTCCGTCAAGTACCAAATAAACGATTTATTCAATTGGCAATCGATGAAAATTTTAAAAGTGCTTGAATATTTTTATACCGGTAGGAATAACGTTCCTTATTAACAGGAAAAAATTACAGATTTATTGGTTGCGTCGTATAATTATAAAAAATAAAAACAATCTATTAAATCTGGGACAGCTTAATACAGGCACGAACCTTAGTCCGTCGCATATTGAAAAAAAAAACCAGATGTGACATTGACAGCTTGTCATAAACAAACGTACATAACCTTAGCTTGCGATTATGCACCCGCGTCTTTCTCCTAGTTTTCGGTATTTTCCATGGATATCTTTTAATTTTTCGACTGCTTACCCACACCGGACCTAGGATATTGCCTGCTACGACGACAACTCTTGCTTTGTACCCTGGACCTGACCTTTATAGCTGCTAGGACGACTTGGAACTGATATACTGATTGACTCGAATTTGAAAACTGTGAAATATGAATAGAAACACTGATTTTGTTAGAACGGACTCATCAAATCTGCCAAAAGTAGATATGATTATGCTCATGGAGTTTATGAAGAGTAGTGACAAGTATAATGTCGCTGAAATTTTAGGTGCTAAAGCTTTAGCAAACCTCTTTTTTTAACTAACACTGTATTGGTGTCCAATATAAAACCACATATAACACATTTTTCTGCTTCCATTTTACTCATTCACATGCTTCAAAAGTCCAAATTTTAAATAAAACACTGTTGACATTCCGCTGGGCATAGACTATCGCCAACTCAGCGTGCGCAATCAGATCAACGCAACGAACAAATCTTGAGGCGTTTTTTCATTAGAAAATACATTAAGCACGTTTGCGATTTGTGGTTTGCGAAAGAGATGTCAATAACAATAAAGATTATAGTAGTTCCAATCATTTATTTTCTCGATGACAGATCTAGTTTGAACGTTATAGTGTTGTGACCAAATAAGTGATCAGTAGATTACGATATCGATCCAATTTTAAAATTAATATATAAAAATTACCTGTTATTATAATTATTTCATTTCATTGTCAATTACCTATCTATACTTATATTACTTATACAGGGTGTTACAAAATAACCCCTAAAGCCTGAAACCCCATGAACAGTAAACAAAACTGTAATTTTGCGCGCTGTTCTTTTTTTTCTAGCTATAATGGTTATGGAAAAAACCGATATCGAAACTTTTTGAAAATATCGACATGTTTTTTAGAAGATTCCCAACACTAGCGATCAGCTGTTCAGGTCATTGGCTTTTAAATCATAGACTAACTATTTTTCAGAATGTTAATTTGTCAGCAATTTTACCTAAGTGCGTCGTTTCAGTTTGGTGACGTAATTAATAACTATTTTTCTTAAAATAACCCTTAGCGGTCACCCATAAATAGCCGCGTACTGACTGGTGAGGCAGCCTCGGGCGTTTGCCTCGAGCTTACGTGTCTCGCCCGAGACTGAGCATGCGTTCGCCTCGGGCGAGCGTGCCTCGGCCCGAGCCGAGCGAGCCGCGTACTGACTGGCGAGGCAGCCTCGGTGAGGCAGCCTTGGGCGTTTGCTCGACCTTTTGCCTCGGCGAGGCAGCCTCGGGCAGTCAGGAAGTGCCTCGCCGAGGCAAGCGCATGCTCGGCCCGAGCCGACCGTGTCGCGTACTGACTGGCGAGCAGCCTCGGCGAGGCAGCATCGGGTACAGCGTTGCCAGATCTACGGAAAAGTCCGTAGATAGGCCTTGTACCCAGACCTACGGAAATGCTTGGCTAATCTACGGAATTTCAGACAGACTACACTGCTCGGATAGTAAAACACAAAAGGTCAAATATCTTGAAAACGGTGCATCCTACGGCAAAATCAATGAAATTTTCATTCCCCCATTAAACCCCCCCCCCCATTAAAAATTACCCAAGCGCTAGTACTAAGATTGTACATCCTCACTGCTCTGTACGGGACATGTACGTTACTCGCCAGTCAGTACGCGGCTAATGACGTCACACCATTTTTGCCCCCCCCCCGCCCCCCGCCCCTTATCACACTTGAAAATTGGAATTATTTTGCTTCCGTGTCACAAATTGTCAGACCCCTCCCCCACCTAGATGTGTTTCGTTCTTTATGGATGACCCCCATATTAATCTGACATTGGTGGCGGTTAGTTCGACATTTCCACCATGTACCTGGTTTGAAAACGTGTCGTGAAGGGTGTAGGATACTCTCTCTTATTTTTGATTTGACATAAACAGAGAGAGTAACTAAACTGAGCTGAAAAGTTACCAGTGCAAACATCAATTTAAACTAAGTACGTACCTGCCTGACCCTAAAATTCGAAAAGACTCGTCTGTCTTAGTTTAATCTTTGTAATTGAAGCTTTCCACTAACTCTTATGACGCCTGGTCAAAATCATTCATTATCACTACAAGCTCCGCCTTCTTTGATTTTATTGGCTAGCGTAAAATTTGCTCACGCGCAGGCAGTGCTGCGTTCACAACAACTGTCGGGTGCGCTTGCGCTACAGTAACTGAAATTATGATTATGTAGTCCTAGTAGCAAAATTATTTTAACATGTGTTTTTTTAACCCCCGACGAAAAAAGAGGGGTGAAAACGAAAAAAGTTTGACCGCAATGTGTGTCTGCCTGTCTGCGGAAACTTAGCTCCTAAACGGGTCGACTGATTTAAATGCGGTTTTTTTTTTATTTGAAAGCAAGGTTTCTAGCGATAGTTCTTAGACATGTTTTATCAAAATCGGTTCAGCCGTTTTTGAGATATTGAACTTTTAAATGTCAATTTCGGGGGTTTCCAACTTTTTGTTGGTTAGGTTATTTATGTTGTAACAACTTGTGTAGGGTCCTACCGCATCCACTTTTTTAACTAATGCTGGTACTAAACTAAGCAACAGTTCTTGTGTTTCAAAGTGGATAGTGAGAGAGCCGAGTCCCAAGCAAGACTCAACGGTGCAAGCAAGTAGCTTAGCAGCATGATAGGCGAATAAGTTGGACATCCGCTTTTTATCTAGTTAATCCAGTCGCTAAGCAGCAGTAAGTACATGTTTAGTTGTGGTCCCACGTGAAGAGTAAGAGAGATTTAATTGCAAGCACTCCTTGCTACAGCCCAACGGCGCGTAAGTGTAGCGCTGACCGTTAATTTCTGCGTATGTGACAGTCGCGCCCGCCAATCAGCACTACGGCTATGAAGCAGCTCTCGATAAATCTCGCACATGATTACAAAATTAAATTTATTAAAATTTAGGATTGCCACACACCACGTAGCAATTGTTTAAAGCTAAAAAAATAGTACATTACTACAGAGGCCGTGAAGTAAGGGATTGATGGACGAGTTTGGGGTAGACGGCCGAGGTAATCAAGTAAATCTCATTGCTAAGTTTGCCTCCTTCCTCAAATAAAGCGGAGTACAGTCCACAACTTCCCCATCACTCTCGTCACTAGAAGTAATTTTTATTTTTGTTGAAATTACTTACAATCGAAACGAACGATTACAAGAAAAATGTTTAATTTGCCGCTTTTATTTTTTTTTCAAACATGCACCATGTTTAACCGCACTTAATTTTTTTTTAATGTCGCAAGTTACAAGATTACAGGGGAGGCTACTACGAAACTCGAAATTCAAAGTTCGTATCGCGCGGTCCCTCTCACTCTCTTAATAAATACTATTAGCTTGAGCGGGACGGCACGAAACGAAGTTCGAATTTAGCACTTTGTAGTAGCGAGCCAGAGCCTAGTGGTGGTTGGCAGAATGTAATTTTTCCTTCGTCGGTTTAATGTTAGTAAGCAAATTTAAAAAGTTAGATCAGCGGACAATAATGGTTTTTCTTAGGATTAGGATTAGCCATAAACAAGAAACTTCATGTCTTCATTTCGTGACATTAACGCACACATTTCCGAGCATGTTTGAGAAAAAGAGTTTTCCCAGTTTTATTGTGACTTAAAACACTCTGAAATATCATAATCATTAAAAATGTGAACACAAATTAAAAACTGCAAATAATTCCGTTCCCGCTTCCATTGACTAAATACTTAACTAAACATTAAGTAAAAGAAACATAACTAATCACTTGACTATTTTCCTAGCTAAACGAAGCTTTACGCACCCTTACCCGGAGCGCAGTTTGTGTCATATTTTCTTGTGGTGTCTCTTTCTGACCTACCCAGTAGGAAAGAGACGAAGGAGAAGGCGGCATTTCTTTGAAAGAAAGCCGCCAAAAGCGGCAAATACTTTGTTTTCACTAAATAAATTTAAATTTAGTAAAAAAAATAGCCAGTATTTCGCGGTCATCTGATTCGAACGGACATACGTGCAAAATCAAATTATTAAAATTGTTGTAAACATGCAGTTCTCGGATTCCGAATACTACGGAATGATGTTGTGTGTAGGGCGAACTGATGGTAATTTAGCTCAAGCTCGTGAGCTGTATCGCGAACGGTTCATTGATGGCAGACCAGCCGCAGAGCAGCGGCAATTGCCATCTTACCAATGTTTCCACGATATGGCGCCGGGTGAGGGCTGTTTTTGCGTCGGTTACGCCAACAATGGTCCGACATGCAACACAAGCCATTTCGAAAAGAGCGAGATTGTGCCTCCAAGAAGGAGGACGGTATTTCGAACCTCTCCTGTAAATACGTCCCTAGAGAAGATTCCTAGGTACATTTTTGATTACGGGCTGGACTGTGCTTGTACCATACAAATAGCAAACTATCGAAAATGTAAATGTGAGCATGTTTTTAGTGGCGTTTGTGTATCAATCAGTTCAGGGGCACATCTGGACTGTTGCTTGTGGGTACCATACTAAGCAAGCTATTGAAAATGTGAAATCTGAGCGTGTTTTTAGTAGCGTTGTGTATCAATCAGTTCAGGAGCACATCTGGACTGTGCCTGTAGGTGCCACACTAAGCAAGCTATTGGAAATGTGAAAAGTAAGCGTGTTTTAATGGCGTGTGCACGTGTTCTGGTCAGGGGCACAATGTAAGTAGTTTTTGCTAAGCTGTTACTAAAGTTTTGAACACACGGAGAGTTTAGCCCTGCGTCGCGCAACGCGCTCCCGCGCGGCAAATTCTAAGATTTTAAAATCATACTAATTACTCTTTAATCCTCATGACTACCTAGTCATAATAATTGATCACTGCAAGTTACGTCACGCCCCGCTCATCGTCATTCATAATAATTTTGTCCCTTTCTGTCTCAGGAAAGAGAAAAATGCCCCTTTAACCTCATTGGCTCATTTAAGTCTGCCTACGCGCTTACGATACGTAGTAGTACGTAGGAGGTAGTAAGTTATTGCTCCTGGTAAGGTCATGAACTTAAATAGTGATGTGCGTAATCTCAGTCGATATTTTAATTTACTATTAAAAACACTTATTTTTCCGACATTGAAAACATACCTATGAAATAAAAAAAAAATATACTAATTTAATTCTTTACTGGAGTACTTCAATACCCTTCAGTTATTACGGGTAATTTTGTAACACCCTGTATTATAAAGAGGAAAGGTTTGTATGTTTGTAATGAATAAGCTAAAAACTACTGGACAAATAAAAATTATTTCACTTAAGTAACATAGGCTATTTTATATCCCGGAAAAAAAATTACAACGCGTAGGGTCAACGTCATAAATAAGTGATCACTTTTGTACCTTGTCATATTTGAAAAGCCATACGAAATTACGAAACGACTGAAAGCGACAAGGTACAAAAGTGATCACTTATTTATGACGTTGACTGTACAAAGTCACGGGAACACATCTAGTTCAACATATACAATACCGATACAATATCGATATTTCAATCATAACATCACTATTTGTATTGCCATAGAATGTAACTTTATTAAAACGTTTATTATCGTACTTTAAAAAAAAATTACTGCATATATGGACTCAATTTGTCTTAGATGAATATTATAAGGGATCAAGGAACAAAATTAGGCAGTTGTCGTATTTTTTATACCTCGCATTTAAAAGTTAATTTTTGCGTAAAAAACGCAGTTACATTCTACGGGAGCTGTCAACGAGAAAATAAATGATTGGAAATACTATAGGTACTTATAATTATTGAAATGCAAGAAACGTTTTCCACCTTGATTATTTTGGCGTAAGTCAAAAGGGTTGAAGGAACAAAAAGCAACATAGAAATGTCGTTCTTGTTGAAGATTGCACAGGCCTACAGTAAATTAATCCCTATGTCAATCCAATTTGATGAAAGTGTAAACAAACCTATTTCATTAAAATTATTAAAATTTGAACCCTTCACGCGTCCACCATACTAAAATTACTAAAATTAGACTTCAGTAGTAGTATCTAGGACATTTTCCGCAAAAAAAAGTTAGGGACTAACGTAGTCCCTAGGACGCGTCACGGGTTAAAACAAGCGCGCGATCTATGGTAGCGTAGATATGGGGGAAAACATGGTCCGATTTATTGGAAAGATTTTATTTTACTATTGGTTTTAGATTTTGACATCACTAAGTAGTCTGTGACCAAATTAAGGGCCGGCGCCCACTGACGGCATGGCACGGCATGGCATTTTATTACTATCAAGTTATTTTGAATCTTATTTAAATGAGTTTAGAATTCATGTTACTTTATTGTTTATGCGTTGCGTCATCCCTCGGCACGCCGCGGCATCGTGGTATCGAAATAAAGAAACATGAATTCTAAAGTCATTGAAATAAGATTCAAAATAACTTGATAGTAATAAAATGCCACGCCGTGCCATGCCGTCAGTGGGCGCCGGCCTTAAAGCTCCAAACGCACAGACAGCGACAGCGGAGGCGTGGCAGTGCGATACCATACCGCGAACTCGTTCATACAAGCTCTAATATTACAACCGTTACCGTCACCCCACCCCGCCACGTCTCCGCTGTCTGTGCGTTTGGTGCTTTATTGGAGTCTTTATTTACATCGTCATTAAATTGGATTGACATAGAATATAGTGATGTACGCTATGGAGCTTCAGATCACCAATACTAATGGGAATACATACAAGTTTGCAGGTTTTGAGTACCTAATTAAAGTGTAATTACTAGAAATCTGCAAACTTGTGTGCATGCACAAGATATGACATATGTAGGTATAAGAAAAAATACATAATACGAATTAGCTTTATTTGGTTTTTGTTTAATAAAAGAAATACTGAATAACTGTTCTATAAATTGTTTATTTTTTGTCGCATTAATTACTAGTTCGTAGTTAGTAGGTAAGATAATAGAGTAAGTAATTCCATCCCAGATATATGTAAGTACAATTATTTTAAAATTTAAAATATTTTTATCAGTTTGGATTTGAATAAAAAGAATCAACGACTAATCATCGAATTGCTAAAATGCAGGTAGGTAACAGTTGTGACAAAAAACGCAATTATAAGTTGCTTACGTACGACCGTATCGCACAAGCAAGAAATAGCAATTTTAGAGTTTTTGAAACTTATATACCTAACCTCAATATTATCCAACGCTATGGGTCTAATCAAATAAACGCCGACAGCCGCCGGCGCCCGCCACTCACCCGCCCGCCGCCCGCCGCCCGCGCTCTTCCCCGCGCTCGCCCGTAGTGCGAAAAAGACTGTTTATTTCCAAATTATGAGATTTCGTGGATAAAAACAGCACAAATTTTGAATAGTGTTTTGTTACACCATAATAATCAAAAACACGTAAACTCTAATAACTTGAATTTTCTTTTGTGGCATTTACAGGGCGTTATATTAAAAAATATATATATCTATAAATGCCGTGGACGAATTTGGCACAAAATATTTTAAACAACAGATATCAGTACTCTAAAACACATAAAACCTTTATAACCAATTGTAATTTTTTTTTAGAGGTAGCTGAGTGACTTTTAGGTACTGGTTTAATTTCAGGATTTCCGTGGACAGAGATGGCACAAAATTCATTTGTAGATCAGTTACTACTTTATTATTATCATGAAAGGAAAATTTTCATCTGTAATATTTTTTTCGTCCTGTACTGATCGAAAGGACAAATACCTAAATTTCTACCTAAGCAAGTACCTAGGATGGCACAAAATAATATATTAGGTTGGGTGAATGGTCTGTAAACTATATGCAAAATTTAAACAACTTTAATATTTTTGAAACCTTAAACCGTAGCGCTACGGGTCTAAAACTTTTATTCCGAGAATAACGCTTACCTCAGATAGTAATGTTAAACAGTCATAGTGATTTGACATTACTATCTGAGAGTAAGCGATATTCTCGGAATAAAAGTTTGGTAAAATTCAGCCTTAGTCAAATAAAATTTAGGATCGGATCGGACATACCACAAAAAAATTACATCGCTTTGCTCCAATTGGCTACTTTCCTAAAAAAATCTAACTAGTCAGTCTTTTAGATTATCAAAAAATATTGGAAACGTATTTTTTATTTTGTCAATTAAACAAAAAATTACGAAGATATGGCGCATTGAAGTTTTGCGTGACGTCACTTGTTCCTACACTTTGTATGAGCGTTTTAGGAACCAGTGACGTCACGCCTCGTCACGCGGAACTTCAACGCGTCATATCTTCGTAATTTTTTGTTTAATTATCAAAAGAACTTTAATTATTAATTACGTGTCCAATATTTTTTGATTATGTAAAATACGGACTAATAAGAATTATTATTTTTTTACCTAGGGAACATACCTATTTTCATTCCTACCTAGATAATAGGGTATTAACCATTTTTTGAAAACTGTTTAATAATAATTTTCAGGTCGTAATGAACCAGTAGAATTTTTATTTAAATTATATAAAGATATAGAGATTTAATATAAATTATATAGAGATTTCTAGGGTATGTTTAAAGACCAAAAGAGACATTGTATACACATCTAATACTAAATTTGTGAAATACGGTGTTCCGCAGGGCAGTGTGCTTGGCCCTCTGCTTTTCTTGATTTTTATAAATGATTTGACAAAGGCAGTACATCACCCCATGATTTTGTTTGCTGATGATAGTACATCTATCATTAAGTGTAATGATTTGAATCAATATGAACATGACATAAACAATGCAATGAGCAAAATTATAATGTGGCTTAATAGTAATAATTTAATAATTAATTTGACCAAAACTAATATAATGCATTTTTATCAAAGAAAACAAGTTAAGGACATAAATGTTAATTATGTCGGACAAATTATAGAAAAGGCTGAGGTCACAAAGTTTTTAGGATTGATGATCGACAGTAAACTCACTTGGAAATTTCAAGCAGAACAAGTATGCAAGAAGCTAAGTAAATCAGCTTTTGCGCTTAATAAACTTGCAAAAATCGTAAACACTGATTCCCTGCTCACCGCTTATCACGGACTTGTAGCATCAATACTAAGGTACGGAATAATATTTTGGGGAAATTCGACTTGTAGAGAAGCAGTGTTTAAAGCTCAAAAAAGGTGCATAAGGGCTATGTATAGTCTTAAAGTGACTGACAGTTGTGTTCCTTTTTTTAAAAAATATAAAATTTTAACCTTTCCGTCGCTTTACATTTTGGAGGTAGCTATTTTTGTTCATTCTCATCCTGGTCTGTTCAATAAACTGATGGAGGCACGCCGGCTCCCTGTTCGTTCTCAGTATCAATATACATTGTGTAGTAAAATTTGTAAAACAGCATTGGTGCGCAAAAGTGTCTTAGGAATGGCTCCTCAAATATTTAATAAAATTCCAGATTCTTTTAAAGAAATGACATTGGCGCAATTTAAAAAAAGACTGTCATTGTTACTTATAGAAAAATGTTATTATACAATCAATGATTTTTTAAGTGATAACAATTTATAATTATTAATGTTTTATTGTTTTTTTTTTTAATTACCTAATTATTATTTTTTTTTTACAAATTTTTAATTTCATTTTATTTTTAGTGTTCTTTTTTTTTGACATTTTTATATGAATTTGTTTGATTATTTTATTTTGACTGGACTACATAGTACCTACATACATATAATATTTATCGCTGCATAATTGATAAAATTGCTAATAATGTTATTTAGAAAACCTATGATATTTTTGTACGCCATGTGGCAAAACATACAAGGTTCTAATTTTAAGTTTACCATCTATATTTGTACCTATGTTTGACAAATAAATGATTATGATTATGATTATGATTATGATTATTATGATTATAAAACCGAAAAACGCCGTAAAAACTTATTTTTATTTATGATTTTGAATTTTCGCGCGGAAACACTAGCCACCGGCTCGTTACATCACTCCGTTAGTATAAAATACGACTACGAAAGACCAAGTAACAATATTTGTGAAAATAATGAGTTATAATATATATCATTGGTGTCTTGTGCCTGAATACAATAATACAAGTGCAAAAACGCTACAAAAATCAAAAATAACACAGCACGACTTCGTTTGTGTACTATCGCAGTGACGTAACGCCGGCGGCGGTGGCGTTTTAGACATTTGAAGAACAGATTAAAAAGGACGATTTTTAAAATTGAATTATAAAATTTAAAATTAATTTTTATGAATAAATACCGACGTTTCTCGTTTACTTTTTTCGAAATCTATCTTCAACATGCAGTTTTATATCTTTTCTTACGTGATGTAAAATACCCTATTCATCGTATTACCGTGTGGAATTCTTCAAAACATATCTCCAAGCAGAGAGATACGTTACAATGCTTGCAAATATATTTTGTGCGGCATTGACGACACCAAACGCATATTTTAAACCTGGATTCGCCTGTGCCGATGAAATGATTACCGATCAATATCGGACGCAAAAAACCACCAGCGTTTGGCATTGGCATTGAAGAAGTGGTTTGCACTTGCAGCGGCCGATCTACATTCCTGGGTAAAAACTTTTTTATCATGTCATTTACTAGGGCTTGCCTAAATGCACGTTGTGTCATTTTAGGGTGCTGTGTTTTATAAATGACGTAACTGTTGAGGACAGTAATGTTCAACAGTCTCCTAAATACTTTTTTATACCAAGCTATATTTTTAGCTCGTTCTACTTTATGAGCTGATAACAGCTGGTCCTTTTTATCTACGCCACCCATAGCCATATTATAGTCCAGAACGATTTTCGGTTTGTATGTGTACCGTCCGTATTTTTCTTTTCCACCTATATCACCTTCGTGATATGTGGAAATCATGGACACAATATTAGTGTCTCGCCACATCATAACGAAGATATCGCGGCAAAAGGATTGTGCAACCTCTCCAACACGCATTTCGGATTTTGATGTTTGCTTAAATGATTCTGGGACAAACTCCCTGTTGAGGCGGAGTGTCCCATAACAATCGGTTTGCTGGGCTTTTAAATAACGAGCTAAAAGTGGCGCATTATAAAAATTATCCATAATAAGGGTATAGCCCTTATTAAGCAATGGTTTGGCCAGATGTTGCACAATCTGTGCTGTGGCATTCGTTGGGGCGGGTGGTGATGAAAATGCAGAAGCTGTCGAAGCAGGAGGCGGCAAAAATTCATGTCTGTTTTCGTCAGGTTGTTGTTGTTGTTGTTGTTCGTCCTGGATGTCAGTTTGTTCTCCATTATTGTCATCCGTCGCTTGTTGTTTTTCTGTATACGTGTGTCCTTTGCCTGTGTAGACAAAGAAACTCCACAAATAGCCAGAACTGGATTCGCAAAGCTCATAACTCTTTATACCAACTTTAGCTGCTTTTGTTGATATTTTCTGAGCGAATGAGATCCGTCCATGCCATTTGAGGAGTGACTCGTCTATGGCTATATCTTGCCCCGGAAGATATAGTGCACTGAATTTTATATTCAGACGATTCAGCACCGGCCATATCTTACGGAGCTTGCGTTCGTCAGCAGTCAGTTCATTCGTCGGAATTTCATTGTCAGTGAAATGCAAAAATTTCTTTAGCAAAACAAACCTGTTGTACGTCATTAAATTTTTGAAGTACTTCAATGTAAGATATCCATTTTCTCTCCAATAATCCTTTTCGACTGTAAATGGAGCCATACCTTGAAGTAGGAGTATACCGAGGAAAATGACTATTTCACCGCGATCTGTATCTTTCCAAAAACAGGCACGTGACTGTGATGCATGGGTTTGCTTTGCTAAAGTCATTTTTGCATGCTTGTTCGTCTCAGTGACTATGAGGTCTAATAAATCATCGTCAAAAAATTTTAAAAACAAGTCTAATTCAGTCAAGTTATCTGTCATTGTAAAAGTCGGTCCTGGAGTGCCACGGAACTCCTCTCGTTTGCCTTTAAAAGTTGACGGTTCACTGTTCCATTCAAACGTCAAATGGTCTGTAGGCAATAAGCTCTGAATCGTTTTGTCTGCTTCTGCATCTTCCCGAGATAACCACTGCTGTGCTACTGAATCTAATTGCTCCGGTACAAAGGCTGCAGCTTCCGAATTGACGTAATTGGGTTCGGGGTCAGGTGGTGGGATGTCATCTTCATCTTCAGTATCACTAACGATACCATCAATCTCTGCTTGCCAATTGTCAAAAATATCTTCCGCCTCTTTGGTGAAGATATCTACAAAAAATATGCAAATTTATATGATTTGCTTAAATTGATTTAAACCTCTATATATATTTATATGTATTATGTTTACCTGAACCACGAATTACTTGTTTTCGCTTTTTGGGCGGAAGTGGAGACTGTTCAGTTGTTGAAGAGGTGTTGAATGCAGTTGAAGTGTGCGGAAGGGTTGAGTCTCTTCGCTTTTTGGTCGGTAGTGGAACCTGTTTCGATGTCGAAGAGGTGTGCGGAAGGGTTGATTCTAAAATGTTAATACAATGTCAAAAATAGATATCAAACCTTGGAATTTATGAAAAATTATTTAAATATTAGTAATACTTTTTTTCGGCAACGGCAGTGGCAGTGACAGAGATGAAGTCGATGGTGCTGATGTCACAGACGTTAGTTTAGATCCTGAAATGTCAGTGTTATATAAAAAACCTAAATCGGAACCTTCTAAGGTTATAGAATAAACTGTATATGTATGTTTGGCTAAAAATAAAAACGAATTCAATCATACTTTTGGTTCCATTGCTACTTTCTTTCGGCTTTTCAATTAAGCTTTTCAACACCTTTCTTGTCGACGGAGACATCTGGTTTTCTATAAAAATAGTACGATAGTAATTAAAATTACAATAAAACAATAAAAATATATTACAAAATACATGTAACGACTTAATTAAATCTCCTGTCGTCCAATCCACTCGCAACGGTGAATACCCCGGGACTTCCACACAGCTGTCCAAACTAATTGTACTACAAAAAACACGTTTCGTTAAAACTTTGGTGGTTCATCGTTAAATATAATAATTTAGAGTTTTTATTTAATATATTGCATACCTAGTTGGGGTATCGCAATTTATGGATTCAGGTGGTTCGTCATTTTGCAGATTGCTGTAAGAAAAAATATATAAAGTGAATATAACACTTTCTTGTTTTAAACTTAATAAAATTATTCATTTTAATATGTAAATACTGTATGACCTCGTTGGAGTATCCCAATTTAAAAATTCACGATCACGGTGGTGAGGTGTGGTTGGTAAATCTTCTGGTGGCTCGTCATTTTGCTGATTTCAGTAATAAAATAATATTTGAAGTGAACCAAACTAATTAGATTTAAAAAAGGTATTATTGTAGCATTGCAACGAAACATAATATCAGTACCTGACCTCCCAGTGTCTCAATTTTGGGGACGGGGGCGTTGATGGGGTGCCTTCCTGTAATCGGCACTCTTGCCGTAATGGAGACAATTTTCTTAAAAAAAAATCATGAAATAATATAAAAATACATATTAAACAGAAAAAAAATAGAACTAAATGTGGATTTTACTATACCTCGATTTCTTGCGTGGAGGGGCATCGGGCAGTAAAAAGCGCTCCATTTCTTTTGCCCGCTTCATTTCGGCAAATTTTCGTTGCATGGCAACTGGTAGGCTTTTGAGCGCCTTTTTTGTACTTGACGACGACTTCTTTACATTTTCATGCTCTTCGTCGTAAGTTCTACTGAGAAATTAATAGGTATTATGTGACAACCTGTTACTGTCTTTGATACCTATTTAGAAAACACGTTTAAGTAGTACCTTGTACTGGGTCCGGGGATTGCAATATCGTATTGGGGATCTTGGGGATCCTCCAAAGGAGGGAACAGCTCCTTTGGCGTAATTTTACCTACCCCTCTACCTCGTCCCCCACCCCCTCGTCTTCCACCTCGACCTCCCCTTTCATTTTTAGCCCGCCTGTCGAAATACGATAAAAAAGCATAAAAATACAACCGTTCCAAAAAATATGTGCAATTATTAGTTGACAAACCCAGTGTTCACTTGCAAAAAATGTTATAAGTACATGCCACACCAAAAAATTCCATAAAAGATGGCTTAAAAATCTAAGGTTAGAAAACGACACAGATAGCATTTTCACCTCAGCACTCGCAAAGGCAGCTTTTGATGCGAGTAATCAGTGAGCAAAACATAATTTAGCTGCCAGAGCGAGCAAAGTCATTTATTGCAGGGTGCGGCGCCCGGGCCCCCGGCTCGCACTGGTTCAAATTCAAAGTTTAAATTATATTACCACTATATAATTTTAAAACATATAACTATTTTAGAGTTCTGTTATGATTCAAAAATATAAAATGTGTACTGTTTTGTTTATTTATTTATTTGACACACTAACAAATTTTTTAACTATAACATGTTCCCACTGCTGAGGTGAAAAGTTGCATGTGTTACATGAGAGCAATGTTATTTATTTGCATTTTGCGCATTTGAATCCCTCGATACGCTCCGTCATAGAATTATCGCTGTACTCGTGATTCAATTTTTGGAATCCTTCGCAAGCTCGGGATCCAAAATCGGCACTCGCAGCAAAAAACATCTTTGCTCTCTTGTTACACAAATAACTATTGACTCAATACCACTTTCACTGACGAGTGAAATGCTGGTGAATCAATATTTTAAGAAAATATTAATATTTAGAAGCAATTTCGAAAGACGACATCCAAAAAGTAGCGGGCGAGATACTGACAGCCCAAGTTAGAAGCATGGAAAAGCCACCACCAAAATGGTTGAAGAAGGTTTAAAGACAATGATAATAAGAAGCAATTTTACATAACATAACTACGAAACTCATGAATAGTTTTATTGGGTTAGTAAACCTTTATTTTTAAATTGAGGCGTTTTTTTTTCTCTGCCGTGGCGAAAAAATTTTGGAGTGTTAAGTTAAGACAACTATGACAATAGCAGCTAATGTGCGAGCTAAGCAAATAAAGACAGACAATGGCCGACAAGGGTAAGAATCAGAACTTGATTTATTAAAAATACTTGAATTTTGAACCAGTACATGGAATATGTGAATTTGAACCATAACCATTTATATCAATAATAAAAATAAAACATCCTTCGCCGATTAATAAAAAAAATGAAAAGTAATCAAAGAATTAGTAAAAGCCTCCACAAATGAAAATAGAAACACTCAAAAATGAATAAGCTAAATTAAACCAATCTGCAACAAAAACCCAGTGTGCACCATGCCTTACGACATAAAACGCGGACCCCGTGCGGATCTGTTAAAATGCTTCGCGCAACTACTGTTGCGTACAGTTGTACTTACAGACATCACAAGTTTTTTTCACCTAAACCTGTTCAAAACATACATAATTATTTATTTAAAGAGGATTTACGCTTAGTTTAATAGACAAACTTACTTATTCTAATAGCCTAGACAGAAATATGGCGTAATCGTACAATAAATGTACGATTAAAAATCAAACACGCAACATTTTCATCACTCGACGTACTTTGTTGCAAGAATTTATCACATTATATTTAAATCGGTATTGAAATATATGCTTGATCGTATGGAGCAGTTAATAACGATTAATTTGATATACAACATTAATTAAAATATGCGAAATTGAGTACTTACGGCATTTGTTTATCACGAACTCCCTTGTTGACACTCTGAACTTTGACATTCACCGAAACAACTTTTACGATTTTGTAAAATTGTTCCATTGTTCCATGTTGTTGTTGTGATGGTTTTTATTTTTTTTAATGTTGCCACATTCATCCGCTACCTAACTAAGTCAACAGAAAAGCGCTCTTTGCACGTTCCACTTAAATATCATTTAATAACCGTTGGAACTCCACTTCGCAACTAGAGTTGCGAGAGCATTTTGCGTTTTGACAAAATCGCAACCGTAGTTGCGCAGGGCACGTGAGTGGTTAGTAGCTTTTTCTATAAGTTTGTACCTAAGTTAGTAACTAACCAGCGATTGTTCTCTACTTCACCTCATGGTACAATCACGGAATGAATCACTTCATCACTTTTCGACTCTATGTCAACAAGTTAAGATCGAAAAGTGACGAACCTTTTCATTACGCTACTATATATATACATTGATGATGAGAATGAATATATTAGGATCATAACAAGAACTTTATTACCTTTGTATGTAAGAATTTACCCGTTAAAAATATTTGAAATTTATGCTTATTATTATAAATGCGAAAGTGTGTCTATCTGTTTGTTATGTCTTCACGCTTTTTAAAGCCCCTGAACCGATTTAGATGGAATTTGGTATATTTCATAGTTCCCGCGATAAACGAATTCATTGCAGACGGAGTCATGGGTAACAGTACGACACTAATAAAAAACAAATAAAAGTAGTGTTCCCAAAAAATAATTAGTGTTCCCGGAATGACTGAGGCGTTTACTGAATGATGTATTCGGGAATTTGTTACTGGCAAAGTTGTTTTTTAGGATTCCGTACCCAAAAGGTAAAAACGGGACCCTATTACTGCGGCTCCGTTGTCCGTCCGTCTGTTCATCTGTACGTCCTTCTGTCACCAGGCTGTATCTCATGAACCGTGATAGCTAGACAGTCGAAATTTTCACAGATGATGTATTTCAGTTGCCGCTATAACAACAAATATTAAAAAACAGAATAAAACATATATTTAGAGGGGCTCCCATACAAACAACGTGATTTTTTTTACAGATAATAGTACGAAACCATCCGTGCGCGAGTCCGACTCGCACTTGGCCGGTTTTGAAGTGATAAATGGTACAATATATTTTTATAATATATTTAATCAGTCCTTATAGTCGTTTCAATACGTCATAGAATTAAAAATTACTAAAACAAAACAAAATTAGCAACAAACTTCTTAAGCTTCTTGAATTATGTTAGTTGGTTTTACATAACTCTTTTCAAATTCAATAATTAACATTCATTAGTCTTTCCATACATAATATATGTAACATCAACATTAGTGTTAAAATGGCAATACTCTCTCTTTTGAGTTTTTCTGTAATGTTGTTGCCGTACTCTTCAGTTGAGTTGATAATACCTCCCTAAATAACAGTCACTTGCGTACTTGAGGAGGCACAGGCACGGTTATATCTTTGATTAAATCTTTGAGTAAGTACTTTGCAATTAGGAGACATTGGCATATTCTTTTTCAGTTTTTTTTATTACCTTCTTGCTTTAATATTTTTCGATATGTGTTTGTTCGGTATTTTTTTCACTCTTTTTCTTCCACTTTGTCTTTGCATTAAATTGCGAGAGGGAAGTAATGGTAATAATGGTTATGTCTAACTCATTATCTAAAGGCAGAGGTGTATCACTGACTGCACTTCGCTCCTTTATAGTGAGACTGGTAGGTACTAAACGAATTATATTATTATTTAAATCTGAGATTAATTTCGTATAGTGCTAGTCCTCTTGTCTTTGTGTAGAGAGCATTAAAACAGCATTGTTTTGATGCTTTTTTCTATTGTTTTCTTAGCGCTTATTGTAAATTTTCATTTCAAATCCTAAATTTTATTTACCATGTATTCCGCTTTCTTTCTCTGGTAGTACTCTCTGTCTTTAGCTCGTTTAAGTTCTTTTTGTTCCTCTGTCATATTATCTAAAAATCTTCTTTTTCTTGCATTAGCTTTTTTTCTGTGGCGTAAATAAGCTAAACTATTCTTTTTAGGTATTTTTTTAGTCATTTTCTTCTTTTTCTTCCCATTTCCATTCGTTTCCATGTTCGCTGCAAGTAAATATAAAACTCTAATTTCCATAAAATACTAATCTAATATTCTTTCAGCGCTAATAACGTCATATCAGGAACAACAAAGTCATTTCGGGAACGTGTCATCAACGTCGAAAACATTGCCACAATGACTGTAATTCCCGAAATGACGTTTTTAAACTTTGGCAAACTTTATTCCGACGTCTGTTAACTTAGGTGCCTTATTTAGAGATTCACCTCAATCTAGCAAAATCATTTTAAGAAATACGTATTAATTAACTGGATTCTTAACTTAACAAACAGTTAAACAGTTACACACGTTCCCTTTGTGATTTATAATAAAAGTACGTACAATATAAGATGATTACAAAGGTACCCCCTAATTGTCAGCCTGAATTTTTATTGTTATTAATTTTTTCTGTACTGTTTTTCTGATCAATAAAGAATGTTTGTATTGTATTGTACTTACCATTTAAATTATTACATACTTGCAAACAATACAAAATACCGCCTTTCTCACAAAATACTTGTTCACTACTTCAGAGTACTAGCGCCAAAAGTCGCGTTCAGAATTAAAAGTTTTGCCTATTTATTGCTTCATTAATTAAATTAACATATACTTCATTGGACAAGCTTTTAACTGACCCTGTGCTAAAAATAAGTATGTTTTGTCAATGTTACGTACTTTAAAAGGCTTATTTTTATCCCCGAGATAAAAAGCGTTTACACGCATGATGACGTACATAATTTATTGAATCAGGCGTTACTTTGCGGAGGTCCATATTAATGAACTAAAACAATTACTTTGCTCACCTGCGACCTTCGCGGAAGGATAAGGAAGGAAGGTCGCGGGTGAGCAAAGTAATTGTTTTAGTTCATACATAATTTACATAAATTGACACATACGCGAAATGCCACATACGCAAATTGATACATATGCAAAATGACCGCGGCGTAAAATGTATATCATGACAAATAACTCTTAAGCGGTTGAACCAATTTGGATGCGTTTTATTTTAAAGCAAGTTTTTTGGTGCTGGTTCTTAGATATGTTTCATCAAAATTGGTGCAGCCGTTTCAATTTTCAAACATATACGTAATCCTTAATTGCATTGGGGGTTTTTACATTTTTTAATTTATAGTTATATTTTAATGTAGGTTCTTTAATAAATAAAGATTTTAAAAAGAGCCAATAGAAAACTTAATCAACTTACCAGCGTCAAAGTTTTTATTACGAAACAAAATACTCACAATAAATACCTAGTTATTGCTTAAAATAAATATATTTTGCCTATGTTACTTTAAAAAACTTATTTTTTAGGAACCAAAATAGTCACAATAAATGTTGAAAACATTTAAAGTTTGATTTTATATATTTTTAAGTAAGATACAAATTCTTGTTTAGGACGCGTTCCCGAAATTACTTTTTAACCTTGTTTTCTGTTAAATTAACGGCAAATACTTATTTTTGAAATAATTTTCTTAAAGTATAGGTATATCAACTAATTTCAATAGATAGTTGGTGGTGGTTTTGGGTCAGCTATGCGTGAAAAGCTAAAAAAAATTGGTATTATTACTAACTAACGCAAATCTAGTGATGTCAACGAACGGGTACGTACGAGTATAAATCAGGCTTGAAAACCTTTTCAAGATCTCTCTACAATTACAAGGTTCGGGCAATAGCTGAATGTGTTTCAAAAATTTATTTCAGCTAGATGTTAAAAAAATGTTTTGTTTTTTAATGCATTTTTTTTGCTAATTGTACAAACTAAGTACATATTCGTACCAAATTTCAAGTCGATGTCATTAAAGGCCATTACAAACCGGGAGCGCGGGGCGCCGACGGAGCGTCCCCAGCGCGCTCTATAACACTGAATCAAATATACGGTGGCACACTCCGGCAGCGCGGCAAACCGTATTTCATTCAGTGTTATTGACCGCGCTGGGCACGCTCCGTGCCTTAACTTCGTGGCCTTAACTGTTGAAGAGTACCTATCGTCCTGCGGAGACCATCCTGGCCGGACCATCAGAATTTCACTAGCACAGTATTATTATTGTCACTGGACTTATAAAGGTACCTATGCCAAATTTCAGCTCAATCAAGGGGTTACCAGGAAGTAGTCTAAAAATTAAATGATTAAAATTTGAGGATTTTTTAAAATGCGTAATATATTTAATAATATTTGTCAAATATGTGGCTAAAATTAAGTCGTATATAAAACTAAACAAACATAAAATTAGCTGGCGTTTCATTGAAAATCATGAAAGAAAACGAACTAAAAAATATGAAATGAAATTTGTAATTTATGCTTGAAAATGTCAATAAACTTACAAAGGAAACATCAACGTACAACTCGACTCTACATTTCTTCCTTATCGATCTTACTTAGGTGTCGGCAATCTTTTAGGAAGTAAGTGACTAGATGAAACAGTATTGCTCATAATTTTTTGTAATTCTCTATGATGAATCACACACATCAGTCAGGGCCTTGGCTATTTGGCTGCCCTGATAAAACTACGACACCACGGGTGTTACAGGTACAGGCGTTGCATTGTAGGTGTTGTTATTGAGGTTTATTGATGTTGCCTTCTGAATCCCGTCGCCGAACAAAACCTTGTCAAAGTTTCCACGGCTCTAAATATATTTGTATAAGCGGTCATACCTTCAGGAATTCAAGAAGCCCAGTTCATTCTGTTTCTAACGATGCATACCTACAGAGTTAATGTTAACTTCTAATTTTCACATAAAATCCCGAGGCAAGCTTTTTATACACAGGAGGATCATGTTTGTGCTCATAATTGGCCTTCACAATGATGTCATTTTTGCTCACATGAACATACGCTTGGCACAATTTGCTACAGTTGCTCGAGCACTTATATCTTGAACCACCATTTCCTAATTGACCGCTTTTGGAGAATGTGTAGTTGTTTACGAGGAGAAGCTTTGTCCCTCTCCCTCCTCGTGTCGATATGTATTTTGCTAAAAATAATGAAATTATATTACTTAAAATTTCGACATTTTGATAGCTGCTGCCATTGATAAAATTGTAAGATATTAAAACAAGTTATTTACTTTAAGCCTTTATTTATATAAAATTGTGTAAGCCGGCCCTGGATTCTTGCAGTTATAATTAAACTTTCGGTGTAGCAATTAGCATGGGACAATTTGTTTGTAATTGACCCAAAGTATCCGAACTAAGCAAACCAATATTATGAATGATTATTATACTTATACATATATGTAGGTGTAAATATAGATTTTAATTAATAATCGTTTATTTTGCGCCATTAAACCCATAGTGCTCTTACTTAGTTGAAATAGTGTTGCACCGTAAACCGAGGTGCCTTTCAACATTCCCATTTCGTTCACATTCCCACTTCGTCCACATTCCCACTTCGTCAACATTCCCATTTCGTCCATATTCCCATTTCGTCCACATTCTCATTTCGTAACAAAATAGTAACGGAATTGGTAGTATGTATCTGAATAGTACCTATTGACCCGCACCGTGCTTAGCAAGTATTTTTCTTAACATGAATACCTAAATCACAAAATAAAATCTTCCCTGAGAATTAAGAAAAGTGATAGCGAGAACTGTATTAAAATCGGCTAGGAATGTTGACGAAGTGGGATTGTGGACGAAATGGGAATGTTGACTTAGTGGGAATATGGACGAAGTGGGAAAAGGACTCTCCCTCTCATAATAAAAAAAAGGACGAAATGGGAATATGGATGAAATGGGAATGTTGACGAAGTGGGATTGTGGACGAAGTAGGAATGTGAACGAAATGGGAATGTGGACGAAGTGAACCTAAACGGATATTAATACAAAAAGTTAATAGTGAAAATAAACGGATCACTCACGTCTCAAAACGAGTTTAACTCGACATGTTTCGGGCTAATCCGTAGCCCTTCCTCTCGGAGTCGCACGTCACGGCGGCTGCCAAACGTGCACAAAAAGTTAATTTCCAATTTTGAAATAAATGCCCGAGGCTAGCTGTTTATAAACAGGAGGGTTATGATTATGCTCATAATTTGCCTTCAAAATGATGTCTGTTTTGCTCACGTGAGCATACGCTTGGCAGTCCTTGCTAATGTTGCTCGAGCATGAATACCGGGCACCTCCGTTACGTATCGGACCGCTCTTGGAGAATGTGTAGTTGTTTATGAGAAGTAGCTTGGACCCTCCTCGTGTCGTTATGTATGATGCTAAAATTATGAAATATTATCAATTTATCAGGTACATAATTGATATCTGCTCTACTGTTATTGCCAAAATTAATGGATATTGAAAGAAGTTCTTCATTGAATAACTTTATTCTTAAGTTTATAATAATAAGGCTAAAATTTAATTCAATTTACTTGACTTGTCTATCGCATTAGGCATACCTGTAATGATAGATTTAAGTTTAGTGAAATTATAAATAAATAAATAAATATATAGGTATAGCTAAACCGTTTAAACGAGTCATCGCCCGCGCGCTTCGTGTGGGTCCCGCCCGCACCTCTCTCGGCGCCCTTTATCGTCATATCCCCCAGCCCCAGTACCGCGCAGGCGAAGATTCATTTAAACGGTTTAACTATATGTATGTAAACCGTCATGTCATGGAATCTTTTTTTCGTTTTTAAAACCACAGGACATTTTATACGCTTGAATATAATTTGGACGGCTACTAAATAGGTAATGGATAAAGAAACCTAAATACACACTTCTGCGCAATTATACAACCCTGACTCTGGTATAAACTCTTTAAATTTTAGTAGTTACCTACAGATGCGGCTTACAATGCACCTATTGTATCTATGTATATACGGGTCAAATCTTGGAAGTTGAATTTGACCCACTTGCGGTAGTCGGATTCACTTGAAATTTGGTACACTTATGTAGGTTGGATGACAATGCAAGTACAGTCAGCTAAAAAACTTGCTTTAAAAATGTTTTTTTTGTAACAAAAACTTATTGTAAATTAATTGTTGCACGTGACGAGTAAAAAAATAGTACTAAGTGCTTGTTGTTTGATCAGTAGTTAAAGATACTAATAGTCAAATTGCATTTGAAATGCGTTAACTATAGTTATGTTTGCCATATATTTTAACTATTAGTTTGTTTAACTATTGATCAAACAACGGGCTCTTAGACAGAGAGCAGTATAAAGGCGAAATTACCTCTTCCAAAAAGGGAACACTTACTAATCTAGTCTGTTCAGCAGCGGACATTTTTTTAAGAATATAAAAAAAGTTATTTTCACATTTTTACGTACAAGCCCGAGGCAAGCTGTGTATATTCGGGGGGACTGTGATTGTGCTCAAAATTGGCCTTCAAAATGAGATCAGTTTTGCTCACGTGAGCATAAGCTTTGCATTGTTTGCTCATGTTGCTCGAGCATGAATATCGGGCACCGCCGTTACGTATCGGACACCTATTGTAGAATGTGTAATTGTTGATGCGAAGCAGCTTCGTCCCTCGTGTCGTAGCTATGTATGTTGCTAAAAATAATAAACATCTTATTACAATAATTTTTGTTCTTGACAGTAACGCCAGACAATTTCAGATGCGTTGCCAATCTAGATCAATTGCTAGATTGCTAGGTTTATAGCATAAAAAAAAGTTTCATGATATATATTGTTACGAGCCGTAGGGTTCGTTAGATAGATAATACGCCTTTAACGTAAAACTAATTTAATTGAACAAAAAGGAATCTCTTTCAACACTAAACTTATTCACTTAAATCACTCAGTAATCACTTTGATCTCTCTTCGATGTTTATCTCTCGGTATCTCTTCCAAAACTGACTCTGTCGGCACCTTGTCTGCCTTTATATAGGTCCAGTGAATCGGTCCACAAAGTTCGAGAACATTCCAGCTAGAACTCTCTGGCACATACGTCTAGAATATTCCGGAAACAGGATCATCTGTCTGTCTCTTTCACGAATACGCTATGCTATCCCGCTCGCACACTTTCTAGAATGTTCCGGAACAAGATCGTCTGTCTCTTTCACACATATAGGCTATCCTTGTCACACACCTTCTAGAATGTTCCGGAAACAAGATCGTCTGTCTCTCTCACACATATAGGCTATCCTTGTCACACACCTTCTAGAATGTTCCAGAGACAGGTGGACTGTAACTTGGCCTGAAACGGCCTGAAAACGAGTTTTCAGGAAAAGGTGTCATGTGACAGTTAGTGTCCTGAAACGGCCTGAAAACATGTTTCAGCCTGCTGAAAATAATGCTAACTTGGGGTAATTTCTGATTTACCGTTATGTGTTAGGACTTCTTCCAGAAAGGCCTGAAATCAGATTTCAGCCTGCTGAAAACGACTGCAAGGGCTACTAATTTCATAAAAATGTTTTTGCGGGTTTCTCGTTGACCTATCTCCGTAACAATATGTTACATGATAGTTTCATGTTTAAAGTGGCATATAAGAACTATTTATTTACCGATTTTTTTTATTGTATATAATAACTGTTATTGAATAACAGGCGGTTTCGTAAAAGTTTTCGATGACAAAAAAGTTGCGTAGTGTGAAAACTAAGCAAAACACAAAGTATAATAACTAGACAAGGGATATATTATAATGCATATTAAGATAAATAATTGGATACATAAATAAATATAAATTAAATCAAAGAATATGGTGAAGTAAAGTTTTGGAAATAAAATCTAAAACGTGTAAGTATCCTAACTAATTCAAATTAATCATAAGAAGTTTCTTTGCTCACCTAGTAACTGTGTATATGGCTCAAAAATAATCACATTGATTTGGTGAGAAACTACAATTTTAATAGCGCAAGCTCATTACAAATTACTGAAATCGAGGAAGGTTAAAGAATGGCGACAAGACTTTGTATATTTGGCGCGAAATATGTTTAAAAGACGTCATTGCTTCAGAAAAAAAAAACATTCATTACAATGTAAGAAATATTAAAAATATATAGTGACCATTCGTAACCACGCACACAATTTATTCACCTTTCGTTATTGCGCGTGCCAAAATTCTAAAGAGCATTTTTTAATTCCTTGATAATTATATCAACACATTCCTATGTAGGGAATGAAATGAAACTGATGTTTCATACAAAAATATTAGAAATGCAGTTACAGAATTTTGCTACGTGACGTTTCACTGTAGTATTTATTAACTGGTAATTTTGACGTATACACCCAAAGAAGTCTTCATATATTTTGTAGGTGGATGAGAATGATTGGCATCAATTTTTAAAAATTTATCATCTTTGCTGACGTGAGCATATGCTTTGCACCGCTTGCTTATCTTGCTTGAGCACGAATACCTTGAACCACCATCGCGTATTGGACACTGCTTGAAGTACGTGTAGTCGTTAACGTAAAGAAGCCTGGTACCTCTCGACAACGTAATGTACGTCGCTGAAAATTGTAAATTAACAGTTAGACGTAAAAAATATCAAGGAAATAACCTAGTCAGGTCATTCTAGTCAACTCATTGTTCCTAATACACTAGGGATTTAATCACGCCTTTTATATTGCTAACACTGTTCACAAGTAGAGTGAAATTATATCACCATAGCGCTACATACGTTCTTATTCTGTGGTATCACGTTCGTTTGCAGTACGAATTATTCGAACTACCCAGTTCTTGATCTTGTTTTTGTTCATTAAATATCTACTTATAATTTTTTTGGCTGCTAGTAACTTATCATCATATCATTCATCTTTGATGTTGAACATACCTTAATCATAAAAAATATATTTATATATATATATATATATTTATATGGGGAATATAATGAACTGTGATAGTAAAATTGAAGCATTTTATGGTAGTTACATCTTTTAATGTAATAATATCACGGGACAATTCACACGAATTGACCTAGTCCCAAACTAAGCAAAGCTTGTACTATGGGTACTAGACAACGGATAAACATACTTATAATATATACTTAAGGGGCCATCCATAAATTACGTCACACAAATTTCGATCAATTTAGACCCCTCCAAAAAGAAAGTAAAAAATGATGACAGAAAGACATGGTGAAAGCGAAGGCAAGCGTCAGAAGCGTTAGACAATACGGCCTCAGATCTTTGTACATCTGTACGCCAAGTTTGATCTAAATCCGTTAGTCGTTAATGGAGCAACAAACATCCATAAACCTTCTCAAACTTTTTCATCTATAATATAAGTATAATAGGATAGGCTAATATATGCCGCGACATACAACCTGCTTTTCCTGTTTTTCTATGCAATTTTCGACATGGTGACTTATACTATTTTTAAAAAATAATTATGAAACAAGTGACACTAATTGGTATTGTCCCGGATTGAGCAAAGCTTGGACTACAGATACTGGGCAACGGATAAACATACAGTACTACAAGGATGAATCAACTTTTTAGTGCCACCCGTTGCTATGGTTAAACAAATTTTGTCCCTTGGATAACCGGGGACAGAGTAAACAACACAAAAAAGTTGATTCACCCACATACCAGCATATACAAATAAATATTAAGCACTCAAGACACGAGAATCGTGTTTTCATAACATAATAAGAATAAAAAATAAAATAAAAATGAAAAAAGGATTTCAATTGCTAACTTTGACGTAATAACCCGCAGACGTTCTGATGTATTGTGTGGGTGTATGGTTATGCTCAGCGCACATTTTCAAAATGACATTTTCTTTGCTCACGTGAGCATAAGCTTTGCAGCCGTTTCGTAGAGCACTTGAGCACGCATATCTAGCACCGCCATTACGTATATTCCCTTTGATCGAATATGAATAGTTGTCGACGTACAGCAGCTTACTTCCTCGAGCTAGAGTTATAAATGTGGCTGAAAATTATAACAAGGTTTATTGTTAAACCATTTCACAAACGATAATTACATTATTATACATTATTATACATTATTATGTATATGTAGTTTTTATGTAGTCTATTTTTGTAGATTTGATATGTATTAGTCTATTGTATTCATTATATATTATAAGTGTGTACTTGTGTGTATTTTTTGTATGTATGGGTATTGTTTATGTTTTGTTAGTTTGGGTTTATTTTTGATTTCGTTTTTTTACTCTGCTTTGTATGCCTACTCTTGTCTCTGATGTCCTGTCAATCGTTCTAAGGTTAACTGGAAGAGATCCCTTTAAGGGATAAGTTCGCCTTTGTACATTTGTCTCTCTTGTTAACTGGTAATTTTCATGTTTTATGTACAATTAAGAGTTTTACATACATACATACATACATAATTATATCATACTTCGTTTGTTTATATGAGAAATTAAACCTATAAGCTCACACGCGTTCTAAAAGACAATAAAGAATCAGTATGTGTGTTAATTGACTATTCACTGCATTTTAAACGCAAAGGCTTTTTATTGAAACTAGTGAAACTAGAGATACTTGTTTTTTGATAGTATTTTTCTATGAAACAGTATGAAGTGTCACTTGGATAACCGGGGTTATCCCATACACATGTTACATACTGTTTCAGAGAACACAGACAGAGTAAACAACACAAAAAGTTGATTCACCCGCATACCAGTATAGAAAAATAAATACACGAGAATTGTGTTTTCATATACATAATAAGAATAAAAAATAAAATTAATAATGAAATGATTTATTATTATGATTATAAAAATAAGGATTTCAATTGCTAACTTTGACGTAATAACCCGAAGCCGTTTTGATGTACCGTGTGGGTGTATGGTTATGCTCAGCACACATTTTCAAAATGACGTTTTCTTTGCTCACGTGAGCAAAAGCTTTGCAGTTGTTTCGTAGAGCACTTGAGCACGTATATCTAGCACCGCCATTACGTATACTCCCATTTATCGAATATGAGTAGTTGTTGACGTACAGCAGCTTAGTTCCTCTAGTAAGAGTTATAAACGTGGCTGAAAATTATAACACGGTTTATTGTTAAACCATTTCACAAACGTATATCGTCTGTTTAGGTGTATATGAGAGATTTAAATTTTAAGCTTACACGCGTTCCAAAAACTTATAAAGAAATAGTAAGACCGTATGTGTATTAGCAGAATTTTAAAATGCATAATTGCAAAAATAAAGCAGAAATTGCAGAACGATAGATATGTAGCTTGATAGGGTGACGGCACCAATCATGGACATGTTAAGCAGAGTGAATGGACAGCAAAGATTCAATGCTTTATAACCCACCATTCATGAACGTTACCAGTTATAACCAACAGGTATCTGAGCATAGTGCTGATAGTTTAAAAATGTACTGTGGCCGTTTCTTAAATATTTAGATTAACGAGAAAAAATATGTCCATAATTGGTTCTTGTCCATTACTGGTGCTGTCAATAATTATAATTCTCATCTTAAAATTATCTAACTAATTTGAATCATAATATAATAACGAGTAAGTCTGCGAAATTAATGTAAAAAATATATTTTCTCTCGTATTTTATTCAACAATTATGTCGTTATGTTAATAATATCATTTAAAATGTAGGTAATGTAATCAGAAGTCATACCGTGTAGCGCGCGAGCGCTTGCTATCGCATCCCGCATCTCTTTCTGTCACCATCTTATACATTTAGATCGAAAAAATAGTGAATGCGATAGCAAGCGCCCGCACGTGAGACAATAAGCGCACGGTTTTCCGGACGCAGAAATAAAAAAAAAAACAAAGAAATCCACCCAGACTTTCGAACGAAGATATTGGTAGATAAAATCAACCACCGCCGATCTTAACGTATAAACCAGAAGATGTCCTCATGTACTTAGTAGGAGGGTGATTATGTTCATTGCTCATTTTCAAAATAACATCGTCTCTGCTCACGTGAGCAAACGCTCGGCACTTCCTGCGTAGATAACTTGAGCATGTGTATCTAAAGCCGCCAGCTCCAATGCCGCCGCTATTGAAAAAGGTGTACTCGTTGATATACAGTAGCTTCGTCCCTCGTGCTAATTTAATGTAAGTAGCTGGAAACCATTAAAAAAATAGAAATAAGCAAATATACGAAACTAGCTTAGCTTTAACCTGCGGGACACTGCGGGTCCACCCGCGTTAGAAATCCATTCACGAGAAACATTTAAATAATGTATTTAAAACGGTTATAAAAAATTACTAAAGTAACTGAACATTATGCATACGATTTTTGGAATATAATACAACAACCGTTTACATCAGTGTTTCTCAACCTGTGGTCCGCGGAGCCTTGGAGAATGGAGATCCGCGCTCCTGTCCCAGTAGGTCCGCAGATAAAGCCGAAATTAAAATCCCATCAAAAATTTAAGGAAAAGGTGTTCGTAGTTTGAAAGACGAGCTCTAACTAACCAGACATACCACAGACATACTAGGTAGGTCTACCTAACTAAACTAACTAACTAAATATACATTTGCTAAAAAAAAATACAAAATTCCGCGATGTCCATCGCGCAAAATTCAAACTAAACTCAAAGTGAAGTGAAAGTAAGTATAAAAAATAAACAAAATGAATAAAAATGTACACATTTAATTTTCAGTCATTTATTGAACAAGTAACGCCATAATAACGTATGGGTTTAGCTTAAATTTATCTATTTATTATTTATAAATAAGTACCTCCACATAGTAACGCTATAACATTATTAATGTTTCAATTTGATGTACAAGCCCGTGGAGAGCTTCTTGAACTTGACAGGGGCGTGATGGTGCTCATTAACTACCTTCAAAATAACGTCATGTTTGTTCACGTGAACTAATGCTCGACATCGCAACCAATCGTAACTTGAGCATTTGTACCTTGCACCACCATCGCGCAAGGAACCAGCGAAGTTATACGTATACTCATGCAGCAGTAGCAACCTGGCTCCGCTCGCCAAGTTAATGTATTGGGCTACTGAAAATGACAAATGCCCAATGTAAAAGGGTAAAGATGTAAAACCAAAGTTATGTTGGCGAAACAAGCTGTTCTTAAGCAATAGCGAACTTATTTCGTTGTTGTTTCATAAAATTTGTTTAGAAATCAGATGCATACTTGCCGTTAAATAAAAATCCCTTAAATAAGTAGTTCACTGTTTTATTGTATCAGTCAGAAGTATGCAGTTAGATTTAGATCGGATAAGTGGTTTGTTAATGATAATTAAATCATTATTTTTTAACAAGCAATGTATTATTACGTGATTGTTTTCGCATCTGCTCTGTCTGGATCAAATACGATTAAATCAACAGGACTCACAATGTCACATTGTGTATTTCTTTAAAATAATAAGTCTGCCCCAGCTAGCTTCACTAAAGAGAGGTCTCTTTGCCATTCATTTTGTATGTTACTTGCCACCCGTTGCTATGTCTCTTGGACAACCTAAGCATTTCTCTATGAAACAGTATGAAGTGTCACGAAAAATAGGTAGATAGGTAGGTGTAGGTGTGAATTTTTTTGTGTTGTTTATTCTGTGGCGGTTGTGCAAGTGACACTTCATACTGTTTCATAGAAAAATGCTTAGGTTGTCCAAGAGTCAAAATTTGTATAACCATAGCAACGGGTGGCACTAAAAGTTGATTCACCCATTTAAGCCGTGGTGGCCTAGTGGTTTAAATTATTCATTGAGTTCATAGATGGCGTTATTGTGTTAAGCATGAAGTCAAAATGCCATACGAAATAAATGATCAGAGTCATTTCTATAGTAAAACTAGATACTTGGCTTGGCTTATTGTTTTAAAAGAACGAGACGTTGTATAAACATTGATGGTCAAATTTTAATACGTAATCAGAGTTTTGCCTTCCAATTTGCTCCCGGTACTGGATTTCCGTACAAATACGGTCCGGATTCCGGAACCGGGAATTCCCGGTTCTCGCTATACAAACTCAGTACCGGGAGCATGCCTTACTTCCAAATTGATCCAAATACTTAATAGGTTTGAAGGCGAAAAAATAACTTACAGGACATATCTGTATAGTTTATTCCTAAGACCATCGTTTCTAGGCCTTTTTAGTGACACGAATCACGCTAAAAATCCTCTTACTGGATCCTTAGCGATATTTGAAAGCTTTAGGTAGAGTATTTTTGGTTTGCAGGCAGGACTCACATATTCCCATTGACCGTGCTTATTATTCATTTAGTTACTGAATACTATTAAAGAATAACCAGGAAATAATGTAGCTTTTGTTTTATGGTAAACTTACACGACTTGAGCAAAACACAGCAAAACCTTTAATAATTGCTAATTTTCACGTATACGCCAGTAGAAACTTGTTTATATTTGGCAGGCGGGTGGTTGTGTTCGGTTTGAGTTTTCAAAATATAGTCATCCTTGCTCACATGAGCGAAGGCTTTGCATCCCCGGCTGTCGCAACTCGAGCACTTGTATCTGGAGCCTCGGTCACGTATGGGGCCACTTAAGGAGTATGTGTATTCACCGATGAGCAACAATTTTGTACCCCGTAGTGTTGTTATGTATCTCGCTGAAAATTGTACGGTATACTGTTTTAAACTTTCGTGATTTACACTCATTATTATTATACTAAACGTACGTACGTTTTTTGTGTTATTATAGTTAACTTGTGACCACGGCTGCTGCAATGTGGCCGAAACGTCGAGGTAAATATTATTTGCGTGATAAGTCCCGTTTAGTATAATAATTATGAATTGTACGGTGTTTAAATGAAATATTAGATTACTAGTTATTTTTTTAAATAATTAAGATAATACTCCGATTGCACTGGCGAAAACATACCGGGTAAGGCTCTGAAGCACTTCAACCACCGAATCCTGTGTGTTACGAAAATCCATGAACTAAAATCGATTGAAATTCTACGACCACACCACACCATTTGTGGAGGCGATCATTGGGATTTGGGATTTGGACATAATCATTAGTCGATCTTCGTATCACATGGGATACGGTGGTTAAAAGGTTTCAGAACCCCTATTCACCTTCATTGGTTTCAATGGTGTGTGTGAAGTTCCCAATCCGCACTGGGCCCGCGTGGGAACTATGGCCCAAGCCCTCTCATTCTGAGATGAGGCCTGTGCCTTGCAGTGTGACGTATCTATATAGGCTGGGATGATACCCTGATATGATATGATGATGATGATGATGACTTACCTTCATTATTTTTAGGTTATAAATTTCCAAGCAAGATCGTGCGATGCTAGTATACCAAACATGAACCAAATAGATGTATGTACCATGAATTGTATGAAGAAAGGCAAGTTTGACATCTTAACTTAGCAGTTATTGGGCAACAATTCAAAGTAGACGCTTGGAAGGAAGATAGAGAAGCAGTTGGTTAGCGGTAGGACATTGTGGGCTCTTAGAGAGTTGAATTAATAATGAAAAGTGACCCAAAGACTAAGATATGGGACACGACAGAGAAGAATAAAAGAAATAGATAGAAACAATTTATTTAAAGTAACGAGATCAAAATTACAATTTGTGCACAATTATTTTGACTAGCATAGTGTTAACATAGTAGCTTTAAAAACCATTAGAATGTCTAAAGGCGCATTCGATTGATTACCAAACTAGAATCTTAGATTCAAAATAAATACGATCAACTTAACTTACTTAGTTCAAAAACATTTACATGATAAACTTGAATTAACCTAATAATTAAAAAATATAATACTATTTGCATTGGCTATTAAAACTAATCTAACCCTATGACTAATCGCAAGAACACATAAGTAATTTAATTCAATCATAGTAATTTGCGAGTTTCATAAATTATGTGTTATTAATGACGCATTGGCTTTGTGAAGTTGGTTAAACACAGCTAAATTGATTGGATGTGCAGTTATATTATTTTGTATGATATTCTATTCCAGTGGTTCTGACCTTTTTTTGAAGTTCACTTATTTATTTATTTAGTTGTCATTTCCGTTGGGTTTGTACCCACTATGCCCGCTGGCATCTTATTTTTACCCTCACGCAACACGGTTTATGGAACCCTGAAGCGTTTCAAAAATCTAAAGTTAATGTCCATGAACTAACACCAATTCCAATTCTGCAACCACACGTGGCAGTCGTTGGGATTTTTAGTTGACGGACATAATTAGTCGATTTTAGTAAGACACGGGATACGTTTCAGAGCTCCACCCTTTAACCCCTCTAGGGGTTTCCCCAGGTTGTAATCCACTGTTTTATTTTATAGTAATTTTACTAAATAAGACTAGAAATATACCCCACTAAACTTCTCCATCACCTTTATACGTACGTTCACCACATCGGTGACAGCACCGAACCACTTAACAGCATCTTCACAATGACAGAATGACGGTATTAACATTCTCAAAAAATATTGCGCATTCATCCTTTATACCATCTTCTTATAATTTATTTTATTTCTCATTAATTTTCACTAGGTAGAATACTTATAGTAAAAAGCTCTTAAAATATTGCTATGTGATGAACAAAAATAATGATCTAACTTTATGGAATAAGATCTCAGAGCCACCAACCGTAACTTAACATTAAAATATAAGTCAAGGGGAACCTATTTTTAATCACTTTTCTTACCTGATACCTGTAAATTAGCCGTATACCCAACTTAGCGGGTATGCAGGCGTACGAAGTACACAAAAATACTTTAAACACTACATACATAGTATATTCCAGGTGTTGTCCTTCAGTCTGGCGGCTTTGGAATCTTGGACAATCACTCATAAATCAATAGGCTTACAGTGCACTAGAACAAGCTATGAAGCTATATTTATGATTTAAGTGATTATTTATGTACCGGAGTGCCAAAAGGACTATGCGTGTGATCCATGTTGCTTCTCACGATAGTCATGTCATCAGCTAGATGGAGGTAAGCCTTGCATCTATGCCAACGGTTCTTGGTGCATCCCCAACGGAACCCGCTTCTGGTCCTACTTTGCTTGTAATAAGTAAAGTTGTGGTATACCAGCCGCTCTTTCCCTCTTGCAGTCATGAATATGTTCACTGAAATTGTCGATTGTTAGTTTGTTAGTGGCTAAGGCGACTGAAGCTGTTAGATAAGATAACGTGCAGTACTAATGACAAATGGGGCTTATTAGATCTGGCTACTATTTCATAAACGTGACTAGTGACCTGTGAATTTGTCAATTCGGAATATATTGCTGATTTAAGGTGTTCCGTGTTAAACCAAACTTCAAGACTTCAGAATTTAGAGCAATTATTAGTGCCCTAGGTTGCTTGTCACATTACTGAAATACCTCCCAGAGAATTGAATTACGTGTTAGTTGTCATACAGTTAGGTGGAATTAAATAAATAACAGCCCAATTAGTTTTCAGCTTTGTCTGAAAAATTACAGCTGAAAATCTCGTGGGCGCGGTAGCATCCTAAAATAAGTATTGGTGTGTCAGAATTTTAAATGAAATTTAGCAGAATTACGATTCTTAAAAATATTTAATAGTTCTCAAAACACAATGCTATTGGATTTCGTCCACGATTCTACATGTACAGACGTACTTATACATATTAAATTCATGCAGAATAACAAAGTAGAATGAAATATTTCGCACAGCAAAAACTCAGTAAATATTAGAATTAAAACCATTCACAGAAATTCTCAAAAATATAATAATTTATTGTCGAAAACAATCAATACAGGTAGATGTTGATCAATTAGCTTCTATGAAAGCTTAGTCATTAACACTTGCTCTTTCTTTCGTCTAATTTAACATAAGATCCATTTGGTGTTTTCTTGAATTTCGGAGGCAAATGTTGGTGCCGGTCAACCACTTGCACGATATCTAGATTCTCTGTGACCAGAAGATATGACTTGCAGTAGATGTCAGTACATCTCCACTTGAACCAGTTATTCTTCACGCTTGATAATCCTTTGTTATTGAAAGTGTGCTTGTTGAACCTAATTAACTTTTTGCCACTAATTAGAGTGATAAGTTCACCGACTGAAAAATATTAATCAATATTAGGGATATTGCACGATAATGGAATAAACAAAGTTTTAATGGAAAACGATCGGAGGTATTTTTATATTTAACCATAGGTATGCGTAAAACACAGACTGTTGGTGTTGATATTGAAGCACCTGTCTTTTAAGTCTTTTTTGAGAAATAAGCAAATTAAACTTCAACATTAGGTATCCCAATTTTTTTTCCTTTAAACAGCTTTTTATACTGACAATGGTTTATAATCATATCGTAGTATTGTTTGATATATATATATATATATATCTTCACCTTTTCCTGTGTATTAATTTAGTATTATCCTAACTAATTTTTTCATAAATAAAAAAATTTCATAAATTACTTAATTTAATTTAATATACCTAATTTAAATTTTAATAAATTTATTAATGAAACAAATAAATAAAGAAAAGAATATAATAAAATCAGATCCGCATCGTACTAATAAAAACTAAAAAAAATACTTATAATTTTATATAAAACAAGCAGCCCACCCCGGCTTTACACAGGTGCATCTTCTTTTCAAACATTTTTTTTCATACAAAACTTGTTCTCACAATTCCAAATACGACAAAACATTATTAGCAAGCAATTGATTTTAACTATTTATATATAGACCGGCTCGGCTGACCTGAGAGACGACATCTTCGTAGTTTGCTATATTATATTCAAGTTAACGAGCTACTGAGGGAACACAGCTGCACGTGATTGGGTCGAGATACGCCGTAGGCTTTAGAGCCGCTGATTGGTTTGCGCGGCTTTAGCAACGTATTTTTAACCAATCTGGCCCCTCGTGGGCGTTGAAAGCTTTCAGGAGGCAGTGGTAGTGGCACATTCAAGTTATATTAAGTTAAAGAAAAGGGAAACTGTAGAAATAAAAATCTCAAAGGGACGGAAGGGACTAATGATCTATTAATTTATTCAGGAACATTATATTTCTCCTTCTTTTTCTCGCTCCGGAAACGTCGTCCTTCTTTCACGTCGAAACTGAGCGACGGATTGCCGTGATTTTTTGTATGGACATAGTTGAAGGGCTGGAGAGTGACATAGGCTACTTCTTACCACGGGAAAATATCTCATTCCCACGGAAAAACACGCTTTAATCGACTTCAGCAAGGGCGATGCGATCATCAGTTAGTAGGTCTATAATTATGGTATGGCCCAAAGCAAGTTACACACAAGCCGGGGTTATGAAGGCAATCTGAGCAACTAAAACAGGTGGCTACTCTCCTCTTAGAAATATTCCAACAGTGAGCACATCTCTTTCTCTTTGTGGTACCTTTACGATTTCTATCCAAACGAGTTAGCAAGTGTATTCTTGTTGTTACTTCTGGCTGTACGAGTATTTCCTCTCCATAGCCACCTTAAAGTAAAACAATAAGATTATTTTTAGGTACCTATTAAGATCATCTTAAGTATTTGAAATTATGAAATCTTGGATTTTTTTTATTATGTGGGGAGGCAACGAGCAAGCGGGTCATTTGATGGAAAATGAGCACTACCGCCCAAAAATATCAACAACTCAAAGAGAGTCACTGATCTGTTGCCGGCCTTTAAAGGGACATAAACCCTTTTGTTGAAAGCCCCGATGTCATAGTTGTATGGAAAAACTGTTGCCGAAACCCTCTGGGAGCCCGAAGGAGGACAGCTTTGCTGTTCACGGACACAAGATCTCTTCCAATAATTTGTGCTGTGGCATAGAATTTTTCATACAAATTGATATCACATCTGGGGACGGATTGTCATATTGTTCTGTTTTGGAAGTAAATATTGCGGCAGTAACGGCCATAGACGAAGACTGTAATGGATGGATATTGATATTGTCCGCCTACAGACGTAGTGCTGTACGTAGACGTGGACGTAGTGTTGTGTGTGTGTGTGTGTGTGTGCGTGTGTGTAGTGGTAGTGTGTGGGATTGTGATGCGAGGTCTTTTTTTGTATGTGTGACGGAGACAAACTTGTGTGCAAGTGTAGGAGTGTTTGCTGTGGCACTAGCTGTTTGTGATTCAGCCTAAGGTGGCACAGAGCTACATGCTTCCTACAAATGCTATGAAAATTTGAAAAATAACCGGCTGTAGACATAGTTCCACTTTTGGTGTGATTTGAACGGTTTGAACCACCGTCTAAGGCCGTAGTGCCATATCACGAGCTTTCTAATTTACGTCCCTCGACGAACTGTCCGTGAACGTGCTAATAACGCTTTATGTTACACTCGATCGAAGGTTTTATCTATATCCATGTTAATGGACATAGCTTCGCCATTGCTTTCCACTGCCTCTGTCTACGATCGTCAACGCCTCTGCCCAACAATGTGTTTGCGTTTGTTGAATATTTATTTGTCGATTAGACAACAGGCCATTTTTTTACCAAATTCTCAGTGTGTCTGTACAGTGAAATTAACGGAAATAAAAAAAAATATCGTGTATAGTGAAGGTACTTATCCAGCAATGTCGCAAATCTGCGCGAAACACGGTTCGTTGTCCGATGGATAAAATAAACATCTACAAAAAGCCTAAAGCCTGGTTTAAGAAAATAAAATGTACGGAAACTAGTCACACCAAATTTATTTGACTGTTCGACAAATGAATTGTATCGTAGGGTCTCTCTCTTCTCTCTTTTTCAACCCTTTTCTACCCACTTCTGAGTATATGTCTCTTGAAATTAGCTTCATGTTGTGCGGTGGCATGCTTGCCGTATTCTGTTTCTCCTCGCCACTTGTGACAAATCGTCATTCCATCTTGCGGGCTACCTTCCCATATTTCTACTCCAGCACTTCCCCCCCTGTTTCCGCCAGACCTGCGGCATTTGTGGCTCGCCCACTTTCACTTTCTTTTGGCTATTTTTTCCGCTGTCACTTAGCCCGGTTCTTCAACATATTTCGGTTTTACATACCTGATCGCGAAGACTCGAAGAGTCATACCCAACATAGCTCTCATCATAGCCCTTTGAGTCACTTGCAGCCGAATCTCATGAAAAAGATCAAATACCTACCTACCAAAAGGTCATAGTGAAGAAAAACCGAGTAATCCGTATTTTCACCCGACTGCGAAGAAGGAGGGTTGTTTTCACTATAAGTCTCACGGTAGTCTCATGTTCAAAGTACCAAAAGGTCGTATATCTTTTGGGGTGTTTGATCTTTTTCTAAGATTTTAATCGGTTGTTATTAGAAATGGGTCCTACACATTTTTTTGTTCACATCTCTCCTGATAACATGGCAAAAGTTAAGGGCCTATAGTCAATCAATATATTTTAGCCAAGTCTACATCGGCGTCTGGGACGCCTGGCCAAATTTACGCAAACTTAAATAAATCTTAAGTTTAGTGGCTGGATTTAGTGGCGCATGCAACTGTGCCGAAATATCGGGCTTCCCTGAAATCAAGGTACGCGGAACAAAACCCGATTTCAACTCATAATATTAGTGACTGGGAGTTTTTAATTTTATGTCAAAAGGAGAAAACTTTTGTTTCTCACGCACACAACCAACCAATCGTGAGTCGGACTTACTCACCGAAGTATCCAGAAATCTAACATATATACATTAACATAACTCAAGTTTATAACATCATTATCATATCCGGCCTATACCACTGTTGGGCGCAGGCCTTTCTCAAGACTGGATGGGTGGCTTGGGCGGTACACATACTACATAAAAGTGGTTTATTTTGTTTAACATTTAATCACGTTACGTTGAACAGCACGAAATAGTAGCAATTTTATTCTTAATATAAGTTTAATTCTCAAATGTTTTCGAGATGTGGGCAAAAATCTAAAAAGGAATCTTTAACCCCTGAGACATAGTCCCAGTTATTGTTGTTCTATGTACCACATAGGTTTACCTAAACTCAGCAATAATATGTATTTCTAAATTTTAAAGATCTTGAATATTCACGTTAATAAAGCTTGATCAAAATTTGCCATTTGGTTCACAGCTCCGTTGTAATAAACCCTGAAGGAAGTTGGCTTAAACACTATAATATGTATAACTCCATGGGTACGGTTGAGACCAAATCTCACCAGGTCTCACGTCACTTAGCGAAGTTTAACGTACTTGCCACAACGAGCTCTACTATATACTGGTGGGGGGTGAGTATGCTCAGTCTTCGCGAATGTGATCATGAGATTCTGATCGAGGTGAATATAAGCTGGACACTTGTTGTGCCTTGTGCAATTCCATCGAGATCCTCTGTTTAATGTGGCCTTTTTAAAGTACGAAAAGCCGTTTAAAATAAATGCAGTTTTCCCATTCACCAGCTCTATCACAACTCCTGAAACAAAACGTGATAGATAATTTACAGTAAGCAGAAGAAATGACAAGTTGTCTTTAATTTATTGATAAAGATAAATTAATGAGATATGTCAAGTAATAAAAAAAAACAAATATTGTCAATGATATATAAAAGGATACTCCATTTTAAATCAAATATGAATTTATTTTCCAAACGTAAATGTATAAAATTAACAAAATTTCTTATGAAATAACGAGCTTATTATGTAATGTCATAGATAGGTACATATGTTTGTCACGCCAAAGACAACATACACAAATCGATCTGACATAATATGATATGATTGAATGCTTTATTTCTTATTATTCAATCCTCTTTTCTTCTTTTTCTACAAAGTAATAAAGAAAGTTTTTCACAATCTTCGATAGGAACTTTCAAACTACTAGTAGATCTTTTTTTATCGTCAACAATACTTCCCATCACATCATAACAATTTACGTAGCTAATATCACGATTATTATGTCTGAATCAGAAGTAATGATTCTACAACCCGTAGAAACATAGTTCTTACTTCTCAATCTCTCAGTCTTGAATAAGCGTGAAGGCCATAATATAAATGTAGTAATATTTATGTTTTAAGTCATAGGCGTCATAGCTGACAACCTCTCCATTAACAGAGTTTTTGCAATAATCGTTTGTAAATGGATTATGAGCATCACATTCATCTTCAGTAACGAAATATTAATAATATTTAACAAATTGGCCACTGTTATCTTTAAAAATCACCGGTGGTAAGTGTTCGTGATTGATATTGCTCATGACAACGTTAAGTTCGCTATCCAGATAGAGGTAAGATCTGCATCTGCCCCGGCTCTTGTTAGTGCAGTACCACCGAGATATACTTTTTCTATCCTTACTTTCTGCATAGTAAGAAAACCCTTTGAAAAGATAAATCTGCTTTCCATTGCCTAATTGTAAAATGCGACCTGAAAAAGACATGTTTTTAAAAACGATAGCAAATAAAGCTAGAGTAAAGTCTGATTTTTTTAAATTTATAATGATTTCAAAGACCGGGTCTTTATCGCACAGGAAAACTCGTATACGCTGTTTCACTTTTAGACACGAATTTTTGTAAACTGCGAAAACAATTTACATCCCTTAAACGTTAACTAATTATGAGCAATTTTTTGATTTCAGACACCACAGCTAGGCTTTATCTCAAGCTAAAAATATTATATTAGTAAAATCAACATCTGTTTCCATTACCTTTAATTCGAGTGGCAAAATGCAAACTTGCCCGAAATGCAATATTAAAACAATTAAACGAATAAAGCCAAAGACGGTTATTATAAAGAGATTTTTATTAATATAACACGATTTTTTAATAATATTCAAAAATAGAACAGAACAATCTTACAAAGATTAAATTTTATACAAGGTACAAGCGGTATCGTTTCAGAGCAATCTATTTCAGGCTAATTTTATATAAGAAAAGAAAGAAAGAAGTGTCTAGAGACAACAGGTTCCCTGTCTTATTAGACACATGCGCCTCATGTGTGACTTTACTGGTACACCCATGAGGCACATGTGCCTCATGACTCTATGAGGGTTTAATGTCATTGTTACTATGGGGACGTGTCGAAATAACGCCGCACATTGCTTCGGAACAGGGAATCTGTTAATAACAATAACATAATCTTTTTAAACTTTCATGATTTTCACTCATAATATCGCAAATAATATCCCAGATCAGGAGTGCATCAACTTACATTTAATTAAGTTTCTGGAAGATCTATATTAAAATGGTGGATTATATTGAGTTAACACACTCTTGATCAAAGAGTGCTATATACTGCAAAAGACCACAATCCAGAGATTTCTCTATTTTGGTCTATAGGTGTAGTGTGTGGTAATAGTACTAACATAATCGAATCGTTATTTGTCGGAAATGAAGGAAAACTTAATTTACATACATGAACAGAGATTGATGTATCTATCTATATTATGTATCAAAATATTTTTATTAATGTACTTATTCTATTCTAAGGAAAGAATAGAAGGTCGTAAATACGTCGTCATCATCATCATCATCATCATGATGATGATGACGTATTTACGACCTTCTATTCGTCGTAAATACGTGGCACAGAATAACTAATATTACTGCACAAATGGCAATTGACTTGTTAGGGCGTCGCTTCACTGCTGGCTCCTTAAAATTCATGTGAAAATTAACGGATGTATAAAATTAGGGTGATCATGCATGTGACGTCAAGTTACAATTGTTTTCTTAAAATCTTGAGCACATCGCTTAAACATTCTAAATTGATTTAAACAAGCAACATTATAAATTAATTTAATGTTAGGGCGGCTTTCTAAGCCTAGATTAATAAATAACATACTAAATACGTTTAATTTAAATTTAATACAACCATTTAATTTACCGTTAAATATGTGTCAATGTTATATCTTAACAACAATAAAACAGAAACTTTAGCCGACTTCTGAGTTAGTTAAATACAATTGCTGAATGAATTGCAATAAAATATAGTTTTTTTTAATGATATTTTCAGCCCGCCTACTTAAAAAAAAGAAAGTTCGAAGTCGGACCATAAACAGAGTTATCGATGAACATACGATGAAATTATTCTTTCTCAATTTGTAATTTTTTTTTGTTGTGATGTGTTGTCTGAATAAACGTTTTTCTATTCTATTCTATTCTAAAATATTTCACCTTCGGTAGAATAAGGGCATAATTCTAATGGACAATAATTATACCCTTGTCCTACCGAATATACGATATGTAGAACCTCCTAGTTTTTGAAGTCGAATAAAGAGTATGAAGCGTTTTAAGCTTGTAGGAGTCCAGCATTACCTAGGCCCTCCGTTCCCAGGGTTAGCTTAATTAAGCGTATTTCACAATTCATCATTTACATATATATAAAATTTATATTGAGACGTCAAAGTTTAAATAAATGAGTTTTTTGAATAGAAGTTCTCCATAAAAGAACGTGTTTTCTTCTATTAAAATTTGAAGGCTGCAGCTTCAATGGTTTACCAGGTAGGTAGGCCCTAGATTGGCAGACGCCCGAGCGAGAGCAAAAGCTGGTCCAATGCGGGTTGGTGGGTAGAGTGCCAGAGCCTCACCTGTTGTACAGCAGTACCACGGGCCGGTGAGGTTGGCTTGGGTTCCGATAGATGTAATTTGGGACCCCTTATACCCCACCCCTTAGCGAGAGCAATAGTTTGGGTTTTTATTATCCTTTAGTTACGGACCGCGCTTATCTGTAAAACGGGACGCTGTCATAATATAATCCTGACATATGTCCAGACTTTACATTTTCTTCAATAGGTAAATACTTGGTCACAGGTGGCATAAAAGTTGGAGATTTGTTTCCAATCCTAAAAACCACGCACATCTCTGTCTTTTTACATGACAGCCCAGAGTACGGCATCCAAAACCGGTTTTAGTTGGATGGGGAAAACAGTCTCTTTTGTTTCTTCATATACTGGAAACCAGTTTTGATGCCCAAGCCCAAAGTGAGAAACGAATAGCTTGGGCTTTTGAGAAATTAATAAACAACGAATTAATCAAATTAAATTTGGAAGCACAACAGTAGAGAAAAATCTAAAATCTGCAAATAATTACATATAATTAATTACTTACAGGTATTAATACAATTAAAATGATATAAATATAAAATGAGAACTTAAAATAAGTTATTTTAAACTTCAAAATTAATGCTAAAAACGGGAAGAGTACCCTGCACATAAGGGTGGCTGCGTTTCCTCATTGTATGGCAATGCCGATTCGTTGACCGTGGAAGGAGCCATTCCTATAGTCAGCTATGGATTGGACCAACTTCTTTTTTCACCATCATCATCATCTTCGCTCTACTATACGTCCCACTGCCGGACACATGCTTCCTCTCAGTACGAAAGCGCTTGGGATGTATTACCGACGATTGGAAACTTCACACACACCATCGAATTGCTTTACAGGTAGATAAAACTCAGAGGTCGCCCAGACTCGTACCACGATTCTCTATTTGAGAGGCCATAGCCATAGGTCAAACTATTTTTTTAAATCTGAGATTCTGGTCCCCACTGCCCTAGAGACGTAGGGTATGGAAGTGAATTAACTAGTTGGCTCTCCGAGGTAACAAATAATGTTGATAATGAATGATTTTTAATCACGCTTTTATGAATTTCCCACTTGGGTGTTTGAAGTAAACAGGTGGGGGATGAGTGTGGTTTATCTTGGTCCTGATGATTTGGTGGTTGTCGCTCAAGTGAAGATATGATCTGCATTTGAAATGACCGTTGCTAGTGCAGCACCATCGACAAGCGCCGCTCTTCATTTTCATATGCTCGTAATAAGCAAACCCATTGAAGATGTATAACAGCTTCCCATTCATTAATTCAATGAAGCGCCCTGAAAAAGAAATACAACATACGGATAACTGTTTGACAATATTTAATATTTGAAATATTGGCATTGATGAAGACTAACCCCCTGTTTCACCATCCATTGATCAAATTTATTTGACGGATAAATGTGATGCCGTCTCTGTTTGTTTTGTTCGAATAGACGGAGACGGCATCACATTTATCCGTCAATTAAAATTAATCAATGGGTGGTGAAACAGCCCCTTAAGGTTGATTCATATCTACAGACACCGTGCGTGTCAGACACGTGCCGTGGCAGACAAAATAATATTCTTCTGTACTTCTATTTATATCTTATTGAATCAGGCGTTACTTTGCGGAGGTCCATATTAATGAACTGAAACAATTACTTTGCTCACCCGCGACCTTACGATAGTTACGTTTATGTAAGAAATGCGTGTTCATGCAGTTCCTCCATCTCCACACTGTACGAACACACACAAACCCAACCATCACCACCACCAAACTACACTGACGCGTTTCGAACTCAAAGTTCAACACGCAACACGCATTTCTTACATAAACGTAACTATCGTAAGGTCCGGGTGAGCAAAGTAATTGTTTCAGTTCATGAATTCATATCTATTGTAACACGGCCGCGCAGACACCGACAGGCACGGGTCGTGCCCGGCCAGCATTGCGAGGAAAGCATATTATGTCGGTGTCTGATACAGGACGTGTCTGGCAAGCAAAACGTCTGTACAGTCAAGGAATTTAATTTCCAACCCACTTAAGTTTGAATATCGTACGGAAAACTGTCATCATAAGAGCTAGCAACGATGTTGTTCTGGCAAAATTGTCCAACTGGACAGACGCCATTTAATAAAAAAAAAAGATGTTGTTTTGACGTGTTCCAATTGACATTTCGACCTTAATGCATTGCGAATATTACACGACATTTTTACGAAATGGGTAGGGAATTAAATTCCTTGACTATACACAATGAATCGACCTTTAGCGTTATCTGCCAGAAGACCCAGTAAGATAGAAATCGGTTTTTTTTTACAAGCTTTCACTTAACTTGAAATGATGTTTGATGTTTGTTTTTTCGAGTGAAATTTTGCAAGTTGTATTTCACCAATTTCTGGCTATCGGATTGCCTTGAAATTTAATACAGATAATGTAGGTTGGATGACAATTAAAGTAAAGTTAGATGCGATGACACGTAACAACATATCTTACAGTTACGTGCTGTCACATCTAGAGCTACGATAAACAATATAGAAATAATATGAAATATGTATAAACTTATTTTTTGCTGAGTTTAAATTTGTGGTAGGTTTTCAGATGTTGATTAGCTTATCTTCGAGAATAATTACAATTAAACAATTTGATATTAACTCACATGGATATATTTAACACGCAATAATGGTAGGAATATCATACAAGAATTATCCTAGAGACCTAGGCTGGATACATGTTATTCCAATTCCATCCAAGCTCTAGTTTTTTGTTCCCTTCCTGGGGTGGGCATTTGTAGTTTTTCTGCCGTATTTTGGATACGATTTGCCTCACCTCTTTTAGCACTTTATAAGAGACGTATCAAATAATCTGTCAAACACTTTCAATAATTATCTCTGTATTAAACTCATTGTATTGATTTCCTTTATTTACTTTTTCCATAATAGCCATCACGCTGATACTCTTATATATTGGCCGTCTTCTTTCTTATGATAGACCGGAGGCGGGTGAGAGTGGTCGGTGTTGCCTTTTATAACTCGTTGCTCATGGTCTATGTGAACATACGCCTTGCACCTACGGTTCTTAGTGCAAGTCCATCGCTGCCCTCTTACAAGATTTCTGTGCTTGTAATACGAATAGCCGAGATACAAGAAAATAATTTTTCCATTTACTAATTCTAGCAGAGCACCTGCAAAAGATTAATGATCAAAATTTATTTCGCCTATGCTTCTTTTTCCTTAAACTTTTAACGATTAGTTTTCGCAGGCTTGGCCACCTTGAGCGTATGGAGGACGACCTTGCAATGTAGAGGGCCTACCAGGGTAAACCAGCAGGGTGGCGTCCCGTTGGTTGCCCCAGATATCAATGGGCAGACGTGGTGGAGACGGATCTGCGCGAGCTTGAAGCTGGTCACTGGCGAGAGACCGCACAGGACCGGGACGTGCACTAGTATTGGAGACCAAGACACACATTACAAAGGGTCGCTACGCCAGAGGAATAAGGAAATAACAAACTATTAGTTTTGGTAAGAAGCTCATGTTCTTTAAAAACAGCTTTAAAAATGGCGGGTAAAGGGGTGCGATTAAAGTACTACCTGTAATTGTCGACCCGGAATGAATGATAACAATGTACACTGATGATTCAAATCTGCATATAATTGCCATAAGGATTTGAATTATCGCATTAGGTCGTATAATTTTCCTTCACTTCGGGTCGACAAATACATCATTGTACACTTACCGAACTCGTATAAAACAAAAGTAGACTGTTCTACGAGGGACGAAAAACACCAAATTTACAGGAGATATTTTGTAAATATAATAAACACTGAAGGTCGCAGGAATCACTTGAAGACCGATCGTTGTGGAACTCGGGAGGAAGCCTTTGTCGAGTACCTACGTCTTGAAATTGGTTTGCAAACACATATTCTCACCCCAGACGCATATACCTTCTCCGTACCGTCGTGTATAAAAATAAGACATCTTAAAAAGATAATGTATGTATATATATTTTTTTACAAAACAGTCAAGTCCTATAAGCTTATGTTGTCATCCAATGCTTTATTTTTTATTAATTTATTTCCTCCCTAGGGTGGTGACGAATCATCACAATAAACTTCGATGTATCTGCCTTCTTCATTCTTGTGATACACAGGGAGCGAGTGAGAGTGGTCGGTGCTGGCTTTTTTAATAGTTAGCTCGTGGTCTAAGTGTAAAGATAAGCCTTGCACCGTCGGTTTCTAGTGCAATTCCACCGCTGGCTTCTTAAAAGATTGCTGTGCTTGTAAAACGAATAGCCGCCGTATAGGAAAATGGTTTTTCCATCTGCTAATTTTAGTAAAGTAGAATCTGCAAATAAATCTTTCATTTAAGTAAGTCTCTTTTTCTTTGATTTGATACCTAAAACAATTGATTTTAGTAAGAATTTAAACGCAAGCTAACATTAAAAAAAAACTTGTAATTAAGTATCGACAGCAAACAGAATATTTCAAAAGTGAAATTTTTTCACAATTCTATAATGATATGAAATAAACATTTTCATTAGGCAAACCGAAGAGTTAGAGAAGCGTAAGATTAAGTTAAGTATGTCTTCGAATGCAAAACCTCGTAGTCAGTGTAGAAACCTTTGCCATACTCGTCGTACTGACGTCAAATAATTTAGACGTGCAATGCCACTTGATCTTTAGCGCGTTTTAGTGCTTTTCTTTAAATGTATCTTTTTGTAATTAGGCATAGAAGTATTGTTTTGTTACGACAGTATTTAGACTGAGGGCGGGTGAGTGTGTTCGGTGTGGCCTTTTATGACATGTAGCTTTTGGTTTAGGTGAAGGTACACTTTACACCGATTGTGATTGTTACAGTCCCACCTTAATATCCCGTGTATGTAATACGAGTAGCCATGGTTACTGACTCTATCAAAACACCTAGAATAAAAACGATACTTTATCCATCGTATTTTCAAAGCTGGCAAAGAATAAAAATTTTCTGGCTTTGTTTTCTTTTTATGAAGGATCGTGATAAATGAATGAAAATGATTCAAATAAAATTTATTGTAAAATAAAATTAAAATACAGTTTATATTATGCTCAAGATTTTTGAATCACTATAGAAATTAAGATATCAAAATGGAAGGTGTTTTGATGCTAAGAGAAATAATTTTACAGTATGAAATTATTCATTAATGTATGTCACATTTTCACTAAGTAATCTTTCGAGTTATTTATTTTTTTTTTTTATGTTAGATAGGCCAGACAAACGAACTAGTGGGTCACCTGATGTTAAATGAACACCACTGTCCATAGACACCCGCAGCGCTTTACACGATGCCAGTGCGTTGTCGGCCCTAAAGGAGAGGAAAATAGGGGAAGGGGGAGAGGGAAGGGGTGAGGTATTGGGCCCCCGGCACTCTCACTGACCGTACGAAACTGAGTTTACCATAGTGTCAAAAACGACACATAGAGGGCGGGAAAATTTCATGAAAAAGTATATTTTCATCGCAAACGCAGCTATTTTTAACCCCCGACATATAAATTGTTATAAGTTTGACTGCTATTTGTGTGTGTCAGTCTGTGTCCGTTGTGGCATCATAGCTCTTAAACGGGCGAACCGATTTGGATGCGGTTTTTTGCGGTATTTAATTAAAAGCGGGTTCTTGGCGATGGTTCTTAGACATGTTTCATCGAAATTAGTACAGCCGTTTTAAACTTGTCAGCTCATTTATCAGCTCATTTGTTAGCTACGGAGGGGATAATGAGCAATTACTTTATTCTCAAACATAATAATTATGATTTATGTGTAACCTATATTGCGTTGGGGGTTTTAAAATTTGAGGAGGAGTAAAATAAGTATTCTGTTTATACAAAGGAACTAATAATGTACATAATTTCTGCAGCGCGGCATCGTTTTAAATATTAAAGCAGTAGTACCGTATTAATGATACACAAGTAAATAAATACATCAATGATTTTTTAAACAAGCTTAAACAATTACTTTTGCTCACCCGCGACCTTACGATAGTTACGTTTATGTAAGAAATGCGTGTTCATGCAGTTCCTCCACCTCCACACTGTACGAACACACACAAACCCAACCATCACCACCACCAAACTACACTGACGCGTTTCGAACTCAAAGTTCAACACGCAACACGCATTTCTTACATAAACGTAACTATCGTAAGGTCCGGGTGAGCAAAGTAATTGTTTCAGTTCATGAATTCATATCTATTGTAACACGGCCGCGCAGACACCGACAGGCACGGGTCGTGCCCGGCCAGCATTGCGAGGAAAGCATATTATGTCGGTGTCTGATACAGGACGTGTCTGGCAAGCAAAACGTCTGTACAGTCAAGGAATTTAATTTCCAACCCACTTAAGTTTGAATATCGTACGGAAAACTGTC